>OY728138.1:914963131-915588131 GCA_963277665.1 Viscum album | reverse complement strand
AAGCATAAACCCTATGGTTAATGTGTGTGATGGAGGTAGTTTTATGGGGTGGCTTAGCTAACATTGACCAAGTGGTGATCTCTACTAAGTTGAACTTATCACATAGTTGATTTGGCTCAATCATTACTAGTTGAATGCTTACTTGGGACTGGTTAAGGGAGAACCCCTATGATTCTACCTCCCTCCCAAGTAATGATGAATGGGATTCAAAATCCATGAATCTAGTAAATTATGCCCTCATTTCTCTTATCTGCATCAACTTCCAGTTCTCATTATCCATTATAAACACTAATTATAATGGTAATATTATTACAGATATTCATAGCATCCAATGGTCATATTGACTAATTGTCATATTGACCAATGTTTATATTGACCAATTTCTATATCTCAATGGTCACATTTATAATTTCACCCTATATATATTCCATAAAACATAAAAATTTAATACATCATTCCAAATAATTTTTAGAATTCTTTTTATAATGTATATAATATTCATATGTTTGTTTTTCTTTTGAACAATTTCATGGAATGTGTAGTATTTTTTATAGAGTTTGTTCCTATGACGTACACAATTTTTTGGTTTCTATTTTTTTGGTTTTTATATCCATGTACTACTCATATCTATAGTAATCAGTATTATTAAATGACATATATATATATATATATATATTTGTAATATTATATATAGTTACTTCCATTATGCAATATAATACAATGATCATAATAAAAAAACAGTTCTTTTATATATCATAAAGAAATTTTCAGTCCATTACACCCCCCCAAGAAATTTCATCATTGAATTTGACTCTTACCTCCAAAAAATGGGGTATTTCTCCTTCACTGTTTCCTTAGGTTCCCAATTAGTTTCTTCAAACTTGCATTTCCTCCATAGTACTTCCACAAGTCTTGTTGTCTTGTTCCTCAACACTTATTCTCTTCTATAAATAATTTAGATTGTTTACTCTTCATTATAAAATTTAGGTTCCAATTCCACGCCATTAATATAAATTGTATGTGTTGGGTTAGACATATAATTTCTCGGCAGAGACACTTGGAAGACATCGCGGGATATTTGGACGTAGTTTTCATAGATAATAAACCACTCCAACATACTCCCAAATCTCAAATGGTACAATATACCATAGATTAATTTACCCTTTTTAAACATCATGACCCCTTTCCATGATGATATCTTGATAAAAACACAATCCATGACATGAAACTCTAATTAATTTCTTCTTTTGTCATCATAACTTTTCTATAAACTATGATCATACTTGAAGTACTTCTAAATCAGTTGTTTATTTATTATTGTCTCCTTCATAATCTATGGTCCCAATAATTTACCTTCTCCAAATTCATCCCAAAATATTGGAGTTATACACCTATTTCTATTGTGAGATTAAAAATTGCCAATTGAATGCTTAAGTTAAATTTTTTGTTATAGGAGAATTTAACAAGTGGAATATACTAGTACCAACTCCCTTGAAAATCAAGTGACATATCTTGTAACATGTCTTCCAATGTTTGAATCAACCTCTTAGACTAACCATAATTTTGAGGATGATAGGTCATGTTCGTGAATACTTCTGTATTCATATCCTTTTGAAGACACTTCTAGAATGTAGAATTAAATCCTGGATCTTGGTCAGAAACAATCAACAATAGTACTCCATAAAGTCTCACTACTTGTTGAATATAGAGGTGAGCTAGGTGTTCTATGGAGAAATCATATCTTATGGAAATGAAATTGGAAGACTTTGTGAATCTATTAATGATTACACATATTTCATTATTACCCTTGGATGTCCTCATAAGGCTAGTAAAAAGGTCCAAAGTGTTGTTATCCAACTTCCAAATAGGTATGGGTAGTTTCTAGTAATAACCCTTTAGGAAGTTTTCACTCTTCCTTCACTTGTTGACATACCAAGAACCTTGAAGTATAATCAATAATCATCCCTTTGAAATTATCCCACCATTAAATATAACAAATGTCCATATAAATCTTACTGTTTTTAATATTTATATAGAATTTTCAGTTATAAGATTCATCCATTAGATCCTTCTTTATCTCTAGATTGTATGGAATAGATATCCTTGTACCAAATTTTTTTACACCATCATGATCAACATTGAATTCTGGAAACATCTCATTTTTCATAGCCTCTATCTTTTTTGGCATTAAACGATCATCTCTTTGAGATTTCCAAATATTATCTAGTAATGACATTGGAGGAATTATTTGGGATAGTTTTGATGATATCCCTTCCCTTATTATTCCCTTGTTCATCCTTATTAGTTACTTGATCTATGGATCTTATTAAATCCATATCATCATAATAACATTGGGATCTTTCATAATTAATGCATATGTTACTTTTTTATAACCTCTAGGGTTATAATCAATTGGAAAATCATAGTAATTAAGAATCTCTATCCATATCCTTTGTCTAATGTTCAATTAATTTTTTGTGCAGATATACTTAAAACTTTTGTTATATGTGTATATATCACACTTTCCCTATAAAGATAGTGTCTCCATATCTTGGAATAAGAAATGACTATAGATAAATTCAAGTCATGAGTAGGATAATTATTTTCATTATGATTTAACTCTCAATATGCATAGGTGATCACTCTGTCATTTTTCATGATAATGTATCCAATCCTTTTCAAATATACCTCACTATAGATAAAAAATACTTCTCCAGTAGAGGGTAGTGTTATAATAGGTTCACTAACCAGCTTTCTCTTAAATTCATAGAAAATTTATTTACACATATTTTAACAGATAATCATAACTCCCTTTTGAGTTAAATTTCTTAGTGGATTAGGAAGTTGTGAAATTTTTTTCACAAAACTTTTATAGTATCATGCTAGACTAAGGAAACTGTGAATTTCAGTTTTAAATTTTATGAGTTTCCACTACTTCATGAACTTTGTATTTGATGGATCTACTAAGATTCCTTCATTGGTCATGATGTGACCCTTAGATGAACCATATGCTTCTCACAAAATTTGGAATATATTATTATATCATCATTAAATACCACAAAAAAATTATAAAGGTAGTCTGTAAAGACTCTACTCATAAAATCCATAAATATGGAAGGAGAATTAGTTGGTCCATAGCGAATAAAAACAAAATGATAATTCCCATATATTATTTATAAGGAAGTATTTGGGACATCTTACTTCTTTACCCTCAACTGATGATACCCTAATCAGTGTTCAATATTGGAGAATAATTATACCCCTCTTAGTCGGTAGAGAAAATAATCAATCCTACAGAGATGTTATTTTAACTTTACTATGGTTCAATTAATCACTTCATAATAAATACATATCCATATTGATCCATATTCCTTTTTATAAAAGAGACTAGGTGATCCCCAAGGAAACACTCTTGGTTGAATAAAACCTTTTTCTAAAAGGTATTGGATTATCTTATTTAATTCCTATAACTTTATATATATCATTTTATATAGGGTCATTGATTTTGTCTTGGATCCAGGTATGAGTTAAATTGATAAATATACCTCTCTTTTTAGAGGAGGTCTAGGTAACTCTTTATTACATACACTAATGTATTCATAAACAGTTGGTATATCTCCAATATTTATACATTCTTTTTCTTCTCATTCATCACTAGTAATTCCCATAAAGAATGTAATATGTTGTGGTTATTGATAATAAATGGTCAAGGATATATCTCCTTTAAATATAATTATGGGTTTTCCCTTCATGATAATATAAATCCCCTTGATTCTACAGTTTATCTTGGATTTATACTGAAACAACTAATCCATCCCAAGTATTATGTCAAATTGCACCATCGGAATGGACACCAGATTTGAGGAGATATTTCACACACCAATGTTAAGAGGGGAATCCATATATTTCTTTGATTATTGAATAATTCCTCCATGATTTTTAACTGACAACTCTACCACAAGCATTCGAGGTCTTATCTTGACATTATTTGAGAACATGAATGAAATAAAATAATTCATATCACCAAAATAAAATAATGTATTTACTAGATTTTAGTGAATGATTAATATACATTTTAGAACATCATTTTTACCCTTTACATTATCCATCATGATTGAAAATTCACAAAATTTCTCCCTTGGTCTATGTTGAGTTTGATTGTAGTTACCCTCTATTATACATTGATTAGAAAAATTACCATACTCTCCACACTTGAATCATTTAATATAAGGTTTTTCATATACCTTGTTCACTTTTTCATTAGCATTAAAATGTTGAGGCTTAACATATTCATAATATTTTCAAGCTATATATCCATTTTTTCACACTTGTTTCACTTTCCACTTCCTTGGGAACAATTCTCAAAATACTTCTTACCACATTTTTTTCACATGGGATGTCGTACTTTCATCCCATATGGATTATTTCCAAAAATATCATCATCCTTATATTCTTTTTAGTATATACATGAGTCTAATTGGAATCTCCAAACACCATTTCAACTTTGAGATAACATAATACTATCTCTACATAACTCCCAAAGTCCTGGATTTCCAATTCTTCTTTGTAGATGGAGTCTCAGACCACTAAATAATTGGTTGATTCTCCCATTAGAATCAATGAAAAATATTGAATCATATCATGAAATACTTGGAATGTTTATCTTATAATTCCCCACTGATTTAGTTTATCTTTGTTTTAACTCATTTCATTCCCTCTCTATCTTGGTGCAGAGGGTATAAGGAAAATAGTTATTGAAAAAAACGTTTTTGAAAATATTCTCATTCCGTGGATTCCACTTCATCCCTTGGATTCATGTTCTTGATCAATTTAAAACATTGAACATATTCTCCCTCAAAGTGATATACTAATAGCATAACTTTCTCTTGATCAGAACAATGGAGTATAAAAAATATATTTTCTATAGTATTGATCAATTTTTCGATGGTCAGTGGATCATAGGTTTCACTAAAAACAAGCGAACAATGGAACATAAAGGATTGAATTTATGATTATTCCTTAATTAGTAATATGAGATTCTATACATGGTTTAGGTTGTTATTCATGATTGAAGTAAACTAATTCATCATCAACATGAAATTTTGAACTCCAACTCCCTTATATTATGAACTTCATTGTCACGTTGTTTGTTTCATTCATTTTTTAAATGAGGCCTTCTATTTCCTACTTTTTTCTAGCTGAAGAAAATATAAGTGAGAAATTTGTTACTATTGTAAATATAATAATAATAATTTTAAAAAATATATTAATCCTAAAATTCTCTAATATAATTATTCTAGGATCATATACATTAATCTTAAAAAAATACATTATCTATATATCCTTCAAAATTTTTAGTAAAAAACATGTGATTACCCAAATAATATCTATTGGGAGTGTCTAACTAGGTGCATAGTAATATACCATTAACTGTGCACGAAAATGATGATCAAGATATACCCGACCATCTCTTTTCAATGATATCACCCCAAAATTAATTTGTGCCAAAACCACATCTATTTGGAAACCATTCTATTTATACTTCAATAAAATTTAAGTATGTTTTAATATATTTATAGATACACATGGGGTTTTTCCTAAAAATTTTCTTGTACTAATTTCAAAAAATAACTAAACCTTACCTTTGATTCAAATTGTGGTACCCCTCTCTATTTAGACGGGACTTTTAATATAATTATTTAAAAAGTATTACAATAATAACTTCGAAGTATATTTTGAGGTCTATTGTATTATAATATTGGTACATGATGCATCAAAATACATAAGAGAAACATAAACATTGTTTAATCATTTTGAAATACTCCTTTGTTAATCCTTCCAAGGTTACCTCACTACAGGTATTTTCTTGGGGACGTACATCAATAAAAAGGGTGACTATAAATCCTAGAAATTTAAAAAAAATGTAACAAAACATTAATAATTATCATGGATAAAAATTATTCATAACATTATAGAATAATCATAATTACTCTCTAAATGACATAGAAATAGGGCTACAACATAAAAATGTAATGTACCTAATCATATCACCAAGTTTTATTTCCATGATGTCATAAAATATAATTACCAAGTTTATTTACCAAGGCAACATAAAACATTTCATCTATAGAGATTAATTATTTACCCAAATAATTGGAGTTATATCAGGGCGCACCCTTCATATATCTTAATTCATTTGAGCCAAAATGATCTTAATAAATCATTTCATCAATAACCCAAGAATAATAAAGAATGAGTATCATATTAAATCATTGAACTCATAAGTACTTAAATACTTGAATAGTACATAATTTTTAGGACAAAAAAAGGGAATGTGGGTTTCATATGTGTCAATTCCAATTTAATAATAATCTTTACATATACTTTAATAAACATGGATAAGGAAAAAGATTGGTTTTTCAAAATTTAAGAATATTTCATATAAAAGAGATAAATTCAATAAATAAATCCAAAAGCATGATTTTATACAATGAATATTAATAAAATGGTATAATGGGAGGTAACTAAGGTATCCCATTAAAGAAAATTATTTTTAATTAATGAGATAATAAAAAAAGCGCATGAAAGGAAAGTAATTCATCACTTAGAAAACATACCACAAAGCAGGTACTTGAATTGAAAATAGGAAGAAGATAATTCCCTTACCTTAAAGATTTTCTTCCTAGAACATAAGGATAAGACCATAAATATGCCTTTAGGGACTCTTTGGGTGGTTAAATTACTATAAATTAATGGATAATGGATTTTTAGTGGAGACGAATGGTGGTATTGGTGGGTACTTATAGTAAAAGAGTGGTAATTATTTAATAATTTCTAAATATATGTCTTGAAATGACAATTTTTGGTTTTAAAATTGATTTAAAACCATTAAAATACATAATATTAATAAAATAACATATTTTTAGTTGATTATTATATATAATTAATTTTTACATCATTATTACATATATATGAAGTCATAAAACATACTAAAAACACAAAATTTTATTTTCACTAAAAAATAAAGTGTTTTATAAAATTCTAAAAATTTCACCCTAACTAAATTATGACATGATTATTCCAAATATAATGTTTATCTTATCTAAATAATTTTATAAATGTGATAATTTTAACTTTTAATTGAAAAATCTAAATTTATTGAAAAATAATAGTTTTATTAAGAGTACTAGTAATTTGTTCGGAACTTATAAAAATTTCCTACAATATTATATAATTATATTATAATTATTATTATAATATATATTATTTATAGTACTATCTATAGAAAATAAATTTTATTTATAATACCTAAATTATAAAAGTGTATGTATTTTTCTAAAAATACAAATATGTTTTATTTGTATTCAGAAATATATTTATAAAAATCATCTTACAATCATATGTATTTTAAAAAAAAGTAATACTGAAATGGAATTCAAGAAATAAATATTTTATTTATGAAAATTAAAGTACACTTTTATTATACTATGGTTAATATGCATAACCCCTATTATACCTGAATATTCCCTAAGGGAAAGGTGTTTGATGGTTGTAGTTTTATAGGATGGATCAACTAACATTGACCTAGTAGTAATCTCTACTTACTTGAACTTCTCCCATATCTTATTCTTATTGATCCTTACTTTTAAAATCACTTATTGGTTTTGGTAAAGGTAGAACCCCGGTGATGCTACCTCCCTCTTAAGTTCTAACAAATGGGCTTCAAAAGACATGAATCTACTGGTTGTGTCCATTGTTTCTCTTTTCTGCATCAACTTCAGTTGTTGTTACACTTTATAAACATTAATTATAATGATAATATCAATATAAAAGGTCATAAAACTCAATGCTCATATTGACCAATGGTCATATTGACCAATATTCATTTTGATAAATGGTCATATTGACTAATTTCTATATCCCAACAGTAACATTTCAAAATTCATCCAATATATACTCTATTAAACATCAATATTAACTACTTCATTCCCAATGTTTTTTACAATTCCATTGATAATTTCTATTATGTTACAAGAATTTATTTAGTATTTTAATAATTTTCATGGAAGGTTTAATCTTATTTCCATAGTTTGATCATATGGATTAAACCTATCACACTCAGATTTTAATTTTTCTCTTTTATCTTGGCTTATCTTTTTTCTATTAATTTTTCTCTAGAGTTTTGGGTGTTATGGAATTAAATTTGAGTTTTTGGGATGTTTTTATATAGTTTCATGGTTTAGGTGCATGGTTTCATGGTAACCATGTGACCTCCTGAGGTTGAGTTTCTTTTTAGTTCATTTTAAACTTTCATGGTTTGAGTTGCACAGATTTATCATAGTATGATCCAAACCATATGGATCCAAGGAAAAACTATCTGAGTCTTTGGGTGTCTTTAGTTGAGGGTGTATTTACTGAGCATGGTTAGTCAAATAGTAAAAAATGTGTATACATGGTTTTGTAACTTTTGACAATACTATGTCACACAATTAGTGCACAGTTTCCAAACACATTTGGCCGAACAATGATGGTGCCTAGTGTGTCTAAAAATGGATGCATTTTTTGTGCACGTTTTGTTAAATCGCGCATCCTAACAATGTACAGTTCCCATCTATCTTAAAAATGTGAAATTACCTTTCTACCATCTTTATATTTTAATCCCAAACACCCCCTCTCTCCCTCTCTTAGCTCATGCAACCCAGGGGGAGCTCATTCCTTCTTCAATCCTCTCATCCTCTTCCTAGGGTGGATCCAAGAGATTTCTTCAAGTTTTAGGTCAAATATTCAAGATATTCTCCTACTCTCTTCTTCTTATTCTTTCTTCTTCCATTTTACTATATGTTCCTATTCTCCCTTGGTCTTGTGGATATAGCTTTCAGGTTTTATTTAGTTTAAATCAGGGATTTTGTTTTGTTAATGTCCCTTGTATATGTTCCTGTTTCTTGGACCCCTCAAGAAGTTGTTTCGGGTGGGTGTTGTTGAAGCACTTCTTATTTGAGGTAGGTTTACCATTTCACTTGTCATTTAAATCCAAGAATCATTTATTGATTTCTTTTCACACCTTCCTTGGATATTAATGAGTGATTTATTATTATTAGAAAAAAAAAATTATGTGAAATGAGGTGATTTCCTTCTTTTTTTGAAGTATATGGAATTTTTTTGTAAAGGTATGTATACTAAGTATTTTAAAAATTGACCTATTGAATTTTGTGAGTAATTTATGATTTATAAGGCTTGGTTTTGGCCTTGTAAATGTATTTTTGTTCTAAAATGATGGTTTGGGTTCCTTAAATGTATTTTTAAAGTGGTTTTGGATTGAAAATGAATTGTTTGGTTTGTTATGGAAATGGGTGGTTTCTCAAAGAGTGTTTGAGGCCTGTTTGGAACATTTATAAAATTATTTCTCATTAAAACTCTCCTCGTATGATCTTATTTCCCTATTTGTGTTGAATGGTGTGGGAGGTCCTTAGTGTGGGACTCCCTTGTGAAAAAATGGTTGAAAGAAAATTGATTATTCCATGGGGTTATTAGGGTGATACATATGTGTGATGTTTATGTTTAATACATGTATATGTGGTTAGATGATTGTTTGGTTTGGTTTTTCTCACCCCACTTTGGCATTGATATGGGAACTTGGGATAGCTGGTGGATTTTTAGAGAATGGTTGCTAAACTAGCGTAGGATTCTACTCTGGCTTATGGCCCTTAGTATATACCTTGCTTTCTTTGGGATGGTTCTCCTCAATTGCACTAGGTAGGGTAAGACCAAGTATTTTAGAAAATTGATGTCATCAAATGAGGAATTACAATGGGATGAGTCACATGTTAGTATATTCAAGATTCTCTACTGAGATCCTAGGCTCCCCCATGTTCTCCGGCCCTTAGTTTTCCACAGTGGGTGATTGAGATGTCTTGTTTTGTTGGTTATACATACATTCTATTTTCCATTTCCCTTGTTATGTGATCACTGAATTTTCTCTCTTTAATTGTTTACTTCCTTATTAAAAGTGATGTGTTGGTTTATAAATTTCTATGGAGAATTTTTTGAAAAACTTTTAAACCTTATTTATTCCTTTTAAGTAAAAACATCATCCTTCTCCCTTAAAATTCTAATCTCTATTTCTTGGAAAGGAATCTGGTTGGGATTGAAAAATTTAAATTGATTTTATTTTGTTTTAAGGAGAAAATGGGTGAAAAAATATGTTTTATATATTTTATTTCAAACCTAAAAAAATCCATTTATTTGGAGTAAATTCATTTGGAATAGATTTGTTTGGGCATTCCTATGGAGTTTTAATACACACACCTATAGTTTCTTATTGTTTTTATCTTATTGTGAAGGATCCATATTGGTTTTTATCATTGTGGTAGATGTATGGTTTTGTGTTTGGAGAGTGACCCTCGGTTCACATGGTGGTTTAGTTTTTTTTAGGTTTAGTTTGGTTTAGTTGTTCAGTTTTGTTTTATTTTTATATTATGTATGCATGTTGTTCTGTTACGTTGATTATTCATTTTTGGGATTATATTTTTATTTCCACTATTCTAGTATATTTTATTGGGAATAATCATTCAATTTGTATCTCGTTGATGACCTTGGAACTTGGAGCCAACCCGAGAGGATTGGAAAAACCTATCGGGCCTTATTGTGGGCCAACTCAGGTGACTACTTTGGGGTCGACCAAGGTCAGTTCATGAAAAAAATGGAATCAGAACCTATTTTATTTAAATAACCTATCATTAAGAGTTCTATTGGTTATTTGGGATGTTAAGGTAGATAGAGTAGGACTTTTGTAACTTGGTATGTAGGTATGAGGAATTTTATGGCCAACACTTTCTATGTTGAACCAAGGGTTACCATGGGAAGCCAGGTTCTTCTTGTTTTGTTTGGTTCTTATGGGATGTTTTTTGTTTGAGAAAATTAAATGAGAGTTAGTCTAGTTGTCTCAGTGAGCTTGTAGAGCCAATCAATCCATGTAGATCCAGGTACATTGTCTCAAAAGACTCATCATCACGGTGGTGTGATTGGTATATGGCTGCCAGTGATATGTCCAAGTCACCCATCAACACTATTTTCCCCCCATGAGTTAGTTTTAGGTCCTTAATTTCGATGTCCATTTTAAATCCCTTCTCTAAATTTAGTGATATCCTAATTTCAATTAGTGTTTATTTGGTTTTTGAAAGATTGAAAATAACTTTTAAAAGTTGTTTCAAATAAATTCATAGAAAATTGATTTTTAATAAGATGGCTTTGGGGTAAAACAGGGTTTGGTTTATCAAAATTGTATTTATACAATCATATTTTGGGATTTTATCAAAATTTATTGTTTTGGAAATAGAAATTAATTTTTAAATGGATAAGTTTTGGAAAATATTTTGGGGGATTTTGGAAAAGTTTTGTGGAATTTGAAGTGGGATGTATATTGAGAATTTGAAACTTGGTTTGAACTCTTTGTTACAAAAATGGAGATGTATTATTCTAACCATTGGTATACTTATGATCTCTCACATTCATGTGTGTTTGAGGATGTGTATGACTGATTTCATGAGTGGATGAGTGCCCATATTGGCATGGGAATGTACATGTTTGAGACCTACATGTAATACCATTGGTTAGGATGAAACTTATCAAGTTCATTTTTCTTTTCAAAAGGGTTTTAATAGGAAATATTGTAATTTTTTTATAACCGGTGGCTTTCTAGTGCATTTTCATTTGATTTGGGATTTTTTTTAAGTGGTGTTTCATGTTTTAGGTTCTTTTTGGAAAATTGGTTTTTATTTGAGTTCTTGGTTTTCTTTTTTCTTAGTGTACACCCCCACCAAAACTTTGATGAATATTCGAGGTGAAACTATGGGTGTAATACCATTAGAATAACTTCTATTTTATCAACCCAATGGATTCCTTCTTGAGTTTTATAAGTTGAACCCTCCTCTATTTTATTTTCAAGGGGATCCTTTTGAAGAAGAAGAGTGGATGTGGAAAATCAAAAGGATCTTTGGCTTCCTTGAGTTTCCCAAGTCTCTAATAGTGAATTTCACTAACTTTATCCTTGAAGGTCTGAGTTGTAAGTGGTGGAAGTTAGGCATTCATAAAAAACCATGGGAATATCTCATCTAGTTTTTTATTTAGGATTTATTCATCTAGATGTTTTTTCCTGAGACTATGAAGGTTAAAAAGGTAATGGAGATGTGGTGTCCTTATAAAGGTGATGGATTAGTGTTGGATTTTGTTTTTAATTTATATGATTTAGTTCCTTATCTTCCAGAGTGGGCCAATGAATATTCCCTAAATAATTTCCATTTTGAGAATATGCTTCATCCTAACCATCAATTAAAGGTGTCAGAGTTCTACCTAACTTCCTTTTTCAATGTGGAGAGGCAAGATGTATAGGTTAAAGCTGGGTTATAAGGAGTTCTCGGGGTAGTTAACCTTACTCCAGTACTTGGAAGAAATGAAGGGGGATCTATTAAGGATATTAGGAAGTGGAATGAAGCCTATGGTGTAATTCATGGAGTTAAGAGGCATCCTGATCCTTCATCGTCTTCTTCTACGCGTAGGACTCTGGTGTGTCATCAATGTGAAAATTATGGTCTCAAGAAGTTATCTTGTCCAAATTCTCCAAACACTTATTTTATATGAGGATGCCTATAACACTTGAAATGGTTATATCAAGGTGTTTATAGGAATCAATGTGGATCCAAATCCACCCATACAGTGGACACCCTGACCTATTTATAGGAGTAATATGTTGGTTTGAGTTTAGTTTGAAAACCCTTTCTATTTGAGTGTTCCTCCTATTATAATAGTGTTCTTTTGTGTTTTTTCCATTTTCATGTAGTGATGATGATGTTTTAACTTTTGAGGATCTCTATTTTACTATAATTGGATTTTGGAAATTCTGATATTTTCCATCTTGGGGGGAGGTGTTTCTCATTGTGTATCTTGTTTCTTCTATGTTAGAGTGAAGCAAGTATCATGTCATGTTTTTTGGTTATTTTAGGGGATTGTTTGTGGTAGTTCTAGTTTTGGGTGTCGGTGTTTGGTGAGTTATGTTGGTTGGGAACTTGAATAGAACTCTAAAATGGTGGGGAGTCCATAATGACCTCTCATGTTGGTAGTTCGGTTAATTATTTGGTGTTGGCTTGGAAATAGGTGTTTTTTTGGAGTTGTTTAATTCTATGTTTTTTCATTGGGGTAGATGTTGGGATTTTTCAGTCTTCCTAATGGTTTTGATTATGGTAAAGTCTTAGGAGTTTCAGTTCTAGTTTTATGTCATTTTTTTAGAAGTTATTGGGTTCTTTGGTTTGCTTCAGGTAGAAGTGTGTATTTCCTTCTTGGTGGTTGTTAAGGCACTCTTTGGTTTAAGGAATCGAATCATGTGGGTTAATGAGTCATTTTCCCTCCTTTGATCAACTGGAGCCATTGTAGATTTTTGGGGGAAGAAATCATTATGGTGGGTTTGTCACACCTTGATTTTAATTTTTCTCTTTTATCTTAGTTTATCTTTTTATTCTTAGTCTATCTATAGAGTTTTGGGTGTTTTAAATTTAAATTTTAGTTTTGGGATATTTTTCTACAGTTACATGGTTTAGGTACATGGTTTAGGTGTAATAGTGTGACCTACTAAGGCTAAGTCTCTTTTCAGTTCATTTTGAAATTTCACAATTTGAGTTGCATGGCTTACGCATAGTTTGACCCAAACTATGCAGATCCAAGGAGAAATTGTGTGAGTCATTGGATGTCTCTCATCGAGGGTGCACAATCTAGGCATGGTTAGATAAAGTGTGTGGAAGGCGTGTGCATGGTTCTACAACTTTCTATAGAACCATTTTTTATGTTTGGTGCACAGTTTCTCAAACCATGCATCCTAACTATGTGGGTTCCCAATCTTTCTAGTAAGGGGTACATGATTGTCACATGATTTGATAAACTATATGGCCTAACCGTGCACAGTTCTTAGGTGTATTAATAAATTAAAATTATCTTTCTACCCTCTTTGTATTTTAACCCCAAATTCCCCATATCTCTCTCTCATGGATCGTGAGACCTAGGTGGAGCTCCTCCCTTATTCTCCAAGCCTCTCCTCCTCTTTTTAGGGTGGATCCAAGAGATTTCTTCCTATTTTAGTTCAAATATTCAAGGTATTATCCTCCCATCCTCTTCCTCTTCCTTATTCTTCCATTTTCTCTTGGGTTCCTCTTCTCTTTAGGTCTTTTGGATCTTAGGTTCATGTTTCTTTGAGTTTAAATTGGGGGGTTTTGTGTTGTTAATATTCCTTATGTATGTTATTACTTCTTGGAACCCTCGAGTAGTTGTTCCAGGTGTGCATTGTTGAAGCTCTTGTGGTTTGAGGTTGGTTTCCATTTCTACTAGTCCTTTAAACCCATGAATCATTAATTTCTTTCTTTCTACACCTTTCTTTGATACTAATTAGGGATGTATGAATTTTAGAAAAAATAATTGATCTAAAATGATGTGATTTTCTTCTTGTTTTCAAGTTTGTGGGACTGGTTTTCTAATCTATGCACACCAAGTGTTTGATAAATTGTCTTTCTGGATTTTTAAGTGAATTATGATTTATAAGGAATTGTTTTGGCCCTGTAAATGTATTTGGATTCTAAAATGGTGGTTTGGGGTTCTTAAATGGATTTTCAAAGTGGATTCATATTGAAAATTAAATTTTTAATCTCTTATAGAAATGGGTGGTTTCTCAAAGAGTTTTTGGGGCTATTTGGAACCATTATAAAATGGTTCTCTTCAAAAAACTCATTGGGTGATCCTCTTTCCTTGGTTATGTTGAATGGTGTGGGGGTTCCTTGGTGTTGGACTCCCTTGCGGACAAATGGTTGAAAGGAAATGTATTATTCCTTGTAGAGATTTGGGCTGATGTTTGTGTGTGATGCATGTGTGTGATACATCTATATGTGGTTAGTTTCTTATTTGTTTTGGTTTAGATCACCCCACATTGGTATGGAAAAAGGAAATGGGAATAACTATCAGATTTTTGGAGAATGGTTATTGCACTATCTTAGGATTCTACTCTGGATATTGGCCTGATGTGCCCTCAGGCATCGTTGAATTCCCACAAGCTATGGTCAGATTAGAATTATTGATTTCCCAAACTTCACTTGCTAATAAGGCATAGTATAGAGAAAGTATGGGTTTTATCCCATGGGTAGAAAGTTGGATTCTGATAATCAATGGCTTATGACCCTTTGGGGTAAGAGTCCTTTATAGTTTGCATCAGTTTTTGAAACACTATATCTATGGTTGTTGATGGTTACTTCAAGAATGAGAGAGGCATCTGGATCAATTTTGGGTATCTGTAGAAAAGATGATCATACTTTAAGTCTTGTTAGGATTATAAGGTTTAGTCTACCAAGCAATTAGATGTTTCTAGTTGACTCTATTCAAACCACCTAACTCTACCTAGGAGGTAATTATTCCTTGATATGGAGATAGTGACAGCCTAGATTCATTAAACATGGTTTCTAAGGTAGAAAATACCTTAGGTTATTGGTCGTAGCCTAATTTACTCCAAAAATTATAGTGTCCTTCACTTGAATATCCCATGATCAAGGATACTCAAATGAATTGGATAGTCCATTAACTTTTATCCTAATTACAATCCATTAAGGTTACTAAAATTAGAATTAGTGATTTATTTCGAATTCAAATACATCTACTCTCGATCCCTACCCTAGGTGGTTTTATCCACTCATAGTAGGATGGAAAAATAAATAAATAAATAAAACCCTGGTCAGTATGCTCATAATGATTTAATTTAAATGTTTAGAACACATGCAGTGATTCATATTCAAATTCACAAAAGCTGAAAAGCATGTAATTTGAAATTAAATAGATACAAATTAAAACTCAATTACGTACTTGGATTGAAAGGAAAAATGGATTCAACGCAAGTTCATTAATAATTGATGATGAATGGAGATGGCGATGAAAAAAGGAAATTAAGCAATGATGAAAAATGATCCACAACACTTGTATTGAAATAAAATAATGAAACGGTGAAGAAATTTCAGTTTAGGGGAGAGGAAGTTGAAGTAAATTCTAAAGGAACAAAAACCATAAAATAATTCCACTGCGGAATCTATTCAAAACCACTATCAAGGTTCTTTATTTATAGTCAAAAAATTACATGATGAGTAATGTATTTCAAATTTTGCAATGATTAATCCATGTATATATCTGTATTTTTTGTATCTATGTGTATCTCACGCATATCTCATCTGAGGTGTGAGTTTTGACTGTATTCACATAGTGTACCGTTGACTCGCAATGTGTACTGGGTTTCTAGCTAAATACCTGGAGTGGATTTCTTGTTCAAATGGTTTGACTAGATTCATGTAATTTATTGTCCATTCGGGATGTATGCTGGATTATTCACTTGAAAACTTCATGATTTGGCTCATGACATGGTTCCCGACTTGTTGGATGCTATGAAATCCTATTACACGACATGTACTGTAGTTTCATGATGTGTAATAGGTGAATTATATTATTTTTCTGTATTTTCTTATTTGAAACCTTGGGAACCTATTTATTACAAAATTCATCATATACCAGGTGCATTATCAAATAAAGAAATTAAAATCCCTAAGTAAATGTCAGCAAAAGTTATATATGAATTCATCTTATCAAATTCCCCCACACATGAACAATTGCTTGTCCTCAAGCAAAAAGGTCTCAACATTGATTTCAAAAAGATAAGAAATTTATAAAAATAAGAAACATTCATTATGTCCCGGAAAATAAAACTAAGTTTAGGCAGAAAAATTTTAGTTTCTAGAATCAACCCTGCATATAAAACAAGTCATGCCTTATTACACGATTCTTTTAAAAAAATATATTTTTTTAATTACAATATCTTAACTGATCTGTGTGTTCTATACTCATTTTCAATCTACTTCATAGTGGATTTTATCTCCTCACTCAGGATAAAATGAAATTGAATTTATGATCATACCTTGAGTATATGCTCCTTACCATAAGATTGTATTTGTTCTATCATCTCTACTTTGTAAAGATAGGTACACAATTAATCATGAGGGATTCATCAATCGGGTTCTGATGACTCTAAGGGTGTGGGTAGGTAGGTAAAAAGTGAAAATAAATCTCAAAAGGAGTGTAATATCTGATGTATAATGCATGTATTTCATGACAAGTATAAGAAAATTACTCCTCCAAGCTAATGAAGTCTACACTCCCAGCAAATCTGGTTGGATCTGTGTATATTTCAAGTAAGTGAAATTGGAGTATCATGTTCCTTTCAATTTTCTTTTTTATATTAATTTTTTAAAATTCATGTCTAGGATAGACATCACATCCATCCCCTAACCACATTTGATCCTTAGATGGATTCATCAGTCTAGAAATGATTATTTTTTACCTTCCTAATACATAACCCATTCAATTTTTCTTTTCTTTTTGTATTTTTCAAAGCAACAGAATGAAAGTGAAATCATACAAAGAATAAATGGATCAAAACCAAATAGTTTTATGAGTAACACAATACATCTCGACAAGTATGATCATCCTATATTTTCTAAACTTCTCTCCCACACTTATTCAATATTACAATCATGCATTACACAAAGAGAAGGGTAGGAATAGAAAATCGGCTCGGAATAGATTCATCAAAAAATGTCATTCATGGGAACTATGGGATTAACAAAGGAAAGATGCAAGGTGGGTATTAAGAAATACAGTCTCAATAAATATTTCCTCAATCATTTTAAAAATTTACTTGTTTATCCATGTCCTCTATAAGATCCTAATACAAGTTCTAATAGTTTTACATGTCCCAAGTATCAGTCAAAAAATATGCTCAGAAAAGAATATGCCATTGTAGGCTTAGAATACTCTCATGTAATTAGAATAAAATAAATAAACTATCAATTACATGGGGTATAAAACCAAGTAGTGGATCAATTAACCATAATTTCAAAAACATTGAATTTGAATTTAATTTATAATCTCATAAATCATTCTAAAATTCTAAATAGAGACAAAACCTAGATTCTATTAATTTCCAACTTAACTTTTTTATTTTATTTAAATGGTTCTAATGTTTTTCAATTATAAATCATGCTTAAAATTTTGAGAAATGTCTCCAAGACATGTGAGAATAGGCAGAAATCCATGTGTATCAGAAGTGAAAATCATGATAAACTCCCCCGCACTTAGAAGTTGACCGCGTCCATGCTATTCATGGAACTATTTGGGGAGTGTTATACAATAAAATCTCATATAAATATAAATGGAAGTGTTCAATTTAAATTGAGGGAATCATGATCTCCCTGTAAGTATTAGCATTCCATGAGGTAACTTTGGTTGTCTTTTGAAAAATCTAGGTCACCTAAAAAATGGGTTACTAAACAATTCATTCAATAGAATAAACATTAGTCCATAGTTTTATAACATTAATAAGTAGAATAATAGGTAGTTACATAAAAATATGAACAATAAGAAACAATTTTTTTAAAATTTTGTAGATATAACAATAAATTTCTAAGGGACTCAAAGTGAAAATGAAAAAGACTCGACATGATGACTCAATCAAGAAAAGTAATAAACTATGGGTTACCTCCCATTAAGAGATAATAGGATGTCATCAGCTAGATGGATAGAATAAAACATAATGTAGTGGGGTCTATCGGCTCAGTTACTCCTCTTATGTTTACAGCTACTGGTGGCAGTGTCCTCTAGATCATGATCTCTCTTGGTCGGATTGATAAATTCAGGAGAACCATAAGAATGAATCAGATGGGGGAGGAATGGAATCATCGCTCTAGGTGGCTGGTGATAGGCATGGATCTCTATGGATATTTTTTGAAGTTGGTGTTTTATTTCTACGACATGATGTATCACCCTCTGGACCAGAATAGATTGTGTAATAGGTCCATCAAAAACTATGGATAATACAGAAGATATAGGCATGGCTATTTAAAAATTGAAAGAAATGAAAATCAATACAAGTATAAATAATGAAAAAATAAATTTCCATATATATATATAAATGATCAATACAAAAATGAGTGCATACACAGATAAAAAAATGAAAACCCAAACCTGTCAAAAAAAGTATAAAGTTTAAAAATGAAAAAAAAAATGGATGACTAAGATCAAACGTTAGGGAAAAAATCTCTTCCAATGTCAGCCCGCTTGTTGGTGGGGATGAAAGATATCATGTTGGATCGGTGTATGTAGAAGTAGAAGTAGTGGTTGGTTCAATGATGGAGCATGGAGTAAAAGTGTTGGATACATGGGTTGGAGTGGGTGGTGGATAGGTTATGATCTGTAGGGAGATCATGGGTCTGGTAATTGGATCAATGAAAGTGACCTATGTGGATGTATCAGTGGCCATACCCTTTACTCACTGGGACTACTCAACTAAATATTCCTATTGGGAAGTAGGGTTAGTAATATCTAGGGGTAGGTCGGGTGGTCTATGGGTGATGTGGAAATGGTATAAGACGAGGGGTCAGCAGAGGCTGGTGGTGGTGGAGTGGTGAACTCTAAAGGCTCGTTGAAAGGAAGATAAAGATGGGTGGAAATTTAGGGTAGGTTCGCCAGGATGCATAGATTTGTAGTCTATATTTATGTTAAGGTGGGATGTCTGGGTTGAGGAATAGTGGATGAGGAGGTGGTAGAGGTAGCAAGATGAGTGAGTAGTGCAGGTGGGGAGGTTGTGTGTGGCTCAGCTGGTGGGTCTGCTGCTGCTGGCAGATTTACTGCATGTGGTGCTTCCTCTTACATGCCTAGTGCCCAATGATATATATCATAATCCTTATCCAATATTTTTATATCTTTCATCATCAAAAAGTAAATAAGATCAATGGGTCCAAGGGAGGTGTGGGGAAGAGCTGCATCGAAAATGCTGAGAAGTCTGGCCAGGTGAGTAATAAAAGATCCTTCCATCAAACTACTGTGATCCCACTGTGCATGGTCCTTGTAGTAATGAGTGAATTATGAATCCATATTGACATTTGGACCACCCATGGATTCTTCAAGAATAATAAAATCCACATGGATAATGCTTCCATGTGACTCAGCCCTAGAAAACTACCCATGTGTCATAGCCCTGTGAAGAATCTATAGAGTTGTTCTCTATAACAGTTTAAAATTTGTGATCCTCAAGTCATGGGGAATCTAGGGGTGTCATGCAATCATATACCATAGATGTTGTGAATTGGCTCAGGTGGATCTATTTGAAGGGTCGAGAAGATCTCTGATTCTACATATTCACCTATATAGATGTCAAGGACAATTCTGAAATCGGTTAAGGAAAGATCATGTGGTCGGCCACCAAGGAGAAATTTGAGGCTATCAATGTCCTTCTTGAATGTGGATAGGAATTCAATAAAATCTCTCGATATATCTTCTCATGAAACTCGACAATCTAGTCCAAATTGAATGTCTGTAGGAGGTCACTAATGGCATCATTGATGTTCATTCAGGCCAAGATGGGTAAGTTGAGGGTCTTATTTGTCCACATCGGCTTGGCCTGTAGCCTAATGAGTTTGGAATGATGTTTTGGGTTGGTGAATAAAATGATGGGGTGAAGGTAGATGTTTTCATCACTGTAGGATTCCTCGAATGTAGAGGAGGAGTCGACTTAGGTAGTAGGTGCAACACGGGCTGTTGTAGGTTGTTGAAGAAGGTGTGGTAGATGTGGAAGAGGTGTCTCCACATGGTCACTTTAGAGGAGGTTTCTCGTCATGGTTGGGTGATGAGTTGGAAGGATATGGGTGTTTGTTTTGTGCCATTAAGGAATGAGGTTGAGGGGTGTGGTGGTGCGGTGGTGCAAGTTCGTGCGTGGTCAATAGAAGGGAGGGGGTTTGGTGGTTTGGTTGTGCGCGGTTAATTGAAGGGAGGGGGTTATGGGTCGGGAGAGGAGTAGGATGGAGGTGGTGCGGTCAAGAGAGAGGGTTCAAGGATGCTTAAGGGATAAGAGAAGGATAGGGAGGAGAGGGATGGTGGTAGGTGGCAGGTGGCTGGGGGGAGGAGGGGGTGGTGGGTCATGAACCTGGGGTTCACAACCTATGTTTTAAGAAACAAATCCAATTAGTTGCACAATGTGTAATAGGGGTTCCAGTAATGTGATGGTTATTTGAAATGGATTTTTTAGATAAATGTTACATGTCATGTAATGGGGTTACATAATGTGTAATTGTATTTTTTTGGTTCAAAATTATTTAACCCCTAACCTCTATCTCTTAGCATATTTGAAACTTTTTAAGGCTATCCTAACCTAAACTAGGCTAATATTTCCTACCTTGGGTTTCCTCTCAGTTAGTGCTTATTTTAACATCGATTTCTTGACTCAGTTAAAACTAAATTGAACTTTAGGATGATGACACATGCTCTGAGATGGGTTCTTGGAATATTTCCAATCATTGACCATTTACCTTGAATAGTGGTCTACCCTATCTCTGAATTTGTGTGTTCCCATAATGAAATACTTGAATGACTTCAAAATGGTCATACCATCGAGATTTCAACATACAAGGGAATATTTTCAATATTGAGTTGAATAGGTGGACTTTATTATAAGTACCTGGCCATATTACATTATATAATCTTGAAATTAGTCAATAAATCACTTCATTTTACATTAAGTATCTTTTCACGTTTAGATATTTAGAGAATCGGGACATAATACATTTATAAAATTACATTATTACATAGTGGATACTGTAAAAATAGTATTCATATCTTGCAAAATATAAAACTCTTCAAATAAAACATGATTTCTTTGACAACTATTCAAACATTTAACTTATATTCCTTCTTTTTCTTACACATCCTTATAACCAGGGTAAATCATATAAAAACTTGGGATAAGCACAAAAATTTCATTAAGGGGTATAAAATAAGGAAGGAGCACATTAGTCCATGAATACTTTTAACATATGAAATCATTTTTAAAAGATACACTTGTCACCCATATATAGATACTTTATGAAACATGAGATTTTCAAAATATTCCCACAATACATAAGAAAATAAATAGAACCATAAATTTATCTTGGTACATTAATTACATAATTTTTTAACCCACATGGCTACCTTATAATTTGTAACCCTCACGGCTACCTTACAATTTGTGTAATCATAGTAGTTACACATGGAGTAACCATATGGATGACCTCTAACTTACACATACGCAATGCATTGGAGGGAGATATAGGTCCCAAATTTCATCAAAAACAATTCCCAAGTACAATAACATAATAATACAACATAAATAATTACATAAAAACATTGCTTTTGAATTTTGTAAAACAGAATTTTAAAAGAGGACTTTTAAAAGGAAAGTCCCTTGCAAATATCATATAATTGAATTGAAACTTAATAGAGTGTATGGAACATGTATATACACTATAAATACACATAATTAAACATAATACAAACAAAATTCATCCCACAAAAAAACTTAATACAACATAAATAATGAAGTACAATGTTAACCTAAAGAATGGAAATCGGGTTATGAACTCCCTTGCCTCGGGTTTTTCCTACTTAAAACTCATTTAAACCTCATGTATAATGGTAAAAATAATTTTATTTATATCTTAAAAAACATATCCATATTTATAATACCTTATAAGATCATTTCATTAAATCATTTCACCCATTAATTGTTAGTATTTTGTTCCTTGCATTGTTTTGGGTGTCTTCTTTACAAGTTTTCCACGATCGGTTCACGATGGATGTTCTTGTAGAATAGAAGTGAAACTCTAGAATTGTAATGGAGTGATATTTAAATATTTACAAAACCATAAATTATACCATTTATCATTTTTAATTATTACATGATGATGATTCATTTGTTAAAACATTATTGATATTTGTTTAGGTTATTTTGGCAATTCTTCGATCGTAGAGAACTCATTTTGTTTTATAGATTAATAAAATGTGTGAAAAATGATTACATAACATTATATAAGTTATAATACAAAAATTATAATCTGGTTCAACCATAAAAATGGTTTCATGACCATTATTGAAGGATTTAAATGAAATTGAAATCACATCATCCATGATGCCAGTAAATCGACACATCACGAACAGTATTTTAATTCCTTGAATAAGTGGGAGAGGAGAAGAAGATTGATGAGGAATTTTCCATGAACATGAGAACATACAAAATATAAAATATTCTAGAGCTTTCATTCCTCTTTGATAAGAGGAGGTGAGGAAAGAAGAATAAAACAAAGGAACTCAAAATAAAAGAAAAGTTTAGAAATCCCTTATGAAATTTCAACAGCCTAACGGCAGCGTTTAAAATTTCCTAAAATATTTTGATGAGATAAAAGTGGTATCTAATAATTATTAGATAATATGGGTAGTAAGGGGATATTTAATGACATATCCCAACATAAGACAAAGGAAAATAAAAATAATAACATAAATTGAAAGAAAATAAAGTAAACAAAAGAGGATGTTTACCTCTTGATCTCTTCTCCTTGATAAGGCCTTTGGTTTTAGAATTTTGGTGAGACCAGAAAATCTAGGACATTGGGAATATCCTTGGGAGGATTATTGGGCAGAACATAAGTAAGTATCAATTATTGAGAGGTGTGGGAGGAAGAGGGAAATGAGGGTGGTATTTATAGTGGAGGTGAGAAGGTATTTTTCATTATTTCAATCATTATTATAATATTCTTGCTCAAGACTATGAATAATCTTAATTTATGTGACAAAAAATAGTAATAATAGAATTTGAGTTCTAACCAAGTGGTCTTAAGTCACTTATGATGTCATAAATAGTTTATTTAACTAAAAATTAGAATATACGGTATTTTACAGTATTTCACTATTCATCAAAAATTCTAGAATTTTAGAAAATTACCAAAAATTCACCCTTAACATTTTTCGAGGTTTAGAATTCAAAAATGAACTCCATTTTCTGAAAATAATTTTCTAAATATTATTAATTTGATTTTTAAATAAAATCATACTTTATTCAAAAATTAACAACTTCAATTCTATAACTGCTTTTATATCACATTGAAAAATTATCCAAGATGTCATTATCTTAAAGCCTTTATAAAATTAAATAATAATACAATTTACTATTCATTAGTGTCATATTACTTTTCATATTACTATTCATAAGGGTATGTTACTATTCACCAAAAATCAAGTTGGTTTCATTAGACTCTAAATAACTTACCGATCACAATTGTAGATAACTATTTTTTGAAATCAAAACATAGAAGCTGAAAAATTATGTTTAAAGTCTAGATATAAATGTATACATAAAACAAAGTTTCATGCATTTAAATTTATTTTTAGAAAATCTTGGGGTGTTACATTTATTCCTTGGAACAAAGATATGCCTCTCTATGCGTTGATCATTCCATTTACTTTTTATTTCTTTATAGATCTTGGAATTTTCATACGCATCCTTCTTTATTTATTCCAATATGGTTAACTGAATTATCCTAGATTCTCTAGCTTTTTCAGAGTCCAAATCCAACATCTTGATTTCTTAGTATCACAGATGTTCTAATTCAACTGGGAGATGACATAGTTTTCCATAAACTAATATAAATGGTGTTGTACATATGGTAGCTTTATAAGCGGTATGGTATGCCCATAGTTCATCATCCAGTTGAAGACTATAATCACTTCATCTAGTGTTAAATGTTATCTCTTGAATATTCTCGATCTCCCTCTTTGAGAATTCCACTTTACCACTTGTTTATTGGTGGTAGAGAGTTCCTATATTGTACCAGATTCCATACTTTTCAAGCAATCCTTTCATAGATTCGTTGGTGAAATGTGTCCCTCGATCACGGTTAAGTAATCTTAGAAATCCAAATCTTTAAAACACATTCTTCTTCAAGAAGATCATGACCACTTTTGTTGTGTCATATGATGTTTCTTTAGCTTCTGCCCACTTTTAGATGTAGTCAACACAAACTTGAATGTAGGATTTTCTATATGAAGTGGGAAATGGTCAAATGAAGTCCATTCCCAAAACATTGGATATTTTGACTTCCATGATTGGATTTTGTGGTATCTCATTCCATTTTCCCCTACTTCTAGTCTGATTGAATCTATCACAGCATTGGAAGAATTCCCTCACATCTTGGTGTATCATGGGCTAGAAAAGTACACTTTGTAGAATTTTTTCTATTTTCTTCTCGGTTCCATGATGTCCACCAGCTGGTGATGTATGACACATTTTGATTACATTTGGGATTTCAATTTCAGGGGTACAACATCGGAGAAAGCCATCAACACAACTTTTGAAAAGAATTGGTTCATCCTTGTAAAAATGTTTGGAATCATCCAAAAATATTTTCCTTTATTGATATGAGAGGTCTTGGTGAGAGAATATTGTGGAATGATAATTAGCAATATCAAAAAACCATGTTTAATCCTTGATGCTAAAATATTTTCATCCAAAAAATCTACTTCAATGTCAGCCTCCTCATCTTCCTTGATGAATGACAGGGGAAGTTGGGATAAATGGTCAGCAATCACATTCTCTAGGACTTTGTGTCCTTAATTACAATCTCAAAATATTACAGTAAGAGGATCCACCATATTAACCTTGGTTTGGAATCCTTCTTGTTCATCAATTATCTAAGTAAAACATAATTAGTATGTACAATCACTTTGGACAATACCATATAGGAAAGGAATTTCTCAAAGGCATATACAATGGCTAAGAGTTATTTCTCTATAGTTGTGTAGTTAACTTGAGCTTCACTTAGTGTGTGTATTTTATAATATATAGGAAAAATATGTGACACATTCACTATCCTAACATAACACTAATAGCAAGGTCATTGGCATTGCACATTAACTCAAATTCCTTATCCCAGTTAGGTGAAATGATGACTAGGGATACAATCAGGCTTGTTTTAAATGTTTTAAATGCCTACTGACATTCTTAAGTGAATTATAAATGACTTATTTTGAAAATAAGTGTGTCAATGGATGGGAATATTTTTCAAAGTCTTTTACAAACCATTTGTAAAATATAGAATGGCCCAAAAATCCTTTTATTCCCTTCACTGTTGATGGTTTGAGCAAGACCTTGATGAATTTTATTTTTACCGACATCTATACCTTCTTTTGAGATCTTACACCCAAGGAATATTCTTCCTTGGACCCTAGAATAAAATTTATCCCAATTTAGGACTAGGAATTTTTCTTCACATCATTAGAGGACTAATTCAAGATTTCTTAAACATACCTCAAATAATCTTCCATAGACTAAGAATTCATCCAAAAATATTTCTATAAATTCTTCTACCATGTCATAGAAAATATGTTTCATGCATCGTTGAAAGGTTTCTATAGCATTGCACAATCTGAATGAAATTCTCCTGTATGAAAATGTATCAACTGTTAATGTGAATGTGTCCTTTCGGTAATCAACAGGATCGACTTCAATTTGTTTGTATCCTGAATATCCATCCAAGAAATAGTAGAATTCGTGTCCCACAAGTCTTTCCAGTATTTTATCCATGAAGGGTAGAGGAAAATGATCATTCCTTATTGTTGTATTCATGCATCTATAATCTATGTAGACTCTCTATCCAATTATGGTACATGTTGAAATTAATTATTTTTTATCATTTCTCTCTACTGTGAGTCCACCCTTGCTAGGAATAAATTTTAGGGGGATCACCCATTCAGTATTTGATATGAAAAATATTATTTCATCATCCAAGAGTTTTATCTCTTCTTTTGGAAAACTTCTGTCATCTGTGATTTGAGACACCTTTGAGGATGGCTTTTTGGATTTGCATCTTCCTCAATTAAACTCTTTTGAGTGCATTTGGTAGGATTTATTCCTTTTATGTATGCCACCCCCTAGGAAATTGAATCGTTATGTTTCTTCAAATATTCAACCAATTTTTATTCTTATGCTTGAAATAATTTGGAATTTATAATTATAGGCAGATTGGCTGACACTCCAAAGTAAGAATACTTAAGAGTATGGGGTAGAAGCTTCAGTTCCAGCTTTGGTGGTTGAATGATATAGGGGATGAAAGGATGAAAGGTATCCCTCATGAGAGGTTCAATGAAGCTCACTCCCTAAAAATCATACTATTCTTCCTTCTTAAAGAGTGAATCTTCACTTTCTTCTTCAATTTCCATGTAATCATCTCCATCTTGGGTAAGAGAGATGGTGTTGGAATCAATATCATTGTCTGATTATTGGGAATCTTTGACTAGGTTGAACACTACATGTTCTTCTCCAACTTGAAAGATTAGATGTACTTGATTCACATCTATCAAATCCTTTACTATGGCTAGGAATGGTCTCCCAAGTATAATGGGGACTTCACCTTCTTATTCCATTTCCAAAACTAGGAATTCTATAGGAAAGATGAAGTTCTTGACTTTAATTAATACATAATCAAGAATATCCATGGGGTAATGCACTGATAGGTCAGTGAGTTGTAGTGATATTCTAGTTGTTTTTATTTCTTGGATTCCTGACTTGCAGAAAACACTCATTGGAATTAAGTTGATGTTGGATCCCAGATTGTATAGAGCTCTTCCAAACATGCATTCTCCAATAGCATAGGGAATTGAAAAACTTCCAGGATATCTCATCTTTGGTGGGATTTTTTACTAAACAACAGAAGATCATTCTTCATTTAATGATATCACACCAAGATATTCTATATTTATTTAATTGGAAAGAAGATCATTGATAAATTTTTCATATAATTGAATTTCATCAACAGCTTCTACAAATGTTATTTTAATGTGTAGTTTATTGAACATCTCTAGAAACTTTTTATATTGTGCCTATTGTATGCTTTTTCTCACTCTTTACGAGAAAGGATGAGGTGTATTGTATGGAGGTGGGTAAACATAGACTGTTTCCTCTGGTTTTATAAGAGTTTGGGTTTTTTCTGTTGGTGATATTTCTTAAGGTGTTACTAGGGTGGTTTTATAAACTTCTTCATCTACTGGTAGTTTCTTCTTAGGCTCTTCTGGTTTCCTTTCATCACTTCTGTTTGGTTTTTTAAAGTCTAATATCTTCTCACTTCTCAGCACTACCTATTTAGCTTCCTACCTTGGGTACATCTCTATATTACCAGGTAGGGTACATAGTAATCTATCAGACAAATTCTTCAATATTTCAACCATTTTAACTTCAATATTTTACAAATTTGGTCTTTGTTTTTTCATTTTTTTTTCTATATTTGTCATTATTTTATGTAATTTTTAAATGAAAGTAGCCTAGAGGTTTTCTAGGTTACTTTAAGCAGAAAATTGTTGATGAGTTCTAGGATGAGTGGGGTGGAATTGATAATTATCTCTTTGTGGGAAGAGTTGTTCATGAATATGTTGATGAGGTCTTGGCACTAGGTTAATAGGCGGATATATTGGTGTTCCTTGATTAAGAAATGGTGTTTGACCACATCACTGTGGAAAATACCCTTGGTTGTTCTAAGTTTGCTGATGAGTAGGCCTATACTGGTAATATTTTTGCTTCTATTGAAAAGTTGGGTTCAGTTGATTATAATTGATGTAATTACACTCTTTTTGGTCTTAAAATCCTATCTTTCAATCTTGGTAAAGATGTGGGTCACTGCACATCTCAAAAGATTGTATCTCCATTACGGGAGTATGAGGGAGTTGTGTAGTAGGAATTTGAAATGATTCGAAATTCTTCGTGGTCAATTCAACTTGATATTTTAATCTAGTGTTTTTATCCACATAATAGATACTACAATGAGGTCATCCAATATCACTCTACCATAGGTTGTAATAGTTAGAAACTTCCTCAAGAATATCTCTTATGGCTTCCGGTGTCTTGAACATTAATCTTCCATCAGCTGCAGTATCGATGACAGTTCATGAAGCTGGTTGGAGTCTTTGGTAGAATATCTGTAACTAAATCCCTGTGTCTATTCCATCATTTGGACACTTCCTCATCATCTCCTTGAATCGGTCCCACGCTTCTCATGTAGATTCTCCATCAGACTGAGAAAAGTTCTAAATATTGTTCTGGAGATTCCAGGTCTGGATTAGTGAAAATTATTTGTCCAAGAAATTTTTATAAAGATCATCCCAAGTCATAATCAACTCAAGATATTGACTTTTAAGCCAGTCCTTAGCTCTGTCTCATAATGAATAGTACAATACATGGAGTCATATTGTGTCTGAAGATACTCCCTAGTTGCGAAAGGTATCAGAAACTTATAGGAAGTTGTAAATGTTGTCATGTGGATCATTTATCTGGATTTTATTGAATTGTCCACTATTCTAGATCATTTTAATGACTCTAAGTTAGATTTTTAATGTATGAGATTGGGTGGGGGACTCACTATGATTGGGGTTGCACCATGGATTGATGGAAAATTATAATACAAGATGGTCCTTTCTTGATACATTGGGTGCTCTCTAAGAATAATTTTTTATAGGTTCTATGGGTTCAGTGAGTTGGACCCCACTTGATTATTAAGGTCAGCCATTATTGATCGGTGGCATGCAAAAAAGATACCTTTCAATATCGGGATTAAAGGTTAATGGTTCATTTTTATCAAGGTTCTTCAAGCGATTTGATGGACCTTGGTACATGCATTATATCATGAAATAGGGACACAAAGGTGTCTTTAAAGGAAAAAATGAAAGGGGTTGGGGAAAGGTAATCCTAGTTCTTTTTCCTAAGGCTTTGGAATAACAAATTCCCTGAAAACAGTGACAAAATTTAACACACCCACACGGATTGTTGAATTCACATGGGCTGTGGTCAGATTATAATTATTGATTTTCCAAACTCCACTTACTACTTAGGCATAGTATAGAGATAGTCTAGAGTCGATCCCATGGGGAGGAAGCTGTATTCTGAGAGTAAATGGCTTAATACCCTTTGGGGTATTAGTCCTTTCAATTTTGTTTCAATTTGGGAAACACTAGATCTATAGTGGTTGATGGTTACTTAAATAAAAAGAGAGGGATCGGGATCAATTTTAAGTATCTATAGAAAAGATTATCTTAATTATAATCTTGGTAGGATCCTAAGGATTAGACTGTGAAGCAAGAGGAAGTCACTAGTTGACTTTGGTCAAGTAGCCTGGTTCTACCTATGAGGTAACTATTCCTTTATTAGGAGATAGTGACAACCTAGATGCACTAAGATCTTCTTATAAGGTAGAATGTATCTTAGTCTCTTGGTCTTAGCTTAATTAAATCTCACTAGGATAGGGTCCTTCACTTGAATATCCCGTGATTGAGGATACTCAAATGAATTGGATAGTCCATTAACTTTTATCCTGATTATTATCCCTTAAGTTTACAAAAATTAGAATTAAAGATTTATGATGACTTCATATACATACACTCTTGATCCCTACCCTTGGTGGATTTAGCCACTCATGGTAGGATGGAAAAATAAATAAATGAATGAAACCATGGTCAGCATGCTAATAATGATTGAATTTAAAACTTTAACATACATGTAAAGATAAGATTCAAATTCGAAAACGGGGATGATCATGAAATTGGTAATTAGAGATATGTTAACCACAATTCAATCATGTACTTAATTAGAATGAAAGTGAAAATAGATTCAACATGAGTTCATTGGTAATTGATGATGAACGGAAATGGCGATGTGAAAAGGAAATGAAGGTGGTGAAAAAAATGATCCACAACACTAGAATTAAAATAAAATAATGAAATAGTGAAGAAATTAGAGTTTAGGGGAGAGGGAATCAAAGAAACTCTAAAGGAACAAAAAGTATAAAAGAATTTCGTTGTAGAATCTCTTCCAAACCACTTTCTGGCTTTATTTATAGTAGAAAAATTACATGATGTGTAATGTATTTTACATCATGTAATGATGAAATGGTATATATATCTTCTGGTTTTTTATCTATGTGTATCTCATGAATATCTCATCTGAGATATGAGGTTTGAATGCATTCATGTCGTGTACCGATGAATCATGCTATTTATTTTATTTCTAGATAAATTATAAGGACTCAGACATAAATATTACATAATATAGAATTAAATGAATAATTCGCATTGAGGAACTTTTCAAGTTTAGAGTTTTATAGAATTAGGTCATAAATATTACATCTCAAATATTTACAAAAGTACACACTTCTAGTCAGTTTCAATTTTTTCATAAAATAAAAACTCTTGAAAAAAAGTTCCATGTCTAGTTCCATGTTTTAGACAGCATGACTTTCCCTTGATCCCATCCTTGACCCTATTCATCTTTAAGTCTTGTGAAAAACATTTCAAAAACATGGGATGAGCATAAAAATATCAGTAAGGGTTATAAATCAAAGAAAGAAAACATTATATCATCAATACATACATAACATAAGCTATTTAACATAACTCATGAAATCATAAGATTTATGAAATACACATATTAATCATAAATCATAAAGGGAACTTATGTCATACATAACATATTTACGTTATATCTTTCACAGCTACATAGGGAGTTACATTTGAAATACCTATCATTGTATATTCTATAAATCTATTAGGAAAAAAATTCATGTTTACCTCTATCATGTTACCCAATGCATTGGGGAGCTATCTTGGGTTCACCCGACCTAGGTTTTTCACAGAACCACCTGTATGTGTAAACAATACCCAAGAACCATAACACATAAAATAAGTATAAAGGAAATATAACATTTACACATTAAAATAAAAATATATCATTTTAAGATATTAAAATAATAAATGCCTTATCAAAAAAAATTTCAAAACAAAAAATACATAAAAAAGGTATATGGTATTTATTTTCCTTTAAAAAATCACTACAGCTTGTTAAGGAATCCAAAGATCAAATAATACCCGCGGTGGCGAAAAGTTCGTTATCACCACTTACATTAAAAATAAAAATTAAATTTTTTTGTTTATTAAAACACATCATAGAAAAATATTCCATTTGAATGAAATTAAAATTCAAAGGTATTTATACACTGTATAAAATAAAGACGTGTAGAAAACAAAATATACCTCAATTAAAGGGGATTGAGACGAAGTCCCTTACCTCGTGTCTGATTTTACTCGATCATTCATTAATATCATGAATAATAAACTAAAGTTAATTTATAATTTATTAAGATCCTTTTTCAAGTTTATTATTCCTTTTATATCAGTTATTACCTTTATATAACAATTAGTTAATTATTTGAGTTTATATAGTACATTTTGTCGATGTACGGAACTTGAGTTAAAAATGAACTTATTATAATTATAAATTGTCCTTGTGGTAAAAATTCCATTATCTATGGAATTGTATTCATGATTTAGATATCATATATTTGATATATATTCAGTATATATATGTATTTATAATAGTACATAACATTTGGAGATAACAAATGAAATTCACCGTTCATGGAGATGGTAAGTCGTACGTACGCATGAACACTACTTTCATTTCTATTTCATATTTAATGGAATGAAAACATAATTATACATAGTTATATTATTATTCCAGTATAATATAATAAATAATTTAATTAAATCCATCCTTTATACATCCCACGTATGGTATGAATGAGTCGTATCACTTTGAGGGGGCGGTAGTCCGCACTTCCTCAAATGAAATTATCGCATTTACCCATTATGGAAACCATAAAGGTATTATATAAATGAAAAATACAGAAGAATATAAATAATATAAATATAATATATATCACATATAAATATAGTTCCATCTTAATGGTCAACATAAGAGTTGGTAGGACAATATTGAACAATCATCGTTTCGTGAGGTAGTAGTTCGTCGTCCACAGAAACAGTATGTTCTTTACCCATTATATGGAGGTGTGTGTAAGTTTTGGTCAAATAATTATCATAAAAACAACCTAGTATATTTTTTATTCTTGTTTTGTTATAAAATAAAGGAATAAAAAGTGTTTATGGGGTTGAAGAAGTAAAATAAAATAGAACTTAAGAGAAGACGTTAACTTTAAATCAGGTATCTCCTTTAGTTTGAACCAAAAGGTTTAATTGAATTTCCTTATGACTAGAGGAAGGATTACAAGAAAAGTATAAGGGTATAGAGAGATTAATTGTATAGATGTTAGATGATCCAAGGGGCTTGAGAAGTGTGAGGAATGGGTTATAAGTGAGTGACTTTTATAAGGGGGAGGAGGGGCTCTTTGGGAATGTTTAAAAATATTATTTTATTATATAATGATTTTTGGTTTATAAAGATCAAAAAATTATTAAATTATAATATAATATTAATCATGTTAGAAATAAAATCATCCAATAATAATTTTATAGGTTTTGGATATTTTTTTAATATTTATAATCTTATTTATTTAAATCATTCATTAATGAGGTACACACTGCATCATTATTGTATCATAAATAATTTAATTTATTTGATGTCTAAAAATTATAAAAAAATATCAAGATTTAGGAAATATTATTATCTTTAAAATTAATATTTATATTCAAAGAAATAACTTATATAACCTCATGTAATAATTGATTTACTAAAAGATATATGTTTAAGTCATTTTTGTCTTTACTTTAAATTAATTAATATAAAGTGTCATTATCACTCCCAAGTGGATCCATGGGGTCCCAAAATAGACCCAAGGATGAACATGGTCAAAAATGTATCAACCAAAAGGATTAGGACACATTTTAGGGTAATTTTATATTATTATAATAATACTTTGTTACCCTGATTTAACATATTTACCCTATAACCATGGTAAATAAAATTTTCACTGAAGTAAATATTCATAATGTATAAAAATAAAAGTTAATTTTTTACACAATTTGGACCTCCTAATTCCAAATATGGAATCCATTTTTTCAAATTCAAAACACAAAAGTGGAAAAAATTAATTTAAAATTAATTCCCGCTATCAAAACAAAAAAGCGTGTTTTTAAGAAATAATAACTATCAAATGATTGACACTTATTTATGTCCAATTTCAAATTGAAATTACTTCCTATGAACAAAATTGGATTAAATGGTAAAAATATAATCTAATTATACTTTAAAACCAATTAAAAAGATAATATAACCATATAAATAAATTAGATTAAATGGAAGTTTTGAATTAAAATACAGTATTTTTCACTATTCATTAAGAAATGAATTTTATCAGAAAAAACCAAAAATATACCCAAAGTAATTTTTTATGTCCCAATTCTAAAGAAGAATTTTATTTTTTCAAATACAACATATAAAAGTTACCAAAACTATATTTAAAGAGGGTTATCCATCAAAAGGTGGTAAATCGACCTTTTAATGAATATTAGAGTATTTATGCTTAAAATCAGATTCTTTCTTATTTTAAGCCTCTAAAATTTATTGGATAAATGTAGAAGCATTTAAAAAACATGTATTTTAATATTTTAGTTAGTTATGTCCATTCCTACTAATACAATGGCTAGTAATTAACTACCATTTCAAATAATATTATATTATTATTTTTCAGTATAACCCAACGTTGTGTGCAACGTAAGATTTCAAAGAAACTCGTTGTTGCATATTGGGTATGCCATCAAACATAGAATCCATTTTAAAGTAAAATTAATATTTAATTCACAAATATTAATAAATATGAATATTTTATATTCTTTATTTACCTAGGATGTTACATCCTTCCCCCTTTTGGGAATTGCATTCCCACAATTCTATTCACTTATCAAATAAGTGGGGGTATTTATCCCTCATAGCATTTTCAGATTCCCACGTTTCCTCTTCAACCCTATGGTTTTTCTATAAAACTTTTACCTAATTAATTACCTTATTCCGTAACACTTTCTCTCTTTGGTCAAGAATCTCGACTGGTTGTTCCTCATAAGAGAGATTCTCTTCCAACTAAACTACCTCTAGGCTCAAAACATGAGATATATATGGAATACACTTTCTCAACATTGAAAAATGGAAAACATTGTGTACCTAGGATAAACTTGGAGGTAAATCCACTTTATATGCAACTAATCCAACTTTCTCCAGGATTTCATAAGGTCTAATGAACCTCAGACTCAACTTTCCCTTATTATCGAAATGTGTCACACTTTTCCATGGAGAAACTTTGAGAAAGAAATGATCACCTACCTCAAAAGAAAGGTCCTTACTCTGGTTATTTGCATAACTTTTCTACCTTCTCTGAGCTGTTCTCATGTGCTTCTAAATCATTTGATCTTTTTCTTCCATCTCTTCTACCAATTCTGGTCTCATCAACTTCCTTTCACATACTTCATCCCAAAAAGATGGAGTTCGACACCGCTTCCCATATAATGCCTCAAAAGGAGCCATATGTATACTGGAATGAAAACTGTTATTATAAGAAAATTCAACCAAAGAAAGATATTGGTCCCAACTTCCCTAATGATCCATTAAGAAAGCATGTAACATATCCTCCAAGGTCTGAATTGTTTGTTCTGACTGCCCATCTGATTGAGGATGAAAAGATGTACTAAAATTTAATTTAGTACCCAACGACTTCTGTAGGCCATTCCAAAATTTAGAAGTAATCCTGGGATCATGATTAGATACAATGGAGAGGGGAACACCATGAAACCTGACTATCTCTTTAACATACAACCGAGAAAGTTGATCTAGATAAAAAGTATCTCTAATAGAAACTAAATGATCATATTTAGTCAATCGATTAATAATAACCCATATTTCATTATTACCTCAATATTTCTTTGGTAATCCCACAATTAAGTCCATAGATATATTTTCTCATTTTCACTCTAGCACCAGTAAAGTCTAAAACTTCCCTTTTAGTAACTGCCTCTCTACTTTAACCTGTTGACAATTCAAACACTTCACAGTAAAATCAATAATATCTCTTTTCATTCCATCCTACCAGTAATACTCTTGAAGATCTCTGTACAACTTAGTACTGCCAAGATGAACTGAAAATGGTGAACTATGAGCTTCACATAACAACTCATTCTTCAATTATGAATCAAAAGGCACACATAATCTCTTCCCAAACCTCAAAACACGGTCATTATCGATGTTAAAATCAGGCAACTTTCCCTTCTGAACCAACTCTACCTTTTTCTATAACTCAATGTCTTCCTTCTGTGGTTTCTTAATTCTATCTGATAGATGTGATTTCACTGATACCTAAAACAAAATAGAGCAATTTTCTGCACCAACAACTTCTATTCCAAATTTCATAAAATCAAAAACCAAAGGATCTCCTTCCAAACGTAGCATGGTTAATGAATCATTACTTTTTTGACTCAAAATATCAGCCACTTTATTTGCTTTTCCTGGATGGTAATAAATTTTGCAATCATAATCCTTGATTAATTCCAACCATCTCCTCTTTCTCATGTTTAATTATTTATGAGTGAATATATAAGTCAAACTTTTGTGGTTAGTATATATTTCACATCTTACTTCATACAAATGATGCTTCAAAATTTTTAAAGAAAAAAACAAGAGTATCTAATTCCAAATAATGTGTAGGGTAATTTAACTCATGATGATTCAACTAACATGAAGCATAAGAAATTACCTGATCATTCTTTATTATGAAACAACCAAGTCATTTAAACTAAGAATCACTGTAGATAACAAAGTCACAATTTCTGGAAGTTAGTGCCAAAACTAGAGCATTCACTAATCTTTTTTTCAATTCCTGAAAATTATCATCACATTCTTTTATCCAGATAAAATTAACACCTTTTCAAGTTAACTTGGTTAGTGGGCTAGATAATCGTGAAAAAACTTCTACAAACCTCTGATAATAACCTTTTAATCCAATAAAACTACAAATCTTGGATATATTTGTGGGTCTTGGTTATTATTCAATAACTTTTTTTTAGCAGGATAAACAATTATGCCATTTTTTGAAACAATGTGACCAAGGAAAGAGATTTTTTGTAATCAAAACTCACACTTTCTGAATTTCCCAAACAGTTTATTTTATCTTAAAGTTTACAAGAAAACCCTTAAATGACTTTCATGGTCCTATTTAATTTTGGAATAAACCAAAATATCATTAATGAACACAACCAAAAACTTATCCAAAAACTCACAGAAAAATCTATTCAAAAGATCCATGAATATAGCAGGTGAATTGGTTAACCCAAAATTCATAACTACAAATTCATAATGGCCATATCTTGTACGAAACGTGGTATTCATAATGTCTACTTCCTTTACTCTCAACCGATGGTACCCTGACCTCAAGTAAATCTTCGATAAATAATGTGCTCCCTGGAGCGTATCAAACAAATCATCTATATGAGGCAAAGGATACTTGTTCTTAGCAGTGATGTTATTCAATCCTCTATAATCAATGAAAAGTCTCATTGAACCATCTTTATTTTTAACAAACAAGACAGGAGAACCCCATGGTGATGTGCTAGGTCAAATGAGACCTTTATCTAATAATTCCTATAATTTCTTCTTTAAATCTAAAAGTTAAATTTGAGCCATTCGATAAGGGGGTTTTGAAATTAGCCTAGCATTAGGAACTAATTCAACAGTAAATTAAACTTTCCCGATTAGGTATAATACCAGAAAACTCATCAGGAAAAACATCAAGGTACTCATTTACCACTGAAACATAATTAATTTGAATAGTTCCTTTGTTTTCAACAATATGTTCAAGGTAACATTCATTTACATCATTTACTAGTTTCTCAGATTCCTGATATGTTATCAAAAGTAAGGGTTCATTCTTGTACACAAACTGAAAATATTTCTTAAAAGAAACCTCTTTATCTCTACAATCAACTTTATCATGATAAACATAAAGCCAATTCATACCTAAAATAACATCAACCTCTACTAGAGGCAAAACAAAAAGGTTTTCAGGTATATTCTTTCCACACGCAAGGATAGGAAGGTTCTTATAATTTCTTTTTGTCTCAACATTTCCTCTAGGTATTTTTACCATAAGTTTAGGATTCATATCTTGAGATGGAATTCCCAATTTACTAGAAAAATTCTCAGAAATGAAAGAATGTGTAGACCCTGAATCAAACAACACATTGGTATAATCTGAAAAAACAAACAGTGTACCTGATACTACTTCATTTGATGGCCCAACATCTGCTGAAGTAGTTGCAAAGTATTTCACCACCCTTTTATGCTTGTAGTCTGGCTTCTTTCCCTCAGTTGAGTTCTTAGTTTGAAACTCATTTGCATAATGACCCATTTCATTGCACTTAAAATATTTTACTAACGGTAAATCATATTTTGTCTTGCCATTACCATGTTCTTTTTCAGTGCAATTATGAGCCTTATGTCCCATTTTACCACATCAGTAGCACTTACAAAAATTCAAAAGACATTACCATGCATTCTTTTTACCACAATTTTCAAAAACTATAAACTTAATTTTCTTATCATCATACTTTTTTAAAGAGTTATTCCCTTTGGTCTGCCACCTCGATCTCTTATTTTTTTTTTTTTCAAATAATGCATGATCGTTTGAAAACTCCATTTCCACATTCTCCGCACATCAAACAAGTTTTTCATAACTTTTTAAATCATGATAAGCTAAATCCCTTATATAATTTGGCTTTAATCCTGAGTAAAAATGATTGATTTTACTATCAAGATATCGTATGAAATTTGGAGTATACCTTTCTAGTTGAGTGAATTTTTCTTCATAAGCATCCACTAATTCATCCTCCTGTCTCAATTATAGGAATTATTTTTCCATCCTAAGACAAAACACGTTCGGAAAATATTTCTCAAAAATATACCTTTGAATTCATCATAATCAAGAGCATAAATTTCCTCAGTATCCCTGATATTTTTCACCATCGATCACCATTGATCAGCTTCACCTTCAAAACAGTAAACAACGATACTAAACTTTTGATGTTATGGACACCCCATGACATCAAAAATCTTCTCCAATGCTTTAATCCACCCTTCATCTAGCACAGGGTCAGATGATCCTTTGAATGATGGGGGATGATGCCTCATGAAATGATCCACTACTGACATGTCCCTCTGTGGTTGATCTGGATGATCTCATGCATGGATACTATCACCATTTATATCTTGAGTCAATTATTCCATCACTGCAAAAAACTATTCAATTCTGATTATGACTATCTCAGGTTACTGATTTGAAAGGTTTTCTTCTTCCTGATTTCGTCCCATCATAGCTGCCCTGTTTCCTCTATAGAAAACCATTATGAACACAGAAATATATTAGGCGAAGAAACATGGTAATCTGTAAATGTTATATCATTTCAATCATAACTTAAACTAAAAATAATTTATAGACATTAATTTAACAATATCCTAACTCCTAAATTTGTATAAACCAACCTATGATACCAATTATAAGTACTAGGACTTAAACATTACATAATATTTAATTAAATGAATAATTCACATTGAGGATCTTTTCATGTTTAGTGTTTTATAGAAATAGGCCATAACTATTAAATCTCAAAAAATTACAAAGTAGACACTTCTACTCAGTTTCCATTTTTTCATAAAATAAAGACTCTTGAAAAAAAGTGTCATGTATAGTTCCATGTTTTAGACAGCATGACTTTCCCTTGATCTCATCCTAAACCCTATTCATCTTTAAGTCCTCTCAAAAACATTTCTAAAACATGGTATGAGCATAAAAAAGCTCATTAAGGGTTATAAATCAAATAAAGAAAACAATAAATCATCAACACATACATAACATAATCTTTTTAACATACCTCATGAAATCATAAGATTTATGAAATACACATAGAAATCATAAATCATAAAGGTAACTTGTGGCATACATAACATACTTACGTTGTAGCTTTCACAACTACATAGGGAGTAACATTTGGAATTCCCATCAGAGTATATTCCCTAAATATCTTAGGATAAACATTCAAATTTATCTCTGTCACATTACCCAATACATTAGAAATCTATCTCAGGCTCACCCACCCTAGGTTTATCACAGAACCACCCATATGTGTAAACAATGCCCAAGAACCATAACACATAAAACAAGCATAAAAAAAATATAAAATTTCCACATTACAATAACAATATATCATATGAAGATATTGAAATAATAAAAGCTTTCTCAAAACCATTTTCAATAACAAAATATGTAAAAATGGTATATGGTATTTATTTTCCTTTAAAAACACTACAGCTTGTTAAGGAAGCCAAATATAAAATAATACTCACGATGGCGGAAAGGTCGTTATCACCACTTACGTTAAAAAGAAACATTCATTTTCTTTATTTAGTAAAATGCTTCGTAGAAAAATATTCCATTTAAATGAAATAAAAATTCAAAGGTGTTTATACACTGTATAAAATAATGTCGTGTATCAAACAAAATATGCTTCAATAAAAGGAGATTGAGATGAAGTCCCTTACCTCATGTCTGAATTGACTTGATCATTATTTAATATCCTGAATAATAAACTAAAGTTAATTTCTACTTGATTAAGAACCTTTTTCAAGTTTATTATTCCTTTTATATCAATTATTACCATGCTATAACAATTATTTAATTATTTTAGTTCATATCAGACATATTGTTTATGTTCAGAACTTGAGTTAAAAATGAACTTGTCATAATTATGAATTGTCCTTGTGGTAAAAAATATATTATATCCAGAATTATATTCATGATTTATATATCATATATGTCATATATATCCATGATATATATGTATTTATAATAATACATAACATTTTTTGATAAGAAATGAAATGCACCGTTCATTGAGACGGTAAGTCGTATGTACGCATAAACCCTACTTTCATTTCTATTTCATATTTAATGGAATTAAACATAATGATACATAGGTATATTATAATTCTAATATAATATCATATATAATTTAATTAACTTTATCCTTTATATTTCCCACGTATGTTATGAACGATTCATATCACTTTGAGGGGGCAGTAGTCCGCACTTCCTCAAATGAAATTATCGCATTTACCTATTCTGGAAACCATAAAGGTATTCTATAAATGAAAAATAAATAATAATAGAAACAATATAAATATAATATATATCACATATAAATATAGTTCCATCTTAATGGACACCATAAGATGTGGTAAGAGAATATTGAACAATCATCGTTTCGTGAGGCAGTAGTTTGCCGTCCATATAAACAGTATGTTCTTTACTCATTATTTAGAGGTGTGTGTAATTTTAGTTATAATACTTCTCATAAAAACAACCTAGTATATTGAGGATACTTTTTTGTTATTAAATAAAATAATAAAAAGATTATCTGGGGTTGGAGAAGTAAAATAAAACAAAAGAACTTAAGAGAATACATTACCTTTAAATAGGGTATCTCCCTTTGGGTTGAACAAAAAGGTTTAATTTAATTTCCTTATTCCTATGGTAAGGGTTCTAGGATGAGTATATGGATTTATGGAGCTTAATTGGGTAGATTTTGGACAAGAAAAGGGAGTTGATAAGTGTAAGGAATGGGTTATAAGTGAGGGACATTTATAAGGGGGAGGAGGGGCTCTTTAGGAAAGTTTAAAAATATTATTTTATTATATAATTAATTTCGGTTTCTAAAAGTCCAAAAATTATTAAAGTCAAATATAAGATGACTCATGTTGTAAAAAAAATCATCCAATAAGAATTGGACAGGTTTTGGATATTTTTTAAATCATTATAATCTTATTTATTTAAATCATTCATTAATGAGGTAAACATTGTATCATTATTGTGTAAGAAATAATTTTATTTATTTGATGTCTAAAAATTATAAAAAAATATCATGATGTAGGAAATATTTTTAGATTTAAAATTAATATTTATAGTCTAATAGAAAACTTATATAACCCCATGTAATAATTGATTTACTAAAATATATATGTTTAAGTCATTTTTTTCTTTACTTTAAATTAATTAATATAATGTGTCATTATCACTCCCAAGTGACTCCATGGTGTCCAAAAATAAACCCAAGGATGCCCATGGTTGTAAATGTATCAAACAATGGGATTAGGACACATTTTATGATAATTTAATATTATTATTATTATATTTTGTTACTCTTATTTACCAGATTTACCCTTTAACCATGTTAAAAAAAAGTACTGAAGTAAATATTCATAATGTCTAAAAATAAAATTTACCTATTTACAAAATTTTGACCTCAAAATTCCAAATATGGAATCCATTTTTCCAAATTCAAAACACAGAAGTGGTAGAAATTAATTTAAAATTAATTCTCCTTGTCAAAACAAAAAGCATGTTTTTAAGAAATAATAACTATCAAAAGATTGACACTTATTTATGCTCAATTTCAAAGTGAAAATACTTCAAATAACCAACATTGAATTAAATGGTAAAAATAAAATCTAATAATATTTTAAAACCAATTAAAAAGATAATTTAACTATATAAATAAATTATATTAAAAGGCATATTTGAATTAAAATATAGTATTTTTCACTATTCATTAAGAAATGAATTTTATCAGAAAAATACCAAAAATATACCCAAAGTAAATTTTATCTATAAAATCAGATTTTTTCTTATTTTAAGACTCTAAAATTTATTGTATAAATGTAAAAACATTTAAAAACATTTATATTCATATTATAGTTAGTTCTGTCCATTCATGCCAATACAATGGATGGGAATTAACTACCATTTAAAGTAATATTATATTATTATTTTTCAGTATGACCCAACGTTGTGTGCAACTTAAGACTTCAAAGAAATCTATTGTTGTGTATCGGGTACGCCATCAAAAATAGAATCCCATTTAAAATAAAATTAATATTTATTTCACAAATTTTAATAAATATGAAAATTTTATATTCTTTATTTACCTGGGATGTTACATAAATCTAAAGAGAGGATTTCTTGTTCAAATGGTTTGACTGGGTTCATGTCATTTATTTTTCATTCATGACCTGTACTGGATTCTTCACTTGAAAACTTCATGACTTGGCTCATAACTTAGTTCACGACTTGTTAGATCCTATGAAATCCTATTACCGGATGTGTACTATATTTTCACACTGTATAAGAGGTAAATTATTCTCTTTTTCTGTATTTTCTTCTTTTAAACATTGGTAACCTATTTCATGAAAATTTAGAATATATCAAGTGCATTATCAAATAAAGTAATTAAAATCATTAAGTAAATGGAAGAAAAAACTATATATGACTTCAGCTTATTAATTCCCTTAGTATGAACATTTTTCTGCTTTTGGTATTGTACCTCATGGTTAGGCTAGGTAGGGTAAGACCAAGTATGGGTGGAATTTATTTCATCAAGTGATTTATGCCTCTAGGATGAGTTAGGTGTTACTATGTTATAGATTCTTCACTAATCTTCTAGGTTCTCCCTTTTTATTTAGTACTTAGTTGTCTACGGCGTATGTTTGAGATGCCTTGTTTTTTTGGTTATGCATACATGTTATTTTCCATTTCTCTTGTTATGTGATCATTGACTTTCCTCTCTTACATGGTGTACTTATTTGTTAAAAGTGATGTGTTAGTTTATAAATTTTTATGCGAAATGTTTTTAAAATTTCTTACACTTTATTTATCCCTTTTTAAGTAAAAACATCATCCTTATCCATTAAAACACAAATATCTCCTTCTTGTAAAGGAATCTTGTTTAGAATGAAAAATGGTAATGGACCATGTTTTATTTTAAAGAGAAAATTGAGGAAAATATATGTTTTATAAATTGTATTTCAAACTTGAAATTTATGTTTATTTTTTTTAGAGGAAATTATTTTGGAATAGATTTTTTTGGGCATGCCAAATGAGTTCTAATAATCATGCCTATTGTTTCTTCTTGTTTTTATCTTTTGGTGCAAGTTCTCCCTTGGTTTTGATCACCATAAAATATGTTGGGTTTTGGGATCAGAGAGTGGACCTCAGGGTCACCTGGAGTTTTAGTTGTTGTTAGGTTCAGTTTGGTTTTCTTGTTCAGTTTTTTTGTATTTTCATATTATGTATGGATGTTTTTTAGTTGATCTGTTTATTAATTTTTGGGTTGCTCTATTTATTTTTGTTATTTCAATTTATTTTATTAGTATAAATCATTCCCTTTGATTTTAATTGATTCCCTTAGTGATTTTCACCAGCCTAGGAGGATCAGGAATGCCTCTCGAGCCTTGTTTTGGGTCAACTAGGGTGACCAGTTTGAGGTTGACCTAGATTAGTTCATGATAAAAACATTTACTAGTTACTACTTTTTGGTTTTTATATCCCTATACTAGTCATATCTATAGTTATCAGTATTATTACATGACCTATATAATTTATTTTAATATTATTTCTATATAATTATATTGTGCAATATAATAAAATAGTCACTATGAAAAAAGAGTTATTTTATTAATCATAGAATAAATTTTTAGGCCATTACATTTCCTCACCTAACTCACCTAACTCCCATGATTCATCTATTCCCATCACTTAACTTATCTTCCAAGAAAATTTCCCTCTTTTCATTTATAAAAGGAGACCACTTCTATCCACATCAAGACAAAATTATCCCTAAAACTTCCATTGAACCACTTCCTATTTTACCTTAAATATATCCCTATTTCATGTTTGTATGCACTTGGTTACAAGAAAGTGTCCAAAATACTCCATTTATAAGATATCCTCTAAGGGAAGAATAAAGTCTTCACTGCGAGTACTATCAACTCCCTAACATTTTCTCCTTTATATTTATCCTCCCTACCTATTCTAACAATACTAATATAATGAAATAAGTATCATTAGTATACTCTATTGTTTTTATGTTGATGGAATAGCCAAAATCTATTTATTTCCCATCCATTAGGAAATGAAAATATTTGATTTGATATGTAGAGACTACCATCTCCTTAAATAACATATTTCATTTTTTGCATGGATGGTTCAAAGAATTTATTTAATGGATAAAATTTATTTTTATGACATGATTAATATTTTTTAAAGTTAAATTAGGAATTCTATTAATAATGTTAATAATAAATGTGTACTACTCTGGAATTATTGTTCTTAAATAAAAGAGTTATTTTCCTTTTTTATGTTAATCCACATAAAGAAATATCATGTTGGTTTAGAAAGTTATTAGGAATTCTAGGAGGTGTTTTTAAAATATTTTAAAAAAACTAGGTTGGTTGTGCTATAATGCAAAGGACCACACCAAAGAGTTCCTTCCTACACCATAGTGGTATTGGGATGTGTCGTGGTATGAAAGAGAGCTGATACGACACCACATTAGGAAGTAATACACTATAACGTGGGATTTCTAGGTGATATTTTATTATATACTAGTATATGGATGTTTGTATCAAGGAGGATACACCATGGCATCTTAAACCACGTTGCAGGACCATCTTCACATCAGTTATAGTCAGTAAGACTAGCTGTCGGCCTTTGGGTGTTATTCCTTCTTCAATATGATTTTTTGGTTTCAAAAAAGGGATACTATTTGAGTTTTTAAGAAGGGATTTGTGATGGGAATTAATTTTAGTTTTTTTTATTTTAATATGGTCTCTCAAGTCGAATAACCACTAAAAATACCTATCCTCGTACTTGTTCTAATGGTATTCCAAGGAGACCAAAGGGATGCAAACACATCTCCAAGCCATAGATCCAGGACTTACACTAGAGAAGTGCTCTCCTTAGCACCATATTATGCAATATTATCTCCTTCTACACTGTGTAGAATGACTTCTATTACACATAAGTATTGTATTCCCCCTCTCCATACTTGTGGTATCTTATTCTGCAGTACCCTTGCACCGTGGTGGCTGACCCCTGTATTATGGAATTATCTCATACATTGTGGTGTCCTTATTCCCACACACCACTACACTATAGTGTCTTATATAATGTTAAGGTATCTATTCCAAAATACCCTCCACACAAAATCCATAACCTTGCACCATGGAGAACCCCAAATTTCTAGATAGCTCTACTCCTGCTTTTTTTCTCCATATTTGTGGGTCATTTTATACAATAATTGACTTAGGGTAAGTTTTGTTTAACCCCTTTGATCTTGGTATGTCTTTTCCTTACTCTAGAACCCATGACCTATTGGTTTGGGACCATTTCTATGAGTCTTTGGTGGGTGATCATGTTATAGTTGGTGAAAACATAGTTCAGGTGATGACACCTTCGGTGAACCTTGACTTTACATTAACAACTACTATGTAGGAAGATCTTAACTTCTTGGGATCCTTTATACACATTTTTCCATAGTATGATTTATTTTTTGTAATATTGATATCCATGCTTGAATTTTGAACACATGTGGGTGTGTGTATCCTGTGAGACCTTCCATTATATTTTTTTCCCATGATACAAGTTATAATAGCTTATTTCCATGTTAGATTTTGATCTCATGATGTTATGAGTTGTTACTTACCCTTATCATAATGATATACTTGAAATTGTATGTTATACCATGTATATATAATACCTTAATTTGGAGGTATCATTATTTATGATCAAAATAGGTGGACCGTCAGGACATGTTTACCCCATTGAGAAGGAGTTCGTTTGACTTATGACCATGGCGATGATTGACCTGAGCATATGGTGGAGATAAGATGAAGGAATGGAGATTCTATGTCAATGATGCACTTGATTCCTATATATCAAGTACCATATTAATTAATACCCAGTAAATTGATGAGTAGATTGATTGATGAATGGTTTTATGTTGAGTCATATGTACAAAAAATTCCATGAGGATGATAAGTAACAGTTACACTAGATCAGTGGATACTCCAATAATTCCAACATCATATTATTATATTTTCTGGTATGGAGCTGAAGTAGGTATGATTGTGGGTTTTTGATGGATTGGTCAACACACGGCAGCTAGGTTTTTGGATTTTGTGTTTATTCTTGTTATGAATTTATCATTATTATGGAATTCACTTATTATACATTATCACTCTAGGTTGAAGAAGCATTGGTAGTGTTATACCGATTCTTGTACTCACACCTCACACTAAAATTTTGGTGCACTTGATGATTTTTTGAGGGATCTATAAATAGGAAAGTGCCTTATGGTGGATATATGAGCAATGAAGCATAGTAATATATCAAATCAAGGAAGAATATAGAGGACAGACTTTTGTTTATTTATTTCATATTTATTTTCTATTTCATATAATCTTGATATGCTTTCCACGTTGAGAGTTTTTTATTTTCATGGAATTAATGACATTTATTAGTTCATCTTATTACTCTGATGTTTATTTATTATTTTTTTATCTTCAATGTTTATTATCTTCTTGATGACATGATATTGGGGGTACAGTGTCACCTCCAATGGACTTAGACCCTCACTGGTAGTTAGCAACATCTTTCATATGTGGAGGTAGACCCATTGGTTCAAGTCGGTGTGTTACAAAGTTTTATCAAATGAGTATGACTTAATAACTTGTATTTTATCTTTCCTTGATTTGGTTTAGGGTAAAAAGAATATAGGATGATTGGGACTCTGGTAGGAGAACTATGTTAGTGTTTGGATAGTACTGTATAGTAGACCTCTATGTTTCTATAGCAGGTTAGAATTTATGTTTTTTTGTTACAATTGATTAAATTCACCTTGAGTGATGAAAATGTTGTTAATATGTGATTTATGAAGTTTTGGGTGCATTCATGAATTATTTCTAGGCACGTAGGGTCACATTTAATATATATATATATATATATATATATATATATATATATATATATTTCTCTTATTGTGTTTTATGGATGTTATTTAGTTAAATTCCTTGATTAATGCTATATATTTGGGATATATTCCTAGATTTTGTGTTTTTTTTTTGGAATTTTGTTGTGATATATGTTTATTAGAATTAATTAGTTGACTTTATCATATTGTTGCATTAATATATATTTATATATATGATGAATTTGATTAATGTGTAGGGATGGATACCAGAGTTAGTGCTTAGGGGGTTATCCATTGGGTTGAGGGTAGAATCCAAGGAGTAAACTTTTTCTGATCCCATAGACTGATTAGAACATTTTATGTTCCTAATTTTCTTCATGATGTAGTTATTCTACCTAGGTGACATTTGACAAGACCACTAATTGTGGAATCCTAGGATGTTTTTATGCCACCACCCATAGTATAGGAGAATATTTCCCATCATGCTCCTATACAACCATCAGTGATCCAAAATATTGATCCAATTTAGTTGGGACTCTTCTATATAGTTAATTTCTATGGTGAAGTCACTTTGAGGTCTATGATATACCATTCTCAAGATTTCCAACTTTATAACCCTCTGACATTCTAGGATACTTGTGTCTTGTGGGATGCACAAGACTATATGGACTTTATTTAGAGAACCTTCATGATAGTATAGACTCTTGAGGAGGGAAGAGTGATCCTTGAAACCTTCATGCTTCAAGGACCCACCCATAGATGGTGGACTATGATGAGTCATGCTGGTAGATGAGAAGTTATAATTGGGCATCCTTCAAGGTGATATTCCTTGAAAAATATTTTCTTAAAAATATGAATTTGGGTTGTTCATAGATATTTATAGAGTTTTATTATGGTTCGATGATGGTATCTATATATTCCAATTTTTTATAAAATTTCTATGTTTTTCTCCATTATTGGCTATGAATAAGGCATATAAGGCTTAAAATTTCAAGATAGGCCTACAACTAAAGCTTAGACAATAGGTTAGGGGATTTGGCTTGAGGATGTACTCATATTTACTTATTAAGGTCTTGACCTTTGGGAAAAGGCTAGAGGAGTGTAGGTAAGATGGCCTACATTAGGTCCATAGCGGGCTAGTATCTGAGCATCCTCTCACTACCATGGTAGTCACTTATTGTGGTAGGAAGAGGAAGGAGTATGAATCATGATTGAGAAATACCACATAGGATGAGTATATTATATCTTCATTAGGATTATTTTTATAATGATAGATTTTTGGAAAGTTTTTATACCTTTGGATGTTATATACATCACCTCAGAGCATGTTTTGAAAGTTCAGTAAGCTAGGTAAGCTTCAACAGTTTTCCTAAAAGACATTGAGACCATGTTCTCATAGAGGTAAGGACCAGAAAAAATCATTGACCCATGGGTCTAATGAGGGTTCTTAGCAGAAGAACCAGGCTGACTGTGAACCATAGAGATAGATCCATGGAGTTGATATTGGTCATGTATTTTTTTTGGAACAAGTTCTGATAGAAGATGAAGAGTGTCCATCTACTATTCAATGTACTTTATTGATTATGTACACCTTATCTACTACGTTTTTCAATATTGGTTCTTATCATTCTTTTATATCTACATATGTAGTAGATGTAATTGACCTACTCATTAAGTTGTCCTCCAAACTAGTATCTCCTTATACACCATTAGGGATAAAAGGGGGTCATCTTCGGTGACTCCCAGACTTCCCTATAGTCATTAATGTCTCTGGTCATCTGTGGAAATTCAAGATTCTAGAGATGAATACCTTTGGTGTGATTCTTAGCATAGAATAATTAACTAGATTCTGATCTCACATTGATTGTTTTTATAGATGGGTATCTTTTACTTCTCTAAAGGTAGAGATATGTGATTAATATAGAGTATAATTTAGGAGTAGGTAAATGGGACCATACTTGAGTCAGCTCTGGATTTTTACAATACAGATGGTATTCTTGGATCACTAAGCAGGATTAGTGATATCCCCCACATATTTTTCTCCAAATCTAGATCTACCTTGGGATGTCTTCCAAGATAAATTTATAAGACTCCCTCTTAATAGAGGTGATTAATTTAAGTTAGATCTCATACCGGGTGTATAACCCATTTCGATACATCTGTATTGTATGGAACCAACTGAGCTGAAGGAGATCAAGGTGTAGCTTGATCAGTTGGAGAGGAAGGGATTTATTAGTCAATTTAATTCACCATGTGTTTTACTAATGTTATTTTACAATAAGGATGATGGTAGTCTTATACTCTTCATTGATTACTAGAATATGATCTAGATGATAGCAAAAAACCAATGTCCCTTACCCAGGATTGATGATCCATTATATCAACTATGTAGAGCCTAGTGGTTCTCTAAGATTGATCTTCAATTATGATACCATCAATTACAAGTTAGAGGGGGGGAATTTCAAAAAATGGTGCTTCAAATCATGTATGGATTTTATGGGTACATGGTGATGTCATTTGGGATGAAGAACACATTTTAAGTATTCATGGACCTCATAAATAGGATCTTTTACCCATAATTGGTTTTTTTTCATCATGGTGTTTATTGAAAACAACCTAATCTACTCACTCACACTAGAGCAGCATGATAGGCACCTAGATATATTTTTAAGTAAACTTAGACAACAAAGGCTTTACCCAAAGTTATCAAAGTGTAACTTCTATGATTTAGTGGTGATGTTCATAGGACATATGGTGTCTAGGATGGGTATATCCATGGACCCAGAATAGGTTTAGGTGGTTATATCCTATAAATTTCCTTATAATGTGTTTAATATTGGGATTTTTATGCGGTAATAAATATATTAATGCTGGTATATCTAGTAATTCTCCCAAATATCATTACCCATGATAGAAATGATGAATAAAGGAGTGAAGCTCTAGTTTTCATGCCAATTTGAAGAGGCATTCCTTGATGTGAAGAAGAGTTTGATAAAAGCTCTAGTACTAACACTCCCTGAGCCTGGGATTAGTTATGTAGTGTACTGTGATACATCATGCATTGAATTGAGAGTGGTTTTGATATAGTGAGAGAATGTAGTTGTTTATGGGTTACATTATCTATGACCCCATGAATGGAACTACCTTACACATGACCCGAAGCAGGAATCCATGGTCTATTCCCTAAATTATTGGAGGCACAATCTCTTTGGTGAGAGATTTTTTGTCTATAAGAATCATAAGAGTCTTCAATATATCTTCACATAGTAGTACCCGAACCTACGTTAGAGGTGTTGGGATGATTATCTTCACACATTTGAATTTGAGATGAATTATACACTTGGGAAAGGTAATGTTGTTGTGGATTTTCTTATCAATAAGATGTAAGTTGGGAAGGAGATTGGTGAATGTACATCAGAGGAGTTGTGGCTCTTGATGAGATGATTGGATGATTATAGGATGGATGACTTGGAAGACTAGGGTTATATGACTTATGATCCCATGATAGTCAATTATTCTCTTATTGACCATGTAAAGGGTGGATATGAGTTGAACTCATAGTGTTCTATGATGATGGATTAGCTTGATGGGGGTAATCTAATGCTTGAGTGGTCCTTGAGTGACAAGGATGTGATAATGGTAAATAGAAGAGTAGTAATCCATACTTATATTAGAGAGGAGATGATGTGGGATTACCATACCTCTAGATGGGAAGCACATCCTAAAGTAATGAAGATGTACAATGACTTCATGAAATAGTTATGGTGTCCACGGATGAAGATAGACATTTAAAGGATCATCTCTCGATACCTTACCCATCAAAGGGTGAAGGTTGAGCACTTGTATTCCGGTGGGTTTCTCCAGACACTTCTAGTGCCTATATAGATGTGGTAGGATGTCACAATGGACTTTTTTATGGGTTTACCTATGTTTCTAAGGAGTTGTGATGATATTTGGTTCGTTTTTTATCATCTTAATAAAGTTTTTCACTTTTTACCGATTAGGGAGACTCACTCAAAGATGATCTAGGAAATATCTATGTCTATGAGATCATAATTTTACTTGGAGTTCCTTTGAAGATTATTTCAGATAGAGATTAATTTTTTTTATCACACTTTTGGTTGGGCTTGCAAGAGACCCTATAGAATCAGTTGAGATTGATAGTAGCATACTATCCTCAAACATACGAACAATCTAAGTTAACTATACAAATATTAGAGGATATGATTTGATATTACATACTAGGATTTGGTAGATTATGGGATAATCACATAGACTTGGTTGAGTTTATATATAAAAATAATTATCAAGCTTCAATTCAGATTCACCTTATGATCCTTTTTATGGTAGGTTGTTTCATTCAGTTCTCTATTGGAATATGGTGGGTGAGGTAGCAGTTGTGGGTCCTATAATTTTTCAAGAGACCTCCAAGAGAGTTGAGCTGATTCAGGGGAGGTTAATCACCACTCAAATAAAACATAGATCTTATTTCAACCATATGATTAGACCTTTGGAGTTCATTTTGGGTGATCATATTTTCATAATAATGACTCCTCGATTAGGGAACAGACATATGAGGAAGTGGATAAATCTAGAACCTCATTTTTTAGACCCTTTTAGATCACCAAGAATTTTGGGATATTGTAGAATCACTTGTAACTTCCTCATCATTACTAAGGTGTGCATGATGTGTTTTATGTGTCACAACATTAGAGGTTTATACCCAACCATGGTCATGTTATTGATTGTGAGGATGTTGAGATAGAGGTTGAAACATCTTATGAGTAGAATTCAATTTAGATTGTATACTGAAGTAAGAAAGTCCTCTGAGGGATTATTGTACCACTTTTCTATATTTAGTATAAACTTTTCTTGATTTAAGAGTAGACTTAGGAGTGATATTACGACATTCTAGCTCAGTGGTCAAAGTTTTTCAAGTAGGAACCCTAGGTATTCTTCTTGAGGACAATACTTATTTAGATGGGGAGAATTTTAAAGCCCTGGAATTATTATTCATAAATAAAAGTGTTTTTTTACACATCGTTGATGTTAATACATGTATGTATATGGCTTATGGGCTTAGAAAGTGATTTTTATGTCTTGGAGGTGTTTTGAAATATTGATTCCAAAACAAGGATGTTTATGCCGTAATTCCAAATATCATGCCACATAGGCCCTTCTTGAACTATAGTGTTATTGGGTTGCATTGTGGTATGACAGGGAGCTAAGAACACACTACATCATGAAGAAATTAATCATAATGTGGATTTTACATGTGATATTTCACCATATCCTATGCCATGGAGGTCCAAGTTAATGAGTTTGTGTTTTGGTGGATTATACCACACCATTGGATCTTCTCTATGTTATTTAAAACCAATGGTATCATATTTAGGTCTTTGGGAGTTATGCCTTATTCAATAGGTTTTCAAGATTTTTAAACAAGGAAACTATTTTAATTTTGAATAAGGGAGTTATGAGGGGTTTTCTATTAAGATTTTTGAGATTTTAATGACGTTTATAACATGGAATAACCCATTAAAATAGATCTCATAATCCTTGTTCAACTGGTATTTCAAGGATACTGAAGGGTTGTGAACACATATCCACACTACAGACTCATGATTTTTGTCGTTCTATCCTTATCACTGTCTTACGCAACAATAACTCTCGCTACACCATAGAGGATGACCTCCAATACACCTCAGCAGCATATTACCCCACTATTCACCTATGGTATATTCTTTCAATGCACCCTTCCACAATGGTGGATGACCCCTGCACCATGGTATTCTCCCTTACACTATGGTGTTATTATTCTCACACACCACTACACCATAGTAACTTTTCCTAAGACATGGTGTTTATTCTATCACACCCACCACAACGCATCATGATCCTTATAGTGTGGAGACCCCCAAATTTCCAAAGAGAATGTCCCATATTTTCTTCCTTCATCTTTATGGATCCCTTTTGATGAAAATAGACCAGGGGTTAGTTTGGTTCAATCTCATTGATCATGGTATATCCTTTTCTTACTTTACAGAACATGGCATGTTGGTTTTTGGATCGATTCTAGGATCCTTTGGTAGGTGATCATGTTCTGGTTGGCGAAAACACGGTTCGGGTGATGAAACCATCAGAGATCCTTGACTTGAAATTGAAAATCATGAGGTAGGAAGATCCTCACTTCTTGGGATCCTATATACACATGTTTACATATTATTATTTATGTGTTGTAATATTGATATCCATGATTGACTTGTGATTACATGTGGGTGTGAGTGTAGCTTGTGAGGCCCTCCTTGATATTGTTTTCTATGAGACATGTTATAGTAGGTTATTTCCATGTTATATTTTTATCTCATGATGTTATGTATTGCTAATTACCACTAAAATGATGATATGATATTCATTTTATGTTCTACCATGTTTATAGGTTTCCTTTGTTTCGAGGTATTTTTCTTTGTTCTAGGAATAGGTGGACCATCATGACATGTTTACCCCCTAGAGGGGGAGTGTGGTTGACTTGTGACCATAGTGAAGATGGACCTAAGAACAAGGTGGAGATATGATGATTCTATATAGATTCCATGTTGAGGATACACTTAATGTATTCTTTCCATGTACCATGTTACTTGATGCCCAATGAATTTCCATGTAGTACACTCGATTCTTAGTGTTATGCTAAGTAGAAATTCACACTTGAGGTCTAGGGAATATTGATTCACACGTATACATGATGCCATGTAGATGATGAACGATAGTTACACTGGCTCGGTGGATATTCCAGTACATCTGACATTGTTTTATTATATTATCATTCTTGTAGTTGAAGCATGTATGGACAAGGGTTTGTGGAAACCTGGTCAGTGCATGACCACTCGTTTTTTTGATTTTTTTTATGTTCATTATGTCTTTATCGTTATTATAAAATAAACTTTTTATAATTGAGAACACTAGGTTTAGGATGCATTGGTGGTGTCCTATTGAGTCTTTTAAACACATCCTAATTAGGCATTTTGGTTTGATTTTACATTTCTTGAGGGATCCAATGAAGGGAAAGGGATATATGGTGGATAGATGATCAGTGGAGCACGGTGCTGTAGCGGACCAAGGACGACTCTAGAGGACCCACTTTTTTATTTATTTCTTATTTATTTTCATATAATTATAATTTTTATGGGATTTATATATCGGAAGATATTTTTATTTTCATGAAATGTATTCCACTTATCAGTTCTTATTGTTTCTTTAATGTTTATTTATTATTGTTGTTATCTTTATTATTTAGTATCTTCTAAATGACATGATAATGGGTGTATAGTCTCCCCATTGATAGACTTAGAACATTACTACAAGTTGAAAGCCTCTTGTATATAGGAAGGTATGCATAAGGTTATGTATCACTCTAGCTCGGACCCTATGGTTATGGTTAAGGCATTAAAATGATCAATGAAAATTTATCCACCGAAACCGAGCATACCAAGAGAAAGAAACAATTTATTCTTATCATCCTTTATCATTTTTATTCTTCTACTACCTCTTCCCAATTATAACTTATCACATTAATAACACCTAAATATGATAAATATACTTATGTAATAATGATATTATAGCTAAATCATTTTGTAATCATACTTATCCATTGATTATAACATGCTCCCATTTAGGCCAGTTTAACTACCAATATGAAAAATACTATAAATTTATTTTATGTATTAATATAGAAATATAATTATTAGTAATATTGGGGATATTTATTAAGTATTTTTTTAAGTTAATATTAATATTTAAACTTGTTGTTAATATTCCTCCTTTTGTTTTGTAAACATTACCAAAACAATCTTGTTAGTTATTTCATATTAATTAATCATAACTAAAAATCTAAAAGAATGAAATTAGAACATTATAAATAATCATGGAATATAAATTATTCTACATTGAATAATATAATAATGATATAATTGTATTCAAATAATGGGGATCTATATCGACATTACAAAGCATGTGTGAAGTAGTCAAGATCACTAACATCTCGTGATGAAAATAAATGATAACTATCTAATAAATGTATAATGAATTATTATAATTAATGTTTGGAAAAGATAATATATATTAATAATTTTATGAAATAATTTATTAATATAGATATATGTTTATTATATTTGAGGTTATATGGATTTCATAGAATTTGAGACTACATATAAGGGGTTTCTAATTTTAATTTCTTTTATTTGAGACATTTGTCATTTTCACCAATTGTTTTATTTTGTATGGTGTATAGAATATAATATGGATTTTTATTATCTTACTTTTGCTAAACTCAAGTGGTTTAAAAATCCATTTCATGTTTTATTGTTCAATGTATTATGATTCAAAACATTCAAAAACTATAAGGTATTTTTCTAAAATCAATTCACTTTCACCGAGTTTTAATCATTATTCTTGAACAAAATTCTTATAAGATTGACATATAATATCCTGTGGTTGTGTCATATTATATTTTCCTCTAATTTTCTATGTAATTTACATTTTCACACTAAATTATTCTTCTTTTATTAGTTTCTTTCTTCATAAAAATGTAAAGTTTTTATGAGTAATTCACATCCACTCTTATGGATATTTTTCTTCCTTGTCCATATTATTCCTTTACATGAATGTTTATATTTAATATTTTAAAATACAAATATATATTAGATTATGTGATCTTTATATTTCACTTTACCTTTTTTTAAAGGGTTTTTTACTTTTATTTTTAATGATGTGGGTTTCATTAGAATTATTTTAAAAGGTTAAATGGAATATCTTCATAATATCATATATTTTATATTACACTCCACATTTCATATTTTTTACCTTTATATCATTTCAATATTTCTTTATTGAGAATTATATATTGAAATAATGTTTTATAAAGTCTTCGTTTCATCTTCTAGAAAATTATATTTAAAATTTCTTTATGATTTCATTTTAGATTAATTTTTCTGTCTGTATAAAAGTGTGAAAGGAATAACATTTAATTTTTTCTTCAAAAATTAATTTTACAACCATATTTTTCAATTAAATATAAGATGTTTTATCTCCATGTTTACATTATTTTTTCAAATAAATTTTAATTCCCTTTGTTTTGTAAAATATTTTCTCAAAATATATGAAAAACATAAAGGGTATTTATTGTTTTTTCTCCGAGTAAGTTTTAATGCTCTTATAAAAGTTTATTTCATCCATGTTAGCATCCTTATATATTTCATATAATTACATAGGGATATACTTTAATTATTCCATTTAGATTATTTCTCTATAAGGATTATGATAATTAAATTTTTCATAAACCTTGTTTTTTTCCCATAATATAATTTAGATATGATGTAATTATGAATGTTTTTATGTTCTTGTGGAACAATTATGTTTGGTTTATAATTATGAGAAGGGTGGGTCTTATATTTTCCTCTATTACATTGGGTAATTTTTTATATCTCATGATCTTAATAGAGGGTACACAAGCTATTATCCCAATACCAAGATGGTACATAGGTTATTATATTAAGCCCAAAAGGGTATACAAATTATTATACCAAGCCTAAGGGGATGCATGGTTTATTAGCACAAGCCTATTATATTATGGGAAGGTGGTTAAGATAACCCATTATGTAATTATTATCTTATTGGTTAATCTTGATTCATGTTCTAAGACTATATTATTTTCATATTATTATATTATGCATTATACATATGTCATATTCACCTATTATTAACTCATGTTTCCATATCCCTTGTACTCATGTATTATGAGTAAAACCTTGTTCCATGACTCGTGATTTTTAGTATATGTTTTATTTGGTATTATTCTATTATTTTATAACCATGTATCTTGGTTATTATTTCATACCTATATGCTCACTTATGACCTTCAACTGATGACTCTTATGTTTACCTATACTGATCATTTGAGCTCAACCTTTATTTTGTTTCCATTACCTAGGAAATGAAGAAGATTATTATATATGAAATGTCTAGAAGGATAGAATGTTTGGAGAATATTTTGGGAAATTTTGATTAATTATTGATAAATAATAAAATCATGTATATCATTCCCAAAGTCACTTAACTTTTATGTTATGGGATTTTGTTTCAATTTGTGAGACATAATGATGTAAAATATATGGGAATAATGTTTAATTAGCCTTAATTGGTATCAAATATAGTGTGTAAGGAATGTGTTTTCAACATTGAACCTTGGATTGGGGGTTTGGGTCACCTCACAACTGTTGTAAAAATATTTCATGCTAGTTATCTTATTTATATATTTTTTGTATATTAGAAGTATCTTAAACAATTTGAAATGTTTTCATGGTGGTTTATCTATAGGTATAAACAGTTAAAAAACAGCTAAATTCTTAGTGGTACTTTTTTATTTTTTTTAATTACTTAAACCATATCTAAACACCATGAAAATTTAACATGGAACCAGAGAATGTAAATATGATATTACCAGTAATTAAAAATGTAGACAACAACATTCATAATTTAATAATTCCAACAGTAAAACAAAATGATAAAAATTATAAACAATATATCACAAAACATTTAAAAAACAATTTTTTTATTTTAATCAAATACTACTAAGGTATAATATGAAAGTTTTTCAAAAAAATATTTAACACGTGAATAGAGATATCTAGCATCAACTCTATCCCTATAAGTCAAGATGTATACCCCTAGATAATCTACAATCTTGATGTTCTTATTAACTAACAGCCTTTTGGGAATCTTATCCCTAGGTTGAACATAATTTGAAATATAAATTAGTTCTAATTAAATATTTTTCTTATAAAATATATTTATAAAAAATATCATAATAATATTAATAATATTGAAATAAATTTAATGGATCTGGTACATATAGTATCAAATATAAAATGTCTGGAGGAATCCCTAAAATAGATATAGAAAAATAACTAGACATAAATTTGATAGGAATATCAAATAAAATAAATTATAAATATTTATGTTGACTTAGTTTTACATTTTTATCAAAAATATCAATCTTCGATATGATGAGAATATGCCTTCAATCATGATATGAGATAGAAAGGGGAATCATCCCACAAGTTAATTTTCCCATGAACTACATGTATAAGCCTCAAGTATTATCTATGGGTAGCACATAAATGTAAAATGAAACAATTTGTGTACATATGTAATAAATTATATTTTCAAAATTAACAATTAAATACTAATCATAATCACCCTCCAATACCCTCATTATGGTAACAAGGACACCATATGCTTAGTTAATGACCACTACATAGCTACTTTATCTAATCCACCCAACATCCATGAAGAAAATGACATCAATATAGTAGAATTTCAAAAAAAATCCAGGATTAGTATAGGGTGAGTATATATTTAAAAATATAAATTAAAATTCACCGATGGTAGATATAAAACAATTTTGTAAAAAATTATAATAATTATGTCTATAGTGTCTAAATATATTACAATTTTTATTTTTTTGTTATAATTTATTAAAAATATATGAAATTTGTTGTTTGTATTGGACAAGATATATTATATAAGTGGATAAGAAAAAAATATTAATTCATGTAGAAATATTTTTGTAGAATTTTAAGTGTAGGTCATAATAGGGTATTAGAAATGGGAAATAGTATTTAGGTGATGATAGTGGGATAATGTCGTGTAATAAGTGAACCCTTATAATATATATATCTATAAGGTATATTTAATTAAAAAATAAACTCTCTTGTAGTTAGGAAAGTTGCTTTATTTAGGAGTGGTATTTTTCATCTTTTTTTAGAATTTATTAGAGTTGCATATTGAAAATAGAAAAGGTGTGTATCAAAAGTATGCAGTGTATCACATGGTTCCAATGATCTAGGAGTTGTGGAAGACCTACTCATATATTTAAATAAATTTATTATTGTCATCCATGTATCCAAAAATGAACATAGAACTAGTTATAATAATATATATGACATAAAACAAGAAAAAAATTTGAAAATCATGTATATATATTAATTTAATTCATGTATTCTAAATAAAATATAATATATAAGTCAATATAGGAATGATCATACAATCAATTAATTTACAGATAACTATATTATTTTCATCCTCTATATTTAACATGATTTCATCATCTTCACCCTATCTTTAAATATTGTCTATTTTAGTAACATCATGGATATATAGATCAATATATTATTTTTGATGGGTTTCACTCTCACAAAACAATTCTTAAACTTCACCACACATATCATACAAGTCTCTTGGCTTGATATGGACTATGACACTCCATCATTAATTGAATCTATCATCTACATAATAGATCATTTTATCTTGTGATTCCATTTTATATGGATCATTTTCTTTATTCTCACCAGTGTAGATAAACTAAGATAAGTTAGTATAAGTAAACTATAAAAAAAACCTTTATTTATGCCCCTATAAATATCAACCCAGATTCATTTTGAATATCACAACTAAATTTTTTTCTTGATAGTTTAATTCGACAATGTAATTCAACATTCAATAGTATCCCTACTCTGTGGATTTTATGAAGATGAAATCATTCTGTTTTATCAACCCTTTCTCATGAGAAAATTTCTAAAACATTAATCTGTTAATATTATAAGTCGTGAATCTCTTAAACTTCTTCAAAGATCCCCAATCCAAATATGTTAAATCATATAGCACTATATCTTGATTATCAAAATTCATGATCTATATGTATAAATATAAAATATGATTAGTGATATAAGATAATTGCATCAATATATTATAAATATGAAAATTATTATGATCATACATGATATACAAACCAATAAATAATATCTTTATTAAAAAATATTGTTATCTCTTTCTCATTATATGTTTAACTCAAAAATATCCCCTATGTTTGTGTCTAAAATTATTTAATGAAAGGATATGAAATATATCTATTTAGTAAAATGTATCTATATTCTTGTAAAAACACTATTTGTGTTAATAGAACTGATGATATTTTCCAAAATTGATGACCTAATGTTGAAATGAATTTTGATTTACTATAGGAATAAAATTGGTTTACAATATCTCTAAAATGTCTAACTCAATTTAATAATGTTTAAATATTATCCAAATACCATGAATAAAATGTGAGACTCTCTATTTCAAAATAATCTTCAGCATTCCAATTTTTCGTTTATTCTCAAAAAATACTTGAAATGACTTAGATACTTAATTAAAAAAACAAACATAATATAATAGACAATATATGTAATGAGATGATAATTTTAATGTAATAATGTTAAATAACTAATATGACAATACCAACTTATGTTATATATTCATCAATAATGTATAGGCCCTCAAACTTTAACTTCCTTAATCAAATTCATGGTTATATAAACCATTATGGTGAAAAACAAATAAAGGGAATATCATCTTAAATTAAAGTGACATTATAATTATTTCTTTAAGTTTTTCAAGATAAATGGTGTTCAGAATTTTCTTATAAATGTCTTTTAATATTTATAAAAACTAAATTAAAACAACTATAATTTTATCAGATAATAATTTATATAATTAAAAAGGTAACAATTACACCATCAAAATATATGTGTTGTGAATTTTAATTCCAAGAAACTTATAATGTTTTAAGTAAAAATATCATAAAATATTACTTTAATAACATTTAGGTACATTCATATTTTTTAATATTCAACGAAAGACATCTTGTTTTTTAATTTTTAATGAAAAAACTATTTTAAAAGACCTTCTGTTATTATTTTTCTAATGATCATGATATATATTTTTCCCTTATGAATCCTTATGAGTGTTATGATGTATTTTTATTTTCACTACTCATTCAATAATGAATGAAACCAAATTTTCCTATACATTATTTTCATTGTGCATAATTCCAATATTATAACATAATAATTAAAATTACCAATTAATAAGTTTTAAAAAAGGAAATCATTTCTTCTATTGCTGTGTACCAACTATATCTATTGAGCTTTAAACACTTTTCCCTGAAATATTCAACTGGTGTTATTTCTCAAATCAGATATCAATAATTAATAATTATGACATGATTTTTTAAACTAATAAAAACTTTTTTAGTGGAATCAAATAATTTCATCCCTAGAATCATGAATTATTAAACTAATATCTAAAATAGGTGTCTAAGAAGTGATTATGACACATGAAAAAACATTTTATACTATATAGTAGTCTTCTCAGTTCAAAGTCAAAGTTACAAACTAGAAATTCATGTCCAGTGTTATTTTTCTATATATAAATGTATCCAAATCCAAAGAAATTGTTAATCATAAACATTAGATAAACACACATTTTGAACATTTTAGTTGTCGATGCATCATATGTATCTACCCCATTGTCTCATAACTCTTGAAATTCTTCTGTAAGAGGCTGAGGGTATACATCAATGTCATTTCCATACATTTTATCTCTTGGTATGATCCTCAATAAATTTATTGAATTTTGTTTCATAAATATCTAAGGAGGTAGATTATAAGGGATAAAAACAAAATTACATATACTATAATTTATACTTACAGTCCTTGTTGGATTAAATATATAAATATCAAATCCCAAATACACATTTCTAGGATATAAAGATAGTTTTTTTATAAATAATTAAATAATTTTAAGTTATTGAATCTCGTATATTTCACATAATCTTTTCATTGTTGTTTCCCATGGAATTCCACTTCATTTAATTGATTAATTATTAACACAGGAGAAATAGTTACAATCAGTGTTTTAATAGAATGTAACATAAAACAGTCATAATAGTGGTTAGCTCCTATGAAACATATGGGGACATTTTTCCCTATGTATTTTTGAATATCAAAGTGGTATAATAAATAGTAGAAATAACCAAAAGAATAATCAATGAACATGAGAAATTAAATAAATAAAAGGAAACAATGACATCAACATAGCATGATATAATGAGATGACATACAATATCCAGATTCATACAAAGTAGTAAATACGGAAACTCAGTAGTAGTGGATTAATGTATAAAAGGAAATAAAAACCTGGAAATAAAATATTTATTTCTTCTAATGATCCTATATTGTGTCCCAGTATCACCTTGATTCCTATCCACCAACACCAATTCATAAATCTATCATGGGGAGATTTCCCTTGGTCAGGTCCCTAATTATAAATTCTACACACATCGAGATTCCCATGTAGGCTATGATAATAAACTTACTATGACGGCACCAATGGTCCCTTAACATAAATGTAGAAAGTGTATAAATGTGTTTTAATCAATAGAAAATTAATACATAATCAACTTACAACCCCTATAGGTCATCGTTCGCTAACCAAGCTAACATGAACCCATTCCCTTCCAACTTTATCTCCCTATTGGAAGGATATTCTATTAACTATACAATAGCCCATAATAACCCATGACCCATGCATGTCACACCTTCCATATCCTCAATCATGCCACAAACTATCCTAAAGGTTCTTGGGAGGTCAACCAATTCACACTAGACCATATCGAAGGTTCTTGGGAGGTCTGATATATCACCCAGACCCATCTTGATGGTTTCTGGGAGGCCCATCATATCACCCTAGCTCATCCAGAAGTTTCTTAGGATTTTATCAAAATTAATAATCATAAAAATATAAATATTAATCAATAAAAATATCAATATTAAGAAAAAAATTCATATCATCCATCATCGATAAAGGCCTAACTATCCCCAATTAATCCAAAATAACTCCCCAAAGTTCAAAGTTCCTAAGTGAATATCCCCATCATCATTCAAAATTCCAAGTGAAATTCCCTCTCTAGCTAAGAATTAACCTAACACTCTATATGTAAAGGGTCCAGTATGCCTATATGGTCCTAACTAGATACATGTTTACCCTAAGTGGAAGTCCCATGGGATACCAACAGACAAAATACTACATAGAACATTATAGAAACACCATAAAATTTTTAAGGAATTTAAATATTAGGCATGGAGGGACTAAAAAACCAAGAATCATTTTCTACAATAATCTTAACACACTATAACCCTAAAATTATCCCCAAATTCACAAAATTAGGGTTATGGAAAAAGGAACTAAGGAGAACCCAATATTGAAACCTAGAAAGACATTAGATTTACTCGAAGGAACCCACCAAAATGAATGAAGTTCAATTTGGTGAAGAAATTATATGGGGGAAAATTCTTCCCAAAAAATCATTCCCTACTATAAAATATTGTAGTGAGTTAGGGAAGATGATAGGGTAGTGTCATATAAATTTTGGTAAAAAAGGAAAAATATCCCCTTATTAAAAATCTACCCATGGGTCTCACTAGCTTGCTACTAGACACCACTGGCTAGTTGGTGGTTCTAGGAAGGATTACTAGGCCTTTGGATAGTCTATTGTATTTTTGATAGACCTACAGTATCTTTCTACATTCTCTTTCTCCTTTGGTGAGCCTCTAAATCATTTTTTAATCACTCAATGGTCCAAAAACCATTAAAATACACCAAAATAAATTATTTAAAAAATTTAACACACCTTGAATCATCAAGGGTCATTACATAATGTATATCATCCTTGATTCAATATTTGACTCTTGATTTTCTATGAATTTATGTTTAAAAACACAATTTTCATTTAGCTACTAACTAATCCATATAGAATGTTTTTTATCTTCAAATAGAGTCACCCCAAATTCATGCACTACTTTCTGATGGTGTGATAGTGGTTTTTATTTTACTAGTGGTTGGTCTATTACCATCAGTCTTTATTCAATCATATATGATTTATACATTTTAATACATGATTTACCTCGTCTACTTTTCCCATGTTCAAGTTGATATGAAATATATCTATTGTATATCATTATTCATTATAGATACTATTAAGAAGTCTCTAAGTCAAATAATCATTAACAATATGACATTTTGGACAAAGAATTATTAATTTAAAACAAATGAATCAAAATTTATTATTTCATAACTCTAAACTACACAACATGATGTTCTTTTCATGTGACTTTAAATTGTATGACACAATTCCTTGTTTCGTGATGCTAAACATCGTAGTACCATAACCTTTTTTCATGACCCAAAAATGCATGACATGTGGTTCTTACCACATGAACATAAACTATATAGTACATATTCTATCCCAAATTAATTTGAACTATTCAAGGAGGTCCATCCTGCATGACCTTAAAATGTTTAGAGTGGTCTATATGAGGTGAATTCAAATTGAAAAATGACCCATTACATAATATGTCAAACTATATAAGAGTTATAGACACATCAGTCTACCTTAATCTCATATTACACCAAACCTATGAAAAAAATTCCCCTTATAATACCTACACATGGATTGATTCCTAATATCATTTTATAATTAGTGACACCAAGATCCCTTATACTAATCCCAACTATGGATTACATTTCCATGCCCATCTCGGCCTCAGTGATGAAACCTTCACCAGATCATGATAGGTTTTTACATGGACATTCATTAAGATAAATCCCTTTGAATTTATCTTTTTACTAATACCTCATTCACATTGATTTTCCTCCTTTATGACACCATAGTAATCATCCATTTAATTGTCAAGACTCCTATGCAAGAACCAAATATGCATAGAGACTCTATTCTAAGAACTATATATGTCCAAATTCTAGTTATATCAGTATATGTAGTGATGCCCAGGTATCCTTTTCTTATGTCATTCAAAAAATTTATCATGATCAAACCTCCTCGCAATGTATATTCTCCTCATTAACATTGGGTATTTCTATATTATACTCTTTTGGGACTACATATTTTCTCCTAGAACTATGTGTTTCATGATTCCTATTAGCACAGGATATCTAGTGATTCTTAGATATCCTATCTTAGGCCTATCCACAAATTCAATATAAACATCATTACCTTAAACTTTGTGCACCAATTCTGGAATTTATCCATATTGAAATTGAGCTCTACATTCAAATCATTTTTTCAATTTCTGTTTTTACTTATATAATTCCATGACATCTAGTCAAAGTTTTATTTCCATAAACCTTTATAACACTGGGTTGGAGATGTTGGATATTAAAAAACAATATCACTTTTCTAGATTACAAGGAATCAAACTTCTGAAGTGTAAGATCCTAGACTTTCATGGAGTCATCTTAGGAACGTTTTCATGTAATTTTTAAGGTTTCTAAGTACCTTTGTTTTGGTGTAGTATCTTGGGTTATGTTTGGGTGTTTTTTAAGAAAAAAATAACAAATTGTGGGTTGTTTATGGTTTCCGCATTGTCACACCAGGGTTTAATTTTCTCTTTAGTCATGACTCGGGTCAGGTTTTTGGTGAGACATGTTTAAAACATTGATTTTTTTTTTTTGAGAAATTCATGCATATGTGTCTGGCAGTGTCTGTGCTCGAGTATAACTCGGTTGAGGGACAGTGCTATGACACCCAGGTCACCGCACAACCTACCCGGAATGCGGGGAAAACAAAAAGTTTTATGAATAAGGAAAGTGGTGGTTAAAAATATTTTATAGTAATAATCCAAAAAATTATTATTATTATTATTGAAGAAATTTCTATTATTAAAAGAATTATTTTTATAATTATTTTATTTTTATTAAAGTTATTATTATTATTATTATCATCATGTATATTATTATATTTATTATATAACTTTTATTATTACTATATTAAATAGTTTTAAAAAAATGGTGTAGGGTTGTGTATCGCAGCCCCCCTGATTGAAGGCAGTCGAGCTCCCCCTCTCTGCTAGTTGCGTCCCTCGTCGACCCCATTCTACCGCCGAGCTACCCTCCATGTCCGCTCTGCCATCCACCTCTCGTCCACCTCCCCTACACTTCAAGTAGGCCACCATACGCACCCCCCTTCTGGCCAACCCATCAAACCATAACCCCTCCTACCAGCGTCGCCCCTCTCTCCGAACGACCATACCACAAGCCCTTATGTTCGGCCGATCTTTTCCCGGTCGTGCGACCCCCCTTCCGGTGACCCGCCGTGCCGACCGACCTTTTTTCTGACACCTCTCCCTCACTGGCACACCTCTCTTCTGGCACCGACCTTCCTTCTTTCCCCCATTGGTATTCACTTTCTCTTATTTTTGGTTTTTTCCCCCATTCTAGGGTTTTTTCAAGGTTCAACCATAAAATTGGGGGTCCAAATTGATGATTAGGGTTTTTTTTACCCTCAAAGGCACGGCCATGGTGAGAACGAGGTTTCACATTGGTTTTGAGAGATCTTTCCACATTTGAGGTATGTGATCCCACCTATAAGTATTGTTTGATGAATTAATTTTCCCATTTAATTAGTTTTGTATATTCATTGATCAGTTTACTTGGTAAGAATATATTCTTACTTGTTGTTTAATATGTTTTTGATGTGTTTAGCATTGTGGTTATGTGAGATGAGTGTTTGGTTTCTTTGGAAACCCATGTTGAGCCATTTGTAGTGTTTTATAAACTGTGTTATTGGTTTATTAAAATTTCCAAGGGTTTCGGTTGTGTTTTGGTGTGATGTCAATGTGAGTTTAGTTATAAAAGAAGTTTTGAGTGAGTTTTTGATATTTTAAGTCATGCGAAACATTTTGAAATTGTTTAATAAATTTTCTTAGCTGCTTTTTTAATTTTGAAAATGGTTTATTATATTGTCTGAATGGGTTAAAGGTGTTTTATAAATGGTGTAAGGGTTATATCAAACTATTTATGTGGTTTTTAGTTGGTTTTGTCAGTGCAAAACCACGGTATACTACTCAAAAAAGTTTTACGAATTTTTAGATAATTTATTAAATAATTTGATGTTGCAAGCCTGGTGTTGAAAATTTGTTTAGGCGCACATGTTTTTAAATTTATATTTCAATGTATCATGTGCTTTTGTCTGGTTTTTCACTCTAGTGTTATCTTGAAATGTCCAGGTGGCTCTTTAAAAGGACCAGTGAATTATTATGGCGTGGTGTGGTTTTTTTAAACATGTTGTGGAATTTTATTTGGTTTAGTAAATAACGTTGATCGTGAAAATTGTGTTTAGAAAACTTGTTGAGGTGGTTATTTTGTGCTACTTATTCATTTGAATTGTCTTGAGTCCGAGTTTATGCGTTTTAGTTGTGCGGTTGTTGCAGCGTGTCGGTAAGGAAAACCTGCAATACCGCCGTCGTCGGCTTGCACATGTTTGTGTATCTGTGCGAGTTGTGACATTCCATTATGTTTGGATAGCGAGTCAAGGTAGGCACCCCACTGCACTCGTCTTTAAATTCCAAATTTATTAATTGTGTGATATTTTATTAATTTTAATAAATGAGAAATAATATAAGATTATTAAATTTTAAATGATTTTTTGGTGTAAAAAGAGCAGTTTATTTTATACATGACACTTGAAATATTTCCTTGATGAAAGAACACCCTATAGTGAAAGAATTCTAGTTTTTCCTTTAAACATAATTCACAAAATTTCAAATGTAGTTCTGTTTTATTGATAAATTTTTTCTTTTGAAGCGTGAACAAGTGTTTTGGTTCTCTTGAGAAATGATGAATTTCATTAAAATTGGTGAAGGCCCATTTGGCACTTTAATAAAATAAATTATTTTGGAAAACTCTCTTCGGGGTGACTCAGGGGTGATCTTTAGTGTACGTTGACTGCATGAGTTGTGTGTGATGTTTTTTCTACTTTATTGACTTTGTTGACTCACCCCTTTCCTTTTTATTATACGTGTTGACATGGGAACCTGGAATAGTAAGTGAATCTTTTGAAAATGATTGTTGCACTAGTTTAGATTATGCACTAGCTAGTGGCCCTTAGTACGGATTATACTCTGCTAGGGGATTGGGCCCCTCGGTTAGGCCATGTAGGGAAACACTAAGCATTAGGGCATTATGACCTCATCGAGATTAGGCATGCCTTCAGGATGAGTCACATGTATGGTACGTTCTGGAATGTTCACGAGCTCCTAGGTTCGACCCATGTTTTATTTAGCATTTATTTGTATGTTGCAGAAGATTGAGAGGTCTAGTTCAGTTGTTGGCCCCTGTGTGCCACTTTTTCCATTACTCTTAGTGTGTGTTGTGTGTTGTGTGTAGTTTTCCTTTTGACTAGAAACTAAAACTTGGATTTCTAAATTGTTTGCAAAAATGTTTTAAAATTCAATGCACCTGTTTCTTTCAAACACTAAACTTGTTTTTAAATTAAGGAGGGAAATGGACTATTAGTTGTTTTAGAACTGAAAGTGTGTGTGGAAACCAATATTTTATATAATTTAGTTCAAACCTGAAATTGCTAAATTCTTTATTTAAAGTTAGTGTGTTGGGAATAGTTTATTGGGCGTGCATACTAAGTTTTAATACTCATGCCTATAGTGTTTTCTTGTTTTTAGTTTTGTTTTATGTTTGAATCAAGCTTGTTCACCATGGGCGATACTTGGTTGTGGTTTGGGGAGTGACACTCGAGGTCACAATGAGTTTTTGGTTGTGATCAGGTTGGAATGTGTTGCTGGTTGTTCTTCTTCTTTCATGTCGTTTCTTTACTTTGTGTTATTCTATTTTATTCCCACTGCTTTATTTATTTACATTGGGAGAAATTGTTTCTATTTGTACTATTTTGATGCCCTGGCACTTGTCTCCAGCACGAGAGGATCGGGAATGCCTCTCAGGCCATGTCGCGGACCGGCGCGGGTGATTTGTTCAGGGTCGACCCGGGTTGGTTCATGAAAAAATGGTATCAGAGGGGTTTGGGTCTTGAGAGGACTTTGTTTTTCAGAGTGCCCATAGTTATTTGGGTTTTTCATGTTAGAAGGAGTATAATTTTCAGGACTTGAGGTGTAGGAATGGTAAGGACGTCATGAACCCTTGTTTGCTCCGAACCTCAGGTTACCATGGGATGTTTGGGTTATTGGTGTCTTTTTGGTTCCTTCGAATTTTTTTATATTGGGAAATGAAATGGAAGCTGAGAAAGTGACCTCCATGAGCTCACATGGTCTGGAAAGCCATGTGGAGCTGGGGACATTATCCTAGAGCACTCCTTCTGATGGTGGTGTGACTGGCGTATGGCTGCCAACCATATGACTGTGTCACCCATCGGCACTAGTTTCTCCTTGTGGATCGTTTGGGTCTTCTTTACTTTTAAGAGTTGTTTTACAAGGTTTTGTTTTAGAGATTGTGAAAATTTGAATTTGAAATGGTAATGAACATGTTTTGATCTTGATCCTTGTTTTCTTGTTCCTTAGTGTTCACCCCCATGAAGATTCGATGGACTACCAAGGTGCAGCTTCATGTGGTGCATCCTTAGAAAAATCTCCAGTTGATCAACCTATAGACTATGTTCTGGAATTCCAGAAGTTGGGTCCTCCACTCTTTTATGTTCAAGGAGATCCTCTTGCGGCAGAGGAGTGGTTACATAATATTGAGGGGAAGTTTAGTTTCATTAGGTTTCCTGAGTTGTTAAAGGTGAAGTATGCTACATTTATGCTAGAAGGTCCAACCTGGAAATGTTGGAAGTATGTGTCACGGAATAAACCTCAGAAAGATCTAACAGAGATTTTTCAAGACATCATTCATCCAATAACACTTATCTGAGTTGACTAAGATAAGGAAAGGGATGGAGTTGTATTGTCTTCAGTATGGTGTTGAATCAATACTAAAATTATATCGACGTTTCTCAGACCTAGTTTCGCATGACCAATGGTTTGTTTCAAAAATCCTAGGAAGGCTTGACAATTTGAGTCTGGACTCCGACCTGAACTTAGATTGAAAGTGGAAGAGCTTAACCTAACCACATTCTCGGATGTTATGGGGAAATCCTTTCTTGTTGAAGCTAAGTTAGGAGGGGGACATGAGGTTTCAAATCCTCCCCCAGCCTTAGGAAGCAACACAGAGGATGGTGAGAGGAAGAATGAGAAACTCCCTGATGTTGGTGGGTCTACTAGAGGAATTAAGAGGCCTTTGGACCTGCAATAAACACCTTTGGAGTGTAATGTCTTGATCTGTCATCTGTGTGGAAATAAAGGTCACAAGAGGCCGACGTGCCTGAGTGCTCCAAGACCCTGCCACACCTGTGGATGTATGGGTCACTTTCAGCGATTCTTCTGAGGTGTTTCCAATAAGTACGCTAAAGCCAGAACTAGCTCGTAGAAGCTTACCTCAGCCCATCAGTAGGATTAGGGAGATGTTTGGGGATCAGTTTGAGGTTTTCTCTTGATAGTTTTTCTTGGATGTAGTGGTGGTCACATGTAGCATTTTTTGGTGTTTATTTTACTTCATTTTTAAGAATGGTTATTTTTGAAACTCTTTGAAACCTTTATTTTGAATGGAAGTGTGTATGGTAGAATTCTGGTTCGTGTGTGGTGTTTAGGGATTCTGGAAGCCTGATTGCGAGGTATTTGATGATCCAATCATTGTTACTTCATCCATAGACCCTGGAGTGATACTAGCGTGGAGTCAGGAGAACCCCAATGGAGAAAAGGGCCTTGGTTTAACCTTTGTCCTTACTGTGTCATGGTTTTTTTTCTTCCTAGGGTTTGATATTTTTTATATAGTAATGGTGGTAGTTTTGATACTCTCTCAGTTGGGCCCTCCCCTTCCTGCCCTCCCCCTGTGGCGGGGTCTCTGGTCCGTGTGGAAAGTCTTTGAGTTCAATTAATCTCATAAGTCTTTATGGTGGGGAGACCCATTACGGGTCTCGTTGAATTCAAGTTGGCTTGTCTCCTATTGTGGGGAGTCTGTTCCGGTCTCTCGTGTCAATATCTCAATTTCATTCCAGGAATCGGTTTGGTGGTGGGTGGTCTCATGCAGAACCACCTAGTTTCTACGTTATCCTTTTAGTAAAGATTTGGGGTGTGAGAGTTCTGGTGTCAGTTTGAGTAAGGTTTTAAGAGGTACTCATTGGTTGTGGTTTAAAATCGGTTGTTGGTTTTGATAGGGTCGTTGTGTTCCACTTGGTGTTGTTTTGTATGTTGTGTTTTAAGGATAATTGAGGGTGGAGAGAATATTTGGGTTCCATTTGATGACATTTAATGTGTGTGTATGTTGATCCATGTTCTACCATCGTGAAAGTTATGTGTCCTTTGAACTGATCAGCTGGAGGTGGTTACACTTATGAGGGTGGGTGGCACTTAGCGAGGAGTTAATTTCTGTCACCTGAGTTCTCCTTATTACTCTCTCTCTTTTTGGTGGTGTTTTGGGTTTTCCTTATTGTTTCTCTTTATAAATCTCTTGGTATTTTTAAGAAATACCTGTTCCTATTTGGTTTTTGGCCTTGTTATGGATTTTCGGTGCCTTGTTATGGATTTCCAGGGTTTAATTTTCTCTTTGGTCATGACTCGGGTCGGGTTTTTGGGGATCCATGTTTAAAACATTGAGTTTTTTGTTGAGAAAAGCATGCATATGTGTCTGGCAGCATCTGCACTCGAGTAGAACTCGGTCGAGGGACAGTGATGTGACACTCGGGTCACTGCGCGACCTGCCTAGCATGTGGGGAAAACTTAAAGTTTTTTGAATAAGGAAAGTGGTGGTTAAAAATATTTTATAGTAATAATCAAAAACAAATTATTATTATTATTATTATTAAAGAAATTTCTATTATTAGAAGAATTATTTTTATCATTATTTTATTTTTATTAAAGTTATTATTATTATTATTATTATCATCATCATCATGTATATTATTATATTTATTATATAACTTTTATTATTAATATATTAAATGGTTTAAAAAAAACCAGTGTGTGGTTTCACATCACAGCCCCCCCTGATTGAATCCAGCTGAGCTCCCCCTCTCTACTAGTCACGTCCCTCGTCAACCCCATTCTGCAGCTAAGCTACCCTTCCTTTCTGCTCCACCATCCACCTCTTGTCTGCCTCCCCTACACTTTGAGTAGGCCGCTGCACACACCCCCATGTTGGCCGACCTATCCAACCATAACCCCTCTTACCTACACCACCCCTCTCTCCAGACGACCTTACCACAAGCCCTCATGTTCGGTCAATACTTTCCCGGTCATGTGACCCCCCTTCCAGTGACCCTCCATGCTGACCGAACTTCTCACTACCACCTCTCCCTTTCCAGCACACCTCTCTTCTAGCACCGACCTTCATTCTTTCCCCCTCTGGTATTCACTTTATCTTATGTTTTTTTTTTACCCTTTTCTAGGGTTTGTTCAGGGTTTATCCATAAAATTGGGGGTCCAAATTGATGATTAGGGTTTGTTTTTTACCCTCAAAGGTGCGGTCACGGTGCGAATGAGGTTTCACATTGGTTTCGAGAGATCCTTCCACGTTTGAGGTAGGTGATCCTGCCTATAACTATTCTTTTATGAATTAATTCACCCATTTAATTAATTTAGTATAATCATTGATCAGTTTTCTTGGTGAGAATATAGTTTTACTTGATGTTTAATATGTTTTTGGTGTGTTTAACATCGTGGTTATGTGATACAAGTGTTTTGTTTCTTTGGAAACCCATGTTGAGCCATTTTTAGTGTTTTATAAACTATGTTGTTGGTTTGTTAAAATGTTCAAGGGTTTCAGTTGTGTTTTGGTGTGACGTCAATGTGATTTTAGTTATAAAATAACTTTTGAGTGATTTTTTAATATTTTGAGTCATGCGACACATTTTGAAATTGTTTAATAAATTTTCTTAGTGGTTTTTTAAATTGCGAAAATGGTTTACTATATTGTCTAAATGGTTTAAAGGTGTTTTATAAATGGTTAAAGGGTTATATCAAACTGTTTATGTGGTTTTGAGTTGGTTTTGTCTGTGCAAAATAGCGGTATACTACTCAAAAGTGTTTTATAAATTTTTAGATAATTTATTAAATAATTTTGATGTTGCGAGCCTGGTTTTGAAATGTGTTTAGGAACACATGCTTTTAAATGTATATTTCAATGTATCATGTGCTTTTGTATTGTTTTTCACTCTAGTGTTATCCTGAAATGGCTCGGTGGCTCTTTTAAATTACCAGTGAATTATTATGGCGTGGTGTGGTTTTTATAAACACATTTCGGAATTTAATTTGGTTTAGAAAATAACGTTAATGGTGAAAATTATGCTTAGAAAACTTGTATAGGTGGTTCTTTTATTCTATTTATTCATTTTAATTTTCTTGAGTCTGTGTTTATGTGTTTTAGTTGTGCGGTCGTTGCAGCATGTCGGCAAGGAAAACCCACGATACTACGGTCGTCGGCTTGCGCATGTTTGGTCGTCTGTGCGAGGTGTGACATGCCATTGTGTTCGGACAACGATTAGAGGTAGGCCCCCCACTACACTCACCTTTAAATTCATAATTTAGTAATTTCTTGATATTTTATTAATTTTAATAAATGATAAATAATATAAGATAATTAATTTTTAAATTATTATTTGGTGTAAAAAGAGCTATTTATTTTTTACATGACACAAGAAATGTTTTCTTGATGAATGGACACCCAGTAGTGAAAGAATGCCCGTTTGGACTTTAAACATAATTCATAGAATTTCAAATGTAGTTCCGGTTTATTAATAAATGATTTCTTTTGAAGCGATATCAAGTGTCTTTGTTCTCTTGAGAAATGAGGATTTTCTTTAAAATTGGTGAAGGCCCATTTGTCACTTTAGTAAAATAAATTATTTTGGAAAACTCTCTTCGGGGTGACTCAGGGGTGATCTTTGGTATACCTTGACTACATGAGTTGTGTGTGATTTTTTTACTAATTGATTGACTTTATTGACTCACCCTTTTCTTTTTATTATACGTGTTGACATGGGAACCTGGCATAGAAAGTGAATCTTCTAAGAACAATTGCTGCACTAGTTTAGATTACGCACTTACTAATATCCATTAGTGTGGATTATACTCTGGTAGGGGATTGGGACCCTCAGTTAGGACATGTAGGGAAACACTGGGCGTTAGGGCATTATGACGTCATCGGGAGTAGGCATTCCTTCATGATGAGTCATATGTATGGTACATTCTGGATTATTCATGAGCTCCTAGGTTCGACCCATGTTTTATTTAGCGTTTATTTGTATGTGGCAGATGATTGAGAGGTCGAGTTCGGTTGATGGACCCTGTGTGCCACTTTATCCATTTCCCTTAGTGTGTGTTGTGTTTTGTGAGTGGTTTTCCTTTTGACTAATAACTAAAATTTGGATTTCTAAATTGTTCACAAAGATGTTTTAAAATTCAATGCACCTGTTTCTTTCAAACACTAAACTTATTTTAAAATTAATAAGGGAAACATATTGTTACTTGTTTTAGAAATGAAAGTGTGTGTGAAACCAATATTTTATATAATTTAGTTCAAACATGAAATTGGTAAATTCTTTATTTAAAGGTATTGCGTTGGGAATAGTTTTTTGGGCGCACCTACTGAGTTTTAATACTCACACCTATGGTGTTTTTCTGTTTTTTGTTTTGTTGCAGGTTTGACTCGAGCTTGTTCATTGTGGGTGAGACTTGGTTTTGGTTTGGGTAGTGACACTCGAGGTCATGAGGAGTTTTTGTTTGTGGTCATGTTGGTATGTGTTATTGGTCGTTCTTCTTCTTTCGTGATGTTTCTTTACTTTATGTTGTTCTATTTTCTTCCTGCTGCTTTATTTATTTACATTGGGTGAAACCATTCCCATTTGTACTCTTTTTATGCCTTGGCACTTGTTTCCATCCTGGGAGTATTGGGAACGCCTATCGGGCCATGTTGCGGACTGGGTCGAATGATCAGTTCAGGGTCGACCTGGGTTGGTTCGTGACACGCATAGTTTAATAAACTGTGTGACTAAATCGTGCCAACCATGAAAACCTGGATAGATAGGTCCACATAGTTTGTGAACAGTTTGAAAAAATGTGTGACTAAACCATTCCACCCATGTAAACTTAGACAAAGAGGTCTTCACGTTTGGCACACTGTTTTCCCTAACCATGCACCCCTGCCCAGGAAACTGTGTGCATGGATTAATTCATCCGAAAAATCTATTTTAAAACCACCTGGACCCCCGAGACTCCCATATTTCAACCTTGTCTTGTGATTGAAAAATTCTAGGTGATTCTAGTGCCTTACATAGGTATTCCAAGGCGATTATAACTCCATTATTCAAGGTCAAAATCCTGAATTTAAGATATGATCTCTTCCTTGTAAGTGGATTTCATCCCATTGCTTCTCCCATTATTTTCTCTATATTTCCTTGATCATTTCATGGATGATCTCCACTTTTTACATGTATCTAATCCTATGAGTTGATATCAAGATCTAGTATTATGAATCTATATATAGTTTTTCAAGATCTTTATGCCTTTGATCTTAATTTTGGTTTAAGGATTTAGATCTAATGCTTGATCAACGACGTTGTGTTACTTGGATCTTTGGCATTTCTATTGGGATAACATCCATCAATAATTTGAGGTAGGTGGTCTAAATTAAAGTCCCATAGTCTTGGATTTGATATGTTAATGTGAGTTTATGAAATTTCTAGCTTCCCTTGATAGTTTATTTCCTAAATTAGAGTAATTAGGAATGTGGAATTGAATTGAGTTTGACTTGGTGATTAATTGATAATTGAATCATAGAACAAATGTAGGGGGTTGCTCAAATACATATTTATTTAGAGATTGGATATGGGTTGAGATATTTAATTAAGATATTGAGTTGATTGTGTTAAGATAATTAATTAGGGAAAATTAATTATGGAATGATGTTTGGATATGTAAGGTAATTAATTGTGAGAATTAATTATATTCCATGATGTTGATCAAAGAAAATTAATTTTAAGAATAAATTATGAAAAGTTGAGATTTGATATGGATAATTAATTGTGAATAATTAATTATGTAATGATAATAGTGTTGATTGATAAATTAATTTATGAAATAATTAATAAGTTATGTGATTATTTTATTGTTGAGTTAACTAATGGCCTTTGAAATGTTTAACTAATCATTATATTAGTAATGAAATGATGTGGCTGATTCTTTTGAATTAAAGAATTATTAAATGGTAGATATTTTTTGGTTATAGACATAGCATTCTGGGTAGATTAGAAGTTGGTACTTGGACATGGTGTTCCTCCCCAATAGTTATCCAAGCTTGAGATTATGGGATACTAGGCATTACAACCTACACCGAATGAAATATGGAGTGTTAGGAATGGCAACCTACACTGAATGAGATTTGGGGTGCATTACATGGGGTTCAACACCAAATGAATGATAACAATGAATGGTGATTCAAATGGGAAACATGAATTGAAACTGGGCCAAATGTGATGATTAAAGATTAAATGAAAATGTGATAACTATTTAATTATGATTTGTATTTATTGATTCATAAAATTGCATACACTTTCATTTGAATGGAATTTTTTAGACACTGTTGGTGGTGGCCTACTGAGCCATACTCACACCCTATTAAAGCCGCCTGATCGGCACCTGAGTAAACTTTTTTGTTGCATGACATAATAAGGGAAAGGCCTTGGGATAGGTTATTATTTGGGATTGGAGCATGGGATAGGGAACCAGATGTGGTTTAGGACCCGCTTGGGAGTTTTTGTGCCTTTACTTTTAGTTGTATTGTAGACACTTGACATTCACATTATCATATCATGTTTTACTTTTTAGTTGAGAATTTTATTTTTTTGTATTCAATACCATATGGCGTGGTATTGTTCTGGTTATTTATATAATTCCAAACTTGGTTATTGTTGTTTTCTTCTTTTGGTTTTTATTCTGATAAAAGAGGTTATAGTCTCCCTAATATTGACTTACTAGACCCTCGTTACTAGTCATCACCCTCTATCGTATGGGGAGATGCGCTTGAGGGAATGTGGCCAACCAGCTCGGGGAACCGTTTAGTGGCACCCAATTCAGAACGTCACAAAGTGGTATCAGATTAGTGTTCTTTTCTTTATTTTTATTTTGACTTACTATTTTAAGAAAGGTAGATAGGAGACTAGGAAGAGTCAAGTCTTAGTAATGAGCTTGTGTATGGGAGTTGCAAACCTATGTATAAGGTAATATCCAAGTGCTCTTGGTGGGATTATTGTGATTTTTTTTTTGTTGTTATGGTTGGATATTATTTCATATTGGGTGATGTACTTGTGGTGTGATGTGACATTTGTTTTAAAAATTGTTGAATTTTGATTCATGGACTAAAGAGGTAGGATACTTGAGTCTTCATGCATCATTCTAGGCACTTAGGGTTGTTGTGTTATGTATCATTCTAGACAGTCATAGGAAAAATAGGTTATGGATAATTTGTTGAACTTGAACTATTTTTCCTTGTTTTGATATTGAAATAATGATGAAAAATGAGAATAAATGGGTGTATAATGAGAACCTTGATTAATGAAATGAGTATTATTAATTAATTAATTGTTGAATTAGTTAATTTGAGATAATGTTATTAATTAATGGTTGGATTATTTCATCAGATGGATGTACCCTAGTTAACCAAGACCTAGGAGTGTGATGGTTAAGGGTAGTGATAAGGCCCTGGTGTTGTGTTAGTTTCTCCTCTTATGTAAATTTTATACGGTTTTGTTATGAGAACTAAGATGTGTGTTTGGATTTGTATAGATATACCTCCAAGACTCTTGTTGAGGGAGAGACTGAGGGGTATGTCCCAGAACGAACTTCCAGACATAGAACTTGAAGAACCATCGGTGCAAGTTAAGGATGAAGGGAAGAAGTTCTGAGAGAATTTTTTTCATTTCACGAAATTCATGGAGAGAGACCCAGGGTGGGTTCTAAAAAACATGTTTGAGTTGACAAGAGAATTCCAGCTACAGCACCCTCCTACTTTTACTAGAGAGGGTGAACCTGAGGGCGTTGAATTATGGATTGAATTCATAGAGATGATACTTGACCATTTGAAGACTCCAACTGGGAGGAGGGTTGAGTTAATTGCTTATATGCTATGGGGTTTAGTGAATTCCTAGTGGGACATTCATATATGATCTGGACAAACTGATGATATGTTATGGAAGGAATTTCTGGAGAATTTCTTAGAACACTTCTATCCTGAGACACTAAGACAAGAGAAGGATTCAAAGTTTATGCATCTGACCTAAATAATCATTTCCATAATGGATTATGCTGAACATTTCACATATTTACAGTGTTTTTCTCCAACTTTGGAAGCAGATGAGGCTTCTTTGGAAAAAAAAAATTAGGACAGACTTAGGTGTGAAATTAATTCCCAGGTAAATATCTTTAGGCTGCAGAAATTCTCAGAAGTGGTTAATCAGGCTCTCATTTTAGAGGAAAACTTGACGGGGGCTTCCAGTACGGTATAGGTACCTATCACTGGATGATTAGGGAGTGTGACTTCCGATATCAGGAAGCATTGTTACAAGAACCTTAGTCAAGATAGTGGAAATCAAGGTGGACATTCAGGAGGAACAGTTGCACCGGATCATAGTCATGTGCTTTTCCACCAGTGTTGTATGTAGGGATAATATCGTACACATTTTCCTCGACCACCAGTGGAATGATACTTTTTTGGAAAGATGGGGCTCCTACAGAAGTTCTGTAAGAAGCAAGGGTAAGTTGATGTTGAGGGAGAAGCTACTCAGAGTCAGAGTGTAGGAAGGGGGTCTTCTACTCCATACAGGTCGGTAGCTATAGTTATACTAACAGTGGTGGTAGTGGTAGTGGATGTGGTGCTTCAGGGTATGAGTGTCCATATCATCATATTGGTACTACTCAAGGGGGTTAGATGACACCACAGGGAATAGGGTTAGGACAGTTACATGCAGTACAACCTACACTTATGGAGAGCATGGATGGTTCGTCAATAGTGAGAGGTATTATTCTAGTTGCTTCTACTTTAGATAGTTCCGTGTTTGATACTAGTTCCTATCATTCATTTATATATAAAAATCTTGTTAGTGGTTTTATCCTAGAGTAGGAGTCCATAAGAGGGGTGATGAATATCGATACACCATTGGGAACGCGGTCTAGGGATATCTATTTATACAATGGATGTTCTCTAGAGATCCAGAGATTATTTCATTATTTGGGATATTTATACCCTTAATATAATAGACTTTGACCTAATTATGGGTATGGACTGGCTAGTCGCATACCGAGCCCACATAGATTTTTATCATAGGAGAGTAACCTTTGTATCTCCTAAGGGTGACCAATATGTTCATTGTGGATAATGGGATATCTATGCAGGTCGAGCATGGTAAATTACTCAGAAACTAGGTGAGCTCACATCCCAAGTCTCTAGTCTTTTTCTAGATGATAGGAGTGGTAGGCAATATTTCCTTCAACCAATATTATAACTATTTCAGGATCACCTATTTTGTTTTAAAAGAAGTATGATGGGCATTTATACTTGTGTTTTGATTACCATAAGTTGAATAAAATGATTGTGAAGAACATATATACTCTTCTATGTATCAATGATCTCTTTGACCAGTTAAAGGAGTATTGTGTGTTCTCAAAGATCGATTTGAGATCAGGGTATCATCATGTGAGATTTTGGACATCTGATCTACCAAGAAATGCTTTCAGAAATAGGTACATCCTTTATGAGTTTTTTTTTAATGTCGTTTCAGTAGAAAAATTATCCATTATTATTTATGGACTTGTTGAATAGGACCTTTCATCCATACCTAGATAAGTTTGTGGTAGTATTTGTGGATGAAATATTGGTTTACTATAAGACTCATGATGATCAAACCCAACATCTTGACATTGTCCTAGGTACACTGAGAGAACATCATCTATATGCCAATCTATCCAAATGTCAATTCTAGATTGACAGGGTACACTTTTTGGGGAATATCATCTCAGAAGAAGGTGTGGTAGTGGACCCAGAAAAATTTCAGGCTGTTATTTCTTGGGAGCATCCTAATAATGTTTTTTATATCCAAATATTTTTGGGATTAGCTAGTTATTACAGGAGGTTCATCCGGGTTTTTCCCCAATTGGTAGCACTGCTTTCAGGTTTGAAAATTAAAGGAATAAAGTTTGATTGGATGGAAACATGCCAGAATTCATTCCAGGAGTTGAAGAGGCGCATGACATCGACACCAATTTTGATCTTACCTGAGTCGAGTGAGCAGTACATGATGTATTGTGACACTTCTGGGATCAGACTCGGAGCTGTATTGATTCAAGGGGATCGATTCGTTGATTATGGGTCTCAGTAGCTAAGGCCACATGAATAGAATTACCCTATGCATGACCTTGAGTTGGCAGTGATGGTTTATGATCTTAAGTGTTGATGAAACTATCTTTTGTGTGAAAAGTTTATAGTTTTTACATATCACAAAATCTTTAAGTGTATCTTTTCAAATCGCGACATGAATCTTCGGTAGTGAAGATGGGTAGAGTATATGTATTCCTTTGATTTTGAATTGGAATATACTCCTAGAAAGGGGAATAGTGTGGCTAATTATTTGAGCAGGAAAAATTAGACTCAGTTGGTACATGAGTCGAGTTGAGAGTGGAAGATAATGACTTTGCTGGTGGAAATGCATGTGGTAGTTCTGGAGATTTGAGAGAGGATGACTCTGGTTTTATTAGGAGTGGATTCTACACTCTTGAGATGGATCAGGGATACGTAGTATGAGGATCTGGAATGTTTAGACATAAGGGAAAGACTTGAAGGTGGGTAGACACCTTCATACTAGATAATATATGATGATGAGATCATCTATGTGAAAAATAGGGTTTTTGTGACTACATGTATGCAATAGGAACTCATGAGAGAATTTCATGCCTCAAAGTGGGTGGTACGTCCTGGGGTAAATAAAATTTATTGTACCAATGATGACTATTTTGGTGGCTAGGCATGAAAAAGGAGATAGAAGGGTTTGTAACAAGAAGTTTCACCTGTCAGTATGTGAAGGCAGAGCATCAATGACCTGGAGGCCTATTGCAGTCGTTGCCTATTCTGGAATAGAAGTGGGATGACGTGACTATGGATTTTGTGGTATGACATCCAAAGACACTTAGGAAGAATAATTTTATTTGGGTTGTTGTGGATCGACTAACAAAGGTAGGACATTTCTTTCCAATCAGGGAAACCTTTACAGTAGAACGGTTGGGAGAACTGTACGTACGGGAGATAGTTCGTTTGTATGGGCTGCCACAGACTATAGTTTCAGATCATGATTCACACTTTACTTCATGATTCTAGTAGGGATTACATAAGGCACTTGGTACATAGGTTTTGTTAATTATGGCCTTCCACCCACAGACAGATGGGTAGTCAAAGCGTACCATACAGGTGTTAGGCGATATATTGCAGGCATGTGTGCTAGATTTTGGTGGTTCTTGGGAGAAGCAATTGGATTTAGTGGATTTATCCTATAAAAAAGGTTATTAGGAATCTATAAAGATCAAACATATAAGGAACTTTATGTTATACCTTGTAGTTCATCGCTATGCTGGTTAGAGGTAGGTGAGTCAGAGCTATTGGGACCGAGTCTCATTCAGGAGACATCAGAGAAGGTGCAGTTGATTCAGAAATGTATGGCTACGGCTTGAAGTAGGCAGAATTAATATGCTTATAGACATAGAAAAACCATATAGTTTACATATGGTGATCATGTATTCCTTAGGGTATCGCCTAGAATGGGTCACCACAGGATATGAAGGCAGGGTAAGTTGGTGCCCAAGTTTGTAGGACCTTTTGAGGTGCCGGAGAAAATCAGGCCAATGGCGTACCGATTATCCCTTCCATAGAAATTTAGTGCTATGTATGATGTTTTCCATGTGTCAAAACAATAGCGGTATCACCCCAACCCTTCTCATGTAATTGATGTGGAAGATGATTACCTCGAGATAGATGTGTCCTTTGAGGAGCATATGATACATGTGATGGGTCACAGTGATAAAGTTTTACAGGGAAAGACTGTTTCAATAGTTTATGTGTTATGGAAACATGGAAGTGTTCAAGAGGAAACTTGAGAATGATAAGAATACATGAGGGATCAATGTCTGAATCTTTTTGGCTTGGAATCTTAGACAAGTTCAGAAGTGCATCTCAAGGATAAGATATTAAAAGATGGGGAGATTATAAGATCCCGACCTTTTGTGGAGTCATCTCAGTTGATTTTTCAAGTAATTTTTAATGTTTTTAAGTACCTTTGTTTTAGATTAGTGTCTTGGGGTTTGTTTGAGTGATTTTTTAAGAAAAACTAACAGACAGTGGGATGTGCATGGTTTGCGCACGGTTTGAAAAATTGTGCGACTAAACTGTGCCAACCATGCAAACCTGGACAGAGAGGTCCGCATGGTTTGCGCACGATTTGAAAAATCATGAACCTAAACTATGAAATCCTAGATAGTTATGTCCACATGGTTGGCACGTTTTTTTTCCCTAACCATGTTCCCCTGGCTAGGAAACCGTGTGCATGGATTAATTTATCTGAAAATTGTATTTTAAAACCACTTAAACCCCCAAAACTCCCATATTTTGACTTTTTCTTATGATTGAAAAATTCTAGGTGATCCCAAAGCCTTACATATGGATTAAAAGGTGATTATAACATCTTTATTTGAGATCATAAACCCCAATTGAAGATCCGCTCTCTTCCCAGTAAGTGGATTTCATCTCGTTGTTTCTCTTGTTCTTTACTCTAACATTCCTTGATCTTTTCATGGAAGATATCCACTTTTTATATGGATCTAAACCTATAAGTGGAAATATAGATCTAGGATTGTGGATCTAGATCTAGTTTTGAAATATCTTGATGCCTTTCATCTTGATTTTGGTTTAGGGATTTATATCTGAAGCATGATCGATGATGTTCTACCGCTCAGATCTTAGGGATTTCCTTTGGGCTGACATCCATCAATAAATCGAGGTAGGTGGTCTAAATAGAACACCCATAGTCATGGATTTGATATATGAATTTGAGTTTATGGAATTTATAGCTTCCCTTGATTATTTGTTTCCTAAATTAGAGTAATTAAGAATGTGTAATTGAATTGAGTTTTCCTTGGTGATTAATTGTTAATTGAATCATGGAACAAACAAAGGGAGTTTCTCAAATAGATATTTGCTTGGATATTTATTATTGGTTAAGATATTGTAATTGAGATATTGATTTGATTATATTAAGATAATTAATTGGGTAAAATTAATTATGGAATGATGTTTTACTATGTAAGGTAATTAATTGTGAGAATTAATTATGTGCCATGATATTGATCAAAGAAAATTAATTCTGAGAATAAATTATGAAAAGTATATATTTGATATGGATAATTAATTATGAATAATTAATTGTGGAATTAGAATAGTGTTTATTGATTACTTAATCGATGGATTAATTAATGGGTTATGTGATTAGTTAATTCTTGAGTTAACTAATGGTCTTTGAAATGTTTAACTAATCATTGTATTAGTAACGGAATGATGTGGATAATTATTTTGAATTAAAAAATGAATAAATGGATGAGATTTTTTTGTGTTAGACATGGAATTCCAGACTAATTATAAGTTGGGACTTGGACATGGCGTTCCTCCCTAATAGTTATCCAAGCTTGAGATTATGGGGTGCTAGGCATGACGACCTACACTGAATGAGATATGGAGTGTTAGGAATGGTAACCTACACTGAATGAGATTTGGGGTGCTTGAAATGGTGTTCAATACCAAATGAATGATAATAATTAATGATGATTCAAATGGGAAATATTAATTTAAACTAGGCCTAAAGTGATGATTAAATATTAAATTACAATGTAACTTTTTAATTATGATTTGTATTTATTACTTCATAAAATTGCATACTCTATTATTTGACTAGACTTGTTTTAGACATCGTTGGTAGTGGCCTACTGAGTCATACTAACACCCTATTCAGGTTTCCTGATCGGCACCCGAGTAGACTTTTTTGTTGCAGGAAAAGATAAGGGAAAGTCCTTGGGATAGGTTATTGGAGCATGGGATAGGGAACCTGATGTAGTTCAGGACCCACTTGGGATTTAGTGTGTCTCTAATTTTATCTTCATTGTAGATACTTTACATTCTCATTATCATATCTTGTTTTAACTTTTAGTTGAATGTTTTATTTTCTTGTTTTAAATATATTATGACATGGTAATATTTTGGTTATTTATATAATTCTACACTTGGTTATTATTATTTTCTTATGTTGGTGTTTTATTCTGATAAAATAGAGTATAGTCGCCCTAAGATTGACTTATTATACCCTCACTGCTAGTCAGCACCCTCTATAATATGGGGAGGCATGCTTGAGGGAATGTGGCCAACTATCTTGGGGAACCGTTTAGTGGAACCCAGGTTAGGATGTCACAGAAGGGAAGATACATAGTAATCTTCGAGATAAAAACCCATAAATGGATTCCTTGGAAAAGTATAGTGTCCACTTTCTAGGATTTTCCCTTGTATTCCCAAGGAAAAATTAGAGAATTAAAAATTGAGGAAAAGGGTAAAAACATGTCTTGTTAAAAATAGATAAAGTGTGGCCTAAGAAAAAGTTGAGTTCCTTCCCAGTAAGCCTCTCTATGTTCAAGGATTAATTAAAAATTTGGTTGTAATAAAAATACATAAAATTTGTAGGGACCACCATTCATCAATATAAAATTTGGATTTATACCTATTTAGCACATTGTTTTAGGAAAAATTTAAAGGAGATACTTCTTTTCTCTACTAGTTAGCTAAAACTATGACATGGGTGCATTTTCATTCATGACAAGGCTGCATAATCACAATGAATATTCCACACATTCAAGTGATCATATACCCAAGAAATTTCATGTAATATTCCTTCACCCTAAAAATGTATTCAATACATAGGTGTATAACCTTTATGGTGCTCAAACCCTTATAGAACGTCATTTTATCCATAAAGATATTTCATATCATTGATGTATGAGTCATCATAATCCAAAATTTTGGAGTTCAAATTCTTCTCATGATAACTCAAAACCGTAATATTCTCATTATGATCCCCCTATCATTGGAATTGTTTATATAGTAATTGACTAATCTGAATAGTCGTTATAAGGAATTGAAGGTGAAAAATACAGGTTCCCTTGAGTCTCTACGTACCCCATAGATAATATTTTGGTCTCAAAGGAAATGTCCCCCTAAAACCCATGTTGAATTTCTTGATGGTGCAATGATAGTATCTTCATTTCCAATGTTTAACTTATTCACATATGTCTCCATAAACCATTGACTTAGACATTCTTATGACATGATTTACACACTCTATACCACAATTGTTCAAGTGGATTAAAATTCCCTTTATATTACACATTTTTTCACCGTAATAATTTTAAAAGAAAGATTATGTCACCCCACACTTTTGAACTTTTATATCTAGGTATTCATAATCAATAAAGAAAAAATCCCATGATTTTGGATAATCCTATTGGAAATCACAATGCCTTGTGTTGATATACTCTCTTTGGAAAATTTCATCAGGTATATAGTCATAGTTTTGTGAATCTAAACTAAATATAATATCATCAATTTCATATGATTTTAAACTAAAAATAATATATCTTATTCATGTGATATTAAACTACAAAGAACCATGGTCTTGGATACATGAACTAAAATAGAACATCATTATTCCTGGATGTATGTACCTAAAAAGAACTTCATTTGGTGAAATATTAACAACATTAAACTTCATCTACTATTGTTAAAATCTATATAACCTTAAAATTTGTCCCTTAATAATCCAAATTACAATATCTAAATCTATAAATGATAGATTCATACAGGAATGTTATCTTGGTAATCCATAAAAGGAATCATGATCAAAATTCGAGTCTCCTCTCACCAAGAATTCTCTTTTAATAGATTAATAAAATGATAAAGTAGAAGAAATATAAAAAAGACAAAAAAAAAGTCTTTTTATATTGAATATTTATAAAGGGGGTCCTGATAAATATTTAATAATCTTATCTTTAATCATTTATCTTTCATGTCTTAAAAAAATTTAGGTTATAAGAAACATTAAAATATATAAAAAGGCTTTTCAAGTTGAAAACATATAAAGGGTGGTGTGAGAAAAAGTAACATATATACTAAATAATACTTTCCCTTTCATAGATTAAGAAAAAGTTATAGTGTAATAAACAATAAAATAAATCAAAAGGCTTTTCAGGTTGAAAACATGTAATGGGATTACTGACCAAAAGTCAATTCTTTGCTCACTAATCTATTTTCTTTCATGGATCTTAAAAAATTTATATCATAAAATTAAAAATGGCAAAAAACTTTAATGGATTTATACTTATCCTTAGAAAAATTAATTATATGCTTGTTCAAGTCCTTTTTCTAGGAAAAATTAATAGAATATCTTTGTTTCCCCATTCACATGAGCATAATATTTTAGATGGGAACATTTTCATTCATAACAAGACCCCCTATTTTTATTGATTAGACAACCCATCGAAGTGATTGTGTACTCAAAAATTTTATTTTATATCCCTTCACCTAAATAATGTGTTTAATACATGGTTACATAACCTTTAGGGAGATCAAACCCTTCTTAAATATCCTTTCATCTATAAACCTATTTCAAACCTTTGATATGTGAATCATCACCAACTTAAATTATTGAGTTGGTATTATCATCCTAGAATAAAAATACCTTAAGTGCATCCCATTTATTTATAATTACATGGTAATTAATACTAGGGTGATCAACTAATTTAAATAGATCCCTCTAGGATGTGATGGTGAATGACACAGTTTCCCTTGACCTACTAAATAACCATTAACGAATGGTTTCTCCTTGAGGAAAGATCCCCCTTAACCCCATGTGTTGTTTATTAATTTCACAATGATAGTTTATCTATAAAATTTGTTAACATACTACCAAATTCCTCTATTTTATATTGAATAATATATTCTTATTTTTTGATTTATCTTTTCAATGACCCAACAATTCAAGTACCCATGATGTTACAAATCATTCTATCATACCCACTTTCAAATAAAGGTTAATGAAATATATCATTTTACCCATTCATATATAAATTTGTATCTTCTATGGTAAAAATAATTCTATGAGTTTAGATAATTCTATTGGCATCCCAATTTTCTGGAGTCAAGTTTATCCTCTTCCAAAAATTACCATTGGGTACATTGGACCTCGTTGCATTTCCCTAAACTGTAGAACTCGATGGTCCATCCTATATAACCTTAAACTAATTAGAATGGTTTTTTCTATATGAATTGATTCACTTATGTGTGATCTAGATCTATATAAGAGTTCCTAGTATACGAGTTAACTCATTCACATTAGTTTTTCAGCAATAACTCTATACTAGGACAAAAAAAATTATTATCTCTTGTGAATGATCCTTATCTACATAGAACCTCACTTTAAATAACTATGTATGGATTTATTCTTGTTCTTATAATATATGTAGTGAAGTCAGGATCTCTTATCTCAGACCCATCCATAAATTTCACTTTCATCCAAACTCTTTTATAGTATGTTATCCTTAGACACATTGGGGTATCTATATACATTGGTGAACTATATACCGAAACATGTATCTCTTTTCCTGGGTATAACCATGGAGTTTCATCCGGTTCTAATATCATAACAAAATTAAAATCCCCTATAAATAACTATGTGTGTCTTAACCCCTCTTCTATAGAGATATGTAGTGAAATTCAGATCTCTTATCTAGGATCCAATTAAAAATTTAAATTTCATTTAATTCCCCCTACCATCCTAGAATTTAGGCCTATCAATTCTAATTGTATATTTCCCCATTGACCTTATTTTAGGATACTGAAATACATATTTTGATTATTCCTATTTGAAACTCAAACACTGTGAGTTGAGATTCACCTCTTTCTACCAAAAAAGGATTGAGTTCGTATCCTCCTCTTTTTAAACATCCTCTCATTGGTGAGCTTCATCTTGAAACCTATCGGATATTAAATTAATTTATAAAAATTTCTTATGTTACTTTAGAATAAGATTTTTTTCATTATAAAAAAATATAATTCTGATTAGGGGTATCTTTTTATAACTAAAAAATGTAATATGTTCACTTTTCCCTAAGACTAATGATATAGTCCTCACTCAAACAATAGAAGTCAAGTGTAGGCGGAAAAGTACCTATGTGCTCAAAATTATAGAAATGGGATCTCTATGGGTCACATTTTGTCATCCCATTACTCATTTTTAGGTATTTAGCTTCTCATTTCATGTTTTCCCAATTAATTTGGTGTGTCTTAGGACTCTTGAGGATAGAGAACATTTACTAATAAAAATTATTGAAAGTTTAAGGATGTATGTTTTTTTAATTAATGGAGTCTGGGTATAAATGTGTTAATCGATTTGTAGGGTTCTCCATGAGTTCTGAGAACATCCAAGTTGTTTTGTGATTTTTTTTGTAAGAATATTTGTTTTTTCTATGCGAAGGGTGATTAAACAGTGTGTAAAGGGGTTACACGATGTGTACTTGGTCTCTAGACACAAGTCATGAACTGCATACATAGTGTGAAAGGATTACATTTCATGAAATAGTTACACAAGATGTATTTTTAAGTGATTAGTTTTTAATTAAAAAGGAGATGGTATTTTCAGTGTACATGAGCACTGTGTATTACCCTATGTGTGAATGGGTTACATTTTTTCTAATGATTAGGTGGTTAGATTTTATAGTGCTTAATCTACTTATTTTTTATTCATTCTTCTACATCCCTCCTTGCTCTAGACCTAGATCCCTTCTCCAGTGATTTTGTGAGTCCCTATTTAATACATCTTGATTTGTTCAATGATTGATCGCAATTGAGTTTGAATTGAATATCTTCTATTGAGTGATGCTTTCTAATTCTTCATTATTCTTTATCATGGTAGTTTCATTTCATTGCATTATCATATCCATTGAACTGTGGTGATTTTTCTTCTTGTTTCTATCTAGATCCATTATGTGATCTTGTTTTGAGGGTCGCTTCCTTTATCAGTTGTGGTGAGGTGGGTGGGTGTTCTTAATTTATGTGGAATTTTCTCTTCTCCACTGACCCTTTTGTTGAATTGAATAAATTATAAGAGATAAAGATTTATTCTAGGACTTTTTTGTGGTTGTGTGTTCTTCCTTATTGATATATCCCTTCTTGGGCATGTGTGACCCCAGGTTTGAGTAAGGTGGTTCCTCTCTATCCTATTTTGTTTAAATACATTTCTATTATTTTTGATAAATTGTTTTATTAAATGAAATGACATTATATGAATGATTTTTTTGTGGAACATGTTTTTTATAAAATGTGGTTTTACCTTATTTTTGGTAAATGGAAAAATAATTTTAAAAGCATTCTGAAATGGTTTTTGTGAAATGGTTTTCAAATCAGGATTTGATGGAAATTTTTTGATGAACTGGTTTGTAAAATGGAGAACATGGGAAGACTTGGGTACTTAGGTGTAAGGTATAATAATAGATCACATCCACCATCGGGGGGATTTCTCATAGGGTTTTCCTCTAATCCCAAGGCATGTAGTTATATGGACTTGTTATAACTTTTGGAGAGCTCAATTACTGGGGTGTTCATATTATCTCTAGACTCAATTTATATGTATAGTGCCTTGATGTGTATTCAATTTTCTATATTGAGTATGAGTGTCCTAGATATCCTGAACTACTCTAATACCTAGCATGATGTTACCTGTGCTTCAGCTTTTGGTTTGTAATATTTTGTTGCACTTCCATGGATTTGATATGATGTGTGATGCATGATTTGTTTTTATATGATATATATGATTTTATATATGGTTATAAAATTATTTGAAACTGATTTACCATCATTATTTGTAAAAGTGTAAAAAGGCTAAATTAAATTGTTTTTCCATGATTTTGATATAAAAATTGTTAAAATGTTATCATGCCTTATTTTCTTTAAAAATGAGCATGCTTGGATTATTGTTTAGAGACTTGATATGGAACACTTGGGTGGGACCCTAATCAGACTTTTATCTCACCCCCTATATACCCATTCATCATTTCATAGACCTAGTTAGATCATTCAATGTGGGGAAAGGAAATGCACCACATTGAGGTGGTGAGGTTTTCTATTAACTGAGTTGGGTAGTAGGTGGTGATATGGTGGGAGTATTTCTATGTTATCACATATATTAGATGTTTTTTCCTATTTTGTTAGTCATTTGTGGTTGGACCTGTATTTGAGATTGATTCTACTCTTTATTTGTTTGGTTTTAACTATTTGTTTTCATTCATGGATTATATTTATCGTTTCCCTTGTTATCTTCATCTTATATATATGCCATGTTTTTTATTTAGTTTCGGATAAATCATAAAAACTAGATGGTTTTTGATGCCTATGTACTATTCATCAGCCCGTGGGGATTGGGAACAACCTTTGGGTATATAGAGGATAAGTTCAGGTACTAGTTTGAGAGGGTATTCAGGTAGGTTTGTTACGCACGTGATTTCTCACTCACTAAGGTATGGAGACTACTCAAAAACAATTATAAATTCAATGATGTGGTGGTGAGAACCTCCTACTAGTTTTAGTACATGCATGTGATATATTGCTGAGGAATAGGGTGGTCGATACCACAAATCCCATTTTTTAGGTTCTTTTGTACACTTTTTGGTTGTAGAAAATGCTTGATATGAGAGAAAATATATCCAAGGTAATATTTTGTTTCACAAAATTTTATTTGACTACTCATGGATCTAAAACAAACTTATAGATCTAAAATTATGCTTGTTTAAAGTTGGGCTTCATTTTAGCATGAAGGAAAAATTGCAAAGGGTGATTTTCTGCTAATGAAAGATGATCGTTCATGAAAGACCCATACTTTGAAGTATCGAAATGTAACTCATTCATGATCAAGAGAATTATTCTTGGTCATGTAACTCCTTAATAGATACTTATGGTCTATAAAATCATGAGATTTTATTATATATATTTTTTCCTTCAAATAATATAGAGTTTTATATCTTTCTTCATATGCACAAAAAATTATCTTGATACATTATTAAATTAAAATAATATTCTTAAAAATATTATTATGATAACTTATAATATATCTATTTATTAAATAAAATAATAAAAATCATTTAATTTTAAAATTGGTATGAAATAATATTAAAAACACTTAATGTTTAAGAAGTTTATTTTTAAATAAAATCATTTTATCTTTATATTTTGTATTTTATATTAAAAATTAAATATACTTTTTTAGAATTATAATTATATAAAATTAACTAAATATTTGAATTTATAATACCAAGATCAATTTAGTATGGATTTTTGGGTTTTTTTGAAATGTTTAATTTTTAGGTGAATAGTGAAAAATGTCGGAGTTGGATGATTTTATCACTAATTACTATACTATAATAAAATAAGAATGAAATAAATATTTTTGAAACCTTTTTTATCTATAATTATGAATATTTATTTTATATATCATGTTTACAAACCCATGATTAACATTTTTAAACTTAAGTGGTGTTTTATTATAAATTCTATTTTTCGATATATTATATATTTTAATTTAAAAGTAAAGTTTCACCTATTTATAAATTGATTTAGAATAAATTAAGAATAATTTTATATTAATAACATTAAAATTTTGTGTTAATCATCATATTATATTTTTATTAATAAATTAATGATCATGATTAATATTTAACTAAGATTAATTAGTGTATAATAGAGTAATCTAATGTGGCGTGAATTTTCCTAAGATTACATCACCTATAGACCTTATGGAAGTCATTTATTATTTTTTAAATTCTTACCTACATGTCTTACAAAATTTCCCTCACCTACCTCATCTAATTATCATCTCATTCCATTATTTCCCCTTAACATTATTTTCCATGGATAGTGCCCTTACTTCACTTATAAAAGGGGATGCTTACACCCCTTTTTTAAAACCCCTTTATTTTGAATTAATTGGATAAAATATGGAAATTATTTCATCCTAGAAAAATTCTTTATGAACCATATTCTTTCTCTACTCATAACTATCCTAATACCTTCATTTTGAATGATAATTCCAAGGAAAATCAAAGTTCTCAACGTCAGTGTTACAGTCCTCTTAGTCTTTATTTTTAATTTTTATCTTCCCAATATTCACTGAAATTTTTAATATAATTAATTAATTATCATATACATACTGAAATTCCATTTCATTAATTTCAAAATAATTATTCATTCATTCCATACCATCCTCTAAGAAAACAAATACATTGATCGTGCCACTACTACAAAAGTGTGCTTTATCAATGCTCAAACGGGCTTTAACAGTGCTAAAAAAGCATTGTAAAGCTCAGAACGGATATAGGGGGTCCCATTTATTAGCCCTCTGAAAAGCACTGATAAAGTCCCCTTTTATCAGTTCTAAAAAAAGTGCTGATAAAAGACCCCTTTATCGGCGCTTTTTTTTAGCGCTGATAAAAGTCAAAAAAATTAATAAAATAAAAAAAATGTGGGGAGAGATTTTAACAACTCTTAACCCCCCCCCCATCAGTGCTAGGCGGTCTCCCATGTGCTGCCCTTCCCGCGCATCCTCACATGCGCGCACCCCTTTCCATCCACCCGAACTCAAACCCGCGACCTCCCCCCTTTCGCAGCTGCACCTTTATAACTAAGCCATTTCGTTTTTTCTCTATTTAATGATATATATATTTATTTATATATATATATAGTTATATTTATTCTTATATTGATATAGATTCATATTAATATAAATATATTTATTCATATATTAGTATATATATTCATTCGTATATTAATATACATGTATATTTATTTATATATATTTTTTTAGTTATAATTTTTTATCCGTATATTTATTTGTATATTATTATATACTTATAAGATTAGTCTTAAATACATTTATAAAATATGTTCTTTATGTGTGTTTATAAATAAATAAATACATACATACATACATATATACAACACACACACACACATAGACACATATATATTTATGAATAAATACATATATATGTGTATTTAAAAAGCCATAGAATGTTAAAACGACCATAACTTATAATCTAGAAGCCCGTTTCAACTCCACAACTAGTCAAATCGAAGAAAATGAAACAATATTCGATATGATATGTTGTAAAGGCCTAACAAACATCCGGATCGGAAGTTATACTTGTTTGAATGTTAACAAATTGGGGTATCCCGACTAAAAACTAGATTTTGGAGGCATTATGGGCCTTTTTTGGCCTTAAGAAATGTGGAATAAGCTTCAATTGGGTCATTAGCACATAGACCTCATCACAGGCTTTGATTTGATATGTTGTAGAGCTCAAACAGACACCTGGATCAAAATTTATGGCTGTTTGAAGTTTGAGTTATATTTTCAACTTATTTTAGATATTTTATTAATTGTTTTGATTTTTTGTGTCTTCAAATTGTTATTAAATGATTTTAATCAATAATAATTAGCAAATTATTAATTAATAATATTTTTTAAAATATTTTAAATGCAGTTTCACTAAATTTCTTATATATTAAATGTAATATTCTATTTATACATATCTAAAACATATTTAAAAAATATATATTATATTTATATCAATATAAATATACTTATATAACAATAATTTATTTTTCATGATTTTTTTAAACATAAAATTTATCACCAGTAGGAAAAAGTGCTGATAAATCCACCCTTTTATCAGTGCTACTAAAAAAAGCGCTGATAAAGGGGGTCCTTTATCAGCGCTTTTTTTAGCACTGTTAAATGGGCCCCTTTATCAGTGATTTTTTATAGATGATAAAGTCCACCTTTATCAATGATTTTTTTTAGCACTGATAAAAGTGTAGTGCTTCCCTTGCCCGTTTTTGTAGTAGTGTGCATATATGTGAACTACCACCTCCATGACATGATTCGGTTCATTTTCCATCACTTACTCTTAAGGTGGGTATCAAGGGTGAATTTGATGAATAATTATTTCTTTATTCTACTTTTAATATCATGAAATTATCATTTTTTATATTTTCCTTCATTCTATAACTTTATTAAGGAAAGAGATCGTTAATCATGTGTATGTGTGGATGACTTCCTGCATAAAGGATGTGTCTTATTTCTCTTAACCTCCAAATAAGAATGGTCCTAAAAGTTTAATTAAATAAATAATATTATTTTTATAACATTATTATAATTATTAAATGAAAAAAAAATCATATACCATCACTTTTTCCATTCATTGGGAAATGGGTTTGTTAATCATGTGTGTGTACGGACTATCGCCCCCATGAACAATTAATTTCATTTCTCAAAACCACCCATAATTAATTATTATAATAATATATTTATGGAGATATATAATATATATTACTTTATTAATATTATTTAAATTTTATATTAACACTATATAAATTCACTTTTTTACTCATTCGATCATTATAACGTGTTTTTGTATTGGTCGATTTACCACCCACTTGAGTGATGTTGTAATGTTTATATACTAAATTATTAAGGAATGTTATATATTATTAATTATGTATATTAATTATTTATTAATTATTTTTTAAAGATCATATAGTTATAATATTAATATCTAAACATGTTACTAATATATCATCGTTTTTTATTAAAAACTACTAAAACAAGTTTTTCTCTGGCTTTATCTTCAATAGTTGTAATTAAAATTCTCATGGTATGAAAGTGGAATATTGTAAATAATAATAAAATATATATTAAATAACTAAAGGAAATCTTGGAATGGTGAAATTAGTATCAAATATCAGAGATCAACATTTCGTTACAAAGCTAGTGCAAGATAAATAAAAGTGTTAACACTAGATGTTAGAAACAAGCAATACCATACCACTATATTCAAAGAAAATAATTATAAATAAAGTATATAAAAGGTTTATTGTGATTAATAAATTTATAATATATTTTATTATTATATTTATTGTTTTATTATAGGAATTTATAGTGTGGTCAAGTAAGAGGGGAAATAGGGTGAGTGATTTTTGTCTCAAACTCCCTTCATTGAGACATGTTTTTATTTATACACCAATTTACTTTTATATGGTGGATATTATTAGTAATTTTTATATTATAATAAACTATATTTTATTCATGGTACTCTAAGTTCATTTTAAATCATTTACACTTTCAAGGGTTTTGATTAAAATTTTATTCAAGTCGTAATTTTTTTCTCGACTCAAGTCCTTTTTCCTGTGAGTCGTGAAATCTCTTCATGAAATTGATCTTCCAAGACTATTCTTCCTACCATTGTGTTTTTATATGGTATATTTATTTTTATATGGGAATACTACTTCTATTCACTAATATCCTCCCCTTTTATGAAATTCTTCCTTAAATATAAGGAAAATATTGATAAGAATAACTTTTATACATTTCAATAGATATTTTTTTAAAATGAAATTATTTTACTTATAAAAAGTGTGATCTATTACCCAAATATATTCTATACAAAGTGAACTTAAAGTCCCCCTTAACCTCTTTTCAAATTAAATTTTTACTATCTATTTTTGGATGTGGGTTTCATAAAATATTTTTAAAGTATTTATAACTTTTTCCACATAGATATTTTTTTTAAAGGTTTTCCTTTCAAGTAAATTTATAAATGTTTTAAATATTATTCCATAAATTTTTTTTAAAGTTATTTTCAACTACAATTACATTATTTAAAAAAATTGTAAAAGATAATATTTTTAACATTTTCCACATGGGTTTTTTTTATGGAAGGGTTCTCTTTTACATGTTTCTGGGTGAAAGTATATTTCCACCACATTTGTCAATTTCTTATAGACTTAATATATATGGTTTTATGTTTTAAAAAACGAAATTATTATTCCTATTTTTTAATAAAATATTATATTTTAAATTTTTTAAAAGTGTGAAATAAATTATTATTTTCAATTAAATTTTATTAATGCTTCTAAGAGTATTATTTATCTATGTTGTGTATGATTGTGACGCAGTCATTGAATCACCAAAAAAATTTCAATTTATAACTCCTACTGCACTCTAGGATAGTAAAAAGTAGGTTCAAAACCAAGAGATGAATAGTTATATAATCGAGGGGATTATTTAATTATGATATATTGAAAACAAAAAATTGAAACATAGTAAGGATTTTTTTCATTTTTTTTATTAAAAAAAATAAAGAATTAAGTGGAAATGAAAGAATATAGTAATAATTGCAAGAAAAGATAAGAAAATTCTAGGGTAATTCCAACAATACAATTAAAATAATATATTATTTCATGGAAATTTAATTTCATGTGTATCAAAAAAATGACTAGATTAATCTCCCTTCCTATGTGTTTAATCCAGTGGAAGGATGATTCTTATAGTTCACTACTTCCAAGATTCATCCAACCATGAAAATATTAATGAAATGTCATTAGAATTGATCTCATTGGATTATTTTAATGTTTTGAAAATGATTTTCTAAAGTCACCAAAAATTTTAAAGCATTAATAATGTGAATAAATAATAAGGAAAACAAATAATTTTATTCCCCATGAAAATATTTAGTTATTCATTTTCAATTTTTTAAAATAAGAATGAGTAAAATGAGATAAATATACAGAAGAATAAAATATAAAGATAGAGAATAATATTCTTCCCCCACTTAATCTTTTACTTTCTCCCTTTGATGAAGTCATAATCATTATTTCCAGGGAGTTCACCTCCTCTAAACTTCAAAGAATCTATCTAAATATTCTAGAGTGTGTCTATGTAAAAATTAGCCACCTTAAAAAATTTCATGGAAGCTTCTTTTATTCACCTATGAAAATCATCTATTTTAATTCCTCACTTAATTTGGTGACTTTCAAGTGGATGAATTAATTTACTAACCCTTTTTCACAACTCTTTTCATTTTAGAAAAACTCTCCAATTAAATCTCCTTTTTTCACATTCAATCGACTTCCAAAACCATAGGTCATTAAATTTCTCACGTATTAAACTTCGAGACTCCAAGAATCTATGTGCCCATATTAGCTCAAAAATCCTTAACAAAAAAATTAATTTCGGAAAAAATCTATGCACAGACCCAATTGTTCTTTAAAATATCTTCCTATAGATAATGATCTAGAAAACCATGAAGCCCTGTCAATATTGAAATAGAACCTACACAACTAAATGAATTATTCAATAGTAGCTTTATCACTATTTAGGCACTAAATACCATCTTCTTTTCAATCATGTTTTAGATCACATAGCCCATTCACAAGGAACAACCTGAATTACCCCATTCATAGAGAAGATCCAAAACTCTACATCATGTTATAATAACAGAACCACTTGAGTTTTGATTCTGTAGAATATTATATATTATTGAATAAAAAAGTTAAGAAACTGATGTGCACTTCAGTCCTATTATAAAACTAAAACATTAGAGATCCAGAGGTCCCCATAATCGACACCAATCAAGATCCTAAAAATAAAAATATTAACAGCAGGTGAAAAAAATATCTCAATTTGAAATCAAACTTCAATAAAGAATAGAATATTCTCCTTTGAAGATATATTCAATCCTTACAAATCCCGACATGCCTTCTTCATAACTAAGTTTGGGAAAACTCTCCCTTCATCATGTCATGAAGGTATATCTCGGTCATGGAATCACCCAATTTCAATATCATATTCCTTATAAGTATTTGATGTTGAGTAATCTCACAAGATTAAAAAGGCTACTATAAAATCCACATTTAACTACCAAGATTGATTTCATCTTCAAAAACATTGGATTCATGCTTTAATACAAAATAGGTTCATCAGCTAAAAGTATTCTAGTCTCGATGTCGGCATCGATTTAGTGGCATCTTTAGCTTCACTCAAACTCATTTTATCTTGATTTTTGTTTTCTCCTTAAAGGAATAATTAGGCTTCAGTATCACTATCAACCAGTGATGTACACAACACAAGATTTATTAGGTAGTCGAATCAGGTTTTTGATTGTTGGGACTATAAATGATTGTCCCACCAGCGAAGTGATAATCATGAGATAAAATAAAGTGAAATGTGGAAATAAATGACACTGAATGTAACATGTAACCCCCCCCCCCCCCACACACACACAGACAGACAATGAAAGTGATAAAAACCCCCATGGTAAAATAAGAGGATCACTATAGGTAAAAGTTTCTACACTCTCTCTCACAATTACAAAGATAAAAACCTCATAAAATATCTCTTGAGTATGTGGAAAAACCACCTCACATAATACCTCTTAAACATATGATATGAATATGATTAATGAATACCAATGAGATAATGAAATGGGAGTAGTATATTTCCTTTTATAGGGAAATCTCATCCCCTACTGCTCCTCTTTGCTAGATGAGTTGGTGGGGTTGGCCACCCACCACATGTCCACCTGCCTAAATCCCTTGACAAATAAATTGGGTGGAAACCATCCATAGAATTAACCACTAACACATATCCCACTTAGAGATTGATTGAGAACCATTCATATCCCCACACATCATTTATATCTTCTAACCCATGTTACTCATGTCTCTATGAGGCTTCTTGAGGATCTTCACCATCTAAACATATCAGGGTCAATCGCTTTCATCATTAAATATACTATATTTTCTTTAGTGTGAATTTTATGCATTTACACACTTCCTTCTTCCACCATATATCAAAAAAGGTGATATTTCACCCCAATGTACTTCATCCTATAATAAAAATATGTATTCCTTGCAATGTTCTAGGTGCTCTAAATATAACAAAATAGTGTAATCTTCTCTTGTCTATGTTTGAGATCCTCCAGCAACCTTCTCATCCAAATTACATATTTTCAAGACTATATAGCTTCCATGTACTCTTCCTCCATTGTGGATAGCTCCATAACTGACTGTAACTTTGAAATCTAGCTCACAACTCTTTCTGTAATAGTAAACACATAAATAGCAGTGGGTTTACTTCGGACAGAATCAACTTTAAAATCTGAATTAACATAGCCTTTGATAGTGAAATCCAATACTCCATAACATAATTCAGCATCTCATGTCTCCATGATATATCTCAGGGTCCTCTTCACTATGATCCAATGCTCCCATCCTAGATTCTCCATGTACCAACTAACTACTCACATTGCATGTGTAATGTCTATTCAAGTAAAAACCATAGAGAACATCAGACTCCCCATTATTGATGCATTCGGTACTCAATACATCTATATCCTCTCTACTTCACTTCTTGGAAACATAATAGAGGATAACATGGAATTAATAGGATGTTGGGTGGCGATTGGATTATAGTATTTCATGTTGAATAATTTCAAGACTTTTTGATAAGTAATTATACTGTGATAGGAAAATATTCCCATTATTTTTGTCTCAGTAAATCTACATCCCAAGAATCTTAATTGTTAGTCCCATGTCCTTCATATCAAACCCCTTATCCAACTATGCTTTCATATCCTAGATCTAATCAATTTCGGAGCCTTCAACGAACATGTCATTCAAATACAATAGAATAATGATGAAATCATTACCATCCAAACCCCTAAAATATGCACATGAATCTAAATGAAGTATGTTGTATCCAAGGCTCACGATATAGGAATAAAATCTATTTTACCAATACCTCAGTGCTTTATTGAGATCATACATAGATTTTTTAAACCTGTAAACCAAGTTCTCTAGTTCCTTATTATGAAAAACATTCCAGCTGAAGCATATATATCTCTTCATAATGATCACCATGGAGAAAAGTATTATTCACAGCCAACTACTCTAGATGTAAACTATATGTAGAAAAAATTTATACAAATATCCAAATATTAATCATTCTAACAACAGGATAAAATATTTCATTGAAATAAATATCTTCCTTATAATCATATCCTTTAACAACCACTCTTTCACGATATCTTTCCACCTGTTCATTTTTATCCTAGTTGATCTTAAAGACCTATTTTTTCTGATAATCTTTCTTTCATGAGGTAATGGAACAACATCCCAAGTCTTGTTCTTGTAAAGGGATTCAATTTATTCTAGCATCGCCACCATCCATGAGGGTACATCTATCCATTGGGTCTCCTCTACAAAAGAATATTTCTCTCCATCATCCGTTAATAATAATTATGCAATATTTATATCACTGACATAGTATGAGTGCCTTGCTGGTGATCTTTTCTCTCAAGTTAACCATAATTATCCAGAATCAATTGGTACTTGATATCTATGCTCTAGTAATGCCTCAGAAGAAACTAGTTATTCCTTGGATATGTCCTCCACATTGATTGTTGTAGTTTCTATATTATCTTTCTATATGTCTCCATCAATTTTCATTTTGACCTTATCTTTTGAAAAAATGACATCTCTGTTGATGATACATTTTCAAGAAGTGGGGTCCCACAAGAAATACCCCTTTACACCATCAGTGTATCCTAAGAAGATACATTTACTAGATCTAAAATCTAAATTCAATATTTCTTGGTCATTAAACAGTGCATATAAAAGACTTAAAAAAGTATGTAACCAAGAATAGCCAGTGGTTTTACTAGTCCACATCTCCATCGGTGTCTTCAGATCAATCTACATTGACAAAGATCAGTTGATGACATAACTAGTGGTATTAAATGCTTCTTCCCAAAATGTTTTGGAAATTTATTCATTCTTCAACATCACCCTCATTCTATCCAAGAGGGTTCTTTTCATCCGCTCTGACACTCTATTATGATAAGGAGTATATGCCACCATGAACTTTCTTTGGATTCCTTCATGTTGAAAAACAATTATCAAACTCTTTGCTTATATATTTTCCACCATTATCAATCCTCAGACACATGATCTTATTTCTAGATTCAAGTTCCTTTCATGATTTTAATGTTTTGAATACTTAAAAAACATCTTCCTTCATCTTGATTGGGTACACCCAACATCTCCCAAAATAATCAACAATGTATGATAAAAATTCCATTGCTCCTCTTAGTTATATAACTAGTGCTTACCAAACGTCAAAATATATCAACTCTAAGATCTCCTGACTTTTTACTGTTGGCATCCCAAACATTAACCTATGTTTATTACTAAAAACACAATGCTCACAAAATTGTAATGATGAATTTTTAATCCTAGTAAAAAAACTTAGGATCCACTAGATTCTTCAGGCCTCATTCTGATATATGGCTAATCTTTTTATTCCATAATGTCATCAATGCTTCCACCGAGGTAGTTGATAAAACAACTATTTTTGCTTGCTTAAATGTTTCACCCATAATCATGTATAGGTTCTTATACATCCTATCTTATTTAATCACCACAAAATCACCCTTAAAAATTATCAACACTCTATTCTTGGTGTGTTTCTTGTATCTAATATCATCAAATTGTCCCAAAAGAAAATATGTTCTTCTTCTATCCCTTCACATGGTGTAACCCTTGGATGGTTCAAATAATACCATCATTAATCTCCAATTTTATGGTATAAAGTCCAAGGATCATTAGGGTTTGATCATTACCCATATACACAAGTCCTTATAGTATGGTTTCATACTTATCAAACTATTCCCATTGACACTTCATGTGCCATGTTTCTCACGAGTCAATAATCCATGTGTCGTTGAGATGTTGTCTACTTCCAGCAGTTTTCACCACTTCACTAACTAGTGTATCTCCATCTTTATAAGTACTCACCACATTTTAGTCCATGCCATGATTCTAGATCCCACTAGAATCATGCTCCATCATCACATATGTGGGTCTTTTACCAATGTTTAGTCAGCAATTATGCTTCCACATAACTACCTTCATCTTTATTTTCCACAATGAAAAATTATTCCTATCAAATTTCTCGATCAGGAATTTCTCTGTCATCTAGACACACTGTCAGTCCATAATATAATATTCTATATAATGGTGTATTTAATAATTTCAATAAATTTTTTCTGATGTGAAAGATCAATCAGAGTCAAGATCATAGTGCATACATAAATTTATGATAATTATTAATACCCAAAAAAATTGAACAGAAACAAGAAAATATTTCCTCTGGAACTACTTTTTGGGACCATAAATTATTGGCCCTCTGGTGGAGTTATAATCACAAGATAAAATAAAGTGAAAATGCAGAAATTAATGACTTCGGATGTAATGTGGAGAAACCCCCGGAATGAAACGGGTAAAAACCAATGGGAAAATAGAAGGATCACTATCAGTAAAAGTGGGAACACACTCCCTTGCTATTATAAGTAGAAAACCCTGATTAAATCTCTCTTGAATATGTGGGGATACCATATTACATAATACCACTTAAATAGATATAGGAAGTCGATTTTTGAGTTATGATGAGATTTTGAAATGGGAGGAGGATCTTTCCTATTATAGGAAAACCTCACCCCTTATTGCTCATCTCCACTGGATGAGTTGGTCGAGTTAGCCACCCACCACATGATTACCCACTTACCTCTATTTACAAATAAAGGGGTGGAAACCATCCGTGGAATTATTTGTCAATATAGGTCATGGTCATCATCTTCATCTCTAATGGAAGCCTCAGGGGAGGCTCACCATTTATGTCGCTTCAATGTATCAATACCTAATTAGCCACACCATTGTTTTACTCTTCAATATCAGGTGGCATCGGCCTGATTTAGGTGCAACTCATCAGTATACGAGATCCTAATTCATCTGCGATGAGGTTCAGTTTATGTTTCTATGAGCCTTCTTAAAATTGTGTAATGCGAATGCTCCATGAAATTATGATATGTAGCTACTCCTAAAATCATTTATGTTGCCATATCATGAAAAATAAAACAGCCAAATTATAGAATAACATTATTCTAAATATGAAAACATTAATTAATAAATATTAAAAATTTAAAAAAAATTAATTAATTAATTAATAAGTAAATTAAAATTTGATAAAAAAAATATTAAATTAATTAAATAAAAGTTTGAATTAAATAAATTCAAAATCTAATATCTGAATACTGATTAAGTATTAAAATTTGTAAACTAAAATTCAAATAAATCAAAATACTAAAACAAAATATAAAAATATTAAATCGAGTATCAGTGTTTAAATAAAAATATAAAAAATTAAACATCAAGATTAAAATAGAAACAATTAACAATTAAAAAATTAGAAATAAAATAAAAATAAAACAAAGGTAATACTAAACTAATATTTTAATCACAATAAAAAATTTAAACTAAAAATTGATTAACTAACAACTTAAAAAACGAATTTACAAAAGTTCAACAATTGAACAATTAAATCACATTATATTAATTAAATCATCAAAATACTAATAAAATGAAGTGTAAAATAATGTAAAATAAAGGCTAAATCAAATTCCCCCACTCTTAATCACTTTTTTCCCTCAATCAATTAAAACAAATTCGGTGTAGAAAAATAATTATTAATGGTCAAAAGGTGAGTTACCACTAAAAATCGGTTGTCAAAAATATTATTACATGGTGACTCATTCAAGGATAATAGGTTACTTCCCTCTATATAATAGATAATATTTTGAAATTTTGGTTTTGGTTTTAAAAAAATGATTGAAATTGTAAATTTTGAAAGAGTTTAAAAAAATAACTTTTTATTTAACTGAAACTTATAAACTTATCTTTACCTCCAATATAATAGACACATGTAAATAAAATGTATAATAATTAGACACTCTTTTTAGATGATAATATTTAATAATTGTAAGTACAATAAATAACTCATCCAACAGATTAAACATACAAGAATGAAAGAATGAAAGAATGAAAGAATGAAAGAATATAGACTCAACCTAAATTAAGATTTTTGTTTCATAGATCATTTAAATGCATATTTTGAATGTTTTAAACCCAATAAAAATTTTCAAAACCAATGTTTATTGTAAATACCACTCCCAAAATTTGACACAAAAAATTCAACAAAGAAAGAAACTGATGGAACCAATTAATTTCATGGGAACTTAGAAAAAGTTAACATTCTCATGGTGACAATTTAAATCTCAAATTATTGAATTTTTTTATCCACTAAATAAGAAATTTGATCACTGAAAACCAAAAATTCAAAAAAAAAGTGATTCTTGATGCCTATTACATGAAAGAAAAAGAAGACCTTATCCCCCACACTTAAAACCTAAATTTATCCTAAAATTTTAATTCAAATATGAAATAAAAAAATCATAATTGTTGTTTAAAAAAATATTATTAAGTTTTAAAGATCAATGGCATGTCATTGGGTCATAATAAAATTCAAACAATATTTTCCACAAGTTCAAATGCATTTCAAAATAGAATATAAAAATTATATGTGATGACTTTGTAACAGAATAAATGTTTTCCAAATAAAATAAAAAATGTAGCATGTAAATAAATTATTTCACTTAAAATATTGTATTGAGTTCATAGGTATTTTACAGTGTAAAAATAAAGGTTTAGACCTATTTTTAAAATTATTTTCAACAAGAAATATTTAATCAATCTTAACACCCAACATTTTCAAGTATACCCACGAAATAAATTTCAAACAAAAACCAATTCCCACCACACTTAATTACCAATAAAGGTAGGAATTCGGTATATAAATTCTAGGTATGTAATAAAATATTTCAAAAATTAATAAACATGAAGAGTGGATAATTTAACTCCCCTAAAAATGGTGTTCAGTCCTTGTTCATCATAAATGATCGCTCCCATATTTCACTTACCACACTATTTTATCTCTTGATGAAGGTACCTTCAAAGGAAAAATAGATGAAACATTATATCCACACATTAAAATTCAAAATTTTGAAACCAAGAAATTGTGATGGGATGAAGTAGTGAAAATTAAAAGACTATGAGATAGACTTACCAACTCCAATTTCAGAAAAATGTAACATGGGATTCATGTGAAAATGAAATTCCAAATATGATGATGAATTTTGATTTATAAAAGTAAATAATCATACAAAAGTAAAAAGTAAATATTTATTTATTCATGGGTTTCTTCCCAATAAGCACTATATTTATATTCCCAGTCAGAATTTCCAAGAAACTAACCATAGTCACTAGGTGAATGTGGTTTCTTATCCCTAAAACACCTCATGTTCTTTGTCTATTTGCTTTTAGTTAAAAACTAATTCTGATGGGATATTAACCTTCTTCAGAGAAAACAAATTCCCTTATAATTTACCATAAATAATTTTTAGAATATTTTATCAAATATAGATGGATGGCTGTGTAGATTTTTCGTAAAAAATAGCTCATTATCCACCCTAAAATTTGGGACAAAATTGACCCATTTAAAATAATTTTGAGGTGGTAGTAGAATTAAAGGTTCTACAGGGGTTGTAGAAGATATATCAATATTTTAATTACCAAAATAACCCTCTTATTACAAATAAAAAGAGGTGAAAACAGCTATTATTTGAAATTATCTATGATAAAGTGATACTTTAATTCCAATTTGAAAATTTTGCGAGCCATCTGAAGCCATTTTTAAACCTCTTTCCATATTTTCCAAAACATTTAAATAAATTTTTTTGACCTCTATTTCCAATTTTAAAATCCTGGGAGTGTTTAAATTTAAAAAATAATTAAATATGTTCATTAAAACCTCTATAAAAACAAATTCCACTAACAATTGGATGGTAATTTCAATTTAAGGCTTAATAAGTGTAGAATTTTCTTTTAAAACATCAACACATAATATAATCTCTTCACATTTCATTTTGGAAAAAATTTATCCTTCTTGATTTTTCAAATAATAAAATTTAGATTCAAATTTTTGAAGAATCCCATAATTAAATCCTCACAAAGATTTAGTCAATTTACCATTCCATTCACACATTAGTTTCATGTTAAAATTTCTTTTTTAATCATAAGGAATTTAAAATTTGATAAAATTAAGTTACTTTTTTTTCATGGATCACAAGTTACAAAAGAACCTTATTTAGAGATTAAAAATATATGGATTTATTCCTATCATTTCTTATCAATTCATCACAAATATACCATAAATTCTTATTACTATGATGCGCCAAAAATCCCTTTGTGAGTTTTTAGAAACCAAATTTATCTTTATCATTAAATTTATTAAAAACACTCTAATGGTTTTCTTATATGAAATATATTATTTGGACATTAAACCAAGAAATCATTAAACTTATTCCATGCATCAAAAAACATCTCTTTATCATATTTAATAAAGCTAGGAATCAAGAACCTAAAGTTATTATATATTTTTTCATCTATTATATTAATTTTAACAAGTTTTAAGGGTGTGATTTAATAATAATATCTCACTCAGGAAATATATTTCTAGAATAATTAAAAAGATAAATGAATTAAAACAAGTAGTTTTCACAAGCAACATATTTTACTTTTTAATTTTTTAAAATTTTTAATTTTTTATTTTTAATTTTTGTTTCTATTTTTTTAATTCTATATACCTAATTTACTAAAACATGAATTTCCCAAAAATAGTTCCAATATTTGATCATGGTATAGTTGTTTATATACTGATCAAATTATAATTTATAACTCTTACTATTAACTAAGAATATGGTGGATAGGGTTGAACCCAGGAGAAGGATGGTGAGATGATATAAGGGATTATTTTGTTATACTCTATTTAAAACACAGAATGGAAATTGAGTTTGAAATTTTTTATTTTTTTTATTTAATAAAACAAATATAGAAAGAATCAAAAATTAAATAAGGTGATGAGTACTACAAGAAAATTTAAGAAAATGATAGCGGAATTTTAACTATTTGGTTAAAATAATTTATTATTTTATTGAAATTTAATTTTGTGTTCATCAAAAAAATGAATATATAAATATCTCTATCCAATATTTTAATCTATTATAAGGATGATTCTTGCAGCTTTCCACTTTAGAGATTCACCCTATCATAAAAACTTTGAAGAAATGTCATCATAATTGATCTTGCTGAAAAATTCTGGTGTTTTAAAAATGATTTACTAGAGGAATAGACACTTTTATAGAATTAATTACATTATAAAATAAGAATAGAATAAGATAATTTTATCCAACCATGAAAATATTAAGATTTCCATTTTCAGTTCATTAAACCACTATAAGAAAAATGATATAGAGATACATAAAAAAGAAAAATAAATGTAGAGAATATGATTCTTCCACCACTTTATATTTTATTTTCTCCCTTTGATGAAGTCTTTCTTGTGTTGTCTAAGAAGATAACTTTCTCCCAACACTATAGTGTTCAATTAAAAATTCTAGAGTGTTTTCATGTAAAAATTCACTTCCTTCAAAAATTCCCTATAATATTATTTTATTCTCCACTGAAAAAAATTGACCACAATTCTTTACTTTATTTGGTGACTGCCAATTTGAAGAATTAATCTATTTTATATATTTCATTACTATTGTAATTTCAGTAATGTCTCCAATTAAATATTCCACTTTCATATAAATTATATTTCTCAAACTGTATCTCATTAAATTTCTTAGGTATTAAACTTATATTCTCCAAGAAGAAATATGTCTATATTATCAAATAAATTATTACCAAACAAATTCCTTTCATCTAAAATCCATGCACACACCAAATTGTGTATCAAACTCTCTTCCTATAGACAGTGATTTGGAGAACCATGAATCCCCATCAACATTTAAAACTTAACCTGCACTAGCAAAATAATCCTTCAATGGTAGCTTCATCATGGTTCAGGAACAAAATATTATCACTTATTTAATCATTTTTTAGATCATTGAACTCATTCATAATCCATAACCTAATACCCTCCATACTTATTGAATCTCCCAAACTCAGCTTTATATAATCACAATAGTACCACTAGGGTTTTGATTATATAGAAAATTATAAATTTATTGAAGAAATAATTTAATCAAGGGACATGGACTCTAGTCCTTTTGGGAAACCAAAACATTGGAGAAAAATAGGTCCTCATTGTTAACACCAATTGAGATAATTCAAATAATAATATTAACATCAAGCAAACAAAAATCTATTAATCAGTAATCATCCTTCAATAAATCTCATAGGACTCTCCTTTTGATTCTCTATTTGCTCCTCATAAATCCCCATGCATTCTATTCAATACTGAGCTTGATTTAATTCCCCCTTTATCATGTCATAAAGGTATAGCTTAGCCTCAGAACCACCCCATTTCAATTTAATCTTCTTCATAAGGATTTTTTTTTTTTGAAGTTCAATCTCAAGATTCAAAAGGTATTGTAAAATACATATATAACTACCAATATTATGATCATCCTTGAATCCATAAGATTCATCATTTGATAAAAATAGGTTCATCAACTATAACAATCATAATCTCGTCATCAGCATCGATTCGGTGTCATCTTCAAATTTACTCGAACATGGATTTTTTTCCCTTAATTCATGTCATCTCCTTTATGGAAGAAGTGGTCTCCAGTCTCTCCATCAATAGGAAACATGTGTGATAAGGTATTTATCAAGTAGTTGAATCATGAACTGATTCATGGTCATTATCTTTATCTTCAATAGAATCTTTGGTAGTGTCTCACCTTTTGGGTGTCTTCAAAGCATCATTAGATTTTTAGCTTCAATGATGATTTCCTCTTAAAGATAGAGAAATATTAACCTGATTTGTTCATAACACATCGGAATTCGAGCTCTTATTTCATCCACATTGAATTCTAGTCAAAGATTCTAGGTGTTTCGTAACTTAGGTATATGCATCGACAGGCTTAGGTTGCAATCTAGTCTGGTAATCAACTTCTTTAAGATCATCCTATTAGTTTTTTAATCCCAGTTCATCTTACTCATTTTAGTTTTGAGATTAACAGATTAGTTCAACCCATTTGGTGGTTATGTGAGGGTTCTAAATCCCCCAATGAAGATATGGGAATAATTATTAATGTGGGGTAGGGTATAAATTTGGGTACGTAGGTGCCTTCCAGTTTGGCTATGTGAAAGCATTAGAAATTGGATATGTATCTGATTTATGAATTTTGTTAAGTGTTCATCTTGAAATTTTTCTACACATATTCTCTTTGAAATTTCTCTATGTGTTAGCTCTTTCTAAAATCTTATGACATCACATCAAGAAAAATAAAATAAATTAATTATAAAATAACATTATTATAGATAATAGAACATTAAAAAAATATTAAAAAATAAAAAAAAATAATTAAGTTATTAATAGATACATAAAAGTTTGAAAAAAATATGATATTAAATAAACTAAATCAATGTTTAAATTTAATATATTTAATTTTAAAATTTTAAAGCTGATTAAATATTAAAAATTTTAAATTCAAATTGAAATAAATCATAACAATGAAACAAAAAATGAAAAATCAAAATCAAGTTCCATAAACTAAATATAAGTATAAAAATATTAAATTTAATTATTAAACATCAAGATTAAGATATTAACACTTAAAAATTAAAATAAAAAAATAAAATGAGAAATAAAATAAAATGAAAAAATTGGTAGGAATAGATTAATATTTTTATAATAAAACCCAAATTTAAAGTAAAAAATAAAAACCAATAACTTTGACAAAATATTTAAAAAAAGTTAAATTATTAAACATTTAAAGAACACTATACTAATTAAATAATAAAAATAATAATAAAATGATGTAGAAAACAATGTAAAATAAAGTCGACATTAGTATGCTTGACTAAGGGTATTATTCAAATGATACCATCCACCTAATCAATCTGGATAGATTATTAAATTCTCTTTTACATCTATGGTATGATATGTCACTACTTTTTCCTTTCCTGGTCATCCACTTATATAGGAAAGTTTTACTTCCAATGTTTTCCCTCTATGAATTCCCTTTGTTCCATTACTTGATTGAAGGGTGTTCACCTAGATTCCCAATATATCGATTAATTGGGAAAATTATTGTCTAAACTATATATCCATTTTCTATATGGTTAAAATACCTTATGTGTAATCATATTTATTTATTGGTATTTAACTATAATGATCCTTAAATTCATTGGATACCCATTTATTTTATATAGGTTTACCATGTCATGTGTATTGATTAAATCATGAATTCTTTCTTAGGGAACCACGAGTAAAGAATATAAAACCAATTTTATTTCTTTTGGATTTCATGATATGTTGATGGAAACCATGTGGCACACATATGTATGATTTTCACTATGTGATGGGTGGGCCTCTAATTATATATCCCTCTAATGTATTCAATAATTTCTCTATCTAATGAGAAATCATGGTGCGTTGGCAGTGAGCCTAGCCAACTATGGTTCATGGGCAGTTAGCCTAGCCAACTGTATTTTGTTAATAGGGAAGGGATCCTTGACTTAAGATTATGATTCCATATTTAATTTTTTCTCTACATTACTATAATGACATGATATTATAATATTATCATACTTATTCAATTCATTTATGTTGTCATGTCCCATGTATTAATATCATGCTCTTCATGATACCATGTTATACCTCCTAACATATATAAGTTATCTCACTATTATGATTTAATTTTATTATGAACTTGTTGAGAATTTTATTTCACCCCTTATTATATTTATATATCCCCATGTTATGAAAGAAAGTATTAAGTATAATAATCATTTATGAGTATCTAGTTTGGAGAATTTATGGAAGAATTTTTAGACTCGTTATGGATTTAATAGCTTCTTACAGTAGGAAAAAGGTGTATATTAGATTAGAAAGATATCTTTTTTATTAGTTTGTGATTTTTATTAATTCTATAAAACTATAAACTATAGTTAATTGGGTTTTAAATGTGTGAAAGATATTATAATCATGTATTTTTATCAAATAATGTGTTGTAGGTTTTGTATTTTTGGCACCATATCCTACAGCATGAGTTCAGGGGCACTACAGTTGGTTTTCAAAGTGATGTTCAGATAATTTTATAGGTCAAGATGTTATTGGTTGATTATTATTTAATATTTACGGATAAAATCAAGGTTTGATGAGTTAATAATGATCTTAGTTTCAATGGTATAAATAAACCTTTAAGATGCAAGTGTTGAATATTTTATGTAGTTTAGGGATTTGGATAAGAAAAAATTAGTGAAAACCCTAATTATATGACTAAGTATAGGAGAACCTACAAAAATATTGGTAAATTAAATACAGTGGTTTCCCTAGAAAATATAGCCATGACAATATAATAGTAAGTGGATACGGATTTGTAACAAATTCATCTAAATGTAACAACCCGAAAAGAGTTGTTCAGGTATATCTCAGTCATCATTAGGTTGTATGGTGAATGAGCCCAAACTATTAACTTGTCCAAACACTCCCCAGTTATATTAATAGTTTAATTCATATTCTCTTCAAAACCCATTATAAATTATTTTAACATATTCTTTTATGGAAGTCAACTAGATTAGAGAACCTAATATTAAAATGACCATGGATAACCTAGATTAAAGATAAAGACTCATAAGATAAGGTATGAACATCATTTATGAATTATTTTTTCTACTATCATAGTTTTCCCTTTTAAATTTAGTAATTTAAGTATTTTAATCCCAATTATTTCTTTTAAAATAATGGGTGGAGTAATAAGGAACCAAGGTAACAATTGATACATTTGAAAATATGGTGATTTTCCCGACCTAAAATCAATTGGGACAACAAATAGGGTAAAAAATATTTTTATTATTCTAAATCTACTATAAATAATTGTGATTATCAAATTGAACAAATTTGAATTCCCTGTCACAAAAAATGAGAGAAGTATGGAGTACCATGAAAATCTAGGTGATGAAGATGATAAAGGAAGAAAGATACACTCTCTTTCATATAAAAAATTTGGTAAGAAACAAACTAGTAAAAGGAACTAGAAAATGTTTTATGTGTGGAAGAGGAGGACATAAATCAACTACCTATTGAGGGAAAATGAAGAAATCACTCAACTCGATGGAGGAGGAATATTTTTCTTCAAGTTTTACTTAAGATAATAATGTAGACATTTTATTGGAAATTTTATCTTAATTCATGTAGATCCTTTTTTCATCCTTAACTAATTTTATTTTATAAAATTTTGAAGATGTAATTTATTTAATAAGGGGATAATTTAACATAATTATAATTCAATATATATATTTTTCCTTTAAATAATACTAAGTTTGATATCTTTATTCAAATGAGCTAAAACAAATATCCTGATACATTGTTAAATTAAAATAATCATCTTCAAAAGGTCATTATGATAACATATAATATATCTAAATTTGAAATAAAATATTAAAACTCTTTAAATTATAAAATTGGTATGAAATGTTATTATAAACACTTAATGCTTAAAAGTATCAATTTTAAATAAAATCATATTATCTTTATATTTAGTATTTTATATTAAAAGTTAAATATATAATTTTTATAATTTTAATTAGATAAATTTAACAACATATTTTAATTTATAATACCAAAATCATCTTAATATAAATTTTTTAGGATATTTTTGAAATATTTAATTTTTAGTTGAATAGTAAAAACTATCGATTTTGGAAAAAACTTTCACTAATTACTCTACTATCATAACATGAAAATGATATAAATATTTATGAAACCCTTTTTATATAACATTATATATATTTAACATATCATGTTTAAAACCCCATGATTAACATTTTTTAACATAAGTGGAATTTTATTTTAAATGTTGTTTTTGATATATTATATGTTTTGATTTAAAGGTAACTTTTATATTTTTTAAAAATTAGATTAGATTAAATTGATAATAAATTTGGATTTATCATGTTAGATATTGGTGGGAATTCTCCTCTTATATTTTTAATAATAAATTAATTACCATGATTAATATTTAATTAAGATTGATTAAACTTTAAGAGAGTAATCCAATGTAGCATGAATATTCATAATTTTACCTATAGACCTTATAGAGTTAATTTTATATGTATAAAATTCTTAAGTAAATTTATTATCCACCTCTCTCACCTACCACACCTAACTTCCATGGCATTCCATTCTCTCTCATTGCTTAACATTCTTTTCTATGCAAAGTTCCATTTTATTCTCTTCTAAAAGAGACCATGTAAAACTATTCTTCACACACTCATTCATTTATATTACTTTGACAAAACCTATAAATTTTATATCCTAGAACAATATACCACAATCAAAATCCTTTTTCCACCCTTAATTATCCTAAACCCTTTATTTCCAAGAATAATTTCATGGAAAATAAAAGTTCATAATGTGAGTATTAGTCTCCTCTTAGTGTTTCTTTTAAATTTTCCTCTTCCTAATCTTCCCTAAGTTTTTAAATATAATTATTTCAGTATCATATACATACTTAAATTTCATTATATTAATTTCACAGTAATTATTTATTCATTACATAGAATCCACTATGAAAAATAAACACATTGATTGTGCATATGTGAGGACTTCCTCCATCACATCGTGATGTGGTTTATATTTCATCATTGTCTCTTAGGGAAGGTATAAAGGATGTAATTAATGAATATTTATTCTTTTTATTTCACTTATAAAATCCTAAAATTCTCACATTTTTCATTTACCTTCATTACATTCATTCATTAATGACTGAGATTATTAATCATGCATATATGCGAACTACCACCTCTATGAATGACGTGTCTTATTTCTCTTAACCACATAACAAGGATTAAAATAAAAGTTTAATTAATGAAAAAATATTTTTTTATAAAATTATTATAATTCTTAAATAATAAATTTTCATATACTGTCACTTTATCTATTCATTGGGAAATGGGCTCGTTAATCCTTTGTACATGCGGACTACGTCCTCTACGAAAGATGAATTTAATTTTTCAACACCACCCATAATTAATGGTTATAAGAATGGATTTTATATAAATAAGTAATATATATTTTATGACCAATATTCTATAAATTTTATATTAACACTATGTAATATCACATTCTTACTCATTTTATCATTACGACACTTTTCTGTTTTGGTCGGTTTACCGCTTACTTGAACAATTTTGTAATGTTTGTATAGTGAATTATTAAAGAATGTTATATAATTTTAATGAAATTTTATAATATGGTATTAAAGTTTTTTTAATTTTATGGAGTTATAATATTAATATCTAAACTTTTTAATAATATATCATCTTCATTTATTAAAAATTTCTGAAACAAGTTGGTCTATAGCTTCATATTCAAGATTCATAATTAAAAATCCTATGGTATTAAAGTGAAATATTATAAATAATCATGGGTTATATATTTAAAAACCATAGGAAATATTGGAATAATTAATTTGGTATCAAATATCAAGGATTAATATTTCATTAAAAAACATGTGTAAAACAATTAAAAGTGTAAACACTTGATGTTAAAAATAAGCTATATTGAACCACTATATTCATAGTAAATAATTATAAATGAATTATATAAAAGGGTTATAGTGATGAATAAGTTTCTAAAATATATTATTATTATATTTTTGGTTGTATTATATAATTTAATTGTGTGATCAACTAATAAGGTAAATAAGGTAATAGATTTTGTCTCAAACTCCCTTCATTGAGGCACATTTCACTTTATGAACCAATTTAATTTTATATGGTGAATATTCTACCTAATTTTTTATATTATTATGAATTATATTTTATTCATGGTATTTTAATTTCATTTTAAATATATTTTTTATTCAATAGTTTTGATTAAAATGTTACTCAATTCATAATTTTTTTTCTCAACTAAATTCCTTTTTCCCATGAGTCCTAATATATCTTCTTGGTTTTGATCTTCCAAGTACATTTTCCTAACATTTTCTTTTCAAATGGTAGATTTAATTTTTATATGTGTATATTACTTATCTTCATTAATATATTATCCTTTTATGAAATCCCTCATAAAATAAAATCATGATTTTTATAAGAATTACTCATGTACTTTCCAATGGATATTTTTTTCCATTTCCATGTTTTACCTATAAAAATTATGATTTATAACCCAGATATGCTTCATATCAAGTGACCAAAACTTTTTATTTCTTATCTTTTAAAATTAATATTTTATTATCCATTTTACTATGTGGTTTTCATAAAAAAATTAAATTGTTTTTAACATTTTTCATATGGATACTCTTTAAAAAAATATTTCTTTTCAAGTAGTGTTATAAATGTTTTAAAAACTATTCAGTCAATATTTTTTAAAAGATATTTTACACTACATTTACATTCATTGAAATTTTTTTAAAATAAAATGGTTTTAATATTTTCCACATGTTCCATTTTTGATGTACGGAATCTATTTTACGTGTTTCCATGTAAACATATCTTTATACCAAGTTTTTTATTTTCTAAGATACTTCTTCTATATGGTTTCATGTTTTAAAAAAATAAATTTTTATTATCATGGTTTAATAAAATATTTATTTATAAATTTTTTTCATAGGGAATGGGAACTTATTATTTTCAAAAAAAAAATCTAATGGTTCTAAGAGTGTTTTTCATATATAGTGTATGCTTAATTAAGGGCATTATTCAAATGATACCATCCAAATAATTTATCTATATGGATTATGAAATTATATTTTAAATCTATGGTATGATCCATCACTAATTTTTTCATTCATGATCATTCACTTTTATAGGCATGATTTACTAATATTTATTTTTCTCTGTGAATGGCCTATGTTCCATTACATGATTGAAAGGTGTTCACATAGATTCCCAATACATTGATTGATTAGGGAAAGTTTTATCTAAACCCTATAACTATTTCCTATATAGTGTAAATACAAAATTCATAATCATATTAATTAAGTGGTATTTACCTATAATTATTCTTAAGGTCATTGGATACCATTTATTTTCCATGGGTTTATCATTTCAGTTTTTTTGATGAAATCATGAATGCTTCCTTAGCAAACCACTTGTAAAGGATATAAAACCAATTTTATTTAATTACATTTTTATGATATATTTATTGAAACCATGCAAAACATATATGCTTAATATTCATTATGTGATGGGTGGGACCATAATTATATATTTTTCCAGTTCATTGGGTGATGTTTTAATCATATGAGATATCATGGTGTGTGTGAAGTGAGACTATCGGACTATGATGTGTATGGATTTATCCTAGCCAACTATGTTATGTTAACAAGGTGGGAAGCATTGAATTATGATTATGATTTTATGTTTATGTTTTTCCCATATTTCTAGGATGTCATTCTCTTATAATATGATCATTCATATTTCATGATCTTATGTTTTCATTTCCCATGTCTTTATTAAATGGTCTTCATGATATCATGTTATGCCTCCTAATATGTATATTCCATCTCACTATTAATATTTAATTTTATTATTCCCTTACTAAGCATCTGATCTCACCCCTTCTCATGTTTCAACTTCCCCAAGTTGTGAAATAATTTATTAAGTATGCTCATCCTATATGAGTATCTAGTGTGGATGATTTATTAGTGATGTGGAAGACTCATTATGGATTTAATATATTCTTACAATGTGAAAAAAGTATCTATTATATGAGAAAGATATGGGTTTTATTAATTGGTGATTTTTCATAATTCTCAAAAAAACGTAACTAAAATTTCCATTATTTTTAAATGTTTTAAGTATATTTTAATCATATATTTGTATAATATCTGGTTTTGTAAATTATGTGTTTTTTGAACTAGATTTGAAAGTGTGGGTCTGAGGGGGTGCTACAATGTCTTCTGGGTTGGGAATTACTTTTTGGGAAGAAGGAATACTTACTTTTTTAGCATGTAAAATCCTTATAACTGGTCATTATTTGTGACATAAATATAGTTATTGCTCATTATTATGAATCATCCTCGTGGTGGGGCATCTCTTTTTAATAGGGTGATTATAATTATTCAAATACAATTTATATATTCAATGTCATTCATTCCTTCGCGGTAGTATGATGAAAATCCATTATGGTCATGGGACATCTTTGTAGTTGGGCATATTTTTTTAGAATATACGTTGTGATATTTTATAGTAATATAACTCTTAGTGACTGAAAATTTCCAATGATATTGTATATTCTTGGAATAAAATTCAAATTACTTCTTATTAATACTTGTAACACACTTTGAAAAGAAATCAGACTTCATAACAAAGAATCCCAGACATTGAGGAGAATATTTTCTTTAATGTCCTAAAATATGTGGGTGAAATAGGAGTTTCTGTAATCATTTAATTTTCCCAAAACCCCTCAGGTAACTTCCAAATACCAGCTGGAGAGAGGGTTTGGTACTGCAAAAGACCTTTTCTGCAATTCCCTCCGTATGAAATATCTTTGTGGAGACTCTTGTATTAAGACCTTTATAAATAACTCCCTCAAAATTCCTTTATAAATAAATATCATGAAATAATTTCATAAAGGAATATCATTAACTTATTTTAGGGAGTGTCATATACATATGTCTTTAGTGAACCAGTTTCCATAAAATACCAAACTTTATTGAACTATATCACTCATTTAGGAACATAAATTTTATGTGAAATGGGTCTTCCTGAAGTATATTTTTTCCTCTTTTCCAATGGTCATCTTCTATATATAATCATTCCAAGGATTACCCATTTCAAAAAATATTATTTCTATAGGTTTATAAGCCTACTTTTATAGAAAAAATCCTTTCAAATAAACTAAATCTTTTACAGGACTCTAGAATTTTGTAGCACATTGTACCCCATTTTCAAAAGTCCACCACTGTATAATATTGGGTGTAATGTAACCCCATCCATGAATTATTTCTTATCTACATAGGATACATGACTAAGTTTCATACATATGTCATAAGTGGAGATATTCCACTTGGTTTTTAGAATACCTTGATTTTAGATACTCCTCTTAGTTTCCCAAAACACCTTAATTCATGATCCTCCTCTTAGTTTCCACAAATGCCTTCAGTTGAGATCCCCCTCATGGTTTCCCAAAAATACCTTCATTTGGTTCATCTTCTAGAAAAAACCAAAAATGGTCACTCAGGAGTAAGTCCTATATAAACCTATTTATAGGTACCTTATATATAGTAGTATATATTTTATGAATTTAAACTATATAAAAATTATTCCTTACAATATAACATAAAATTGTATAGATCGGTCTTATCACACGACCCAAATAATCCAACTTGAACAATATGGGTTTTGATTCCTATTCCAAAAGTATGTGTAGGATACATCCATGAGGTTATATGTGTATACCCATACACCATTAACATCCCATATTCCCCTCTAAAGGAATCATCTCTCAAACATGTATAGTATTATTATGTAAAAATCATATGAAATTGACCACCCTGTATAATGAGCATGGGGTGACTCTTTATTAATTATATGATGAGTATAGGATTCAATCATGGCCTAACATAAGGAAGATAAAACAGCCCCTTCTAGGTGTAGGATCCAACCATACCCTCTTCAATCTATTTTCCAATAGACTAGATGAACCAAAAATATCCATTTATTCATAAGTCCCACAAAAACCGTTGTTACATAATTTTCACCTAGTATTCCACTCTACATGAATTTAAACTAACTAAAATAAGTCATAGATTCATAACCTTAAAATCTACCACTATTATTCTTGTCACATGACCTTAAAAGGTATAACATGTCTCATTAAATGGCACTAAACTATATGGTTTTTGATTCCCTTCATAAGGATACATAGGAAACCCCTTTCATGGGCCTGATCCAAACGTCATAACACCTCATGCCTCCTTTCAAGGGAGATTAATACTTCCATAGAAAATGATAATTTCTAGAGTGATGACCTATATATATCAAAACCATAGAGTGATTTAATACTCGGATTAAATGAGAAATGGTATGATACCTACGTGTAGTGTACTCTTAAATTCAAGTTATTAGTCAATAAATTACTTTTGGTTAACTAGTATTGTTACTTGTAAGTATTTATAAACATGTCATAAATCTATAAGAGAGTCTTTGAGTGGGAAATAATCCCCCCTCCAAATGGGTGATATGGGGCCGATTTACCATCTTCTCAACCCAATTTCCTAGTGACTTCCTTCCTTTGGAAAGTAGTTACACTATAACTCAAAACATGTGGGCATGGGGAGTTTTAAAAACAATATCATTAAGAAAATAAAATCAATAAAAATCTTTATATTTTAATATATATTGATCTTTCTTTATTTCAGATACACATGTTTACATTTTTTTCATCACTACAAGTTGTTTTATTAATGATATATCATAAATTTTATGGGTTTTTTCTACTTATGTGTTCATATTATGATCCTCCAAAAATCATTAGTGGTAGAATATTCACATTAATTAATTATTTGATATATTTTTAAATATTTTTAGAAGAAAAATCATATTGTAAAAATTTTAAGGATTTATGATATAGGATATTTTAATTTTGTTTTTCTAGTCATAGGGTACAACTGGTGTATATGATAAGGTGCAATACACTAAAAACTTGTTTTTTGATTTGTGTCTTAATTTATGATATGTGAAATCATAAGCTATAATTGAGACCCTGTTTGTATGAAAATGGGTCATTGAATCATAATTATTATATAGATTATATAATAGGATATAGTTTTCATTAAATATAAGGGTTATTTGTGGAACTCTTATGTATGGTTTACTTCATATGTATGGGTTTTATATGGAACCCTTAAATACAAGTCATCCCTTGCATGAGTTTTACTCTATACATAAGGGTTACACCACTATAATTATTTGATATATAAGGGTTAGGTGTGTAAGGGTTACTCTATACATAAGGGTTATAACAATATAACTATTTCCTTTTTTATAAAATTAAAACATAAAGTAACTTACCAATTTAATCATATTTTACAATTGAAAGTGGTTTATCTGACATAAAATATAATCCTTTTCAAATAAATACATTAATTATTTTTAATTAAAATGATTATAGTTTATAATTTTTTTATAAATGTTAAGTGTTAGTAATTGTAAATATGATATTTTATTTCCTAAATTAAATATGAAGTGTTCATATTAATGTATCATGTTTAAAAAATATATTTTTTATGTTTTCTTTATTTATTTTAAATATTTAGGTTACTTTTTAAAAATAAAATACTATATATTATTTAATTAATATGATAAATATTTTCTTATATATTTGCATACCATGCATTAAATTCTAGGTATGAAAACATAAGATTTAGTTTTCATCTACCTTGACCTCAATTTTTAATTATGGTTATTATCATTAATTTTGTTATTGAATATAGTTTATACATATGAGGTATTAAATTTATAATGAATTTGATTCTATCTTGAGTAAAGTTTACCTAGGTATAAGTACTTTGGGTTGGACTTACCATTGTCTTGAAGGTTATTCCTTGTTCTAGAAAATTGTGGGTTGGATATCTATGGCTCCATGATTATAAACATAGAGATTATAAATTTTATATTATTATAAACCTTTACATTAAAATTTTAGGTACATTATGCATCAGATGCATTCGGATATCTGTTAATATGTATGGGTCCTATTTTTTGGGTGATTAACAAAAACTATGGGTTGTGTAAAGAGTTACATGTTAATATGGTGGGAGAATATTAATTTAGTGGATTAAAAGGGGATTTTAAAAAAAATACTTAAAAGCATGCATACATAATAAAATAAAAAATTTGATAATAAACATTACATGGGAAGAAATAGTTATGAATTTAATATGCATATAATGTATATTAAATTGGTGAGACATTAAAATAAAACCCCTCAAATACTAAGTGTGAGATTCCTTCCAAAATAGAACATTCCAAGAACTTGATCATCTAACTAGGTAAGTCATGAAAAATTTAGGTTCCCTTGGATAATCTAGTGTAAGGAAACAAAGTATGAGTGACCCTAATAGAATTAGTTTATTGCTCTTGGTGTTTGATTTAGGTTACACTTATCCATGAGACCCTACTAGGATTAGTTTAAAAAAGTAATATAGTTAAATTTATCCATATGATGGATTTGGATAAATATTTATATACTTAACTATCAAAGAGTCATATATGACATTATTTGGATGATTCCCTACCTAAAAAATTAAGTTAAGAGTAAAATTACATAACAAACTCATTAATAAGTAACATATGGATCTTATCTCACTAAATGGATATAATTTATCGGTTCATAATTTTTAGTGGGATTATATTCATTAAAAGTCTTTGATGAAAAGATATAAAGAATGATACTCATATATAGATGTTTAAATGTTATAGATTGTGGAATGTATGAAGTTTATCATTTTGAGATTTTTTATACGTATGAATAATAAAACTATTCTTTATTTTTATCTAAGGTAAATAATTATTTTTAAAGAGAAGAATTCTAAGAATACAAATGTGAATGTTATTAAGATAAATTTCTCTAACACTAAATCTTTAGTATTAGAGAGTGTGTGTGAATCACACATTTGTTCTTATTAATGTTGGCTCAAATATATGAGATAATTAAAAATGGATGAAGTATATCTACGTTTTGGAAATGGAAAAAGTGTGGTCACATTGGTGGTTAAAAATTATGATCTAATTATATCCAGTAGATTGGTTTTATAATTGTAACATTGTTCTTATGTTCTCTCCATAAACAAAAATTTTATTTTAATATCTTGTCTAGACCAGATGGTATTTTCATTTGTTATTATGAAAAATAGATGTTATATATATATATGAATGAAATGTTTCATGGAATAAAGAATATGGTAAATATTTTATACATTATGAATATGGATAATTATGACTATAATATTCATAATAATAATTTTATGGTTAATTATAACCCTATATACATATGGCATGGTCACCATGTATATATATAATTGAGAAACACAATCAAAGTCTTCATATATATGGATTTTTGGAATCATTTTATTATGAGTCATTTGATAACTATGAATCTTATTTATTAGGGAAAATAACCAAATAATTGTTTAGAGGAAATGGTGAAAGGGATAGTGGACTATTGAATCTTTTACATAATAATGTATGTGGACCAATGAGTACACAATAAAGTGGTGGGTTTATGTAATTAGTAACCTTTACTGATGAATTTAATCAATATAATTATGTGTTTCTGATGAGACACAATTATAAACCATTTAAATTTTTTGAAGAGTCTTATATTGATGTATAGAATAATATATGAAAGATTATTAAGATTTTCTGATTAGATTAGGGTGGTGAATACTTAAGCTTGGAATTAACCAATAATTTGAGAGGTTCTAGATTTACTCTACAACTCACTCTTCATTGAATTCAATATTGGAATGGTTTTTTTGAGAGGAGAAACAATACATTATTGGACATGGTTCAATCAATGGTTAGTTAGTGAACCCATCCAATTTCAAACTGGGGATGTTCTCTAGAGACCATTACATTCATTATTAACCACATTCCTTCTAAAGTATTCATAAATAAACTATATGATGTATGGACTGTGAAACATCTCAATATGTACTTTAATAATATTTGGGTTTGTGAAGAAAATATATGATACATTTCTTCTGCTAAACCTAACCCAAAGCTTTCCAAATTATTATTTATTGGTTATCCAAAAGAAACTAAATGATATTATTTTTATGTCCCTACTGAGTATAAAGAGTTTTTGGATTGAGATGGTATATTATTTTAAAAATAATATATAAGTTAGGGAGTTCGTTTCAAAATACTTAAACATGGATAATTTCAAGACCAAAAAATAGGATATATTCCTGGGATGGAATTTGATCATGTTCTATAAATAGTTCTGGAAGAAGGAATCACTCAAGTTATATAAGAACCTCAAAGGTTAGGTAGTGTAATGACCTCAACCCTAGTAGATCTAAGTTGGTGGTTAATTTATTCCATTATCACTATACACACGTGACAAAATCCTGAAAGACCAAATAGTTTAGTATACTTGGTAAAATAGATACATATATGAATCTCAATTACTTTTGAAAACATAATATAAAACAAAGTATTTTCATTTAGAAAATCATTACTCTCTCTAGAATATCCTTGAATATGAATCATAGTACACTTCCTGGAATCATGGGGAAAGGAAACAAAATAAGGGTGAGTTTAAATATTCAGTAAGGGTTATGTATAATGAATTCTATCTTCAGTAGATAAGGCATAATAAATATAGAAGGGTATATAATCAAATCACATGTTATTCAATAAACACTTGATTTTAATGAGTATCTATGGATAATATAAATATATAAAACACGTGGCTAAAGAAAAATGAATATTTATTTTCTTTCATGATCAAGGCCTCTCAATTAAGATATCATGAATATTACTGTCTTGGTCTCTCAACCAAGACATAATTATTAATAAATGGGTATCTATAAACAAAATATCCATCTAATATGGCATGTCATATATTTTGTCTCATGATACCTTTCAATGCTTTGAGGGGATATCTATAACCATGCCCCACAAACCGCTTACACATCCTATGCATTCCTTATATTTTGAATGATTAATACAATTCATTCTCAAAATGCCTTATAAGTATACAATTATCTATATTAAATCAAGAATACGTAACATCTATTATTTATCATCATAAACAATTTAATGAAAAAAATAAAGATTATATCATTGGATCATATCCCCATTAACATCTCTTGACGTTGTCATTATTCAAAATACCTTTAAATATTACTAGAAAATTTATTGAGTAAATTACCCTTTTCACTTTGAAATCGCTTATTAAAATATAAAAAATGAAAATATTAAAGAAAATGTTTTCCTTTACAATATATGTAATGAACTAGAATTTTATCAATAAAATTTCCCTTCTAAATGTATAATTTTATCATATTTAGTATTATAATACTATATAATTCACACACATCACGTGATAAAACGGAATACATTTTATTATATTAATTTAAACATCTCATTTATAGAATAAATATGTCCATAATAATTGAAATTATTTCAATGGTATGAAAAATATAAAATGAGATAATAATGAAAGGGTAATTTGGATGTGCTCAATCCCCTTGAATAATCACATTCAAGAACACCATTGTAGAAATTAAGTAGAATATTAGTAATGCAATGTGAATCTTTAAAATGAATATATATGTAACCTTGAGAGAATATAGACGTGAATAAATAATAAAAAAATATAAGGTACTTATAGAAAGTAGGGAACCCATATGACCATTGGAATAGTAATATAACCATTGGAATGGTAACTTGACCATTAGAATAGTAACATGATCATTATAATAATATACTCACCTATGGAAGTATAAAGTAATATTTATGTATATTATAAAATGAAAATATGAAATATTTATATCATGGTATAAGTAAATAAATATTTTAAAAATGATAAATAAAATATATTTTTTTGTAAAGCATTAATGTTTTAATTGCATTTTTATAATAAATATAATTATTTAAAATAAATTTTATTTTTATAAAAATAGATTTATAAATTATTATTATATTTTATTATAATAATAAGATAATTCTATGAGGCCTTATGTAAATTTTAAAATTCTTTTAAAATTTATCATAATATTAAAATTGGTATTTTACAAATAAGTGAGGATTTTATGTAAAAATTAAACTTCTCACATTTCTAAAATTATATTAATATTAAAAAAATTAATAATATGTGTAAAATGATTGGGTCTCTATAATAAATTTCTAAAATTGTAAAGGAGTCTTTAAATCATTGAGTGGTCATGAACGTGGGAAATTCTATGCATGTCGTGTATGTTAAAACAAATAATCCTTTTATGTTTTCAGTGAAAAGTCAAAATTACCTCGTTAAAAAAACAATAATTAGGTTCCTTTTTAAAAAATTGTAAAAATTAATTCAAGGGTAAAAATGAAATTAAAAATTATAGGTTAATATTAAAAACATTATTGAAAATATTATTAGAAAATATGGACATGGAAGAAAACTTTTATTGACTAAAGAGGAAATAAAGTCTATTTTTTCCTAAAAAAACTTTCTCTATCATTTTAATTACCAAAGCGATGAAAATGTTAAAATTACTTGAAAATTTATTGAATAACCAAATGTGAATAAAATTAAAGGGTTTTATCATATAATTATCATATAGTTTACCATAATGTAAATTCATCATAAACAATCCCAAAAAAGAATGTTATTGTAAATGAAATCTCTTACTACTTTGGTATACTTTTAATCATAAACTCGTAAAAGAGGGAAACATATATTTATTTTTAAAACCCCATAATTATATTCATAATAATAAAAAAATCATTTTAATCATATATACCACATAAAGGAAACAATTAGTGAATATGGAATATGTCTCACAGAAATAAAAGTGAAACAACAAAACTCTTATATCAAGCTCGACTTGATTCGAAAGTGATCTAACCTCATATGTAATAAATTTAATTTTATTATAATTATATAAATTAACTATTTGAATGATTATAATATCATATATAATCCAATTATATTATTTTATCATCCATTTATTAATAATTTCTTATTAAAATCATTGTTTCTGGGTGTTAACTATTTCATTTTTCATGGAAGTTTCAGTTTGGCAGTTCCAATCCTTAAGAATTGATAATGGTTTAATAATATAAATAATTATAATTATGATCTAATATATATTAATTATATACATATTTATAATCATATATTAAATTTAGAGATAGAAAAATTAATTATATTGTTCATGGAGATGGTAGGTCGTACGTACGCACGAACGTTACTTTCACATTTTATGGGTGGAACAATGGAAAGGTAAATAAGAATTAAACATTATAGAATAATTATTCTGTCATATATCTCATATATATTCAATAAATATATATTTATTACCACCCATGTAAATCATAAATGAAAAACGAATCACATTACTTGGTGGAGGTGGTAGTCCACACGTACACATGAGCAACGTTATCATTTTCCAATGGATTGGAAGGTAAGAAGGTAGATATAATATTAAAACTATATAAAGATAATAATTTCATAAATATAATATATACTCATTAGTTCCATATTTATAACCATCCTAATAAATTGGTGATCAAAAATGAATTACACCGCTATGTGGAGATGATAAGTCGTATGTACACACAAGCGATGTTTTCAATTTTCATAGGATGTGAAAGATATGGAAAATGATTTTTCCACAATTGAAATAACATCTTAGTATATTTTTTTATAATAGAGTTATTATTTTAGTATTGGTATAATATATATTAGAGTAAGTAGAGAATAAATAAACTTAGAAGACCCAGTAAAGGCAATTACATCTTTTTCTATATACTTCCTTTAGATCCCTTATTAAATAACCTTTTAACGGTATTTTAAGAATAATAAAACTTATAATTAATGTATAGGTAATTTATAATATATTTTTTGGGGTTTTATCAATATATATGGCTTAAAGTGGTGTAAAAAAAAATAAGGGGCGTCCTTTTATAGTTAATGGAAGGGGCATTCTTGGAATTTCTTAAAGTATTAAATTAATATATATAAATTTTCACATTAATGTGGATAAAACTTTGATATAATTATGATATAATATTATTATAAGTATAAATACACTCAATAAATAAAATTTTGACATGTTTTGGGGATGTTTTTATGCTTATCTATTTGTTTTAACCCCCTCTTAACCATTTTGACAATAACCATTATATCGAAGTTTTATACTATTTACGGGTCAAGAATGTTACAATAATAGGAAAAATGACCAATAAAAGGAAAAAAAATTATATGTTTAACCACATCCAATTAATTTTATCAAATATGAAATTTTAATTAATTATAAATCATTTAATAAAATATGTTTTACTATAAAATATCATTAATACCATTTCGGAACTCTTCATTTACTTTGACTATAATGTCATCAAGGTAGTTTTGGAATTAGAATATAAACCTTTAACACATCAATAATATGTTATATTTATCAAAAAAAATATTTTAATACAAATTGTATTACTGTTAATATTTTTAAAATCATTTTTTCTATGTTCCCATTAATTGTATAGATATTGTGTGGGAGTTGTGTAAGAATTTAAAGTAATTATTGAATCATTAAAAAATTACCACGATAAAAAATTATTTAATATTTAAAATAAACATTTATAACAAAAAATTTCCTCTTTTATTCTTATATAAAAAAAAATTGAGATATTAAATTCAAGAGACTGGAATTTTATATTTATTCTTTTCTTAAAACAATACAAATGTTATAATCAAAGAAAAACATAACCAAATGGATATTTATTCAATAATAAGATATAAATTTTTAAAAAAACTCCTAAAATATGATAAATACAAGTTTTGGAGAAATTTTAATGCCTTATCCCAAATTTTTAACCCTATTTTACCCATTTTACCCTTGCTAAGGTGACAAAAATTTACTATGTTTACTATTCATATTGACCAAAAATTAAGTTAAACCTATTACCAAATATTAATTATGATGATTAAAATTTTAGAATCCATTTTATTAAATTCAATTCATATAAGTTTCTTAATTTAATTTAAATTTAAAGCCATAAAATGCAATGAAAATCAATTTCCCCAAAAAATGCATCTTAAGTATAAAATTGTTTTTATTCCAAATTAAATAATAATTATGATTGAAATAAAAATTTTATATTATTTTTTAAAATTAAAATGATATAATAATATTTTCAAACTAATACGAAATATAATGTGACTTTGTAATTATTTGAAAGGAAACACCTGTTTTCAATAGAATTAAGTATTTTTTACTATGCATTGAAAAATCAATCATTTCAGAAAATTTCCAAAAAAAATATCCTTATATAATTTTGATAAGATTAATTAAAAATTATATCTTCTTTATTAAAGAAAATTTATAATATTTTTATAAATTAATTATAATATTCTCTCACAAAAAGCAATAAAAATCATTTTTTAAGAAAATATACTTTTGAAGCATTTAATGACATTATTCTCATTCCTTTTATAATAAACATGATTAAATTAATGTAAATTAATTCAGTTGAATATATAATATTATTATTTAATTAAATTAATTTATCAATAATGATTCATTTAATCTATTAAAATTAAAAAATATTATGAAAATAAATAAAAGTTTTATTGAAAATATCTCTTTTACCTTTAAATGATTTTATCTTCAAACTAAAATTTAAATATTCCTAATAAATAAATATCTAAAACACACACACACACACACAAATTCTATGTATCCAATTTCCAAATATATATAATGGTTATATTATATTCCTATATATAGTATTACATTCTTCACTAAAATTTATTCATTTACGTCTCTCTCATCATGTTTATTGTATTCCTAATTATTTTCCCTATTTATGTAGTTAAAGTGTGGTTTAATTCTTCATAGATAAACATGAGGATAAAGATTTTATGTTTTAGGTATTTTAATATATACTTTCATTTACTCCACTTATATTTTTCTTTATGTTGTTTCATATTTCAACCTCATGATGTATTGGTGTTTATCTTTTATTGTAATAATTTATTTTAATAAAAGTATCATAGTTCATTTTAGTTTAATTTTTCATGCATAAAAAGTTATCAAGCACAATATTTAAATAAAATAAATTATAAAATCTTATGGTGTAACATTCTACCCCCCTTAAATAAATTTTCCCTCATATTTTTATCTTATTTATTATAAGGCCTCGGCCTTAAAAATTACTTAATCTTGAGTTATTACAAGATTACACCGTGAGGATCTTTTCAGGTTTAGAGTTTTAGAGAATTAGATCATAAAACATGCATTACATCCCACATTTAAACAAAGTGGTTACATAAAAGATAGTATTCATTTTTCCCATCAATTGAAACATATTTAAAATAAAACATGGATTCTTTCTTGACACTTCCTTGACACTATCATCATATCATGTACCTTTCCCTTGACCTGTGAAAAACATTTCAAAAACATGGGATGAGCATAAAAAACTCAGTAAGGGTTATAAAAAGTATGGAAAGGAAACATGAGTACATATATACATAAGAATGAAATCATAAATTACCCATAAAACATAAGAACTTTAACATACCTCATAAAATCATGAATAAATCATAGAAATCATAAGACATAAAGGTAACTTGAGGCATTCATAACATTCTTACATAGGGAGTAACCCTCTTGGTTACGATTGGAATACCCATCACAGTATATTCCCTAAATCTCTTCGGAGAAACCTTAACGTTTCACTCCTTCGCATTACCCAATGCATTGGAGATCTATATCGGTCTCACCCTCCCTTAGTTTATCACGGAACCACTCGTCTTCTTAACAATGCCCAAGAACCATAACATAATCATATCACATAGAACATGCATAAAGGAAACATAACATTTCCACATTTCAATCACAAGATATCAATACAACACATTGATATAATAAAAACATTATGAAACCCATTTTCAATACCAAAATAAAATAAAAGTAAACATGGTATTTATTTTTCTTTTAAAAAGAAGGTATGGCTTGTAGAGGAATCTGAAACTCAAATAATGGTCACGGTGGCGGAGAAGTCATTGTCGCCACATACGTATGACAAAAACATTCCCTTTTGTCGTTTAGTAAACGCTTCGTATAAAAAAAGATTCCTTTTGAATAAACGTAAAAGTCAAAGGGGTTTATACATCGTATAAAAGAAGGTTGTGTATAAAACAAAATATGCCTCAATGAAAGGAGATTGAGACGAAGTCCCATACCACGGGTCTGACTTGACTCGATCGTTCTTTAATCTACTGAATAATAAACTTGAGTTAATTTCTACTTTCTTAAGAACCTTTTTCAAGTTCATTATTCCATTTATATCACTTATTACCATGTCATGAACACTATGTTATTATTTAAGTTAATAACGGTCGTTTTAACGATTATTGGTACTTGAGTCAAAAATAAACTCTTTATAATTACAAGTTGTTCATGGGGTAAAATATCCATTATATCCAGAATTTTATTCATGATTTGGATATCATATATATCATATATATCCAGTAAATTCATGCATTTATAATATTACATAACATTTAGAGGTAAAAAATGAAATGCACTGTTCATGGAGACGGTAAGCCGTACGTACGCATGAACGCTAATTCCATTTCTATTTCATATTTAATGGAATTAAAACATAATTTTACATAATAGTATTTTAATTCCAGTATGTTATAATATATAATATCATTAAATATATCCTTTATACGTACCACATATGGTATTAACGAATCAAATCACTTTGAGGGGGCGGTAGTCCGCACTTCCTTAAATGAAGATATCGCGTTTACCCATAATGGAAACCATAAAGGTATGCCCAAAATGAAAAATACAGAAGCTTAAGGAAAACATAAACATATTATATATCATATATAAATATATTTTCATCTTAATGGCCACCTTTGGAGGTGTTAAAAGAATGTTGAACAATCATCGTTTCGGGAGGCAGAAATTCGCCATCCACGGAAACAGTATGTTCTTTAACCATTAGATGTAGGTGTGTGTAAGTGTAGCTATAATACTTCTTATAAAAACATCCTAGAATATGTAAGATACTTGTGTTGTTAAAAAAGAAATTAATAAAAAGAGTTTAGGGGGTTGGAGAAGAAAAATAAAACAAAATAACACAAGTGAAGACATTACCTTAAAATCGAGTAACTCCTTTTTATTTGAGCTCAAAGGCTTCCTTGGGAAGACTTATGCTCAAAGTGAGGCTTCAAGGAGTAATAGAGGGAAGTGGAGAGAAAAAATGGGCAGGGTTTGGCCGAGCCAAAGGCTTTTTACATGTGGGTAAGGAGGTAGAGGTGGGGGCCTTTTATAAGAGGAGAGGAGGGGCACTCTTGGAAAGTAAAGAAATGTTACTTTATTTTAAAATGAGTTTCGGATTCAAAAGGTCCCACATTGATATAATTTGAGGGTAAGGTGATAAGGGTTCGAAATCAACCCATCCAATAGGTTTTGGACATGTGTAGGTCATAGATTTTACATTATCTTTTCATTTTATTTAAATCCTTTATTAATGAGGTAATCGCTGCATCATCATGATGTCATAAATAATTTAATTTATTAAATGTCTAAAAATTATAAAAAAAATATCATGATGTAGGAAATCTTTTTATATTTCTAATGATTATTTATAGTCAAAAATCTGACTTGTATAACCCCATTTAAAAATTGTTTTAGTAAAACAACTCATGTTTGTGTCATTTTAATTTTAACATTAAATAAAAAGATATTAATGTCATTTTCCTACCAAAGTGGCTCCATGGGGTCCCCACGTTGACCCATGGCTTGTCGTGGTCGGACATGACACATAAAATAAGGGTAGGACATGTGTCTAGGTATTTTCATTTTATTATAATATCACTTTTTCCTTAAATTGCACAAATTACCTCTAATCGCGATTAAAAACTTAAAAGTTACTATTCACCAAAAAATTATTTTAATCTCATTGAACCAAATTTTACTTCTTAATGACAACCATGTATGTCGGATTTTTGAAAATCAAATCACAGAAGTGGCAAACTTTCATTTAAACGAAAAATTATTTTCTTTAACTACCACTTAGTGGTTTCACTATTCATCAAAAATTAAAGTTTTTCAGAAAAATACCAAAACTTCACCCTAAGCTATATTTGATATTCTGAATTCGAAAATTATGTATATTTTACAAAATTAAAAATATATAATTTTCATTAATTAATTTAATAATTAATTCCCGCTGTCATGACAAATAGCGTGTTTTTATGAAACAATAAGTATCAAAAGATTGACACCAGTTTAAGTCCAATTTCAAAGTCAAATTGATTCCAATGACCACCATTTGATTAAATGGTAAAAATATATTCTAATTTCACTTAAAACCCAATTCAAAAGATAATATAATCATATAAATAAATTAGATTAAAACGAGGTTTTGAATTAAAATACAACATTTTTCAATATTCATTAAAAATGAATTTTATCGGAAAAATACCAAAAATTCACACAAAGTAAATTTTGATGTACCAATAATAAAGAATAAGTTTATTTTGACAAACATAGCTTATAAAATTGTCAAAATATAGATTTAAAAATGGTTTTCCATCAAAAGGCAGTAAAACAATCTTTTAAAAATATTAGTGTATTCCTTGCTTAAGATTGGATTTATTTTCATTTTAAGACTCTAAAACACTATCTAATTCACTAATAGGCATAGATAAAAATATCTATTATTCATTACTTACTTGAGATGTTACATCCTTCCCCCCTTTAGAAAACTTCGTCCCCGCAATTTATTTACTTATCGAATAAATGGGGGTACTTATCCCTCATTGCATTTTCAGATTCCCATGTTGTCTCTTCCATCATGTGGTTTTTTCACAAAACCTTTACCTGGTTAATCACCTTATTCCGTAACATTTGCTCCCTGTGGTCAAGAATCTGGACCGGTTGTTCCTAATAATATAGGTTCTCTTCCAGCTGAACTACCTCTGGACTCAAAACATGAGATGGATCTGGCATGTACTTTCTCAGCATCGAAACATGAAAAACATTGTGTACCTAAGATAAACACGGAGGTAAAGTGTAACACCCCGAGATTTTATGAAAAATATTATTTTAATATCATTAAAGTCTTGTGTTGTATTCTACACCAAGATTACCTTGCGCTATACGCAACACCGTATTAGCTTGCAATATACGCAACACTAGTTTTGGACCGTGTTACACACAATTTTGATAATAGTTATTCTACGCAACATTGAGTATATATATATATATTAAATGTATAAATGAAATGTGGTTGGATTCTGTTATACGAAACAACGAAGGATTATTTCACAACACGCAACCCTGACTTGGCTTGCATTACACGCAATCGCGACCTTCCTCGATAGCGTGTGTTGTACGCAATACCGGGTTTTAATAAACAATGATATATTATTATAATATTGTCATGAACTAGCCGTTATGAATAGTATTAACTAAATTTTGAATTTTATAACATTATTATTCATCTTACACATTTTCTAGAACATGGTATAAGAACAAAATAAATTTTTCGGGTAAAATAAGTATTTTTCAAAAAATGCAGTTTTGCCGCCTTTTGATGGCGCACCCACTTTAAATATAGTTTTTGACATGTTTATATGTTCAATTTGACAAAATAAAATTCTTCTTTTGAATCAGGATGTAAAAATTTACATTAGATAAAGTTTTGATATTTTTCCGATAACTTTCATATTTTAATGAATAGTAAAAACACGCTATATTTTAATTAAAAACAAATTTTTTCATCGTAATATCTTATGTGGTTAAATTATAATACTGAATGGTTTTAAAGTATAAATAGAATATATTTTTACCATTTAATATAATGTATGTCATTAGCATTGATTTTACCTTGAATTCGTAGATTAAATCAATTCAATCTTTTGCAATGTTTTAAACAAAAACCCATTTTTATTCGACAACGGGATTAATTTTAGTTTAATTTCTGCAACTTCTGTGTATTGAATTTTAAAAAATGGATTCCATATTTGGAATTAGTGGGTCCAAATTATGTTAATAGGCTACTTTTTATTTTTGGGAATTATGAATAGTAACTACGGTAAATTTTATTTACCATAGTTAAAGGTAAATCGGGTAATTAAGGGTAAATATAATATTTTAAAATTACCCTAACAAATGTCAAAATCTTATTGGATGACTAAAAGTCGACCCATATCACCTAAGGGTCGGATTAGATTCATTTAATTAAATTTTTTCAATGAAAATAATTTAATTATTATTAAAACCAAACAATGTGACGACATGTCACTTTCTTAAATCTTATAAGTATAATAATTTTAACTTAGTGATAAACAACATAAAACTTCTAACATGAATAGTATACAGAAAGCTAACAAAATTATCTACATCATGGGAATTTATTTAGAATTTTTTTGGGATTAAATAGTTATCATTAATTGTGACACAATAGTGATGCAGAAATTATTTATCTAGTGAAAAATCAAGAATATAGTTTTTATTAAACTAATAGTTACCATAAAAGGCACAAAACCCTGACCAAAACTTATTGGTCATGTAAATTGATACTATAATCATCCAATGGTAGAATATTTGACCATTTGGAGTCTTATACAAGCAATTATGACACTTATATTATTTTATTTTAAATGATGCCAAAGTTGTCACCTTCATAATTTAATAAATATAACAATTTAAATATTGTGATTTTAAGATGATAAATTATAGTAAAAGTATTATTGTAAAAGTTAATATATTTATCTTCATCATAGGATTTTATTTTAAATTTTTATGCAACAAATAAGTATATTAAATAATTATACAAAAATGATGTAGTAATTATTTTATTGAGAGATAAACCAAATAAATGGTTTTAAAAATAGTAAAATAAATATTATATGAACTATTTAATGTGGTACACTAATTTTCTAGATACATATGACCTCTTATAATTCTATTAAAGCTTTTTGTTTGAACATATCTTCTGTATATATTTTATTTAAATTTAAATAAATGAATAGTGTCAAAATTGACACTATTGTTATTTTATAAAAATAACATATTATAAAATTGTTTAAAAATCACAAAAATATTTAAAAATTATAAATTTAACTTTATATGGTCTATAATGTTATAAATTAAACAATTATGGAAAATTCACAACAAATAAGTAATTATTTGTTATAATTTAAAATTTAGAATTTTATTACCACAAATAAACTTAAATAGATTAAATAAGGATAAATGAAAATGATAAGGTTTAAAATAAGATCCAAACATGTCTAAATTTGATTGTTTGATGATATTACAACCCTATCTCATCTAATCTTCTAATATGAGTCATTTTTGGAGGTTTTTAAGTGGGGTTAGATTTATTATAAATTAATATTTTTAAGAATTCCAAAGGTGCCCCTCTCCTCCCTTATAAAAGGGAACCTCCTCCCTCTCCTCCTCACACCAATTTGAGCCTTCAAGCTCGTCCAACCCCTGCCAAATTATCTTCTCCACTTCCCTAGAAACATTATAGAGGTTCTGGTCTTCTTTAAAGACCAATCTTAGTGCCCTAAGAGGAGGTTTCAAAGAGGCGTATCGAAGAAGAGGTAATTTCTTCTTCCGATTCTTTCAAGCTTCTTTCTTCTTCAACTTATTCTTCTTTAGTTGTTTCATTATAAAGTAATAACATCAGTATCACTAATATACTGATTTGTTATTATAAATATGAAACAACCCCATTTCACCTTCTATCCATCCTACGGAAAACAAAATCACCGCGCGTGCGTACGTACGGAATATCGTCTCCACGCCGTGGTGTAATCTGTTTTTCCACCAACACCTTACATGGATGGGTATTATGGTGTAAAGAATAACTATACATAGTTATTATAACATCATAAGGATTCTGATTATATTGTATCATCCACTCAAATTCAATTCAATAATCATGAAAATGATATCATCGCTCGTGCGTACGTACGGACTACAGTCTCCACGACGCGATGAGATTCATTCTCCACTTTAACCATTCATGAATGATTATAAAGTACATATAATAAGTAATCATGAAATATATGACATAATAATGATACTGGATTTATGTGTATATATATGTATGTTATCTACTTAATTCCATTCAACTCAATAAGGAAACGAAAACAGCGTTCATGCGTACGTACGGCCTACCGTCTACATGAACGGTGTATTTCTTTCCATTTACTGATTTATTATATATATGTATATTCTGAATATATATTATATATAAATAATGTTTTATATTCTGGAATTAAGTAATCATGATCTAAGTAATCATATTAATAATTACAAGTTAAAACACGAACGACAAATGAGATGATTTTACCCAAAACGCTACTTTAACATGAATTTACAAAAGAACGGGTAATATAAAGTCATAAGTGAACCATAAATGATATAATAACAATGAATATGATTCTTTAATAAGTAAATGACATTATTTAAATCATTATACAGGAGGTTCGGACACTTACGAAGCAAATCGGACCTAAGGTAAGGGAAAATATCACAATCTCATTTTTATCCGAGATTGTTTTTACTTTGGCATTTACTGGGGTGTATTTTATCATCCACATCCATGTACCCTCAATATTTAATATTATTTCCATCCACCTACAATTTTTAAAATCCAATTTTACCCTTCGGTGAGTTTTTAGTAAAAGATATGAAAGGAATCTTTTGTCGTTTTTCGTACGAGGTAATTTTTGACTTTTCCGACAAAAGTACGAAGAATGTTTTTTTTAACTTATACGACATGAATGGATTTTTAAAACATTATTTCAAAGAAGCTTCCTTTACAAGTTTTCAAGTTTATCTTTAATCAACTTCTTTTAGTTTAAAGTTGTATGACATGTTAAGAAAAGAAAAATGTTTTTGAAGAAGAAAGGATATTTTCCTCAAGAATGGAGTTCAAGTATTTTATCAAAATTATTTTCCATCTAAGATAATAAAGGGTTCTTTTTCTATCCCTATTATTACATTGATTTGACTATGTTGTGATGCAATTATTTTTATGAATTCCTTTATCTTATATGAATTTTTTTATGATGTCATGATGTTTAAGATTCCCATTTTTATTACATGGGTTATTCTATGATGTATGGCATATGATTTTGTGGCACACATAAGAATGGTATCATTATGAGATGGGTGGGACCTATATCTCCCTCCAATACATTGGGTAAAGATTTTAATATCTCATGAGATAGACATGGCTGGAATGGTAGGTTATACCGGTTCAGTGAAACAGGACTGAAACGAGGGTTACTCGATTCAGAAAGGGACTTTGTCCACTAAGATAGTCTTGGCAATGAGTCTTGACTAACAAGAAGTGAATCTCTATGATTATGTGTGCATGCCAAAAAGTTTAATGTTTTAAGTTATGATTATTGTGATTACATTTCACTGCCATGATTTATCCCATGTTATGAAATTATGATCTCTTTTGCAGGTTAATATTTCCAAAAGTTATGTGCTTGTGTATACGATGTGATTGATAATTTTTTTTTTTTACCCTTACTGATCATTTGAGCTCACCCTTTAATGTTTAATTTTCCCCAGGATATAAAGAAAGGTTTTAGGTATAAAAAAAAGAAGATCTTTATGGGAGATGTTGAAGATCTTTCACCAGGATTAGAAGATTATATTCCGAGTTTCCAAAGACACTAAAATATTACGATCCTTGTGTGTGTGTTTTTGTTATGTACTAAGTATTCCGCAAATGTAATGTAATGTCAATGTACTTCAAGCTTTGGGTCTCTACAGTTGGTATCAGAGGGAGGTTTAGTCAACCTTTGGAAACTAGGATTCGAGAACTTTAGTGAGATCCCTAGAGATATTTCTAAGGTATGTCTAGGGATGTCCCTAAGGTTAAGTATACGTATAGGTTATAGTACTAGAATTACGCTAACAAACATAGAATTAAACCTAAGATGTTAGATATTGAAGATACTTCCCCTTTACTATGTTGTTTTCTCTAGAATGATTTTTGCCTCTCAACGAATTCTTTTTGTTTTTTAGTTAATGGAGGGAACCAGACAGAATTCGGTTAACATTGAATCTAATGGACAAATTGGTGACTATAAGCAACAAAATTATGTAATGCCTAGAGAGAAAGATATTTTTATTATGCCGAATCAGTCATCATGATATATGATTAACAAGGTGAAATTTAGTGGTATACCTAATTCATCAAAGAAGAGGAAGATAGACTATTATGCATGTTTGCATGTTGAGCAACATAAAGAAAGGAAGATTGAGATTTCTAAAGAAGGGAAGAAGAACCTTGAAGAATAACTAAAATGGAGGGACCGATGTTATTTGTGTGGAGATAAGGGTCATAGAGTGACAGACTGTTATGGATTTCAATGTATTATTTGTGGAGAACATGGGCATTACCCAACTCAATGCCCTGACCTAAAAAGTTACTTCTAAATCATGGAAGGACTTATTCCAGGACAATAATTGAAGAGGATGGATTGAAGTGTTTATGTATTGGTATTCAAGAATAATGTTGTTGAGGTACTTTTATTGTTTATTATAATATTTTTGTATTATTGTGGTTTTCAATAATTTTAAGGTACCGGTAACCATGAAAAGTGATTCAAATATTTTGGAAAGCAGATGATATGTGCATAATGAAGGGATAAGGAGAAAATGAAATGTTTGACAGTATTCATGAGCTCATGATTGATATAAGGACTAAGTGATATCATGGTTTGAGTATATAGAATTTTGAGGATTTTGGTATGTGGAAAGTGTTAAATTTTAACTGCATTCATGTTTTCACTAAGGTTCAATGGGTATTCATTCTTCAAGAGAATACATGATTAAGGTATTCACATGTATGTAATTTGACCAAAAAGATATATCTTATGATATATGGGGGATAAATGATGGCATTCACGTGATTGTTCTGTGACATATCAAGTAATCATTTTCTTTATACTATGAGCTTGGACCGAAGTATTTTAGATAAGACTAAAGATTAGAATGGATTATGTTGGACATAAGTAATATAGCTTTAGAAAAAGGACAACCTGCAGGACGGGCGACAGCCCATCATGTTGGACAAGGCTGTGGGAATCGAACCCACAACCGAAGTGCGACTGGCATTTATCGCCTACCACTGGCCTACAGAAAGTCCCTGTTTAGTAGAAACTAGTTTTATTTTATTAAGCGGTATGATATATGAAGTATAAGTTCATTTTTGGAACCATATACGATTAACCATAAGATAGACTTATAACTTTTGCTAACCTTTTGTTTGAAAGAGATGGAATGACCCATCATTCTATCACATGATCTGCTAACACTTCACGAATAAAAAATTCAACTTCATTTATTTAAGAGATGAAGTGGAAATTATTCAAGGCACGAACAACAGTGGGATTGTACCAAAATAAAGTAAGTATTTATTCTAATTCAAATTATTCAACTTTTGGGAAACGATCATGAAAACCAAAAATGTTGTCCTAGTGCTCTTATATCTGATTAATCAGATGGTACCTTAGATCGTCACAAATTTATGGATTTGTGATTGTTGGCTTTTCCATAGCCATGTCCTCTACCACTCTCCATCAGAACATGATGGTTAGATTTCTCTTCCATGTCCATATTTTCACCTATGTTCTCCTATGTGGATACCCAGTGATTAGTTAACTTGGGTAACCATTACGTTTTATACTTTAGTTTTTAAAGATAAGTTTTGGTATTCCTTTTTACGATGTGGGTTTCTATCAAAGAAACTTTCAAATAGTAAATCATTTATAACCCCGACGAATTTCGAGGGCGAAATTCATTTTAAGGGGGGTAGAATGTAACACCCCGAGATTTTATGAAAAATATTATTTTAATTTCATTAAAGTCTTGTGTTGTATTCTACACCAAGATTACCTTGCGCTATACGCAACACCGTATTAGCTTGCAGTATACACAACACTAGTTTTGGACCGTGTTACACACAATTTTGATAATAGTTATTCTATGCAACATTGAGTATATATATATATATATTAAATGTATAAATGAAATGTGGTTGGATTCTATTATATGAAACAACGAAGGATTATTTCACAACACGCAACCCTGACTTGTCTTGCATTACACGCAATCGCGACCTTCCTCGATAGCGTGTGTTGTACGCAATACCGGGTTTTAATAAACAATGATATATTATTATAATATTTTCATAAACTAGCCGTTATGAATAGTATTAAATAAATTTTTAATTTTATAACATTATTATTCATCTTACACATTTTCTAGAACATGGTATAAGAACAAAATAAATTTTTCGGGTAAAATAAGTATTTTTCAAAAAATGCATTTTTGCCACCTTTTGATGGCGCACCCACTTTAAATCTAGTTTTTGACATGTTTATATCTTCAATTTGACAAAATAAAATTCTTCTTTTGAATCAGGATGTAAAAATTTACATTAGATAAAGTTTTGATATTTTTCCGATAACTTTCATATTTTAATGAATAGTAAAAATACGCTATATTTTAATTAAAAACAACTTTTTTCATCGTAATATCTTATGTGGTTAAATTATAATATTGAATGGTTTTAAAGTATAAATAGAATATATTTTTACCATTTAATATAATCTATGTCATTATCATTTATTTTACCTTGAATTCGTAGGTTAAATCAATTCAATCTTTTGCAATGTTTTAAACAAAAACCCGTTTTTATTCGACAACAGGATTAATTTTAGTTTAATTTCTGAAACTTCTGTGTATTGAATTTTAAAAAATGGATTCCATATTTGGAATCAGTGGGTCCAAATTATGTTAATAGGCTAATTTTTATTTTTGGGAATTATGAATAGTAACTATGGTAAATTTTATTTACCATAGTTAAAGGTAAATCGGGTAATTAAGGGTAAATATAATATTTTAAAATTACCCTAACAAATGTCAAAATCCTATTGGATGACTAAAAGTCTACCCATATCACCTAAGGGTCGGATTATATTCATTTAAGTAAATTTTTTCAATGAAAATAATTTAATTATTATTAAAACCAAAGAATGTGACGACATGTCACTTTCTTAAATCTTATAAGTATAATAATTTTAACTTAGTGATAAACATCATAAAACTTCTAACATGAATAGTATCCAGAAAGCTAACAAAATTATCTACATCATGGGAATTTATTTAGAATTTTTTTGGGATTAAATAGTTATCATTAATTGTGACACAATAGTGATGCAGAAATTATTTATCTAGTGAAAAATCAAGAATATAGTTTTTATTAAACTAATAGTTACCATAAAAGGCACAAAACCCTGACCAAAACTTATTGGTCATGTATATTTATACTATAATCATCCAATGGTAGAATATTTGACCATTTGGAGTCTTATACAATCAATTATGACACTTATATTATTTTATTTTAAATGATGCCAAAGTTGTCACCTTCATAATTTAATAAATATAACAATTTAAATATTGTGATTTTAAGATCATAAATTCGAGTAAAAGTATTATTGTGAAAGTTAATATATTTATCTTCATCATAGGATTTTATTTTAAATATTTATGCAACAAATAAGTATATTAAATAATTATAAAAAAATTATGTAGTAATTATTTTATTAAGAGATAAACCAAATAAATGGTTTTAAAAATTGTAAAATAAATATTATATGAACTATTTAATGTGGTACAATAATTTTATAGATACATATGACCTCTTATGATTCTATTAAAGCTTTTTTTTTTAACATCTCTTCTGTATATATTTTATTTAAATTTAAATAAATGAATAGTGTCAAAATTGTCACTATTGTTATTTTAAAAAAATAACATATTATAAAATTGTTTAAAAATCACAAAAATATTTAAAAATTATAAATTTAAATTTATATGGTCTATAATGTTATAAATTAAACAATTATGGAAAATTCACAACAAATAAGTAATTATTTGTTATAATTTAAAATTTAGAATTTTATTACCACAAATAAACTTAAATAGATTAAATAAGGATAAATGAAAATGATAAGGTTTAAAATAAGATCCAAACATGTCTAAATTTGATTGTTTTATGAGCTTACAACCCTATCTCATCTAATCTTTGAATATGAGTCATTTTTGTAGGTTTTTAAGTGGGGTTAGATTTATTATAAATTAATATTTTTAAGAATTCCAAAGGTGCCCCTCTCCTCCCTTATAAAAGGGAACCTCCTCCCTCTCCTCCTCACACCAATTTGAGCCTTCAATCTCGGCCAACCCCTGCCAATTATCTTCTCCACTTACCTAGAAATATTCTATAGGTTCTGGTCTTCTTTAAAGACCAATATTAGTGCCCTAAGAGGAGGTTTCAAAGAGGCGTATCGAAGAAGAGGTAATTTCTTCTCCCGATTCTTTCAAGATTCTTTCTTCTTCAACTTATTCTTCTTTAGTTGTTTCATTATAAAGTAATAACATCAGTATCACTAATATACTTATTTTTTGTTATAAATATGAAACAACCCCATTTCACCTTCTATCCATCCTACGGAAAACAAAATCACCGCGCGTGCGTACGTACGGAATACCGTCTCCACGCCGTGGTGTAATCTGTTTTTCCACCAACACCTTACATGGATGGGTATTATGGTGTAAAGAATAACTATACATAGTTATTATAACATCATAAGGATTCTGATTATATTGTATCATCCACTCCAATTCAATTCAATAATCATGAAAATGATATCATCGCTCGTGCGTACGTACGGACTACCGTCTCCACGACGCGATGAGATTCATTCTCCACTTTAACCATTCATGAATGATTATAAAGTACATATAATAAGTAATAATGAAATATATGACATAATAATGATACTGGATTTATGTGTATATATATGTATGTTATCTACTTAATTCCATTCAACTCAATAAGGAAACGAAAACAGCGTTCATGCGTACGTACGGCCTACCGTCTCCATGAACGGTGTATTTATTTCCATTTACTGATTTATTATATATACGTATATTATGAATATATATTATATATAAATCATGTTTTATATTCTGGAATTAAGTAATCATGATCTAAGTAATCATATTAATAATTACAAGTTAAAACACGAACGACAAATGAGATGATTTTACCCAAAACGCTACTTTAACATGAATTTACAAAAGAACGGGTAATATAAAGTCATAAGTGAACCATATATGATATAATAACAATTAATATGATTCTTTAATAAGTCAATGACATTATTTAAATCATTATACACGAGGTTCGGACACTTACGAAGCAAATCGGACCTAAGGTAAGGGAAAATATCACAATCTCATTTTTATCCGAGATTGTTTTTACTTTGGCATTTACTGGGGTGTATTTTATCATCCACATCCATGTTCCCTCAATATTTAATATTATTTCCATCCACCTACCATTTTTTAAATCCAATTTTACCCTTCGGTGAGTTTTTAGTAAATGATATGAAAGGAATCTTTTGTCGTTTTTCGTACGAGGTAATTTTTGACTTTTCTGAAAAAAGTACGAAGAATGTTTTTTTTAACTTATACGACATGAATGGATTTTTAAAACATTATTTCAAAGAAGCTTACTTTACAAGTTTTCAAATTTATCTTTAATCAACTTCTTTTAGTTTAAAGTTGTATGACATGTTAAGAAAGGAAAAATGTTTTTGAAGAAGAAAGGATATTTTCCTCAAGAATGGAGTTCAAGTATTTTATCAAAATTATTTTCCATCTAAGATAATAAAGGGTTCTGTTTCTATCCCTATTATTACATTGATTTGACTATGTTGAGATACAATTATTTTTATGAATTCCTTTATCTTATATGAATTGTTTTATGATGTCATGATGTTTAAGATTCCCATTTTTATTACATGGGTTATTCTATGATGTATGGCATATGATTTTTTGGCACACATAAGAATGGTATCATTATGAGATGGGTGGGACCTATATCTCCCTCCAATGCATTGGGTAAAGATTTTATATCTCATGATATAGACATGGCTGGAATGGTAGGTTATACCGGTTCAGTGAAACAGGACTGAAACGAGGGTTACTTGATTCAGAAAGGGACTTTGTCCACAAAGATAGTCTTGGCAATGAGTCTTGACTAACAAGAAATGAATCTCTATGATTATGTGCTCATGCCAAAAAGTTTAATGTTTTAAGTTATGATTATTGTGATTACATTTCACTGCCATGATTTATCCCATGTTATGAAATTATGATCTCTTTTGCAGGTTAATATTTCCAAAAGTTATGTGCTTGTGTATACGATGTGATTGATAATTTTTTTTTGTTTACCCTTACTGAGCATTTGAGCTCACCCTTTAATGTTTACTTTTCCCCAGGATATAAAGAAAGGTTTTAGGTATAAAAAAGGATATCTTTATGGGAGATGTTGAAGATCTTTCACCAGGATTAGAAGATTATATTCCGAGTTTCCAAAGACACTAAACTATTACGATCCTTGTGTGTGTGTTTTTGTTATGTACTAAGTATTCCGCAAATGTAATGTAATGTCAATGTACGTCAAGCTTCAGGTCTCTACATAAAGACACCCGGTATGAAACTGATCCAACTCTCTCCAGAATTTCATATGGTCCAATGAACCTTGGACTCAGCTTTCCTTTCTTACCAAATCTCATCACACTTTTCCATGGTGATACTTTGCGAAAAACATGATCACCTACCTCAAAAGATAGATCTTTCGTCCTGTTGTCCGCATAAATCTTCTGCCTACTCTAAGCTGTTCTCATGTGTTTCTGTATTAGCTGAACTTTTTCTACCAACTCTTCTACCAATTCTGGTCCCATCAGCTTTCTTTCACCCACTTCATCCCAAAAAGCTGGAGTTCGACACCGCTTCCCATATAACGCCTCAAATTGTGCCATCTGTATACTGGAATGAAAACTGTTATTATATGAAAAATAAACCAAAGAAAGATGTTGGTCCCAAATTCCCTGATAATCCATAGAGCAAGAACGTAGAATATCCTCCAATGTCTGAATTGTTCATTCTGACTTCCCATCTGATTGAGGATGAAAAGCTGTACTAAAATTTAATTCAGTACCCAACGACTTCTGAAGGCCTTTCCGAAAGTTAGAAGTGAACCTGGGATCATGGTCAGATACAATGGAGAGGGGAACTCCATGTAACCTGGCTATCTCTTTAAGATACAAACGGGAAAGTTGATCTAGGGAAAAAGTATCTCGTATAGCAAGGAAATGAGCAGATTTAGTCAAGAGATCAACAATAACCCAAATTGCATTATTACCTCGAGGTGTCTTCGGAAATCCCACAACAATGTCCATGGATATATTCTCCCATTTCCATTCTGGTACTGGTAAAGGCTGAAGCATCCCTTTCGGTAACTTCCGCTCTGCTTTAAACTCTTGACAAGTCAAACACTTCACTGTAAAATCAGCAATATCTCTTTTCATTCCATCCCACCAGTAATACTCTCGCAGATCTTTGTACATCTTAGTACTTCCAGGATGAACTGAAAACGGAGAACTATGAGCTTCACATAACAAATATCTCTTCAACTGTGAATCACAAGGCACACACAATCTCTTCTAAAATCTCAAAACACAATCATTATCAATGTTTAATTCAGGCAACTTACCCTTCTGAACCAGCTCTACCTTTTTCTGCAACTCACTGTCTTGCTTCTGTGCTTGCTTGATTCTGTCTGATAGATAATATTTCACTGATACCTGAAACAAAACAGAAGAACATCCTTCACCAAAAACTTCTCTGCCAAATTTCATTAAATCCTTAACCAAAGGATCACGTTCCAAACGCAACATTGTTAATGAAGCATTACTTTTTCGACTCAAAGCATCAGCCACTTTATTTTCTTTTCCCGGATGGTAATGAATTGTACAATCATAATCCTTGATTAATTCTAGCCATCTCCTCTGTCTCATGTTCAATTCTTTCTGAGTGAATATATACTTTAAACTTTTGTGATCGGTATATATTTCACACTTTACTCCATACAAATTATGCCTCCAAATTTTTAAAGCAAAAACAACAGCAGCTAATTCCAAATCATGTGTAGGGTAATTTACCTCATGAGTTTTCAACTGTCGTGAAGCATAAGCAATTACCTGATCATTATGCATTAGGACACAACCAAGTCCTTTCAATGAAGCATCACTGTAGATAACAAACTCCCCATTCCTTGAAGGTAGTGCCAAAACTGGAGCATTCACCAATCTTCTTTTCAACTCCTGAAAACAGTCATCACATTCTTTTGTCCAGATAAACTTAACACCCTTCCGAGTTAGCTTAGTCATTGGACTAGATAACCGTAAAAAATTTCTAACAAACCTTTGGTAATAGCCTGCCAAACCAAGGAAACTACGAATATCTATTACATTTGTGGGTCTTGGCCATTCTTCAACAACCTTTGTTTTTGTAGGATCAATGGTTATCCAATCTTTAAAAACAATGTGACCAAGGAAAGAAATTTGTTGCAACCAAAACTCACACTTCCTGAATTTCCCATACAATCTCTTTTCTTTAAAGGTTTTCAAAATTACCCTTAAATGTCTTTCATGCTCCTATTTACTTTTAGAAAACACCAAAATATCATCAATGAAAACCACCACAAACTTATCCAAGAACTCATGGAAAATTCTATTCATTAAGTCCATGAATACAGCAGGTGCATTGGTTATCCCAAAAGGTATTATTAAAAATTCATAATGGACATATCTTATACGAAACGAAGTCTTTGGAACATATGCTTCCTTTACCTTCAGTTGATGGTACCCCGATCTCAGGTCAATCTTTGAAAAATACTGATCTCCCTGGAGCTGATCAAACAAATCATCGATATGAGGCAAAGGATATTTGTTCTTAACAGCGATGTTATTCAAGGCTCTATAATCAATGAAAAGTCTCATAGAACCATCTTTCTTTTTAACAAATAAAATAGGAGCACCCCATGGTGATGTGCTAGGTCGAATGAAACCTTTCTCTAATAAATCTTGCAATTGCTCCTTCAACTCTAAAAGTTCAATTTGAGCCATTCAATAAGGGGGTTTTTAAATTGGCTTTGCATAAGGAACTAAGTCAACAGTAAACTCAACTTCCCGATATGGTATTATTCCAGGCAACTCATCAGGAAAAACATCAGGATACTCATTTACCACTGGCACATAATTAATCTAAACAGTTCCCTTGTTTTCAACAATATGTGCAAGGTAACATTAATTTCCATATTTTACAAGTTTCTCGGCCTCTTGATAAGTTATCAACAGTAAGGGTTCATTCTTGTACACAAACTGAAAGTCTTTCTGAAAAGAAACTTCTTTATCTCTAAAGTCAATATTAGCATGGTAAATAGAGAGCCAATCCATACCCAGGATAACATGAAACTCTACTAGAGGTAGAACAATAAGGTTTGCAAGTAGGTTCTTTCCACAGATAAGGATAGGAAGATTCTTATAAATTCTTTTTGCCTCAACATTTCCCCCCGGTGTTTTTACCAGAAGTTCAGGAGTCATTTCTTGAGATGGTATTCCCATTTTACTAGAAAAGTTTTCAAAGATGAAAGAATGTGTGGACCCCGAATCAAATAACACACTGGAATAATCTGAAAAAACAAACAAAGTACCTGATACAACTTCATTTTATGGCCCGACATCTGCTGAAGTAGTTGCAAAGGATTTTACCACCCCTTTTTGCTTGTAGTCTAACTGCTTCCCATCACTCGACCACTTTTTCAGACACTAGTTTGCATAGTGTCCCATCTAATTGCACTTAAAACATTTAACTAACTGTAAATCATATTTGGTCTTACCTTCACCTTGATCTTTTTCAGTGCAATCACGAGCCTTATATCCCATATTACCACATCGGTAGCACTTTCCAGAATTCAGAAGACATTCCCCAGCATGCCTTTTACCACATTTATCACAAACTGGAAACTTAGTTTTCTTACCATCAGACTTTTTTGAAGAATTCTTCCCTTTCTCCTGCCACCTCGGTCTCTTCTTCTGCTGGTTGTTATAGAACACTTGATCATCGGAAAACTCCCTTTACACCTTCTCAGCACATCGAACAAGATTTTCATAACTTTTAAACTTAGGAGAAGCTAATTCCCTTCGATATTTTGGATTTAATCCTGAGTAAAAACAATTGATTTTACTATCAAGGTCTCGGATAAAATTTGGAGCATAACTTGCCAATCGAGTGAACCTCTCTTCATAGGCAGCCACTGAGTCTTCCTATTGCCTCAATTCCAAGAATTTTTTTTTCATCCTAAGTCGAACAGCCTTAGGAAAATACTTCTCAAGAAACATACCTTTGAATTCATCCCAGTCAAGGGCATCAATCTCATCAGTGTCCCTGATATTTTTAACCATCGACCACCACTGATCTGCTTCACCCTCCAAATGGTAAATAGCAAGACTAACCTTTTGATTGTCTGAACACTCCATGACATCGAAAATCTTCTCTAGTTATTTAATCCACCCTTCAGCTAACACAGGGTCAGATGATCCTCTGAATGATGGGGGATGTTGCCTCATGAAATATTCCACCACTGACATGTTCCTCTGCAGTTGATCTGGCTGATCTCATGCATGGATACCACCACCATTTATCGCTTGAGTCAACTGCGCCATTACTGCAACAAACTATTCAGTTCCAATTCCGACCATCTTAGGATGCTGATTCAGAAGGTTATTTCCTTCTATATGCCTTCCTAGCACTACTTCCCTGTTTCCTCTGCAGAAAACCATTCTGAACAGACATGTCTTAGATGAAGCAACTTGGTAATCTTCAAATGCTATATCATTTCAAAAAATATATTTTTGTATAATCATTTAATAGAATTCTAACTCCTAAAGTTATCTAAACCGACCTCTGATACCAACTATAAGGCCCCGGCCTTAAACATTACTTAATCTTGAGTTATTACAAGATTACACCATGAGGATATTTTCAGGTTTAGAGTTTTAGAGAATTAGATCATAAAACATTCATTACATTCCACATTTAAACAAAGTGGTTACATAAAAGATATTATTCATTTTTCCCATCAACGGAAACATATTTAAAATAAAACATGGATTCTTTCTTGACACTTCCTTGACACTATCATCATATCATGTACCTTTCCCTTGACCTGTGAAAAACATTTCAAAAACTTGGGATGAGAATAAAAATCTCAGTAAGGGTTATAAAAAGTATGGAAAGGAAACATGAGTACATATATACATAATAATGAAATCATACATTACCCATAAAACATAAGAACTTTAACATACCTCATAAAATCATGAATAAATCATAGAAATCATAAGACATAAAGGTAACTTAAGTCATTCATAACATTCTTACGTAGGTAGTAACCCTCTTGGTTACGTTTAGAATACCCATCACAGTATATTCCCTAAATCTCTTCGGAGAAACCTTAACGTTTCACTCCTTCGTGTTACCCAATGCATTGGAGAGCTATATCGGGCTCACCCACCCTTAGTTTATCACGGAACCACCTGTCTTCTTAACAATTCCCAAGAACCATAACATAATCATATCACATAGAACATGCATAAAGGAAACATAACATTTCCACATTTCAATCACAAGATATCAATACAACACATTGATATAATAAAAACATTATGAAAACCATTTTCAATACCAAAATAAAAGATAAGTAAAACATGGTATTTATTTTTCTTTTAAAAAAAAGGTATGGCTTTTAGAGGAAGCCGAAACTCAAATAATGGTCATGGCGGCGGAGAAGCCGTTGTCGCCGCATACGTACGACAAAAACATTCCATTTTTCCGTTTAGCAAACGCTTCATATAAAAAAAGATTCTTTTTGAATAAATGTAAAAGTCAAATGGGTTTATACACCATATAAAATAATTTTGTGTATAAAACAAAATATGCCTCAATGAAAAAAGATTGAGATGAAGTCCCATACCTCGGGTCCGACTTGACTCGATCGTTCTTTAATCTCCTGAATAATAAACTTGAGTTAATTTATACTTTCTTAAGAACCATTTTAAAGTTCATTATTCCTTTTATATCACTTATTACCATGTCATGAACACTATGTTATTATATAAGTTAATAACGGTCATTTTAACGATCATTGGTACTTGAGTCAAAAATAAACTCTTTATAATTACAAGTTGTTCATGGGGAAAAATATCCATTATATCCAGAATTTTATTCATGATGTGAATATCATATATATCATATATATCCAGTAAATGCATGCATTTATAATATTACATAACATTTAGAGGTAAGAAATGAAATGCACCGTTCATGGAGATGGTAAGTCGTACGTACGCATGAACGCTACTTCCATTTCTATTTCATATTTAATGGAATTAAAACATAATGATACATAATATTATTTTAATTCCATTATGGTATCATATATAATATCATTAAATATATCCTTTATATTTACCACATATGGTATTAACGAATCAAATCACTTTGAGGGGGCAGTAGTCCACACTTCCTTAAATGAAGATATTGTGTTTACCCATAATGGAAACCATAAAGGTATGCCCAAAATGAAAAATACAGAAGCTTAATGAAAACATAAAAATATTATATATCATATATAAATATAGTTTCATCTTAATGGTCACATTTTAAGGTGTTAAAATAATTTTGAACAATCATCGTTTCGGGAGGCAGAAATTCTCCATCCACGGAAATAGTATGTTCTTTAACCATTAGATGTAGGTGTGTGTAAGTGTAGCTTGAATCCTTCTTATAAAAACATCCTAGTATATATAAGATACTGGTGTTGTTACAAAATAAATTAATAAAAAGAGTTTAGGGGGTTTGAGAAGAAAAATAAAACAAAAGAACACAAGTGAAGGCATTACCTTAAAATCGGGTAACTCCTTTTGATTTGAGCTCAAAGGCTTCCTTGGGAAGCATTCTGCCCAAAGTGAGGCTTAAAGGAGTAAGAGAGGGAAGCGGAGAGACAAAATGGGCAGGTTTTGGCCGATCCAAAGGCTTAGGAAGTGTGGTTAAAGAGGTAGAGGTGGGGGCCTTTTATAAGAGGAGAGGAGGGGCACTCTTGGAAAGTAAGGAAATGTTACTTTATTTTAAAATGAGTTTCGGATTGAAAAGGTCCCACATTGATATAATTATAGTTTAAGGTGATAAGGGTTCGAAATCAACCCATCCAATAGGTTTTGGACATGTGTAGGTCATAGATTTTACATTATCTTTTTATTTTATTTAAATCCTTTATTAATGAGGTAATCACTGCATCATCATGATGTCATAAATAATTTAATTTATTTAATGTCTAAAAATTATAAAAAAACTATAATGATGTATGAAATCTTTTTATCTTTCTAATTATTATTTATAGTAAAAAATATGACTTGTATAACCCCATTTAAAAATTGGTTTAGCAAAACAACTCATGTTTGTGTCATTTTAAATTTAACATTAAATAAAAAGATATTAATGTCATTTTCCTACCAAAGTGGCTCCATGGGGTCCCCAAGTTGACCCATGGCTTTTCTTGGTCGTACATGACACATCCAATAAGGGTAGGACATGTTTCTAGGTATTTTCATTTTATTATAATATCATTTTTGCCTTAAATTGCACTAATTACATCTAATCACGATTAAAAACTTAAAAGTTACTATTCACCAAAAAATTATTTTAAATTCATTGAACCACATTTTACTTCTTAATGACAACCATGTATGTCGGATTTTTGAAAATCAAATCACAGAAGTGGCAAAGTTTCATTTAAACGAAAAATCAATTTCTTTAACTACCACTTAGTGGTTTCACTATTCATCAAAAATTGAAGTTTTCAGAAAAATACCAAAACTTCACCCTAAGATATATTTGATATTCTGAATTTTAAAATGATGTCTATTTTACAAAATTCAAAACATATAAGTTTCATTAATTAATTTAATAATTAATTCCCGCTCTCATGACAAATAGCGTGTTTTTATGAAACAATAAGTATCAAAATATTGACACCAGATTAAGTCCAATTTCAAAGTGAAATTGATTCCAATGACCACCATTAGATTAAATGGTAAAAATATATTCTAATTCCACTTCAAAACCAATTCAAAAGATAATCTAATCATATAAATAAATTATATTAAAAAGAGGTTTTGAATTAAAATACAACATTTTTCACTATTCATTAAAAATGAACTTTATCGGAAAAATACCAAAAATTCACACAAAGTAAATTTTGATGTCCCAATCATAAAGAATAAGTTTATTTTGACAAACATAGCTTATAAAATTGTCAAAATATAGATTTAAAAATGGTTTCCCATCAAAAGGCAGTAAAACAATCTTTTAAAAATATTAGTGTATTCCATGCTTAAGATTGGATTTATTCTCATTTTAAGCCTCTAAAACACTATCTAATTCACTAATAGGCATAGATAAAAATATCTATTATTCATTAATTACTTGAGATGTTACAGTTATCAAAGTATCAATATTTAAAATACCTTTATTGTAAACCCACATCACACAGGGGGATAATTAAATTTACTTTGAAAAGAAGAAGTGGGAAACATAAAAGTTGCATGAAATGACACATAATCAGGTTTCCAGATAAGGAGAAAATTGGTGGGAAGTTAAAAACCTTACTTGGATGATAAAAATAAAATCCAATGTATAATAGAGATTTATATAGAATATAATCATGATAATGGTAATTACCACAGAAGTATAAATCTATGATGGGTGAAAAGACAATAGATTCATCAGAAATGAAGGTAAGAGTATAATATTTTTATTTCAATATACTTTTCCTAATGTTGAAGGATTATTTTACTATCATGATATAAAACATTGAAAAGTGTACTTACTTATATTATTTTAATTACATAATGAAAATTTCATCCTTTCTCTATGCTTCAATTAATTTCCCCTTCATCTCTTACTCTAATAAATGAAGAGGAATTTTTCATTCCTAAAGCACTAAAATTTAATTTTAATGGATCATAAGGTCCATAAAATAATGATAATACATTCCATATATATCTAGTTATCATCAAAGACAAAATGGATAGTGAAGTTTATTCAATATGGATAAATATTAATATGATGAAATAATACATTAATCTCCAAAATATAACAATAACACAAAAATTTTAACATAACCTTAAGACACCACCAAAATATATCTGACTAAATTAAAATCACATAAATCCATTAGATTTGATATTTTTTTTAAGATTAGTCTAACTATTATTTTTAAATAATATCAATCACTCATAAGTCTATATACCAAAAAAGTATATTCCCTTATCATATACTCCCAAGAATAAGCTTGTCATTTCTATAAATATATTAAATCACCATAAATATATAATAAAATCATATATTATTCCATAGATTGACTCAATCTTTACTCTTTAAATTATGCTTAACTTAATCATATAATATTCAAAATATTTCGTACATAATATCAATCACTCTATCACCAAATCAATTTTCAATATCATTTTTATATATATGATATATTCTAAAAATATAATAACTATTTTATTCCAATAAACCATAATTACTTCAACATCAATGATCATATTAACCCTAATAGTTATAAATAACTTTATAATGATTTATATAAAATATTAAATCATTATTACTCAAATAATCATTTTACTAAAACATATACTAAACCAAAGTGTTTTATTCCCATAAATTTCTCCCAAAATATACTTAATCATGTTAAAATTTCACACATAAAAATTAAAATGGATGTCTATGCCTTTAAACTTATGATCATCCTTTGACTTATCAACTAAAGACACTTCACATTTATCCCATATCACTATGGAATATTATAGGTTTACATAGGTTATATTCTCACATTCACCATAATGGTTATAATGAACAAACTTGGATACCTTGGTACAATGATACACAAGTCGGCTCTCCTAATTCACACGGGTTGGAAAATAGCACCTAAAGTCAAGAAGAAGTTAAAGGGAATGGTTTTATCCATTAGAATATACTACAAAAAATAATGGTGGAAGATAAATCAATACACATTCAGTATGTATAAAACTCTTCATGAATAAATGTACCACAAGAATATATATAGAAAATGAAAAACAAAATACATTATCCAAAAGAAAATGACACAATATTCATCAATAGAAAGTCTCACAATTCCCATGTAACATGTGTACCGAAGCTCCAACTATCACCACCAATACTCTAGGGTCCCTTTAATCAAGCACACTGACCACCTCCAAGTGGAACATTCCCTTTTCTTGGACCTAGAATAACATAATCTACAAATGACAGAAGGTAAAGGTAGGGTGTGGGAAAATATATCCCAGTAGGACTTCACCAAATATTCCATAAGATATTCCTTAAAAATTATACCATTTAAGATTTTTCTTAAATAAAGATAAGGCATGAAAAATTAGTTTCAATTTCCATTCAAAACATGCTTTCAAATTAAGTATATGGAATATATATCAAAATAATTATTAAAGGAATATTTTTCACAAAAACATAAAATACATGAATAAATACATTAAATAAACATTTGAATGTAATAATAAATAAAACCAAATAACTATGGCCATATGACCTAAGGTTAGTTGGTTTCTAAAACTAGGATCCTCACACTACTCAGTCAACCAACATGCCTCAGGTGTGTGAACATATACCTAAGGCTCAGGCCACTGGGAAAAAATAAATCAACGCTTCATCAGGTTAAAATCATAATTAACTTGGTTTTGTTAGAGTAGTCATCCTCAATTAATTATTATGGGTTAGAGTCCTAGAATGATTATCTTAATCACCCACTAACAACTTAGGATCACATGTGCTTTCAATCAATAAATAAATAATTCAAGGGAAATAAATTCAATTCAATTCATCATTTAATGATTAATTTTTTAATTTCAATCATTAACGTACTATTTCAATTTTAAATCAAAAAAATTGTTTTTATCAAGTTCATTTATTTTATAAACATATTTCATTTAAATATATTTTTTCTTAAGAATCAACATCAAACCATTTCAATCCATCTTTTCTCAAAATATCAACATATTTTCCAAATCATTGAAATAGGTTTTATTTCAAAAATCTCATTCCTTTAAAATATAACATAAAAATCATCACAATTCAATGTTTAAAAAACAAATAAAAATGTATTTCAATTTAATAAAATAATCAAGGATTCAATTTTAGGTAAAATCCTTATTAAACCACTTATCTTTTAGTCACCCAATCAAATAATCAATCACTCAAAATTAGAACCAACAATGTAGAATCGAAGGTGAGTAATATCAAATAAGAGTCCCTATAATCGTAGTCCATAAAATAAATGTTTATATCCACCAATATTATTAGGATCCATCTATCTCTAAAAAGGAGAGAGGATAACATAAGAAGATTCCAAATCAAGTGGGAAACACTTAATAGAAAGAAATAAAATTCATCCATTGGCACTTTGATCTAAGAATATGGGATGTTCTAGGATCCAAATAACCTCTTGAGAGCCTCCAAAAGCCAAAGGATCAGATAAGGTTCAAATGGGAGGTTTTTAGAAGTTATAATCTAGGTTTTGGTGTTTTAATTAAAATTTTTAAGGGATTAAAAATTCATTCACATAGTTTGTTGGGTTAGGCCCCATGGTTAGCACTAACTATGATCCCAACCTTGTGCTCTCACTAGGATTTTAGAAAGGTTGCATGGTTTGGACGCATAGTTGTACAAACCATGTGACAACCATGACCCCCCCCCCATACAAGGTAACATTATTTAGATGGGAGGCCTCATGGTTTTCACTAACCATGTTAAACTTTCTAGAGACAAAAAATGGGTCATAGTGTTTGTTGGGATGAACTTCATGATTTTCCTCGATCGTGTTTCAACTTTCAATAGCCTCAAAAACTTAAAAAATTATCCAAAAAAATCCTAAAATGACTCAAAAAAACAGCCAAACAATATATTATCAAAACATGAGTCAATACTTACCTAAAATATGGTAATAAGTTGTTATAATATCCCCACCATAACTAATTTTTACCCCCAGAAATCCTATCAAGAAGACTCCATATCAAATAGATGAGGCCACTACTCTCTCACTAGTGCCTAAAATTTCCATGTTTCCTGAGAATTAAAACCATTATTCTAAAGCACATGAACCATATGTATTATCTTTCCATGAAAATCCTTCATCTTAAAATCAACAATATGAACTGGATTCTTAGTCATGGATAAATCAGGTTCCATATGAAAACATGATATGGGTTATAGATATACTTTTTGATATTTGACACATGAAACACATTATGAATTTACATCAATTGAGGTGTAAAATACATATGGTATTCTATATTTCTATTCTTCTCAAAAATTTCAAATAGTCCCACATATCTTTGTGCAATATTTCCATTTTTTCCAAGACTCCAGTGACCCAACCAAGGTGAACCTCTCAAAAACACCTTGTTAACAACTAAAAACTCTAAAGATAATCTAAAATGATCGGAATAGGGATTATGCCTTCTTTGATTCATTACAATTTTATAATGAATCAACTAAATTTCCATCATCATATATTAGACCAATATAGGTCCAACCAGGGATGCTTGACTAATCTCTGACCAAAATAGTTGAGATTTACATGGTTGGGCATAAAAAGCTACAAAGGGTGTCATATTGATGGAATAATGGCAGTTGTTGTTGTAAGAAAACTCAACCAGTCCCAAGTGGTTATCCAAAGCTCCACTAAAGTCAAGAGATAAAGCATGATGTGTATATTCAATAATCTATATATCTCATTCTTTTTATCCATATTTTAGGAGATTATATGTCATGCTCAATATAACATGGGATACCATCAACTCCTATAGTCCTCCATAAAAAAATGAAGTAAAATGGGGGTCCCAATTAGAGACTATATAATATGGAAATCCATGAAATATAATGATATATTTCAAATAAATACTTCCCAATTAATTAACATTTATCATATCATGAATGAGTATAAAGTGAGTTGATTTGGTTAGTCAATCGATCACTGATCATATCACATTCTTTTCTTGAGCGGTACATGTCAATCCAACAATGAAATTCATTGAAATCTCATCATACTTCCAAGTAATCATAGGAACGGGATAAAGAAAAATGGAATGTTTTAGGTTCTTAACCTTGACCTATTGATAGGTATAACAACATGAAACAAAATCATTGATTTCTTGTCTCATACCTAGCCACCAGAATCATCACTACATATCATAGAAAATCATTGTGTACAAGGGTTCATTTTTCATTGGTAACTTTGACAATCCATTATCACATATTTTATCATAGAAAAAGGTACAATGTACCAGATTTCAAATCATAGGATTCCATCATAATATAATGACCACTTTTTGATGGTCTCCCCACCATAAATAGATTACCTAATTCCACATAACTCACTATAAAGATGCAATTTTTTAAGAAATATTTTTAGAAGAGAGGAGGTCAACTGAACACTTTTCAACACAAACTCGATATAATTCTTTGAGACACCCAAGTTCATAAAAGAAAATATAGACATCATGTTCCACTCTTCTGATGATTCCTTCTTGTCCTGGGTTGGTAGTTTTCTTCTCAAGGAATCGACAATGACATTACCCTTACCGGGGGTGTAGGAAATATCAAAATAAAATTATTTTAGTTACTACACACAAAATCTATGATGGAGATTCAAATATTTTTTGATAACATATAACTCATGATTTTATGGTCTAAATAAATGGTAAACCCTTATCCAAAAAGGTATTTCCAGCAACTCTTTAGAGCATGTATCACACTTAAAAGTTCAAGATAATGAGTATAATAGTTATTCTAATGTGGCCAAATATTTCAAGAACCATAGGCCACCACATGATCACCATTCATGAGAACATTTCCCAAACCCAAACTTGATGCATCACCAAATATCTCATATCCCTTCCTAACCTATGGAAGATTCCACACTAGTGTACAAGTTAAAAGGAGCTTCAACTAATTAAAATAATTATGACACATCGAGTCACATAAGAACATTAATATTTTCTAAGTGATAGAGATCATTAAAGAGGAAAATTTTGAAAAATATTTAACAAACTAATGGAAACACCCCCATAAAGACTAATAATATTTGGAAAGTGAAAATGTTTTTTAGTTGTTCCCATGTCATTTCGTCCTTCACCATTTCAATATCAACTTAAATACAATTTTATGAGACTGTGTGTACTAAGAACTTCACTTACTAAATATTGAAATTAGATTTCAATATCTTGGAATAAAATATGTGATCTCTCAAAATTTCTATAAATACTCTTAGATGGTTAACATGATCCTCCTTAGTTTTATATTATACCATGAAATCATCCAAGAACACATCCATGAATGAATCGAGATAGTCAGGGAATAACCTATTAATCATAACTATAATAACTATAGGAAAATTGGTTAGACCAAATATCATAATAAGGTACTCATAATGTTCATACATACTCTAAATGGAGGTTTCCAGGATGTAAAATTATTTGATTCTAAGCTAGTGATAACCAATCCAAATATAAATCTTCTAGAACCACTTAACCCCTTTCAATTGATCAAATAAACATTTATCATAGGCAACAGATTCTTTTTATTTACTATAAATCGATTGAATTTTTCATAATAGAGATAAAGTTAAAGGGTTCCATCAACTTTATTTTCAAAAATAATAGGTTGTACCCAAGGTGACACACTTAGGAGAAAGAATCCGTTGTCTGAAAAATCATCCAACTGTGTCTTTAACTCTTTCAGTTCAAGTAGTTCAATATGGTAATAGGTAATAGAGATGGTTTCGGTACTTGGCATTAAGTCAATAGAGAACTATACCTCCTTTAATAGTTATAATCCAAAAAAATCAAATGAAAACATTTTGGGAAACTCATTGACAATTGTAGGAAGAAATTTGATCAATGATTTTCAATCTTGATCAAAAGAAAACACTGATATCACCCCACCCAACTCTAAAAATTTGTTCTAACTCTATTATACCTTGGGACCCTTTCTTCATAGAAAACAAGGAACACCCCTTTGGGGGTAATAAAGGAGACACATCAAAGATAAAATTTATTTTGGGATTTTTGGTATAGCATTCAATCCATATTGAAAATGATTTCCAAAGGTTTTAGGTTAAGAACTAAAAATCATAGGTCACTTTAATCTCTGATAAAGATAAGGTACAATATAGTCATTGAGACCCTTCCCTCTCATTCTTCCAAGGGGTGTAGCAATATCCATCAATACCCTTCTTAGTATAATTTTCATTCAAACTTTTATCATGATTCAATGATTTTTATCTATAAGTATAACGCCTTTTACACTCCTCTATCTGAATATTCTCCCTGATACAACATGTTATAATTAGTACATGCATGTATCATTTTATAATTGAGAATGGACTTTTTAATAATGTTCTTTATCTCATAAAATGATTTAATAATCTAGGATTAAATATATGAATCATGTAGTAACTTTAATATCATCAGTGTTTCTTTATCTAAAATTCCACATAATAACTTGTTTTGGTACAACTTTACTAAAAATGATAATTTTGTATATTTTCTATATCATTCATATAACTCCTGATTTCAATCATCTACAAATTCATTAAAATCATCTAATTTCTAAATATTCTTATCTATTGTATTAAACTATAGAAAATTAGAAATATTCCCCACTAATATAATACAATATTCATCATGATGTTTTACAATGTTAAAGTCATTGTTAATTATGTTTTGAATTTCATTCTTCTCTATTGGGGAAATAGGTTGTTCGTTCTAATGATGGAAACACATCAAAATTTTTATAATATTCAATTCCTTTTGTTATATATATCACATATCCAATAGAAAATTGTTTTAATATCAAGTTATCAAAGACTTCCTGACTTTTTCAACATCATCTAAAATAAAAATCAGAACACGGAAATATTATTCTTCCATTAATGGATTTATTTATAATTAAAAAATTTAAAAATGAATATATCCTTTTAACATGTTTAGGTTAATTAAATGGTAAATTAATCCAATGTTTATAAATTTATACCCTATTAATAAATATCTATATAAAAAACATAACATCCATTAATTAAATAAAATCATGTAAAAATAATACATTAATAGGAATAACATACAAGCATTTATAAAATTTGACTAAGAACAAGTTATAATATAAAATATAATTACAATCAATTGATATTATGATTTCATATTTTATGGTGTAAAAAAAATTATATAACATATAGAAAAATACATATGAAATAATAAAATAATGATTAGACTATAATATATTTACAATGAAACTATGAAAAAAATAAATACATAATTCATGAATACATAAAAACAAAAAAAAACAATAAAAAACTAATTCAAAAAATATATACCCTAGTAATAAACTTAAAATTAACTACATATTTTATAATTAATAAAATTAAAAATAAATTAAAATCATAAATATAGACCAATAATAAAAATCTATAAAAGATACCTCAATCCCAATTTGAAATCTCTATGTAAATATTATGAAAGTATTTGAGATAAAAAATTATAATGAAAATTTAAGAGTAGAGATTTTGAGAACTTACCTTATACCTAAAAGAAACAAATAGATAAGGGGAATAGGTTCACAAAATAGAAGATGGATAAGAAGAACCCGCTAAGAAGAATAATAATTTGTTGTGAAAAAGTCAAAGGGGGTACTAAAAAAGGTAAGAAGAGGTTTTAGGGATGAATTTAAAGGGTATGGGAGGTTTGTAGAGAGATGAAGGTGGATAGGGGATTGTGTTGTATGAGGTTATATAGAGGACCACATTCCTTCATGTAATAGGATAAATAAAAGATAATGTAGTATGGCTAGATATTAAGCTTTAAATATTAGTGGTTTTTAAATAACAACTACTAAAAAATATTAGTGATAGTTTTTTAAAAAACAAGATAATATTTTGTTATGTGGATATTAAAGTTAGCCGTAATTAAAATAGTAGTCTAAAGTGGTAAGAATCATAGGTTTTTTAATTGGTTATGGTTTTTTGACAACGCCTTAGATAAACTACCCTAAATGATAATTTTTCTTCTAGTGTTAAGGGTTTCTTATTCACCTTCAAATTATGAATAGAATATGTGATAAATTTACTATAATATATCATGATCTCTAGAGATAATAGTGAGAGATTCATAATTCTGAGGTTTTCCATGAACCATCAATTGAAGGCACCTTGATCCTATACCATTATCCTCACAACTATTACCCCATATATGAGGAATAGATGTATATTGTCTCCCACCTAGTTCCTACAATTATTGATGGTGAGTGAAATAGAACATGAATACCTACGTGATAGGGAAATATCAACCTTAGAAACATCTCAATCCAAATTGGTGGGATTGAGGTCACCTAGGAAAATTCCATTCAGATGGGCTAATAGTGGTAAGGCATCCCCCATCGAAACATCAAACTAATTTAGGATTCTCTCCTTGGAGAAAATAAATTCTTATATTCCTTATCTAAGGGAGGTGAAAGAGTATGTCCACCACATATAAGAAACCAACAAGGAGATAACTTATAGGGTTCCTATTCAATGTGGTCATCATTATTGATGTGTGACACAAATTATATTAGAAGATGAAAAAGGAATATATTCATACCCTAATCATCTAGATTTTGGAATCCAAAAGGGGATTCCATCAGGGGTATAAATCCAAAAAAACTCAAGAGTAGGTCCACATTCATGTTAATTCCAACACCACTAAGGCCCATAGATGTATCCCAATAGTGGATTGGTGGCCAGTTCTAGATCACCATTATACAAAATCTTCAGAATTCATTGAAACTAGCCTTTCTCATGACTTTAATAGACACCTCACTAATGAGATAGATTATTTATCAACATAGAGTCCCTCACTAGGATTCCCCATTGTAACCAGTATCTAGTATTATATCATTCCTTAAAGAAAAGAGAGTAATAGCTACAACTATAACTTCCTAGGGGTAACCCCATCCCATGGGGTTGGAGGCATTTTTACCCTCACATTAATCTTTATCATCATCTAATGGATAAGAATATACCTATATTATAGATATTACTTTACTATGGAATTTGATGTCGCCTATCACAAATACCAAATTAGTAGATTTCATTACTATTGAATTTGTGGAAAATGATACTAATGAAGAATATATAAATGTATAGGCATATATAGGGACTTCCACTTGGTAGGATAATTAAAATAAAAAGTGAAAAGGGATGGTTAGTTTAACATCCCAACCACCACCCAATAGTGGTGAATCTATCTCAGTAGAAGAGTAGGCTTCTTTGTTCAAGACCAAAATAGAGTATCTTGACAAAATCAATACTAAATTGATTATGGGAAACATAACCACTAAGTATGATCATCAGGATGAAGCTTTCGTGCCTCCATCCACCAATTTTATTCAGTGGAAGGAGATTTCTCTACCCATAAAGGTGAAATAGAGCCACCCCCATCAACTTTAGATCACATCAATAAGATCATTTTATAGAAATATTTTTTGATTATTATGATTTTCCACAACATAGGTGATATCAATTGCCATTTTATGAAAGTAATTAAAGGATAACTTAGGTAGTGGTATCCTATGAATTACTAGATACTCTTACAAATTGGATGAAATTTATGGAAGTTCGACATAAACTGGTACAACAAGAGAGGAGACCATATTTTGAGTGGTTTTATTTGAATTATTCCATATAAATTCCTGAATACCAATTTCTCTACATTCAATGGAATGGGGGATATAGAGTAGAATTTTACCCATTTTTATTCCTAGTGTGGCCCAATGTTAGGTACCCCAAAACAAAAAGATGCTACCAAACTCATATTCTTTATAAAAATCTTATAAGGTCCTATATTTATTTAGTATAATAAAATTAAAGTTGGGTATATTACAACTTAAGAATATCTCTTTTAGTAATTCCTCTACCAATTCATCTCAATGATGCATAAAACAACTATCCATGGCCTCTCTAATTGAAAAAAGAAAAATAATTAGTGAGTAATGAATTTAATTATAATATGGAAGAATAATACTTATAAATACTGATTCCCCAAGAAAAATTACTAAATAACTATATAGATAACCTATATTATGAGTTTTCAACCATACTTTTACCCTTGAAGTGTGCTGATGGATTCTGAGATTTTGAGACTATAGCACACCATCTAGAGGATTCTATTTGGTGAATAAAGGAAATAAATTATTAAGAACCACCATAAAAAATAAGGAATATTGGGAAAGAAAAAATAAATGTTTTCTCCCTCAAACAAAAAATTATGAAGTGATGTGAATTTAATGGTAGGAAGAATAAATTTTATTCCTTTTATAATGATCAAGTTAAAGAGTACATCATCTTTTCCTTAAAGAGAAACCTAGTTGAATTTCTATAATTTAAGAATCTAGATAATGAAAGGTATAATTATCACCCAAATTACTATTCCTTCAATCATATTTTGGGTCTCAATATCTAGGAATGCTTTATATTTAAATATTTACAGTAAAAGTTGTTTAACAATGGTAAAGTTACATTATAAAATCCCAAGGTTCCCATGAAATATGTGTAATCTATTCTCCTAAAGGAATGAGAAGAATGAGAAAACACATTATATGGGAATATATAAATATTTTATAACTATATGATCTATAAAATTGTGTAATATACACATGAAATAATTAGGGAATGACTAATTCAACCAATCATGACCCTAATTACCTCGACGTCTCCAACTATGGAACATTCTACTACTCTGAATCTTAATATTTTACATAATTAACAAAGGTGATATAATAAGAAAGTGGGGTCCCTAAGGATTCCAATATTATCCTAAACTCATACAAAATCCATGCCCCCAATATTTGGAGAATGGAAATCTTCCCAACAACTGATCCAATGAGAACCATCCTTAAAAAATATATCCTCTTTAGATAGGGAGAATTAGTTTTCTTTTATTAATGTTATACAATTAATGGAAAATCACACTGAGAAGGAAATTTTTTACCAAATGGTAGCCTCTATTTCCATTAACATAGTATCATCTGGGTCTAAATAGTTTTCAATCGATCCGGATGAGTTCACTCTTGATAGAGATGATCAAAAATTTATATAATTATATAATCCTTGATAGTTTTTCACATCCTATGCTCATAGAAATGGTGAAAAATAGATTGGTAATACCATTCCCACTATATAAGAATGCATCTCCAACCCTATTGATGCATTAGAACACAATATTGAAATATTATGAACCTAATGTCTATGGTAGATCTAGTCACTAGGGTCCAAACCTATAATCACATCATCATCCACCAATCATGCCATTGGTAAATATAACGGTGTATTCATGTATTCTACCTATAAGCCCCCGGAATCTTACAGGGCCATCTCTATTGAGGAATAGATCACCCAAATACTATGAGAAAATTAAAATCTATAGAAAATAATTATATAGTTCCTTTAGGGTTATTTTTTCTATGGTGAAATACTATCATCCTATTATAGTGGTCCTCCATGAAATGTAATACCCTATCCTATAATGATATAAGAATTTTAATATTATTTAACCCCTCATCAGGTGAATTCGTGACATTATTCAATGGAATTGATCATCACATAGTCCAAAATACATTAAGATATCTCAATTAAATTTGTGACACCATCGATGTATTAGTCACCAATATCTTTGACATTATCCCTTAAACTAATCAAGATAAATAAATTACTCCCAAGATATAAAATTAAAACTTGTTTCAATGAAGATCAGTTAATATATGGAACCGAGAGGAAGCAATTTTGTTATTCATCTCTCAATAATTTATCAAGGTATATTCCTTCTAATAGAAGAAAGTTTTCTGGTGTTTTTCCTCCACCTTGGAAAATAATTTGATTGAACTCTCAAGGATCGAGTGACCTGAGAAATAATATTTGAGAGACCATTCTAATTACTACCCCTACCATTGATTTTTATGGTATACAATCAAGATGTGATTCATATTTTTGGACTGGATTTATATGTAGATAGATAAGGGGATAATGGATCCAACTACATCTAAATCTCCACTTCATTCATTTTAATACCTTGAGAAGAATAATCAATGTGTGTAAAATAATTAGGTCCATCCATATCTTGAAGAAAGAAAATACAGGTTCAATTCCTTAAATATTGACAATGTGGTTTAAAACATCACATGTTCATTAGAGAATAACTTTCTTGATATTTCTAAGATCAAGAGACTTGAGGAAGCACATATTAAATATCATTCAAATTATTATCCCAACCACCAAATTTTATGACATATGGTCAAAGGATGATTTTTCATCAAATAGTTTCTATATAATAAAATAGATGAAGTACTAATATATATTGTGGATCCCAAGACAAATTAAACATGTATGTGAGCCATTATCACTCTAAAATACAAGTATCAATCCCAAAAAACCATGTCATATGAATAAATGCCTTGTTACATGAATCTAAATTTCATATCACTAGGTCCATTTCAAATGACCTTGTTCTTGAATTTCAACTGCATGACACAAGGTCCTTATAAAATGACCTTAAAATGTACAATGTATGGTCCATCCCATGTGACCATAAATTTCTCAAAGTAGTCAGTCGCAAATGACCATAAACTATGTGCCTCAGTTTTCATAGGGTGCCATTTTTTGCAAGCTCTGCCTATTTTATGTAATAAATGAAAAAGATACCCCCATTATATCTTATAAACTCAATACATTTCTTTTAATATTTTATTTACCCTCCTATTATATTAAATTCTATTCTTTTTTCCCAAATATATTGTTTAGAGAGCTTTGGTATAAATATAGTGTATTCCAAACACAATTGGACTTCTCCTCTTCTATTTAACCTAATTCAAATCAATGATGCTTGAATCACTATAAACTAAATGCCTTGAGTTAAGATACTGTAGAGACCAAAATCTTGACATAAATAGACATTAAATTTCATTTGCATAATACTTAATACATAACAAAAACACACACACAAGGACCGTAATAGTTTAGTGTCTTTGGAAACTCGGAAAAATAATCTTCTAATCATGGTGAAAGATATTCGACATCTCCCATAAAGATATTCCCCTTTTTTTTCCTACCTAAAACCTTTCTTTATATCCTGGGGAAAAGAAAACATAAAAATGGTGAGCTCAAATGATTAGTAAGGGTAAGCATGGAGAAAATAAAACAAATATACATTTGAACTTCAAAACATGAACATAAATTTTTAACGTCAAAATATTGAGTTGTGAAGTAAATCTTGGCAGTATGCAAGGCATAGATCATAAAGAAACATTAATAATGATAAAATATCATGGGAATAAAACATGTAATTGTGGAAAAAAATTAAGCACATGATATGATTTCCATAGTAGCCAAGGCATTGCTGCCAAGACCATCTTACTGGACAAAGTCCATTACTAAACCGAGTTCACTCCTCATTCCAGTCCTGTATTACTGAACCGGATTAACTTTCCATTCCATCCATGTCTATCTCATGAGATATAAATCTTTACCCAATGCATTGTAGGGAGATATAGTTCCCACCCATCTCATAATGAAATCATTCTTACTTGGGCCACAACATAAACATAAATCATTCATCATAACCCAAAGAATAAAATGGGTTTCATAAACATCATCCCATCATAACATAATCCATATAAAACAAATGAATATAATTTCATCATAAGAAAATTGAAACCATGTAAATAATGGAGACATTATACTTGAAACATACACATATGAAATAATTTCATCTTAGATGGAAAATGGTTTTGATAAAACACTTGAAATGAATTCTTGGGGAAAATATCCTTTCTTCTTTAAAATAATTTTCTTTTCACAAAATTCCATGCAATTTTAAAATAAAAGTATTTTGTTGAAAATATTCATGAAATCTTGCATATGAATCTTCATGTAAATAAGGCTTTATGAAACCGTAAAAATCTGTTCATGCCGTATAAGTTAAAAAAAACATTTTCCACGTACTTTTGTCGGAAAAGTCAAAAAATTCCTCATGTGGTAAAAAAAAGTAAGATTCATTTAATAACATGTGGTAAAATTAAAAAATGTATAAAAATTACTTTAAACATACATGAAAACATTTTTATAAAACATGGGCATGGATGATAACAATAACCCCAGTAAATACTTACGAATAAACAATCTCGGATAAGAATGAGATTGGAATAATTATCCCTTACCTTAGGTCTGATATGCTTAGTACGTATCTAAACCTTTTGTATAATGATTTAAATAATTTCATTGACTTATTAAAGAATCATATTCATTGTTATTATATCATATATGGTTCAATTATGACTTTATAATACCCGTTCTTTTGTAAATTCCATGTTAAAGCAGCGTTTTGGGTAAAATCATTTCATTTATCGTACATGTTTTGATTTGTTGTTATTGATATTATTATTACTTATATAATGATTTAATTACTTATAGAATGTAAATCATGATTTATATATCATATATATTCAGTATATACATATATATAATAGATAGATGAATGAAATTAAATACACCATTCATGGAGACGGTAGGTCGTACGTACGCATGAACGCTGTTTTCCTTTCCTTATTGACTTGAATGGAATTAAGTAGATGACATACATATATATATAAATAAATACAGTAGCATTATTATTTCATATATTTCATTATTACTTATTATATATACTTTATAATCATTCTTGAATTGTTAACATGGAAAATGAATATCATCGCGTCGTGGAGACGGTAATCCGTGCGTACGCACGAGCGATGATATCATTCCCATATTTATTAAATGGAATTGGTGTGGATTATATAATATCTTATAATCAATATGATTTTATAATAATCATATATATTTATTCTTTAAACCATTATACCCATCCAAGTAAGGTGGTGGTGGAAAAACTGATTACACCACGGCGTGGAGACGGTATTCCGTACATACGCACGTGCGGTGATTTCGTTTTCCGTAGGATGGATAGAAGGTGAAATGGGGTTGTTTCATATTTATAATAACATATACGTATATCAGTGATACTTATGTTATTACTTAATAATGAAATAACTAAATAAGAGGAAGTATAAGAAGAAATAAATTTGAAAGAATCGGTAACGGATATTACCTCTTCTTCAACACGCCTCTTTGAAACCTCCTCTTTGGGCACTAAAATTGGTCTTTGAAGAATACCAAGACCTATAGTATGTTTCTAGGGAAGTTTATAATGAAAATGGGCAGGTTTTGGCCGATATTGAAGGCTCAAAGTTGTGTAAAGAGAAGAGGTAGGAGGTGCCCTTTTATAAGGGAGGGGAGGGGCACCTTTGGAAAACTTAAAATATTATTTTATAATTACGTCATATTCGGTTTATAACAGCTCCAAATTGATTTATTTATAAGATAAGGTTGGTATGGGTCGAAATACTCTCAAAAAATAGGTTTTAGACAAGTTTAGGTTACTATTTTAACCTTATAATTTAGATTTAACTCTAAGTTAAATAATTTAACTTTTACCGTGTCTTTTTGTTTTCTTACACTATATGGTTAATAAACTTACTATAACAAGACAAAAGAACTCCAATTGGTTCATTATTAATATATATATCCTTTTATAAGTAACTTCTCCAAACATTATATTTTTAGGAATAAAATAACAATTAATAATATAATATTTGTTTTAATAACTATTTTATGTCAATTTTGACACTATTTGGTACTTGATTTTTGTGAAAATCATAACAGCATGATTAGTTCACAAAAATTTAATTAAATCAACACTAACATGTAATATTAACCTATAAAATTATTTTAATTCATAAAAAGTCTAAAATTACATTTATTTGGGAATTTATAACATCAATTATGTTAATATTTCATTAATAAGGTAATTACTTCATCATCATTGTGTCATAAATAAATTAAATTATTTAATGTCTAAAAATTATAAATAAAATACCATTATGTAGGAAATATTTTTATATTTCTAATAAATATTTATAGTCGAATTTATCTTATGTATAACCATATGTTAAAAATAGTTTAGTTATTAAACTGTGATTTTAACTATTTTAACTCTTCTTTAAATAAAATAATAATAAATGTCCTAATCTAATACAAGTGGACCTAAAGGGTAATATTTTATTCCTAAGGTTTTTTTTGGTCGAATTACACTTATACAATAGAATTAGGACATTTTTTATGGTAATATTAATATCAGTTTTACCCTTAATTACCCTATTTACTTTTAACCGTGGAAAATAAAAGTAAAAATTTACTATTCACCAAAATTTATTTTTATCTTATTGAACCAAATTTTACTTACTGATATCAAACATGTCTCTCGGATTTTTGAAATTACACTCACATAAGTGGTAAAATTAAGTTTTATGTAAATTTACAAATTCTCCTAAGAGGTGGGTAAAAAACAGTCAAAAGTTCAATAAAATTTTTATATATCTAAAATTATTATAAAATGACTCCAATGAATTACATTGAACTTATATAGGTATTATGTATCAATTTTTACCTAAAATAAATTTAAATAAAATAAATAATTATTTAAATAAAAAGTTGGTTTTTAAATAGTAACCGAGTGTTTTCACTATTCATCAAAAATTGAAAGTTTTCAGAAAAATACAAAAAATTCACCCTAGGCTAATTTCGATATTTCGAATCCAAAAATGAAGTCCATTTCAAAATTTAAAATTTATAAAATTTCAAAAAGTTGGTATTACTATTCATAACGGCTAGTTTATATAACATATCGTTGTTTCATGAAACTGCGTATAACACACGCTATCGTGGAAGGTCGTGATTGCATGTAATGCAATCCAAGTCAGGGATGTGTGTAGTGAAATCTCATTTTGGTGTAGAGTAAAACAAAAGACATAAATGAAATTAGAAATAATATTTTTCATAAAATCTCGGGGTGTTACATTCTGCCCCCCTTAAAATGAATTTCTCCCTCGAAATTCATCGGGGTTATAAATGGTTTACTACTCGAAAGTTTCTTTAATAGAAACCCACATAGTAAAAAGGAATACCAAAAATTATCTTTAAAAACTAAAGTATGAAACGTAATAGTTACCCAAATTAACTAATCATTGGGTTTCTGCATAGGAGAACATAGGTGAAAATATGGATATGAAAGAGAAATATAACCATCAAGTTCTAATGGAGAGTTGTAGAGAACATGGATATGAAAAAACCAACAATAAATTTGTGATGATATAAGGTACCATCTGATTCATCGGATATAAGGGCACTAGGACAGCATTTATGGTTTTCAAGATGATTTCCCTAAAGTTGAAGAATTTGAATTAGAAGAAATACTTACTTTATTTCGGTACAATCTCACCGTTTTTTCATGCCTTGAACAATTTACGCTTCATATCTTAAAGAAATGAAGTTGAATTTCTCATTTTTGAAGTTTTAGCAGATCATGTGATAGAATGATGGGTCACTCCATCTATTTTAAACAAAAGGTTAGCAAAAGTTATCAAATATACATAAGTCCATCTATGGTGAGGTTAATCGTATATGATTCCAAAAATGGTATTATACTTCATCTATCATAATGCTTAATAAAATAAAGGTAGTTTCTAGTAACCAGGGACTTCCTGTAGGCTAGTGGTAGGCGATAAAGGCCTGTCTCACTTCAGTTGTGGGTTCGATTCCCACAGCCTTGTCCGACGCGATGGGTTGTCGCCTGTCCTGCAGGTTGTCCTTTTTCTAAAACTAAATTATTATAACATTCTATCAATAATATCGAAAAATTTCTATCCCTAAACAATAATAACTTATGTCCAACATAATTCTTTCCAATCTTTAGTCTATTCCAAAATACATATGTCCAATCTCATAGTATAAAGAAAACAATTATTTGAAAGGTCACATAACAATCACTTGAATACCATCATTTATCCCCCATATATCATAAGATATATCTTGTTGGTCAAATTACAAACATGTGAATACCTTAATCATGTATTACCATTGAACCTTAGTGAAAACAGGAGTACTGTCGAAAGTTAACTCTTTCCACATACCAAAATCCCAAAAATTATATTTACTCAAACTATAATATCACTTAGTCCTTATATCAGTCATGAGCTCATGAATACTATTAAACATTTCATTTTCCCCTTATCATATCATCTACTTTCCAAAATATTTGAATTACTTTTCATGGTTACCAATACCATATAATTATTGAAATCCATAATAAACCAATACATAGATATTCCAATATTCCACAGTACTAAAAATTAGATTCCACGACATTATTTTGGAATCCCGTTACATAAACACATAATCATTCCACTACATAGTTGTCATTCTTAACATCACCAGTAGTGATCGAATATGACTTCCATTTGTCCTTTTTTTTAAGAGGTTGCTCACGTCGATCATCATTAACCCTTGGATTAGGGAATTGGTTAGCATAATGCCCCATTTACTTTCACTTGAAGCATTGAAGTTTTGGTGGAGCATTCTCTATAGTCTTTTCTCTATTCACATCATTAGAAACCTTTTTCTCATTACTTCGACACTCAGCTACTTTATTACCTTCTTTTACACACTTGAAATATTTTATAGTACCTTTTAGACAATCTTCACCATGCTTCTTTCCACACTTTGAGCATAAAGAAAGATTCACCTTCTTTTCACCATTGTTCTGAGATTTTTCCTAGAACTCCATCTTTCGTTTCTTGTCAAAACCATGAGATGGATATGTTACACCAATTTCTAGTTCTACCTTGATATCACAATGCACAATTTCTTTATAGCTACTGAAGTCTCTTATATCTAATGCCCTCCAAAGACTTGATTTTAAGCCACTGAAGAATCGATCAACTTTACTTTCAGGTTGGATGATAAAGCCAGATTCATACCTTGCAAGTCTTGTAAAATTCACTTTGTATATACCAATAGATTCATCATCCTTCTGATTAAGCTCAAGTAACTCCTTTTCCATCTTTGTTTAAATAATATGAGGGAAGTACTTACTTAAAAACAAGTTCTTGAACTCATCCCATTCCATGGATTCAATTTCATCTCGGGGCCTTGTATTCATAATTAGAGTCCACCACTGGTCTGCTTCACCTTCTAAACGATAAACAGCGAAAATTAATTTTTCATGTTCTGAACAGCGAAGTATGGAAAATATCTTTTTAATGGTACTGATTCATTGTTCAGCAACAATTGGATCAGAAGACCCATTGAAAGACGGTGGATGTTGCCTCATAAAGAACTCATTAGAATATTGTTCCCTTCTCTGGTCATTTGGAAATCCAGAATGATTCATATCTTGTGTAAGTATAGAAATAAGATTTTTTCACTCCATCTCCCATAAAATTTGGCTGTTCGGAAGGACAATCATTGCATTTTCCATTACATTGATCAACACAGTTCCTTCAGGTTCTATCCATCGTCTAAAACCCGAAAAGAATAGTGTGAGAGGCAAAAATCATGCTAGGAAAACAACATAATAAAGGGGGAGTGCCTTCAATATCTAACATATTAGGTTTAATTCTAATATCGTTACCATAATTATAGGACTATAACCTATACTTATACTTAACCTTAGGGACATCCCTAGATATACCTTAGAAATATCTCTAGTGATCTCACTAAAGTTCTCGCATCCAAGTTTCCAATGGTTGACTAAACATCCCTCTGATACCAACTATAAAGACTCAAATCTTGACATAAATAGACATTACATTTCTTTTGTGGAATACTTAATACATAACAAAAACATACACACAAGGACCATAATAGTTTAGTGTCTTTGGAAACTAAGAAAAATAATCTTCTAATCATGGTGAAAGATCTTCGACATCTCCCATAAAGATATTCCCCTTTTGTTTTCTTACCTAAAACCTTTCTTTATATCCTGGGGAAAATAAAACATAAAAAGGGTGATATCAAATTCTCATTAAGGGTAAGCATGGAGAAAATAAAACAAACCATATACATTTGAACTTCAAAACATAAACATAAAGTTTTAATGTCAAAATCTTGAGTTGTGAAGTAAATCTTGGCAGTACGTAAGGCATAGATCATAAAAAACATTAATCATGATAAAATAGCATGGTAATAAAACATGTAATTGTGGAAAACCATTAATCACATGATATGATTTTCATAGTAGCCAAGGAATTTCTTCCAAGACAATCTTAGTGGACAAAGTCCATTACTGAACTGAGTTCACTCCTCGTTCCAGTCCTGTATTACTAAAGTGGATTAACTTGTCATTCCAGCCATGTCTATCTCATGAGATATAAATCTTTACCCAATACATTGGAGGGATATATAGGTCCCACCCATCTCATAATGAAATCATTCTTACTTGTGCCACAACATAAACATAAATCATTCATCATAACCCAAAGAATAAAATGGGTTTCATAAAAATCATCCCATCATAACATAATCCATATAAAACAAATGGATATCATTTTATCATAAGAAAATTTAAACCATGTAAATCATGGTGACGTTATACTTTAAACATACACATATAAAATAATGTCATCTTAGATGGAAAATGGTTTTGATAAAACACTTGAAATGAATTCTTGAGGAAAATATCCTTTCTTCTTTAAAATCATTTTCTTTTCACAAAATGCCATGAAATTTTAAAAGAAAAGGATTTTTTTTAAAATAGTCATGAAATATTTTATAGGAAGATTCATGGAAATAAGGCTTTATGAAACCGTAAAAATCCGTTCATGCCATATAAGTTAAAAAACATTATCCTCGTACTTTTGTCAGAAAAGTCAAAAAGTTCCTCGTGTGGTAAACAAAAGTATGATTCCTTTAATAAAATGTGGTAAAATTCAAAAATTGGTAAAAATGACTTTAAACATACCTGAAAAAAAATTTATAAAACATGGGCATGGATGATAACAATAACCCTAGTAAATACTTACGAATAAACAATCTCGGATAAGAATGAGATTGGAATAATTATCCCTTACCTTAGGTCTGATAAGATTCGTACGTATCCAAACCTCCTGTATAATGATTTAAATAATGTCATTGACTTATTAAATAATCATATTCATTTTTATGATATCATATATGGTTCAATTATTACTTTATAATACCCGTTATTTTGTAAATTCCATGTTAAAGCAGCGTTTTGGGTAAAATCGTTTCATTTATCGTACGTGTTTCGATTTGTTGTTCTTTATATTATTATTACTTATATCATGATTTAATTACTTCCATAATGTAAATCATGATTTATATATCATATATATTCAGTATGTACATATATATAATAGATAGATGAATAAAATGAAATACACCGATCATGGATACGGTAGGCTGTACGTGCGCATAAACGCTGTTTTCCTTTCCTTATTGACTTGAATGGAATTAATTAGATGACATACATATATATATATCATTATTATGTCATATATTTCATGATTACTTATTATATATACTTTATAATCATTCTTGAATTGTTAACATGGAAAATGAATCTCATCGCGTCGTGGAGACGGTAATCCGTACGTACGCACGAGCGATGATATCGTTCCCATATTTATTGAATGGAATTGGAGTGGATGATATAATATCTTAAAACCATTATGATTTTATAATAATCATATATAGTTATTCATTACACCATTATATCCATCCAAGTAAGGTGGTGGTGGAAAAACTGATTACACCACGGCGTGGAGACGGTATTCCATACGTACGTATGCGCGGTGATTTCATTTTCCATAGGATGGATATAAGGTAAAATGGGGTTGTTTCATATTTATAATAACATATCATTATAATATTGATACTTATGTTATTACTTCATAATAAAACAACTAAATAAGAGGAAGTATAAGAAGAAATAAATTTGAAAGAATCGGTAACGGATATTACCTCTTCTTCGACACGCCTCTTTGAAACCTCCTCTTAGGGCACTAAAATTGGTCTTTAAAGATGACCAGGACCTCTAGTATATTTATAGGGAAGTTGAGAAGGTAAATGGTCAGGGTTTTTCGGAGCTTGAAGGCTCAAAGTTGTGTAAAGAGAAGAGAGAGGAGGTGCCCTTTTATAAGGGAGGAGAGGGGCACCTTTGGAAAAACTTAAAATATTATTTTATAATAAAGTCATATTCGGTTTATAATAGCTCCAAATTGATTTATTTAGAATATAAGGTGGGGATGGATTGAAATACTCTCATCCAATAAGTTTTGGACAAGTTTAGGTAACTATTTTAACCTTATCATTTAGATTTAAATTTAAGTTAAATAATTTAACTTTTACCATGTCTTTTTGTTTTCTTACACAATATGGTTAATAAAATTACTATAACAGGCCAAAAGAATCCTAAGTGGTTCATTATTAATATATATATCCTTATCTAATTCATATTTCTGAACCTTAGATTTTGAGGAATAAAATAACAATTAATAATATAATATTTGTTTTAAAAACTATTTTAAGTCAATTTTGACACTATTTGGTACTTGATTTTTTTAAAACTCATAACAGCATGATTAGTTCGAAAAAAGTTAATTAAATCAATACTAAAATGTCATATTAACCTATAAAATTAGTTTAATTCATAAAAAGTCTAAAATTAAATTTATTTGGGTATTTATAACATCAATTATGTTAATATTTCGTTAATAAGGTAATTACTGCATCATCATTGTGTCAGAAATAAATTAAATTATTTAATGTCTAAAAATTATAAATAAAATACCATTATATAGGAAATATTTTTATCTTTCTGATTAATATTTATAGTCGAATTTATCTTATGTATAACCCTATATTAAAAATGTTTTAGTTATTAAACTTTGATTTTAACTATTTTAACTCTTCTTTAAATAAAATAATAATAAATGTCCTAATCTAATCCAAGTGGACCTAAAGGGTAATATTTTATTCACAATGTTTTTTTTGGTCAAATTAAACTTATCCAATAGAATTATTACATGTGTTAGTGTAATAGTAATATCATTTTTACCCTTAATTACCCTATTTACTTTTTACCGTGGTAAATAAAAGTAAAAAGTTACTATTCACCAAAATTTATTTTTATCATATTGAAACAAATTTTACTTAATGATATCAACCATGTCTCTCTGATTTTTGAAATTCCACTCACAGAAGTGGTAAAATTAAGTTTTATGTAAATTTGCAAATTCTCCTAGGAGGTGGGTAAAAGACAGTCAAAAGTTCAATAAAATTTTTATATATCTAAAATTATTATTAAATGACTCCAATGAATTACATTGAAATTATATAGGTATTATGTATCAATTTTGACCTAAAATAAATTTAAATAAAATAAATAATTATTTAAATAAAAAGTCGGTTTTTAAATAGTAACCCAGTGTTTTCACTATTCATCAAAAATTGAAAGTTTTCAGAAAAATAATAAAAATTCACCCTAGGCTAATTTCAATATTTTGAATCCAAAAATGAAGTTCATTTTGAAAGATAAAATTTATAAAATTTTAAAAAGTTGGTATTACTATTCATAACGGCTAGTTTATATAACATATCGTTGTTTAGTGAAACTGCGTACAACACACGCTATCGTGGAAGGTCACGATTGCGTGTAATGCAAGCCAAGTCAGGGATGCGTGTAGTGAAAGCTCATTTTGGTGTTGCGTACAATACAAGACATCAATGAAATTGAAAATAATATTTTTCATAAAATCTCGGGGTGTTACAGATACTCCTCTTGGAATCCCAAATTACTTAAGTCAAGATACACCTCTTAAAATCCAATAACCTTGAGTTGAGATTCTCCACTTAGTTTCCTATTTCATAGAAATTAGTAATAAGGATATTGACTTATTTTAATGTGCAACACTATGGCCCAAATCACCTGGATCAATATGAGGTGGTATGCAACCTCATTCGCACCTCCTTGTACATAAGATGTTTTGACTACTAGTAATGGCCTATTAAACATATAGGGAGACTATTCCATTAGTATAAATGAATATCAAAGTGGTACATACAAAAAAATAAACCAAAGGAAGAACCAATGAACATGATAAATAAAATCAATAAGATGAAATAATTACATCAACACATTATTCTATAAAAATATGACATAAAACATTCAGTGTCATACAAAGTAGTGAATAGGGATCCTTGACACCGGTGATCAATGTACAAAAGGAAATAAGGAGAAATCAATAAAAGATGCATCTCTAATAAAGGACTCGGAGTATGTCCTAGTATTGACTTGATCCTCAGTAACCAACACCTACATAGTAATATTTAATAGGTTCATTGAACTTATTCAAGTCCCTAATTATAAATTTTTTACATGTATAGAGATATTTGTGTTGGGTGTGAGAATAAACTCAGTAATACACCACCAACAGTCCCTAAACATTAATATAGAAAGTGTATAATGGAGGATGAATTGACATAAAATCTAAACACAGTAAACATACAACCTATTTAGGTCATCATGTGATAACCATTCTACCACAAACCCCAACCCTACCTATTTTGGATTCATGTTGGAAGGAAATTCTGTCGGCACTACCATAGCCAAGCATAATACACAACCAATTCTTGTCTCGTAGGTAACGACCTCAATCGTACCATGACCCATCCTAAAGGTTCCTGATAGGTCAAACATATCACACTGACCCATCATAAAGGTTCTTGGTAGGTCCAACATATCACCCTGGCCCATCCTGAAGGTTTCTGGGAGGCTCAATATATCACCTTGGTCCATTCTAATGGTTCTTGGGAGGTCACCATAAGTAAAAAAAAGAATAGTGATATCAATATGAATCAATAACAATATAAAAAATGATGGAAACATCATTTCATCTCATACATCATCTATCTAGGTCTAACCATCTCCAACCAACCCTAAATAGCACCTCTAAGGTTAAAGTTCCCAAGTGAAAATCCCCTACATTATTCAAATTTCAATTGAAATTTCCACTCTAGTCATGCATTAACCTAAAACTCCCCCTATAAAGGTTCCACTATGTCTATACAAGCCTGATCGAATACATTTTTACCCTAGGTTGAATTCTTAATGGATACCTATACATTGATTCACAAAACAATACATGAAACTTTTTAAAAACACCATAAAATGGTAAGGGTTTTCCTACCTTAGGTGTGGTGAGACTATAGCACCAAGAATTGTTTTCTATAATAATCCTAGCACACCAAAACCATAAAATCATCCCCAAATTAATATAATTAGGGTTACATAAAATTTAATAGATTAGAAACCATTATTTTAACTTTAATTACATTATATTTACCTAGAGGGACCCTCTATAATGAACAGTGTTCAATTCAGTAATGAAATTATGTGAGGAAGGAAAAATTCTTCCCAAGGAATTTTACCTCACTGTAAAATTGAGAAATGATTTGGGTAAGAGAAAGGGGATTATTAATAGGAAGTTTGGGTGAAAATGCAAAATAGAATATTATTAAAAATCTATGCATGGGGCTCACAAGCTAACTATTGAACACCATCATCTATTCAGTGGTTCTAGAAAGAATACCTAAGCGCTTGGACAATCTACCGGCTAACTAGTGGACCTATAAAAACATAGTGGAGTCTCATCCTCATCTGAAGATCCTTTAAACCATTTCTTGTACCATTAATGGGCTAAAAACATTAAAATACTACAAAATAAATTTAATTAAAAACATAACACACCTTCAATCATCTAGGGGAATTGAAAATTCCCACTATAAGGGATTCTTGACCCCAATAAGAACTCTTAGAGAAACTGAAAAAATAATTATGGCCACTATGCCCATAAATCTTATTCTCACTCCAACTTGTCTTCTTGGATCTTTTTAAGTTGTCATAAAACTTGAATAAGAGTCATTGTATTATCATGAAACACCATATAACTTCAATCCATAATCCACATTGGATGTTACTTGGATGAATCATCTACCTCTAACATAAAATCCCCACTATTAATCACATGTATCTGGTCTAATTAATACTTCTAAAGTTGTGATACATGAAGTAAATTGGTCATACCCTGATGTCATGGTAGGAGATCCAATCGATAATATATGATCCCAATTCATTCTATAATCCCAAATGAACCCAAAAAAATTCTGTTATATTCCCCTATTTCCTAAAATGTTGATGCCCTATCCCTAGTGGAACTTGTATAATACTGAGTCACCTATAAATAACTCTAAGGGTCTTCATCTATAGCCAACATACGAATTCTACCTACTTTGGGAAGTAACTAATAGCTTCTATATTTGTTACACCATATTAGAAATATCTTTCTCTAGGATTGTTCAAATCACTACCAAATCACCCATCTCATTCCAACACAATGGTGATTGACATGTTTGACCATAAAGAGACTCAAAAGGTTCCATTCGAATAAAATCCTAAAAAAAATTTGGTAATCAAACACTATCAAAGCTAGGTGGTCATCCAATTTCCCACCAAAATCAAGAACACACACTATGAGAACATCCTCTATAATATGAATCATCCCTATATACTATCCATTAATTGGTGGGTGATATGTGGTTCTCAACTTCATCTATATCCCCAATTCATTCTATAGGCCTTGAAAAAATTGTGACATGAAACAAGAATCTCTATCTAACATGATGTTCATAGGAAAACCATTAAACCATACTATATCTCACAAAAAAAGTCTTCCCAACTCATCAACTAATTAGATATCTCAAATTAGTAAAATTATTAAACCTTCATCAAATATTCAACAACTACCCATACGATATCTTATCTCATCAGAGTCTTGGGTAACCCTGTAACAAAGTCCTTTGTTACATCATCCCATTTCCACATCGACACTAGAAGAGGATGAAGCAACCCACCTAGTCACTGGTGATCTACCTTAACTCTTTGTAAGGTAAGGAAATTTTCTACAAATTCTATTATTTCATTCTTTATTCTCAATATCCAAAATTTTAATTTCATATCTGTGTACATTTTTTTCGAACCAAGATTCACTGCCCACCGCAAAGCATGAGTGTCTCTCATTAATTCATCTCTCTTGTATATGGAAATGAAAACCCTCCCATACATATGAAGTATGTCATTCTCATACATAGACCATCCTAGAACAAGTTAATCACCTATAAACATCTCTCACATCACCTGAACATATGAAAAATATTCCTATATGGCATTGACCTAGTCCATCAATGATGATTCAATAACCAATGAAGAAAAAACCATAACTTCTTGGTCCTCCAAAACATCTATATTCTAACTCACTAGTAGACTCGTAAGATTACACTCTTCATCTGATGTTCATGTTCCCAATTACTATGATTTATTTTCAAGGGAACCTATAAAAAAATTCCCCTTTCCTAGGTCATATACTAACTTAAATTTAAAATTCTACATTTACTCAACCCAGTGCCTTTGGTTTATGTTCAAGTATTTCTAAGAAAATATGTACTGTCATATTTTTGGGTCAGTGTAGATAAAAAATCACTGAAGTGATAATAGTGCCAACACTTTAGAGCGTGAAACATGGAAGCTAACTCTAAATCATGATTAGGTTAGTCCTTCACATGGGGTCATAATTTACATGACCCATATATGACTAATCACTCATGATACATCAGGAAAGCCCCCAAAACAACCCTCAAAACATCACAGTTTATCCTAAATCCAACCCCTGAGACTATATGAATCAAAATCAGAACATATTTTAACCACCTATTTAACTATTTAAAGTAATATTCAAATCTATTATTCCACTCAAACATAACCCATTTAATGGTCATCTCTATCATAGTAACTTCCAAAATAAAAATTTCTTGAATGAACTACCTATAATATCTACCCAACCTGAGAATTATTTAGATCTAAAATGAATTTTGAGGCCAATCCCAAGACATAATATCCTCCACTTTCTCTAGATCGATAGAAATCATGGCCTTAGAAACCACATTCCCAATGAAATTCACATATTTGATCTAGAAATATAACTTTGAAAACTTGGAATAAAAGAGGTTCACTCGGAGTGTGGTTAAAAAATATCAATGTGTTTGGTATACGTCTATGAGATCTATGAGTAAGATATAATTCCATCAATGAAGACCATAAAAAAGAGTCTAGGTAAGGGTGAAAATTTTGTTCTGTGAGTTCCATGAACATTTCTAGTGAATCCATCAAATTTAATAGCATCACAGGATACTCATATAACTCATATCTACTCATGAATGCCATCTTTGGCACATCCACAATCCTAACCTTCAACTGATGGTACCCTGATCATTGGTCAATATTAGAGAAATGTTAGGATCTCCTCAAATAATCAAATAGATCATTGATCCTGGGTACTGGATATAATTTTTTCACTATAACTTTATTAAGTTACGAGTAATGAACACATATTCAAAGTCTATCATCAACCATATTGGTGAATAAAACTAGATAATCCCAAGGATAAGTGCTTGGGTGAATGAATCCTTTGGCCTCTAGGTCATAAAGCTACACCTTAAGTTCTATCATCTTATATAGTGTTATACGATATATAGGAATAGATATAAGCTACATACCTAGTATGAGTTCAATATCAAACTCAATACCCCTCTCAAGAGAGAGGCATAATAAATCATCCATAAAAACATTCTGGTAAAGATCCACCATCTGAGGAAAGACGGTTGGATCCATCACCCAATATATTATGAGCACCAAACCTATCACCTATATTGTAATGGAACCAATATGGATAAGGCTTGTCCATGATCTTTATACCTCTAAATTTCACTCCCTAATAAGGATGTACTCATCAACCTTAGGGAATTAAAAACCACCTATCTCTTATAAAAATCCATGAGAGATCAAAAAAACATCAACCACCCTATCCCAAATATGACTTCAAAACTTACTATATCAAGGACTATAAAATACCACAAATTCTTGTAGTCTCTGACCACTAAGGAACATGTGATAAACTTTTGTACATAATATAACCTTTTAAAAAAGGTGTATTAAGTGATAAAAATAGGGGGAAACACCACTGGAAACTAAAAACCATATAAAACTTGAGAAAAAATAAAGGAATGGGAATCCCAAGTATCAAACAAGCCAATTGAAAGTATTGAGGAAACCCAAAATATACCTTTCACTATTGATGGTCCCTCCTCATTATCCGGAACATGATCTAGTTCATACACCCAACCAGCCATAGATCAATGACCCTTCCCCCATGATCCTTGGCTCACCTAAATTATTGACCCTATAGAACCTATAACTACCACTATTGAGATACCCTACCTGTTCCTCAACCTGATCTCCCTAAAGAATCCAGACTATCTGCCTAACATACTCCAGATAAATACCTCAAGTATTGAGTCTACCCTGAACCTTTTCCCATTCTGGACTAAGGGAAACTAGAATAAAAACATTAGAGATGCCTTATTCTACCATAGTAATTGAACTCATTCAGCTGACTGACACATGAACTATGATAATTCCCTATTTTCCCGCACTGGAAGTGCTGGGTAGGGGTCCCTCTAAAAGATGGAAGAGAAAAACCCCTCTCACACCCTGACTATATCTTTTCACCCTAGCTCATCTCATCAGATCTCCTCTTCCTACCACTATAAGGATCCCCCATACCACTCGGAAAAACACCACTAAAATAATAAGGAAATCCAACTTTTTTGTCCTAAAAAATCCCTTCCTCAATGAAAAGATCCTTGAAAACCACTATCAGGTATGTAGCCCAGTCAAAAATTTGAACCTGATGCCGTGCCTCTAGAAGAATACTAATATTGTACTTCCTAGCCTTTTTATATTCATTATCAATCCACAATGAATCAAAATGAATCAACTCCACAAAAATTCTTGTATACACAGCCACCGATATCATTCCCTATTGAAGTTACATAACTCTTTAACCCTATCTAGCCACAATGACTCGGTAAATAACTCCTAAAAGAGGAATTTGAAAGCTACCATCATCAAATCCCAAGGTCTCTCATCTTGGATCATCACACCCCACTACCTCTAGGCAGATCCTTGCAACATAAAAGTGCTACCTTCACTTGATGATCAGCTATAGTATTTACCAATTTAAGGATACCCTCAGTGATCTCAAGCCAATATTACATATCCTAGGGAACACCCATACCCTATAATACTAGAAGGTAGTGTAGATAAAAGTCCTAGGAAAAATCATCCATGGTCCTCTCTCCCCTGTGGTCACCTTTACCCCCACCAGTACAATGCATAACACGCCCGACTGAAGGGTCTCTTCCACCTGAACCATGGGAGTGGCATCTAGTGAGTTATAAACATTCCCCTCCTAAATTTATGGTGGTAAAATAATATCATTACCTTTTCTAGGAGTGTATTCACCTTGATTCTTAGGTGGAACCATGGGACTTCAACAAGGAAGAATTGTCTAAAATTCCAACAGAAACTTAAAACACCTACAATAGCTAAAACATTATAATACTTAATCAATTAGTGGGAACACATAGACACATAACATAACTAGGTAACACACCACATATCTACCCAAGAAACTATGAAAAACCCAGCAATGAATCATCAAAGGGATAATCCCACATTAAAGTACCAGCATGTTTGTCATATAATATACAAATCATAAACATTATTAGGTTAAATTAATTATATTTCATCAGAAATGTATTTGGGAAAAAATGAATATATTTTAGTTTGGAATTTAATTAATTTAAACCTATATCAATCATAAAATGTTAAGAGTGTGAAATTTGACCCTATATGCCTACTCTTGATGCATGAACTCTCTTTTTCTTTCTAATGGGCCTAGAGGAAAATAATCCCATAAACCATAACTACATAATGATACAAAAGAATAACATGAAAATATAATGTCAAAACCAACAAAGTTAAACCAATTTTCATTGAAACTAAAGGGTATACTTCTTAGGTGCTATCCAGAAATAATCTTATCTCCCCTTCCTAAGGCCTATATGACCTATCTCTATTCTACCAAGCCCCAAATAGTATGTTAATGAAACATTTAATACCATTTTGTAACACCCCATCCTGAATCACCCAGTCTAGGTTGAGGTGGTACACAATATCATACAAACCTCCCAATATTCAAGAGGTTTCCAACAAACAGTGAGGGCCTATGAAACATATAGGGAGACTATTACCTCTATTTATAAATATCAGAGTGGAACATGAAATATACACAATAACCAAAGTAAGTGTCAATGAACATGATAAAGGAAATCAATAAGAGGAAATAATGACATCAATATATCATGTTATAATAAGATGACATACAATATTCAAAGTCATACAAAGTAGTAAATATGGATCCCCATTATTGGTGGATCAATGTAAAAAAGGAAAAAAGGAGCTAATAATAAAATATTTGTTTCTACTAATGGTCTTGAAGTGTGTCCCAATATCACCATATTCCCTAGTTTCCAACACCAACTCAAAAATATATCATAGGGATCTTTCCCTTGGTCGGGTCCCTAATCATATATTTTAGCCACACATCAAGATGCCCATGTAGGTTGTGAGAATAAACTTACTACGACACCACCAATATGGCCTTAACATAAATGTAGAAAGTGTATAAATGTGGTTAAATTAATAAAAAATTAATACATAATCAACATACAACCCTTCCAAGTCATCATGCGCTAACCAAGTCAACATGAACCCTGGACCTACCTACTTTATCTCTATATTGGAAAGAGATTTTGTTAGCACTATAATAGTCAATCATAACACATAACCCATGTGTCCCACAATTCATATTCTCAATCGTTCCACAAACCATCATGAATATTCTTTGGAGGTCGAACATGTCACACTAACCCATCTCGAAGGTTCTTGGGAGGTCCAACCAATCACCCCATCCCATCTTGAAGGTTCCTAGGAGGACAAACATATCACCCTATCCCATACCAAAGGTTCTTATGAGGCCACCATAAGTAATAAGAATAATGACATCAGTATGCATCAATAAAAATATTAAAATAAAAGAAAATATCCTTCCATTTCATCCATCATATCTATGGTCATAACTATACCCAACTAATCCATAATATCTCCCTTGATATCGAAGTTCCTAAGTGAATATCCCCAACATCATTCAAAATTCCAAGTGAAATTTCAATTCTAGATAACCATTAACCTGACACTCCCCCTATAAAAGGTCTAATATGCCTATACAAGCCTAACTAAATACATATTTACCCTAAGTGGAAGTCTCATGGGCTACCAACACACAAAATAATACATATAACATTATGAAAACACTATAAATGGTTAGGTAATTCCTACATTAAGCATGGAGATACTAAACCACCAAGAATTGTTTTATAAAATAATATCGGCACACCAAAACCCAAAAAACATCCCCAAATTCATAGAATTAGGGTGATGGAAAAAGAAACTGATGAGAAACCAAGATTGGAATCTAGAAAAACATTATATTTAACCTAAGGAACCCACCACAATGAATGAAGTTCAATTTAGTGAAGAAATAAACTGGGGTGGGCCAAATTTTTTCCAAGGAATCCTTCCCCACTAGAAAATTGAGTAGTGAGTTAGGGAAGAGGAGGAGTTGTTGTAATATGAATTTTGGGGAAAAGGACAAGATAACCCCTTATTAAAAAAACTTCCCATGGGCCCCACCAGCTATCCGTTGGACACTGCCGACTAGCCAGTGGTTCCAGGATGTATGGCTAGGCCTCTGGATCATTTATTGGCTAGATAATAGACCTATAGTAGCTTTATAAATTCTCTACCTCCTCTATTGAGCCTCTAAATTATTTCTTGATCCCTCAATGGTCCAGAAACCATTAAAATTAACCAAAATAAATTTAATTAAAAAAAATAAAACACCTTGATTCATCAAGGTTCATTAGATAATAGACCTCAACCTTAAGTTGATATTCTCCTCCAGATTTCCTAGGAATTGATGTTCAAAAACACAATTTCATTTGAGCTACTAAGTAATCCCTATCGAATGTTTTAAGTCTTGAAATAGAGTCATCCAAAATTCATGCACTACTTTCCTATGGTGTGATAGTGGTTTCTCTATTAATAGTGGTTGGTCTATTCACATTATTAATCATTCCATCATCTCTAATTTAGACATTTAAATTCATCATTTACCTCATCCACTTCCCCCATGTTCAAGTGGATATGAAATATATCTATTATATATCCTTGTTTATTATGGACACTATTGAGGAGGCCCTAATTCAAATGGGAATAAACTACATGAAATTTTTTATAAAGCATTATGACTTTAAAAAATGAATGAAAAGTTCATATTTCATGACTCTAAACTACATAGAAAAAATTTCTTATCATGCGATGATAAATTGTATGACATAATTCCTTGATTTACAACTCTAAATTTCATATCACCATGACCTTTATTCAAGGACCTAAATTGCATGACATGTGGTTCTTACCACATGAAAATAAACTATATGGTACACAGTCTATCCTAAATAAATTTAAACTATTCAAGTAGTCCCATCCTTAATGACCTTAAACTATTTGGAGTGGTATATATGAGGTGACTTCAAATTGAAAAATTCCTCATTATATAAGATATGAAACTATATAAGAGTTATAGCCACATTAGTCTGCCTTAATCTCATGGTTCACTAAACATATGAAAAAATTACCCTTGCAATAAATACATGTGGATTGATTCCTATGATCATGGGATAACTAGTGACACCTAGATCTCTTATCTTAATCCCAACAATATATTACATTTCCATGCCCATCTCTAACTCAGTGATGAAACCTTCACTAGATCATGATGGGTCTTCACTTATCCATTCATTCGGATAAATCCCTTTAAATTTATCTTTCTAATAATACCTCGTTCACATTGATTTTCCTCCCTTCTCAAACCATGTTAATCATCCCTTTAATTTTCAATACTCCTGTTCATGAGACAAATATACATAGAGGATCTATTTTAAGAACTATATATTTCCTAATTATATTCATATCATCTTACATAGTGATGCCCATGTATCCTTTTCTTGGATCACGCATAAATTATATCATGATCAAACCCCCTCAAAATGTTTGTTCTCCTTATTAACATTGGGTATTTTTATATTAGAATATTTATTGGGACTAAAAATTTTCTCCTAGAACTATGTGTGGCTTGAGTAATATTATCACAAGATGTCTAGTGATTCATAGATCTCTTATCCTAGGCCTAGCCACAAATTCAATCCAAGCATCAGAACCTTAAACTGTGTTCACCAATTCTTAAATTTATATATATTGACATTGGGATCTTCATTAAAATCAGTTTTTAAATTTCCATTTTTTCATATATAATTCGATGACATTTTTTCAAAATTGTATTGCGTTAAACCTCGACAACACTAGGTTAAACCTATTTGACCTTAAACATCAATTTCACTTGTCTACATTAAAAGGCCCTAAAAAACCCAAGGTAATATACATAGTAATCTTCAAGATAAAACCCATAAAGGGGATCCTAGGAAAATTTGAGTCTCCACTTTATAATACTTTACCTTGTATTCCCTAGGAAAAATCAGAGCATTAAATGAAAAGGGTAAAAAATTTACCAATTTAATAACCAAAAAAATGTGGCCTAAGAAAAGTTGAGTTCCTTCCTGTTAAGCCTCTCTATGTTCATGGATTAAGTAAAAAATATGGTTTAAATAAAAAGACATAAATATTTTTGGGACCACTATTCATCCCTTAAAAAAGTCAACTTTTGCTTGTTTGGTCCATTAGTTTAGGAAATAGTTATAGTAGATGCTATTTTCTCTACCAGTTAGTTGAAAATATGTCATAGGTGAATATTCATTCATGATAAGTTCACTTAATCACATTTATTAGGATGCCCATTCAAGTGATCAAGTACCCAATAAATTTCATGTAATATTCCTTCACCCTGATAATATATTCAATACATAGAGGGGTAACCTTTATGGTGCTCAAACCTTTCTAGAACATAATTTTATCCATAAAGATATTTCATATATTTGATGTATGAGTCATCATCATCCAAAAAATTTAAGTTGATATTCTTCTCATGATAACCCAAAACCATAATCTTCTACACAGGATTCCTTCTTTCATAATAATTTTTAAAATAATGATCGAATGATATGAATAGTCCTCAATAGGAATTGAAGCTGAAAAACACAGTTTCCCTTGAGTCTATATGTATCCCATAGGTCATATTTTGGTCCCAAATAATATTTCCCCCCTCAAACCCATTTGCTATTTCTTAATGATGTAGAGATAGTATCTTTATTAATAATGGTTAGCATATTCCCATCTGTCTCCATTTACCATTGACTTAGAAATTCATATGAAGTGATTTACACACTCTATAACTCAATTTTTCAAGTGAATTAAAATACCCTTGATGTTATACATTTTTTAATAATATTAATTTTAAAATAAATATTATGGAATTATACACTTTTGTGGTTTAATTTATGAGTAAGCGTGATCTATGAAGAAATATTCAATGAGTCAAGACACTCCTCTTAGAAACCCCAATGCCAAGAGTTGAGATAATCCTCTAGGAAAATTTCAATCAGGTATATGGTCTTAGTTTCATGAATATAAACTATATAAGATATCATTCATTTCCCATGATTTTAAAATACTAATAATATATCCTATTCATAGACATTAAACTACAAGTAACCATGGTTATGGACGCATGAATTAAAATAGCACATCATTATTCATGGATGCATAACCCTAAAAGGAACTTCATTTGGTGAAATATTAAAAACATTAAAATTCATCCAATTTTGGTAAAATATATATAACCTTAATCTTAATCCCTTTATATCCAAAATTACAAGACCTTAAAGTGTAAATGATAGATACATAAAGGCTTGTCAAGTTGATAACCCGTAAAAGGTATCCAGATCAAAAGTCAAGTTTCCTCTCACCAAGAATTATCCTTTTATAGATTAAGAAAATGTTAATGAAAAAGAAATATTAAAAGATAAAAAAGGTCTTGTTAGGTTGAAAATTCATAAAGGGTATATTGAGAAAAATTCAAGTATCTTCTCACTAATCATTTATCTTTCATGGATTAGGAATAAGTTAGAGTAAAAAACATCAAAAGATATAAGAATAATTTTCAAGTTGAAAAATTTTAAAGGGTGGAATGAGTAAAAGTAATGTCTCTACTCAATAAATATTCCCCTTTTATGGATTAAGAAAATTTTAGAGTGTAATAAACATTAAAATAGATAAAAAAATATTTTCAGTTTGAAAACCTATAGTAGGTGTACTGACCAAAATTCAAGTCTCCACTTGATTATCTATTTTCTTTCATGGATCAAGAAAAATTGAGAGTAAAATGGAAAAAAGGAACTAATATTTTAGGTATTGACACAAATCCATAAAAAAAATTAATTATGTGCTTGTTAAATACCTTGGTCTAGGAAATAGTTAAAGGAGATCTTATTTTCCCCATGAACATGATATTAATCTTTCACATGAGAGCCTTGTTATTCATAATAAGACCGCATGTTTATATTGAGTAGACAAACCATTGAAGTTATTGTGTACTCAAAAAAAATATTTCATATCCCTTCACATAAATAATGTGTTCAATACATAGTGTAATAACCTTTAGGGTGATCAAACACTTCTTAAATATCCTTTTCTCTAGGAACCTACTTCACACCTTTGATATATGAATGATCACCAACCCAAATCCATGAGTTGATATTATCCTCATAGAATAAAAATACCTTGAGTGAATTATATTTTTTTCTCATTCCATGGTAATTAATAAAGGTGTGATCAACTAATTTGAATGGATCCCTCTAGGAAGTGATGGTGAATAACACAGTTTCCCATGAGCTACTAAATAACCCCTAAGGGATGTTTTGATCCATGAGGAAAGCTCCCCCTTATCCCCATGTATTATTTATTAATATCACAATTATATTCTATCCATTAAAATTGGTTAACTTACTACCACCTTCCTTCATTTCACATTGACTAATATATTCTTATGTAATGATTTAACCTTCTAATGACCTAACTATTCATTTACCCTTGATGTTATACATATTTCCATCATACCCACTTTCAAATAAAGGTTAATGAAACCTATAATTTTAGTCATTCATATCTATATGTGTGTTTTCTATGGTGAAAAAAAATTTATGAGTTGATATACTACTATTATCATCCCAAATTCCTTGAGTAAAGTTTCTACACTTCAAAAAATTACCATTAGGTACATTGGTCCTCATTTAATTAACCTAAATTGTAGAACTCAATGGTCCGTCATATATGACCTTATATTGATTAGATAGGATTGTTTTATATGACTTGATTCACTTATGTGTGAGCTAGATCTATATAATATTTACTATTATATGAGTTAACTCATTCCCATAAGGTTTTCAACAACAATCCTACACTAGGAAAAAACCATTTTATTATCTCTTGATAATGATCTTGGTCTGCATAGAGCCTCAATTTCAATAACTATGTGTGGATTGATTCTTATTCTTGCAAGATATGTAGTGAATTCTAGATCACTTATCTCAGACCCATCTATAAATTTCACTCTGATATAAACTCATAGAGTATGGTATCCTAGTCACATTGGTCTATCTATATACATTGATACACTATATACCGAAACATATATCTCTTTTCCTGAGTACAAATATCGAGATTATTCCAGGTTTAATCTCATACCAAAATTAAAATCCCCAATAAATAAATATATATGGCTTGAATCCTCTTATCCTAGGATATATAGTGACATTCAGATATCTTATCTTATATCTAGATAAAAAAATACTCTTTCATTAAATTCCCCCTATCATGCTATTATTTATTCTTATGAATTCCAATCAAATACTCCTCCATTTACACGATGTTAGGATACTAAAATACATAATTTGAATATTTCTATTTGAAACTCAAACACCATGAGTTGTGATTCACCTCTTTCTACCAAAAAAATATAGGGTTGATATCTTCCTCTAGCTAAATATCCTCTCATTGGAGAGCCCCCTCCTGAAACCTACATTATATTCAAGAGATATAGAAACTTTTCTTATGTTACATAATAATAATATTCTTTTAATTCTAAAAAATATATAATTTTGATTAGTATTATTTTTTATCACTGAAAAATATGTTCCATACATTTTTCCCCAGAATCCATGATACGGTCCACACTCAAACAACATAAGTCAAGTATAGGTAGAAAAGTATCTATATACACAAAAATACACAAATTGGGTCTCTATGTGTCACATTATAACATCCCATTACCCACTTTCAGGTATTTTTCTTCAATTTTCATTTTTCCCTCTTTAATTGGGTGTGTTTCTTAAGACTCCTGGGGATGGAGAACATTATCTGAGAAAAATAACCTAATGTTAAGGGTTATATGTTTTTTTGAATTAATGGAGTATAGGTATAAATTTATTAATGGATTTTCAGTGTTTTCACTGAGTTTGAAGAACATCTACATTGTTTTGGGGTTTTTATAAAATAATCTAGGTTTTCTTCTACTTTCTGGGAAATTACACAGCATGTAGAGGGGTAATATGACATGTGCTTGACCTAGAAACACAATTCATGAATTTTTTACACATTATAAAAGGATTCCATGTTGTGAAATTGTTACATGAATTTTAATGTTAAATGAAAAAAATTTAATTAAAAAAGATATGATTTTTTCCTCATAATTGAGCCCAATGGATTACATGATGTGTAAATGGTTTGCACAACATATAACTATCGAGAGGTGGTATTTTATGGTGCTTCATTGGCCGATTTTTAATTAATTATTCCATAGACATCTTTGATTTAAACTTAGATCCCTTCTATAGAAATTTTGGGAGTCTTAATTAGATCCAGATTGATTCATTCGGTGATTGATCATAATTAAGGTTGGATTACATCTCTCTAGGGGAGTGGTCCATTCTGCTTCTTCGTTTAATTGATCATGGCAGCACCATTTCATTTCGTTATCGTATCTATTGACCCAAGGTGATGTTTCCTCTTACTTATATCTAGAACAGTTGTGATATCTTATTATGGGGGTTTTTTCCTTTGTTAGTTATGGTTTGGAGGGTGTATGTTCTTGAGGTATGTGTAATTTCCTCTTCTATGGTGACCCTTTTTTTGAATTGAATCAGTTCTAAGATGTGAAAATTAATTATAGGGCCTATGTTGTGGTTGTGTGTTCTTCTTTATTGGTGGATCCCTTTTTAGGTTTGTGAGGCCTCAAGTTTCAGGTAGGTGATCCTATCTCTAGCCAGTGTTGGTGAACATCATTGTTCCTATAACACTTCGAGATTTTGTGTAATATTTTTTTCAAATTAATTTATTCTTTTCAATATTATACATTTCACGCAACACTGAATATATTTTGTGTTATATGAAAGCACTAAGTTTGTCTTGAATTTCACATGACACCAAGTTAATCATTAACTATATGCTAAACTTATATTCTTTTTTGGTACATGAAACAATATTTTTGTCTTGTGTTACACACAATGTTGATTTCCTTTGATAGCTTGTGTTACACGCAAGGCTGAGTTTTACCAAACTACAATATATTATTAATATTATTATTAAAATATTTTTATATTTATCACCTAACTATTAGAATGGAAGATATTAATGAGATCAAATAAATTATGAAACAATTTTTTACACATGTTTATAAAATTAATCCTTTGATTATCAATTAGTTATAAATGAAATAAGAACTATTTTAAAATAAATAAATTCCTTTTATAAACTATTTCTCTGTATACAAACACAATTTTATATCAATAAATTAAATAAACCAATTTTTATAAAAAAAATTATAAGAAAATTTATATATTATATACTCAATCATATTTTTTTACATTCATTCAATATATTTTATAGCTATAATGTAATAATAAATCCAATTTTATGAATAAAAAGTTGTATTTTTCTAAAAGGTAATGTTACCGCCTTTTAATAGTGCACCTATTTTAAATCTAATTCTTGACACTTTAAAAAAAATTATTTGAAAAAAATAAACCTCATTTTTTAAATTGGAATATCAAAATTTACTTTGGGTGAATTTTTAGTATTTTTCTAAGAAGTTTCATTTTTTGATGAATTGAGAAAAACATTGAATTTGAATTGAAAACTTTTTTTCATATAATTTATTTATATAGTTAAATTATATTTTAAATTGGTTTTAAAGTATATTTAGATCAATTATAAATCTATTAATACAATTTATTTCATTTTAATCAATTTCACATTGAAATTCGATATAAAAACATTACAAACTTTTGAACATTTTCACTTTAAAAACTCATTGTCTCGTCCTATCTACGGGATTAATTATAAATTAATTTATGACACTTATGTGTTTATAATTTTTAAAAACGTATTCTATATTTGGAAAAATAATAATTTATAATTTCTATTATGTTCAACTTTATTTTTTTACTAAAAATAGTTTTGAAGGTAATTAAAATTAATTAGAGCGATTAAGGTAAAATGGGTTTACTTACTGATTAAACTTTAAATTAAGGAGAATTTTTCCTAGAAGAATTTCAAAAAGCTATTTTATGGAAATATTTCGAACATATACTCCCTTTTATCTAAAATTAACCATTGTTGGAGGTACATTATGTAATGGAGACCTCTCAATAGTGTTTACCTTTTCATATTTACAAAAATGTCACTCTTCCTCCGCTATAAAATGTAACTCACCCCCCTCAATTATTCACACCTCTAAATACATTTGGATCATACAAACCCTGAAAAAATAATCTCCAAAATTTAATCCTCTCATCATAGAATAATCACTTTGGTCATAAAAAAACCAAGTTAGTCCTTGTTGGAGTTAGTGGCCTAGAACCAACTACTTTGTACTTTATGATAAACTTGTATTAATGGATTTGAATATTAATAAATACCTTATCATGTATTGATTATTATTCTATGTGAAAATTCATGTGATAATTTCTTAACTATAGAAATTGCACTAAATGGTTATAGTAGATCCCTATTATGATGAGAACCCAGAAGTGCCATAACACTATTCTTGAATATATTTTCTCTGGTCGGATGATGTTATTTGAGAGACACAAATAATACAGGCCATTAGGGGTGATGAATCATAAAACTTTGAGGCACCTTCTCATGGTGTGCACCCTTGGTAATATCCAAGAGGATATTATGACAATGAGACCCTCCAGTAGGAAATAAACATTTCATAGTGCCATTGGATGTTCCTATCTACAAACGTGTATATTGTTCCTTAGACTTTAAGATTATTATTAATGGGTATTAAAACTTGCACAATTATATGTATTGATGAAAACTATGACAACACACTGTTTTCAGCAAGGTATGATATGTTGGATGCATCACAATTAATACTGCATTAATAGATAATGCAAGAAATGATTTTCCCATCTATTCCATAACGAAAGTTGATATCTTAGGCCCTTTGATGGACTTTATATAGCCTAAATAAATTCATGTCTATAGTGAGGAATGGTAAAGTTAAATTATGGTAAGTCAAAGAAATAATAATCGAGCATATGGGTTGATGGAACTAGCACGAAACTTGGTTGATTGGAGATATCGTGAAAAAGGGATTACATTACACGGTAAGAGTTTGTAGGAGGTGACATGTCATTGCAGCATGAACTACTTTCTCTATGGGTGCCTTGACCTATTTCTAGACACTAACCTTGGACTTTAGGCCAGCTCCACCTAATTTCACCGAGAAAGAGGCCTATAGGGTCACACACTAAGTGTATCCAAGTATCTCGGTTAAATATTCATTTAACAAGTTGAATAAATATTATTCCCAATTGTGGTTTAATAATTATTCAAGAATTACTGATCAAATTTACTTCGACACTAGTTATTTGATAGAATATATTATGGTTGAAATAATATATTTATTAGAGAATAATGCAGTGATATTTATTTAAGAAATAAATAGTCATTATTCAAGGTCTAATAATTATGGTGGAGGAAATAAAGAAAATGGAAAAATATAAGTACACGTCATGTAGTTTTTCTAGGGATTTGTGTGAAATGATATTATTTATTTAATTAAATAATATTAGGTGTAATTAACTAGGCATATTTTAAGTGATAATAATAGTCAAAATCTATTATTAGACATGGGGTATTACTAAGAATTAAATGAAATAAATAAATACCTATGGGTAATTATATTATTTTATTATTCTAAGTATCATAAATCCCATTTACATTATTATCATTAAGGTGATCCATTATTTATGGTTGTGCACAATAGATCTGGGAAAATATTTCAAGCCAAGAGATAATTCCTTTCCTCCAAGAATGATCTCAAGTTACGAGAGAGATCCTCCTCCACCGGATCAAGGAGAGCGCTTTGGAAGTGGCTCCCAGAGTGATCAAAGGCAAACATCACAAGCAAATTCTCTTCTACACTAGCACCTGGATATCCCTTCAGCGACATCCATAGATACATGAAGCATGTGTGGATCATCACTAGACTAAACCTACACTTGGATTCTGTGATGCAACAACGTATCACATCGGATCATGACCGGAAACATCAATAGAGAGATAATTCCATCAAGTAAATTCTTTTATTTTAATTAAATTAATTATAACCAACATATTATGATCCTCTCTATGGTTCTGGGATTTCCCTCTTTCCTTTTTGTTCTACATACTATTCTGAAGATCTATTATTTTATCATCATGATGGATCTCATATTGATCATTTTTAATGGTATAATTAAAGTTGAGTACACCCATCTACGCACTTCCACTACACTTAGAACCTACAGTCCTTTGGTGTAAACCAAAAGTAATTACCCAAAGAAGAGGTAACATCCTTCAACAAGCACTTTATTTTATTTCTTTCTCCACCCCTTAAATTATTATTATTAAATGATTATATAATAACGTTAGTATCCTCAATGTACTTATATTTTTTTATTTTATGGTTTTGACCTACACCTACACACAATTCCATCAAATGGGGTACAAAATCATTGTTCGTGTGTACGGCGGACTACTGCCTCGCGAACCGATGTCATTCGTTCTTCCATTACCACCTTTCATGGTTGGGAATAATAATGGACTTTATATTTTTATATGATATATATATATATGATATTTATGATGTATTTTTTCTAATTGAATTATTATATAACACATACCTTTATTATTTCCATTTTTTGGAATATGATAACTTCATTTGTGGATATGTGGACTACCGCCTACTCAAAGCAATGTGATTCGTTCGCACTCTATGGGAAAAGTATTAAGTATGGGTTCAGTAAACTTGTATGATATTTATGACCTAATTATTCTAATGGAATTATAATACATATATCTACACATATATTTTATTTACTTTCTTTCTATCAATACGACAATGAAACGGAAACAGCATTCATGTGCATGTATAGTCTACCATCTCCATGAACGGTGTATTCCATTTCATATTTATATCATTTATATATTATTATAAATACTTGTATACTGAATATATATGTGATATTTTTATCTTTTTTTAAATTCTAGAAATAAGTAAATCATGATCTATATAAGAGGATCAAGTATAATAATTTGAAACATATACAAACAACAAAGTAGTTATTACCCAAAAAAACATTAACATGAAATTATTAATAAACAGGAAATATAAAAGCATAATAAAATAATATATTTTGTTATATATTATAATATGGTTATTTTTTATATTTATAATAAACTTATATTTATTATATAGGAGTTTTTAATGTGTACGAATAAAGACAATACTTAAAGTAAGGGTTTTCTTATGTAATTTTTATTTCTATGAGATGTATGATATGTTCTCCACTTATTATTGTTTTGTGGTGTATATACTGTAAAATGAAATTTTACATCATGAATTTAATTTATTTCATGTTATTTAATGTTTAAATTGATTTTATTCTTTCATGGATCTCATGATTCAAAAGTTACTTAAGTAGTAAGGGGATTTCTAGTCTCAATTTTATTTCTACAAAACTTATTCCTTATTCACCACTCATTTATTTTGTGTGGTGTAAATACATCCAATTAATGTATTATATGATTATTATCCTTAAATTTTGGGTATTTACATATCCAGTTTTTGATCTCTCTTTCATGGGTTTTATGGTTTAAAAGTTACCAAATCGGTAAAGGATTTTTGGTATCAATTTTCCTTCTTTAAGACGTATGTTATGATATGAACCAATATTATTTCATGAGGTGTATATAATTCTCCTTTGACATGTAATATCTTGGATTTCTTAATACTCATGATGTTTTAAGATTCATGTAATTTTATTCTCTCATGCAGATTACGATTCAAAGTTTCCAAAGTGGTAAGAGTTTATTGCTACAATCTCATCATTTATCAACATTGTTTATCATTATGCTTCTATTGATGAAATCTTGTGATCCATATCTCAATAAATCCCATTAATTTTATTCTAATCTAGTTATTCATGTTATATCCAATTAATGGTAAAAAAAATTCACTCTTTGGTTAATAAGATAATTAAGAAAGTGTTTTTTATAAAATTTGACCTTATTTTTCTCTTTGATCGAAAATCTATTTTATTAAAAAACCATGTTTTCTAAAAAAATTAAATAATATTTCATGTTAATTTTCAAATAAAAATATTTAAAAAAATTATTTTTTAAAAATTATTTAATTTTTTTAAAATTTTCCTTTATAATTTTTCAAGGTTATTTTTAGAAGAAAAAGGTTTTCAAAAAATTTTATGTTTTAAAAAATAATTTTTTCAAAGAGGAGAGGATATTTTCCCCAATAATTTTTTTTAAAATACCTTTCAAAATTATTTTCTATATAAGATGAAATTATTTGGGGTTGGTTATTCCTTACTAGGGATATGATCCATGAATACCATTCATATTATTTCTATAAAAGCTTTTTCTTTTGATGGCATAATGTGTATGACACTTGTTTCTCTTCTATGGGTTATACCATGATAAAATGATTATGAAACACACTTATTTTCATGGGATATGATTTGATGAAATGATTATAAAACCTTTCTCATTTTAATAGGTTATTATATGATGACATGTTTATGATACCCATTTCATTTCATTGGTTATGATTTGATGTTTATGAAGCCCATGTATTTTTTTATGGGTCATGATATGATGAATGTTTTATTATCTTGTGTAACATGCATGTATGATTTAATTATTTGATGGGTGAGACCTATATATCCCTCTAATTCATTGGGTAATGATAAATGTTCTATGAGATCAAAGGGTAAGTGGGTCAACGTCCTGAGCCTGTAAAAAGAGGGTACGCGAGAGATCATTCCAAGCCCATAACAAGACGGTACACAGGAGAGTATCCCAAGCCTGTAACAAGAGGGTACATTAGAGGGAATCCCAATCCCATAACAAGAGGTTACACAAGAGGTAATCACAATTCTGTGACAATAGGGTACATAGTAGGGAATCCCAAACCCGTAACAAGAGTGTAAATGGGAGGGAATCCCAAGCCTGTAATAAGATGTTAAACAGGAGGGCATACCAATCATGTAGTAGGAGGGTAAATGGGAGGTAACCCCAAGATCTTAATAATTGGGTACATGGGAGTTAATCTTAATCCTTTAAAAATATTTAGTGGGATGGAATCCCAATCCTAAAACAAGATGGTACATGGTAGGACATCCCAAGCCTAAAGTAGGCACATGCGTGATTATCCCAAGCCTAACATGATATAAAGGTCTTGGTACTTAGCCTTGAAATAAGATTTTATATGATTTTTTTTATTCCATAATTCCATGTCTTATAACTATATTGTGTTCTCATGGCTTATGCTCTTGATTTTTTTATGATTCATATCTTATAAACTGTCAATATTTATTCAATGATTCATGTCTATAATGTTTTCTTTTTAGGGTATGATCTTGTAATGTTATACTCATTCTATCATACATTTATGTTCATTTTATGATTACATTTATTACTTTTTTAAACTTACTAGTCACCTCATATCACCCTTTATTATGTTTCCTTTCCCTGGTTTATGAATAATGGTTTTAAGTGAGAGTACTAAATGGGAAGACCTTTGTGTAAAACATTGAAGATATTTCACCAAGTTAGAATATTATGTTCCAAGATTATAAAGACAATAAAATATTATGGTCTTAGAGAATTTAATTTTTTTAATGTGATGAATATTCAGCAAAAATGATGTAATATCCATGTATGTTAAGCCTGGGTCGCTATAGTTTGTATCAAAAGAAAGGTTTGGTCAAAATTTGGAAACTAGGATGAGAAAAATTTAGATATATCCCTGGGGATATTTATAAGGATATGTCAAGTGATGTTTCTAACGATAAACCTATGTTTTCATATATTTAAAATTAGGTTTCATGATTTAGGAATCATATGAGTAATTTTTCATGATTATGCGATTTTCTGCTATGATAAGTGTTTCTCACACTATGCTTTCCAGTCTTAGTCAACAGTGGAAACTAGAAGTAATTGGGTTAACATTCAATTTTTTATATGTGGAAAGTGTTTTCATTATAAAAATAGATGTCCTGAGTTTAAATATCATTAAGAGACTCAGGAAGTTTGTTTTAGTATTTTTTATACTGCTGAAAATAAAGAGACTGCAAACAACCTATAAAAGGTATGGGATATTCTAACAGTATCGTTTACATTAAACATAAGAATCATGATTAGATTTTGGTTGAGGAACCTTAATACATGATTAATATTTTATGTTCTAGGAAAGGGGTATTAAGGAATAAGATTATGAAGCATGATTAATGGTTTAAGAATAAATTTGGATGATTGAAGTGCATATGTTTTGGAATTTATGGATTATGTTATATAAATCATGAAGTATATAAGTATTTTTATAGAATTTTTTCATTAAGTATTTTCAAGAATGTGTTAAATGATACTGATGACCAAGAAAATTTATTTAATTACAAGGTTAAATTAAGGTAAGGTAACCCTTAACATGTTCCTCAGGAACTGAAAATGATATTTTATATGGATAAATAAATGATGATATGGATAAAGTAAATTGGATGGTATTTATGACCTCAGAAATGATAAAGGATTTGTTTCCAAAGTGGTTTATGCTATCATGGATGGAGTTTCCAAAAAATTATATTTAATGAATATATCCAATGATCTTTGGAATAATAAATCAGGCATTTTTTCAATAAGTATTTATGGTAATTCATTTTATTTCTATGTTTTAATAGAATACATGATAAAGGTATTCACATGTTTGGTATGTGATAATCAAGAGATAATTTATGACATATCGGGGATCAATGTTAATCTTATTTTGATAAATTTAGTGACTTTATTTCTAAAGTTTTATATTTTCATATTTCGAAAGAGTTATAAGGTTGATCATTTATACAATAGTTTAAGTTAAACTTTGGTTTAGGTTTTAGATATTGAAGTATTGTCTCGCCATATGAGGATTTATGCATATTGGATAACCTATGATAACCTTTTTGTTGTGATGATAACTAATGAAATATGGAATTAATTATCATTATGCATATGGATCTTATGATCCGTTAGTGCTTCAGGCATAACAAATTCACCTTAATTTTTGGAGAAAGAGATAAAGTGGAAATTGGTCAAGACACAACCAAAGGGAGAGATTGAGCATATGAAATAGAATGAAATCGGGTATGTATATATCATTGTAAAAATTATTCAAATTTATATAAAGGGTCTTGAAATAAAATGTTGTCTCATTGTCATCATTTTCTATTAAATCAATAAACTTTTTCAAGACTCTTTGGTTTATGGATTTGTGATTGTTAACTTTCTCATGACCATGTTCCTTATCACTTTCCATCAGAACTTGATAGTTAGATTTCTCTTCAATATCCATGTTTTCACTTTCCACATATGTTATCCTATGTGGAAACCTAGTTATGAGTTACATTGGGTAACTGTTATGTTTCCAACTTTCCTTTTTTTAAAGGAAGTTTAAGTGTTCATTTTTATGATGTGGGTTTCTATGAAAGGAACTTTCAAGGATTAAACCTTTGATAACCTAGATGAATTTCAAGGGAGAAATTCATTTTATGGGGGTTAGATTGTAACACCACAAGATTTTGTGATTTTTTAATTAATTTAATCTTTTCAATATTTTTCATTTTACACAACACTAAATATAGCTTATGTTATATGAAAGCACTAAGTTTGGATTGTCTTTCACACAACACTGAGTTAATATTTCACTACACAAAACACTTAAATTATATTTAAGTACAAGAAACAAAATATTTGTCTTTTGTTACACAAAATGTTGAGTTCCTTAAATAGATTGAATTACATCCAATGTTCAGTTTTACCATACTAAAAATATACTATTAATATTATTATTAAAATATTATTATAGTTATCACCTAGCCATTAGAATGGAACATATGAGTGATAAAAAACTTATGAAACTATAGTTTAAACATTTTTATGAAATTTTTAAATTGGTTATCAATTAGATATAAATGAAAGTAATAACTATTTGAAAATAAAGAAATTCATTTTATAGGAAAATATTTTTCTATATACAAACACAATTTTATCTCAATAAATTAAACAAAACACTTTTGATAAAAAAAATTAATAAAAATTATTTATTATGTATTTAGTCATATTTTTTTACACTAATCCAATATATTTAAAGTTATAATATAATAATAAATCCAATTTTATGAATAAAAATATGTACTTTTCTTAAAGGTAATTTTATCGCCTTTTAATGGAACAACTATTTAAAATATAATTTTAAACACTTTTAAAATTTTTATTTGAAAAAATAGACTTCATTTTTGAAATTATAATATCAAAATTCCCTTTGTTTTAATTTTGGATATTTTTTAGAGAATTTTCATTTTTTGATGAATACTGAAAACACCGAATTTAAATTGAAATTTTTTCATCATCTAATTTATTTATATAGTTAAATTATATTTTAAATTGTTTTTAAAGTATATTTAGATCAATTATAAATCTATTAATACAATTTATTTCATTGAAATCAATCTCACATTAAAATTTTATATAAAAAAATATTTTAAACTTTTGAACATTTTCACTTTAAAAACCTGTTGTCTCGTCCCATCTATAGGATTAATTTTAAATTAATTTCTGCCAATTATGTGTTTATAATTTATAAAAATGGATTCCATATTTAGATTAATCATAATTTATAATTTATATTAAGGTCAAATTAGGTTTTTACTAAATATATTAGTGAAATTAATTAAAATTAGTTACATAAATTAAGGTAAAAATGAGTTTACTTAATAGTTAAACTTTAACTTAAGGGAAAAAATAACCTAGAAACATTTCCAAAATAAATTTTATATAAATATTTTTAAAATATCCTCCCTTTTCTAAAAAATAAACCATTATTTTAATCACATGATGTAAGTGTTACCTCTCAATAGTGTTTACCTTTTTATATTTACATGAATACCACTCTTCCTCCACTATAAAAAGGCACTCACCCCCCTCACTTCTTGACACCTCAAAATCCATTTGTCTCATCCAAAACCTTCCCAAATAAGATCAAAAAATTACATCTTATCATCTTAGAATCCTTACTTTGGTAATAAACCAAACTAAATAAGTCCTTTGGTGCAAACCAAAAGGAATTACCCAATGAAGAGGTAACATCCTTCAACAAGCACTTTTGTTTCATTTATTTCTCCACCCCCTCAATTATTATTATTAAATTAATATATAAAAACCTCAATATCCAAAATATACTGAGATTTCTTTATTTTAAGGTTTGAACCTACACCTAGTCACACTTCCATCAAATGTGATACGTAATCATCGTTTGAGTGTACGGCAGATTACCGCCTCGTGAACCTATATCGTTCATTCTTCTATTACCACCTTTCATGGTTGGTAATAATGATGGAAGTAATATTTTTATATGATATATATGATATTTTTTATTTATTTATTCTAATTTAATTAATATTTAACACATACCTTCGGTATTTATATTTCTTGGGAATATGACAACTTCGTTTGTGGACGTGTGGACTATCACCACCTCAAAGCAATGTGATTCGTTCACACTCTACATGGAATTGATTAAGGATGGGTTTAGTAAATTTATATGATATTTATGAGATAATAATTATACTTTAATTATAATATATATATATATACATATATTTCATTTACTTTATTTCTTTCAATATGATAAGGATACGGAAACAGTGTTCATCCCTATGTACGACCTATCGTCTCCATAAATGATGTATTTCATTTCATATTTATATATTTTATAGATTATTATAAATAATTATATAATGAATATATTTGATATTTATATAATTTTTTACATTTTTTAAATAATTAAATCATGATCTGTGTAAGAGGATCAAGAATAAAAATTCTAAACATATAAAAAACAAAGCAGTTATTACCCAAAACATAACATTAACATGGAATTGTTAATAAACGGGTAATAAAAAGTCATAATAAAATCTTATATGGTATGATATATTATAATATGGATCTATGGTATATTTATAATAAACTTATATTTATTATACAAGAGTTTTTAATGTGTACAAAGAAACTCAAGACTTAAGGTAAGGGTTTTCTCACCTCACTTTTATTTCTATGAGATGTATGTTATGTTCACCACTTATTATTATTGTGTGGTATATATACTACCTATGAAATGTTATATAAGGAATTTAATTTATTTAATTATATTTAATGATTAAATTTATTTTATTTTTTCATGGAAATCATGATTCAAAAGTTACTTAAGTAGTAAGTATATTTCTAGTCTCACTTTCATTTCTACGAGACTTATGCATTATTCACCACTCGTTTCTTTTGTGTGATGTAAATACTGCCTATAAATGTATTCTATGATTATTAACCTTATATTTAAGTTTATTTACATATCTATTTTATTATGTCTCTTTCATTGGGTTTATGGTTGAAAATTTACCAAATTAGTAAAGGATTTTTTGTCTCAATTTCCCTTATGTGAGACGTATGTTATGATATACACCTATATTCTTTCATGAGGTGTATATACTACCCCTTTGTTAAATAATATAATGAATTTATTAATAATCATGATATTATAATTATCATTTAATTTTATTCTCTCATTGGGATTATGACTTAAAGTTACCAAAGTGGTAAGATTTTATTGCTAAAATCTCACCATTAATCTAGATTGTTTACGATTATGCTTCTATTGATGAAATATTATGATTTATCTCTCAATAACACTCATGAATTCTCTTCTCCTATAGTAACTCATGTTATATCCAAGTAATGGTACCATTTTTCCACTCTTTAGTATATAAGATAATTAATAATGTGTTTTTTATACAATCTAACCTTATTCCTCTCTTCGGTCAGTAATCTATTTTATTCAAAAACTGATTTTTTGGAAAATGTTTTCCAAAATGTTATTAAATGATATTTTATGCTCATTTTCAATTAAAATTATTTTAAAAAATATTTTATATTTTAAAAATTATTTGCAATGGTTTTTAAATCTTCCTTTATAATTTTCAATGTTATTTTCAAAAGAAAAGGGTTTTCAAAGGTTTTACTTTTTAAAAAAAGTGTTTTTTCAAAGAAGAAATTGTATTTTCCTCAAGAAATGTTTATAAAAAAATTTTAAAAATTATTTTAAATATAATATTACATTCATTGGTGTTAACTATTCTTTACTAGGGATATGATTCATGAATACCATTCATATTATTTCTCTGAAAGGCTTATGTTTTGATGGCATGATGTTTATAACACTTGTTTATCTTCCACAGGTTATACCATGATAAAACGCTTCTGAAACCTGCTTCTTTTCATGGGTTATAATTTGATGAAATTATCATGAAACCTATCTCTTTTACATAGGTAATTATATGATAACATTTTTATGATACCCATTTCATTTCATGGGTTATGATGTGATGTTTAGGAACCCCATATCTTTTTTTATAGGTCATGATATGATGAATGTTTTATTATCTTGTGGAATATGCATGTATGATTTCATTGTGTAATGTATAGGACCTATATATCCCTTAAATTAATTAGGTAAAGATAAATGTTCAATGAGATAAAAGGGTACACGAGTGGTCATCCCAAGCCCATAACAAGAGGGTACACTGGAGATCATCCCAAGCATGTAACAAGAGGGTACACGGGAGAGCATCCTAAGCTCGTAACAAGAGGGTAAACGGGAGGGCATCCCAATCCTGTAAAAAAAGGGTAGATGGGATGGAATCCAAATCTTGTAATAATTGGATACATGGGAGGGCATCCAAAACCCGTAACAAGAGGGTAAATGGGAGGGAATCCTATTCATGTAACGATATGGTAAATGGGAGGGCGTCCCAATGCCATAACAAGAGGGTAAACAGGAGTGCATTCCAAGCCCATAACAAGAGGGTACACAGGAGGTAATACCAAGACAATAATAAGAGGTTACATGGGAGAGCATCCCAATCCCAAAATAACAGGGTACACTGGATGATATCCCAAGCCTAAAGTAGGTACACAGGTGATTATCCCATACCTAACATGATATGAAGGTCTTGGTAGGTATCCTTTACATAATATTTCTTATGCTTATGTATATTCTACAATTCCATGTCTTATTCCTATATTATGCTATCATGTCTTATGATATTGATTTTCTTTTGATTCATGTCTTATGAACTTCCAATATTTTTTCAATGATTCATGTATCTGATTTTTTCTATGCAGGGTATGATCTTTTAATGTTATGCTCATTCTCTCATACCCTTATGTTCATGTTATGCTTACTTATCTTACTTATTTACCCTTACTGATCATCTAACCTCACCATTTCTTATGTTTCCTTTCCCTAGTTTATGAATAAAGGTTTTATATAGGAGTACTAAATGGGAAGATCTTTGTGGAAAACATTGATGATATTTCATCAAGTTGAATATTGTGTTCTTTGTTTCAAAATACACTAAACTGTTATGGTCCTCAGTCATGTAATTTTTTAATGTGATGAATATTCATCAAAAATGATTTAATATACATTTTTGTTAAGCATGGGTTTCTATAGTTCCTTTTTTTGATAAATTTTTTTTATATAATGAAATAGAATGATATGACTAATTTGTTTTTTGTGTGTAAAAATGGGTTTTTATACAAGATGGTTTCCCATGGTTTTGGTAAATGGAAATGTATTTTCAAGGCATTGTGAAATGTTTTTCAAATCATGATTTGATGTAAATATTTTTTGAAATGGTTTGGAAAATAGAGAAAATAATAATCCTTGGGTACTTCAGTGGAATGTATAGTAATACGTCTCATCCACTATCGTGGGGTTTTCTCATGGGGATTTCCTCTACTCCATAGGCTTGTTGTTCTAGGTAATTATTAAACCTACTGGAGGTTTACTTATTGGGGTGTTCCTGTAATCTCTATACTCTATGCATATATCTAGTTTCTTGATGCATATGTGATTTTATAAGTTAGGTTTGAGTTTCCTAGCTATTCTAACCTATTGTGATCTCTAACATGATGTTACTTGTGCTTCTTCTTTTGGTTTGTACTATTTTATTGTACTACCATGGATTTGTTATGATATGTGATGAATTATTTCTTTTGACATGATATAGCTATTATGATATATAGTTATGAAATTCTTTGAAATTGATTTACCTTATTTATTTTGAAATGTGGAAAAGGGGGAAATTAAATTATTTTTTTATTATTTTGATATAAAAACTATTAAATTGTTATCATGCCTTGTTTTATTTAAAATTTGATCATGCATAGATTATTGTTTAGAGACTTGATATGGAACACCTAAGTGGGGCCCTACTGAGCCTGTGAGTTCACACCCTATATACTCCTTCAGTGGTGCATAGACCTAGTTATATATTTTGATGTAGGGAAATAAAAGGCACTATAGTGAGGCAATGAGGTTTTTTGTCAGCGGAGTTGGGTAGCTGGTGGTGATATGGTGGTAGTCTACCCATGATATAACATGGATTAGATGTTTTTTCCTATTTTCGTAGTCCTTTATGGTTGGACCTATATTTGAAAATTGTTTCTACTATTGGTACATTTGGTTTCCACTATTTGTTTTTAGTCATGGAATATATTTATTTGTTTCACTGTTATCAATGTCATATATATGTGACATGTTTTCACTTCAGGTTGGTCAAAATCATTCACACTGGTTGTTTTTTGATACTTGGGTTCTATTCATCATCTCATAAGGATAGGGAACACTCTTCGGGTATGTGGCGGATCAGGTCAGGTACTAGTTTGAGAGGGTATTTGGTTCGGATCATTACACGCTTGATTTCTCACTCATCATGGGATGGAGACTCCTCAAAAACATTTCTCAATACAAGGGTATGGTGTTGAGAACCTCTTACTAGGTTTAAGATATGTATTTCATCTATTGGTGAGGAATAGGGTGATTGAAACCACCAACCCCATTTTTGAGGTTCTTCTATACACTTTTTGGATGTATAAAACCCTTGATATGGAAGAACAAAATAGAAAATGGAATATTTTGTTTCATAGACTTTTCTTTTACTACTCATGGAGCTAAAACTAACTTATAGATCATAAATTATAGTTGTTTAAATTTTGTATTATTTTATCATGAAGGAAAAATTACAAAGGGTGATTTTACACAAAGGAATGATGATGGTTCATGAAAGACCCATACTTTGCAGTATTAAAATGTAACTCATCCATGATCAAGAAAATCCTTCATGGTCATGTAACTCCTTCATTGCCATTTAATGTTTATAAAATCTTGAGATTTCATTATATATATTTTTCATTTAAAAAATACTTAGTTTGATATCTTTCTTCACACGCACTGAAAAATATCTTGATACATTACGAAATTAAAATAATAATCTTAAAATATTATTATGATAACATATAATATATCTAAATATTAAATAAAATATTAAAATTCATTAAATTAGAAAATTGGAATGAAATAATATTAGAAATGCTTAATGTTTAAGAATGTCATTTTTAAATAAAAGCGGTTTATCTTTATATTTTTTATTTTTTATTAAAAATTAAATAAATTTTTTTAGAATTTTAATTATATAAACTTAACTATATTTTTTAATTTATAATAAAAAAATCATTTTAGTATAAATTTTATGGATTTTTTGAAATATTTAATTTTTAGGTGAATAGTGAAAAATGTTAGTTTTGGCTAATTTTATCACTAATTACTATACTATCATAACATAAGAAATACATAAATATTTATGAAACCCTTTTTCTATATAATTATAAATATTTATTTTATATATCATGTTTACAAACCCATGATTTAAAATTTTTTATCTTAAGAATCATTTTATTATAAATTTTATTTTTTGATATATTATATTTTTTAATTTAAAATAAAATTTCACTTATTTATAAATTGTATTAAATTAAATGGTGAATAAATTTTGATTCATGGAATCTAATTTTTGTGGTAATAATCATCTTATATTTTTAGTAATAAATTAATTACCATGATTAATATTTAATTAAGATTAATCAGTGTCTAAGAGATTAATCTAATGTGGCACAAATTTTACTAAGATTACATGACCTATAGACCTTTTAGAAGTCATTTTTTATGTTTTGAATTATTACATACATGTCTTATATCCTTACCTCACCTAACTCTCATTTCATTCCATTCTTCCCCCTTAACATTCTTTTCCATGTATAGTTCCATTTCTTCACTTATAAAAGGGGATACTTACACACCTTTTTAACACACCCTTTACATTGAATTAATTGGATACACTTTGCCCATTCCTTCATCCTAGAAAAATTCCCCACTAACAATAGCCTTTTTCCACCCATAACTAGCATAATACCTTCATTTACAATGATTTTTTTTAAGAAGGTGGACGTTGTGCCTCTTTTATTAGAAATAAATCAAAAGAGAGTAATAAAAAGAGTACAGGAAATAAGGAAAAACCCAAGGTATAAGACTATTTACCTATATTTTTCATCAATATAGCAATTATATTTCTCTCTTCTTCTTGAATTGCTTTCCATTCAAATCTTTCAAGACCCTGACCCCGACCTCTTAACCTTACTCGACATGAAGGAAGGGCTTGAAGTCTTTCTAAAAGTGTCGTGGCATCAGTTCTGTCAGAATCAGAGTTTTCATTTTACTCTTTGCCTTTACCAGGAGAAGCATCTCCCTTAATTGCAGTAGTCAGGGCAAGGATCACCTAAGTCTCATTAGGTGAGCCCTGTGTGGTATCCTTCATCTTAGTGGAATCATCAATATGTTGACCAATAGAAGGATTGTTCTTACCTGTAACAATCACAGCTATAGACTTTGCCTTCTTGTAAGAAACAAGCTGAAAACTTTCATTATCCACAATGGGTTTTGAAGAAGCATGAAAAGGTTTATAAATGACTGGAGAGTTATATTCTAAAATTTTATTACCCTTTTGTACAATCAAAACAATCATCCTATCATTAAGTTGATGGTCAACTTCTTTCTGGATGTTATCTTTAGTCACTTTGTCAGCTCTTTGAATTTGTTGCAGATCAATACATTCTCCTTGATTGATAGTATCAACATTTTTCAAATTCGCCTCTTTAGAAAATATAGCAGCCCAAGAATTTGACTTATTCTCAGAAGTAGAGGCATAGATATTAGGTGTGTTACCTAAATGATCACCCTTCTCATCAATGAAAGGCTTGACAACATCCTCATAAACAACCCCATGTGCTTTATCTTATCACCAGAAATGATAGGTCCATCCTCACCCTTACAATTAGGCTTCCAAACATGTGGACTTTTATTATTTTTAGGACATTTTCTCATCACATGTCCACGTGAAGAGAAATAGGTGCAAATTGTTGGGCGCCTACATGTAGACAAGTCATAACCTATAATGTTACATTCTTTGCAGAATTTTGGAATTTTTTCATAAATGATCTTCAACTAAATAATGTCATCATCAGTTTCAAGCATAACCTTAACAACCAGGGTTGATCCCAATTCGACCTCAACAAAAAACCGGGCATAGTTCCCAAATCGAGCCACTTCCGTTTCTTTGTCAATTTTGATAGGAATTCCAATTGACAGAGCAATATCATATAAATTTTTTGGGTGCCAAAGTATTCGATTAAACCCATACACTCTTACCCAAATTTGTGTTGTGGTGTTACCAACCTCAAAAGGATTGAATTTTCTATCTCATTCACGAAGGTGAACAATCCCTAGTTTGAGAGTAATGGAACCAAAACTCCAAGATCGGACTTTCATTTCTTCCATGGGGAAGAGCATATGGAAATATCCCCATACAAGTGAGACAAATTTCTAGGATAAAAATCCCCAAATCAATGAAATAAACTTCTTCAGTTCATCAATTTTAAAGGGCTAAGATCCTTTAAGTAGAAATAATCGAGTAATAATCGAGAACTCATCCATTTTAAGCCTCTCAGAAATAGCATCGGGATCCACTTTGATGTGATCAATGCTTCCCTTTCTTCGGATAGAAGAGTCAGGTACACCTTTGAAGGAGGAAAAGGATCAATTCATAGAAATCCCCTCAATAGGGACATGCCTCAACTGCTTCTGGTTCTCCATCCTTGTTGCGGTACCAAAGTCTATCTTCATTTGACCTGCATTATCTTCTCCGGCCACTCCTGCATCGATACAAACAGTGGATGAAGTCTTCTGTAAAGAGGCCTCATCTCCAGCATCCAACAAAACTGCCCCATCTAGCCTTGTAGTAGAACACTTCTCACCCTCTGAGATTCCTAAAGCCTCTATAAAAACAGACACATCACGCTGAGTTGCGAACGTAGCCTTTGAGACCGTCGTTCCAGCAAAAGCGTCAATGGACACCGCCGCAATATTCTTCTCAACCACATATCGAAGCAGATTTGTTCCAAAATTCTTTTCAGTGAGATCGTTGTCATCAAGACCTGCATCCTCGGACGTCGTCTCCACACGTCATTCAACTACAGAAAGTGGAGCCAAGTCCCCACCTTTTTCTGTCATGATCTCACCGTCGACAGCGCCACCCACAACCTCGGACGTCGTTGCAGATCTAGAGGTCCCTTCTCTGAAAAACAAGTGACTATAGAATCGACCAGGGGGGAAATTGCTCACTGCCATTGAATCCTAGTTCTTCTCCTGGTTAGAGAGAGAGAGACTCACTTCTCTCATCCTTTCTTTCAAATTTTTTTCCTTCATTTCCAATGATAATTCCAAGGAAAATAAAAGTTATGGACATCAGTATTACAGTCCTCAAAGTCTTTCTTTTTTAATTTTACTCTTCCCAATATTCCCTAAAATTGTTAATATAATGAATTCAGTATCATATTCATACTGAGATTTCATTATATTAATTTTACAATAATTATTCATTCATTCCAAATAATCCATTAAGAAAAACAGACCCGTCGAGCATGCTTATATGTGGACTACTGCTTTCACAACACGACATGATGCAGTTGATTTTTCATCACTACCTATTAGGGTGGGTATCAAGGATGGGTTTTATGAATAATTATTTTTTATTTAAATAATAAAATCATGAAATCATCACTTTTTATATTTACCCTCATTCCATCAATTTTTTTATGAAATGAGATTGTTAATCATACGTATGTGCGGACTACTTCCTCCATGAATGATGTGTCTTATTTATCTTAAACACATAATAAGGATAGTCATAAAATTATAATTAAATAAATAATATTATTTTTATAACATTATTATAATTCTTAAATGAAAAATTTTTATATACCATCACTTTTTCCATTCATTGGGAGATGGGTTTGTTAATCGTGTGTTCGTGCAGACTACCTCCTCTACAAACAATGAATTTCATTTGTCAACACTACACATAATTAATTATTATAATAATTGATTTAGGGAGATATAAGATATATATTACATATATAATATTATTTAAATGTTATATTCATATAGTATAAAAGAACTTTATTACTCATTTGATCATTACAACACATTTTTGTTTTGGTCGGTTTACCACCCACTTAACAATGTTGTAAAGTTTATGTAGTGAATTATTAAAGAATTTTATATACTATTAATGAAATATATTAATTATTTATTATTTTTTTAAAAAAATCTAGTGTTATAATATTAATATCGAAAAATGTTAATAATATATCATCTTTGTTTATTAAAAACTGTCGAAACAAGTTTGTCTTCGGCATCATCTTCAAGAGTTGTAATTAAAACTCTATTGAGATGAAAGTGGAATGTTATAAATAATAATAGGATATATATTATAGAACCATATAAAATCTTGGAGTTATTAAATTATTATCAAAGATCATGGGTCAACTTTTCATTACAAATCATGTGCAAGACAATTAAAATTGTTAACACCCAATGTTAAAAAAAAGATATACCAAACCATTATTCATAGTAAATAATTATAAATAGAGTTTATAAAAGGGTTATAGTGATTAATAAGGTTCTTAAATAGTTTATTATGTTATTTTTTGTTATATTATAGGATGTTATAGTGTGACAAACTAAGAGATGAAATAAGGTATGGTATTTTTGTCTTGAACTCCCTTTATTGAGACATGTTTTACTTTATCCACCAATTTAATTTTATACAGTGGATATTCTTTCTAATTTTTATATTATAATAAATAATATTTTATTCATGGTATTATAATTTCATTTTAAATCTTTTCAACCTTCTAGGTTTTTTATTAAATTCTTATTCAAGTCTTAATTTTTTTATCGACTCAAGTCCTTTTTCCCACGAGTCGTGAAATATCTTCATGATTTTGATCTTCCAAGTCTCTTATTCCTACCATTATCTTTTCATATAGTAAATTTTGTTTTTATATGGGGATATTACTTATATTCATTAATATACTCCCCTTTGATGAAATTATTCCTTAAATAAAATCACATTGTTGATAAGAATAACTTTTATACTTTTCAATTGATATTTTTTCTACAAGCCATTTTTTTACGTATTGAAAGTGTGATCTATAACCCAAATATTTTTCATATAAAGTGACCTTAAATTTACCCTTAACCTCTTTTCAAATGAAATTTTTATTATCCTTTTTATTATTTGGGTTTCATAAAATATTTTAATGACTTTAAACATTTTCTATATGGATTGTTTTTAAAAAAGGTTTTCCTTTTAAGTTATAAATGTTTTAATAATTATTCCATAAATATTTTTTTAACTTTATTGTCAACTACATTTACATTATTTAAAAAAATTAAAATATAATATTTTTAACATTTTCCAAATGTCTTGTTTTTTATGGAAGGAATCTATTTTACATGTTTCTATATGAAATTATCTTTACATCACTATTGTTATTTTCTTATAGACTTCATATCAAGGGTTTTATGTTTAAAAAAAGAAATTATTATTATCATAGTTTAATCAAATATCCCATTTTAAATGTTTTAAAATGATAAGTTAAATTATTATTTTCAAATAAATTTTTCTAATGCTTCTAAGAGTGTTCTTCATATATGTTTTTTTTAACACAACGTGGTCATCGATGCATCAGTAAAATTGCAATTTATAACTCCTACTATATGTTGGGATAGTGGAAAGTAGTGTAAACCCCAATATATGGCTGGTGATGTGATCTAAGGGGTTATTTAATTCTAATATATTGAAAACAAAAAATGGAAACCGAGTTGGATATTTTTAATATTATTAATTTAAGAAAACAAACATAGAATAAATCAGAAATGAAAGAAGATAATGATAACTGCTGGAAAAGATAAGAAAATTATAGGGGAATTCCAACTATATGGTTAAAATAATTTTTTCTTTCATGGAAATTTAATTTCATGTGCATTAGAAAAAAAACTAGATTAATCTCCGTAGATAATTTTTTAGTCCAGTGGAAGAATTATTCTTATAGTTCACCACTTCCAAGATTCACCAAACCATGAAAATATTAAATAAATTTCATTAAAATTCATCTCATTGAATGATTTTGATTTTTTGAAAATTATTCTCTGAAGTAAATGAAAATTTTAAAGAATTTATGATCTGAAGAAATAATAATTAAACCAAAAAATTTTATTCCCCATGAAATGATTTATTTTTTCATTTTCAATTTGTTAAACAATAATGAGAAAAATTAGATAGATATACCGAAGAAGAAGAAAAACAAGAGAGAATAAGATTCTCCTACCACTTCATCATTTACTTTCTACCATTGATAAACTCTTGCTCATTATTTCCAAGAAGTTCACCTCCTCCCAGCTTCATAGAATTCGTCTACAAAGTCTAGAGTGTTTCTGTGTAAAAATTATCCTCCTTCAAAAATTCCATGGAAGCTTATTTTATTCTCCTATGAAAATCATTTATTTTAATTACTCACTTTATTTAGTGATTGTTAAGTAGAATAATTAAATTACTAACCATTTTTCACTACTCTTTTCATTTTAGAAAAAATATCCAAATAAATCTTCCATTTTCATATGCACTCGATTGAAAAAACTATATATCATTAAATTTCTCATGTATTAAACATAAAGACTCCAAGAATCCATGTGTCCTACTTTGCCTATAAATCCTTACCAAAAAAATCATTTTAGTTTAAATCTATAAACATACCCAATTTTTCATCAAACTCTATTTCTATAGACAATGATATGGAGAACCATGAAGCCTCATCAATTTTCAAACAGAACCTGTACCATCAATTGAATTATTCAACCATAGATTCATCACTATCCAAGAAGTAAATACCATATTATTTTCAATCAAGTTTTGGATCATCAAACTCATTCACAAGGCACAACCTACTTCACTCCATTCATAGTGAAGATCCCAAACTCAACTTCCTATAATCATAATAGCACCACTCATGTTTTTATTCTGTAGAATAATAAATATTATTGAGGTAAAAATTAAAGAAACTTATGTGAACTTCAGTCTGGTAATGAAACAAAAACAATGGATATTTATAGGTCCCCATCATTGAATCCAATTAAGATCCTGAAAATCAAAATATTAATAGAAAGTGAACAAAAATATCTAAATCTAAAATCACCCTTTGATAAATCTCGGATGATTCTCTCTTGAAGTTCCATTCAGTCCTTGTAAATCCCCACATATCTTCTTCAGAAATGAGATTGGGAAAATTCCCCCTTTATCATGTTATGAAGGAATATCTTGGCCATTGAATCACCCCATTTCAATATTATCTTCTTTATAAGGATTTGATGTTGATTTATCTCACAAGCTTTGAAAGAATACTGTAAAATCCACATTGATATACTAATATTTAAATCATCCTCAAATCCACTAAATTCATGCTTCAATACAAAATAGGTTCATCAGCTATAAATTTTATAGTCTCAATGTAGGCATTGATTTGGTGGTTTATTCAACTTCTATAAAGTTCAGAATATATCTAGTGAAGGTTGTTCAAAGAAAACTGAAGAGAAACAAAAAAATCAGTTTGACAATGTCAAAAGAAATACAAAAAGAAAAATTAAGACATGTGTAATCCGGAAGAAAGAATTAGCGAAACATAAAATAAATTATAGGAAAGTAAATATTAACATGTGTATTTATGTGGTTTGGACTAGTTTGGTCCTACTACATGATAATAACACCACAAAAATGATTATTATTATGCAAACCCAACACAAAATATACAATCATAGAAATTAAATCATAGAGAAACACACGTGGACCACAAAAAATATCCAAAAATAGGGACCTCATCACTCTAGGAGACAACAATGAACCTTGGCCCAAATATGGTAACGTACACCCCCAAGATGGATGGATTCACACATGAAAACCCAACCCCAATAAAGAAGAAGGAATAAGATACAGTGTATAAGAGAAAAAAATTCTTACAAACTCAAGCATACACCAAGAACCCAAGAAGAGGTGGATGGAGAACTGATTTATTGTGGCTGGTACTTCTTCAAGGTATAGAAGTTGAACAAGACTCAAAAGAGGTGATCTCTCCACTGGAGGAGATCAATAAAATAGGGTTGTATAGGATCATAGGATAATAAGAGCTCCTATCTCTCGATATTTCTCTCTAAAAGACGAATGTCGAAGGAAGACCAAGAATTGATCTCTTAAAAATGAAGAGAGAATGTGCATTAAAGGAAAGGTAGGAATCTAAGGAAATAGGTTGCTATCTGGAGAGGTGGTCAAGGAAAAAACATGTAAGGTGGTGGGTGAGTGGAAGGATCATGAAGGCAGGATGATGCAATGAACACTTGAAAGCATGGGACACGTGGAAATAGGGAAGTGGGAAGGTAGCAATGGAAGTGGATCACTGAGGTTGAGAAAAACAAAAATACCCTGAAGGAGAGATTTAGGATGGAGTTTTATCAATGGCCAAGGGAAAAATCCCGCACAGATCACCAAGGTGGAATGCAAGGACAAGTTGAGCCAACTGATAAGTAGGTCGAGTGAGTATCCCAACAAAACAGGTCTATCACACATAAAGGATCCTAGCTGTGTAAATACTTCTTCTTGGTATGGTGCATCAGATTCCATGTAATTTCTATGGAAAAGAAGATTTAGTGGAAAGGTATTCCCTTAGCATCCAAATTTCCATGTTGTGTAAATCCATGTAAAGAATCAATTGTTCATCTATTTTTCCATGGGGAATGAGAAAAATTAATTTAGAAGAGCCTTGGGGATTTCTTTAGTTTTATAAACCATACTGACACAATCAGCAATTTTATTCACAATTGGTTTAATGGGACAGAATCCAACAAGCATGAGTATAAAGAAAGATCTATGATGTTAGCTATGGGTTGCTGGATGATTTGGAAGGAAAGGAATAAATACTGGCATGAGAGTATTCACTGCTCGCAAACTACCATGATGGAAAGGTCTCGTAGCATGGCGATGGTGCTTGGTCTCCTTCTAGATAATTGGGATAGTTCACTTTCACTGATAACTATTATGTCTAGAAACTACTCCACTACTTTGTCTCATAGGACGTACCCTCAAGGGAGGTGGACGAAATGGAACCCACCTAGGACTGGTATGAAACTGAATATTGATGCTTCCTATTCTAATTAGGTCATGAGGGGCAGTGGAGTGGCTCGAGATCAAAGTGGATCAGTTGTGTTTGCCTTATTTTCTAGTTATGGGCATGGTGATTATCTTATAGTGGAATACAAGGTGCTTCTTTGTGGAATAAAGATTTTTTGGGTTAGAAACATGAACCTTGAAGCGGTGAATATAGATTCCTTGATCATTCTCAACTCCCTCCAACAATAGGCAGCTACCCCATGGAATATTTCTTATGTCATCCAAAGCATTAATCTCTTGTTGAAAAAAAAATATACGTGAGTCACACATGAAATAAAGGCAATAAAGTCACAGATTTTTTGGCATCAAGGCACACTCAGAGTGGAGATCTGATTTTATACAGTGGTTTGGGCTCCCTTCCTCTAAACTGTTTGAGAATTGTGAGGGGTGATGCTCATGGTCCACATTACTTCCATACTCCATAATGTCTTTTGACCTATTTTTGTTCTATTTTTTTATTTCCTTTACACTAAATAAATTCCTAAATTAATCCATAAAGGATCCCAGCAGCACCGAAGGCCCAAACAAAACCCCAACTAGAAAGAAGCCTGAAACAACAAAAAATCATAATAATAAAAGAATAATTTTAATGGAAATTAAAACATGTTTTAAATTTGAAAACAAAAATTAACAAATCTCCACATTTTTCAAATAAAATGAAATAAAAAAATTATAGATGGTGTTCTTGAAACCAATCTACCTCTAATATTGTAGTAGTGTAGGTATATTTTTATAAACATAAAAACCTAAGTCTATGGAGTACTCACCAAATATGAATACCACTTAGAATGTGCTGGTAGTGGCACATTTTCTACCCATACTAACATCTACCCCTATCAAACTATAACATGATCAGTAATCATAAGACTAAAAAACATTAAAATAAGAGCTCACCACCAATACATGATTCTCCACTGAACTTGAAGGTAATCTAGGGAATTCTAAGGCCTAAAAATACACCGCCTTCTTCAGAAGTAAAATATAGTGAACATAAAAACTCAGAAAAATAAAATCTCAAATTAACATAATATTAAAAGAAGTAAAAACATGAAGTAACTAGAAAATAGAAATCTAATAGGAGAAATACCTCCACCTAAGTCTGAATAACATAGAGTAGCCGTAAAACTCCCTCTATTCTAACTGGGTTCCCATACAAAAACAAGAAGGGCCAGTAATAAGATCATGGAAGAGAGACTTAAAATAATATATGCCTAATTATAACAAAAGGGATGCTAAACAAGAATTATAGAACATCTACAGTGGTAAACCTGGGGTATACCACAAGAGACTGGGTCATATTATCTTTATTTATAAAGTCAGGATATTAAATTTTTATATGGTCGGTCTTTCCATACTCAAAGAACCAGAAATTCTCAAATCGGTTCTTGTATTTCCTTCATTTATTTTTTTATTTGACCGTTAATATACATCAACTTAGTTTCACTCTTAAAACCATTGTGTTCTTCCTTCAAACCATGTGTTTTAAGACCATAATACATTATAGCAGACTTCACCTATTATAAAGTAATTGAATTTCTACCACACATATTGGAATCCTTTAATGAATTAAAAGAATCATCAAATGTGGTTAAAATAATTAAAACCTAATCTTCATCCTTAACTTCAATATATATATATTAGCTAAATCTAGAAGGAATTTATTAAACTCATCAATATAAACACTCATAGAAGATCCAAGAGTCATTTTGAAATTATACAACCACGTTTTTTATACAAATTTCCAAGAAATATTTTGGTCATATATAAATGTTCATGTTTAATCCAAATGGATTTTTCAGTAATTTCACGGGTGACTTCACATAAGACATTGTATCCTGAGATTAAAATAAGTGTGCAGTGAACCGTTTCCAAAATACTAGGGTTGACATAAACGTAAGTGGTTGTAGACTGTCTATCGGTAGAAACAGTCACTACAAGTTTCTTAGGACCAAGAAAAGCATCTTCTAGCCCACTGTGGACTAATAGTTCATGCATCTTTACTCTCCACATACTAAAATAATTTTCTATGTCAAATTTTTCAACTTCAAATTTAACAAACGAAATTTTAAAACTGATTAAATGCTTTGATATGAATTGTGAAGTTTTTAAAATATATAGTGAAGGTTTTACAAAGAAAATAGAAGATAAACAAAGAATTGGTTTAAAAATTCCAAAATAAATATAAAAAGAAAAATGAAGATAGATGCATGTTGGAAGCAAGAACGAGCGAAATAGAAAAGAAATTGCAGAAAAGTAAATATTAACACATGTATTTAAGTGGTTCGGACCAGTTTGGTCCTAATACATGGAAATAACACCACCACAATGATTATTATTATGAAAAACCAAAAAACATACAAGAATGGAAAGTAAAGTAGAGAGAAACACATGTAGACCACAAAAATTATATGAGCACAGGGACCTCATCACTCCAGGAGCCATAAATAAACCCTATCCTGAAGATGGTAATGTATTCCCTTAAGCTAGATGGACTCATGCACGCAACCACAACCCCAACTGAGAAGAATGAAGAAGATATAGTATAGAACATAAAAACATAGATAGCCTTATAAACTCAATAATACACCAAGAACCCAAGAATAGGTAGATAGAGAACTGATCTGATGTGGATGGTACTTCTTGAAGGTGTGGTGATCGAACAACACTCGAAAGAAGTGATCTATCCACCAGAGGGGATCACTGGAACAGGGGAATTCAAAATCACAGGAGCACTGGAGATCCTCTCTCTCAAGATTTATCTCTAAAATATGAATGTCGAAGGAAGACCAAGAACCACTCTCTCAAAAATTAAGTGAGCATGTGAATTAAAGGAAAAGCAGGCAACTAAGGAGATGGGATACTTTTAGAAGTAGTAGTCAAGAAGGACACATGTGTGGTGGAGGGTGAGAGTAAGGATCATGAAGGAAGTTTGATACAATAAATAGCATAAATCACAGGACACACAAGGGTAGGGAAGTGGGTAGGTGGAAATAGAATTGGATCACTCAGAATAATAAAACACAAAAACCTTGATGGATATACATAGGGTGGATTTTAATCAACATTCAGGTGAACACATCACACACAGATTTCCAAGGCGGCACGCAAGGAAAAGTTGGGCCAATAGATAAGCGGGCTCAGCAAGTATCCCAACAAAACATGTCTAGAACACATAAAGGAGCCCAGCAGCACCGAAGGCCCAAATGGATCCCCAGCCCAAAAGAATCCCGAAACAAAAATAATAATAAAACAATAATGTTTAATGTAAATTAAAACACATTTTAAATTTGAAAACCAAAATTAACAACTTCAGTAAAACTCAGTTTTTCTTAATTCGTGTCGTCTCCTTTAAGGAAGTAACAGCCAGATTCTGGTGAAACTCATCATTATATGAGATCCTGGTTCATCAATAGTGAATTTTTTTTATGATTCTATGTGACACTTAACTTTGGTAGATGCATTAATGAGCTTGGGTTTCAATCTAATCTGGTAATCATCTTCTTCAAGCTTGGTATGTTTGTTTCTCAAGCTCAGTTCCTCCTTCTCGATTCAGTGTTTATTTTGACTAGTTGGTTCAACTCCTATTTTGGTTACATGATAGTTCTCAATCCCCCTACATAGATTATATAATAATTGGTTATGTGGGTCTGGGTAGGAATTCAAGAATGTGGGTACCTTCTAGTTTGGATATGTGAAACCATTGGAAATTGGCTACATATTTGATTTATGAATTTAGAATTGTGGTGCTGCTTGAAATTGTGCTATGTGGATACTCTTGAAACTATTATATATAGCTGCTCCTTTTTAAATACTTTATGTATCCAAATCAATAAAAATAAAATAAAAATGTTCTAAAATAACATTATTTTAAATATGGAAACATTAAAAACTAAATATGAAAAATTCAAAACAAAAAAAAATTAATTGATTAATAAGTAAATTAAAAGTTAACAAAAATGGAATATTAAATCAACTAAATAATAGTTTAAATTAAATTAATTAAAAATCCAAAATTTTAAAACCGATTAAATATTAAAATTAGGAAATTATAATTCAAATAAATCGAAACACTGAAAAAAATATGAAAAAATAAAATCAAGTTCCATTAATTAAATAAAAATATAATAATTTTGACATCAATATTAAAATAGAAACACATAAAAATAAAAAAATAAAATTATAAATAAAATAAAAAAGAAAAATAAGGAAAGATAATGTAAAATAAATGTCACACCAAATTCCCCCATACTTATGTATTGCTTATCCTCAAGCAATCAATTTAAAAAAAATAAGTGGAAGAAAAGAATTCTTAAGGGGGAAAAAGTGAGTTGACACTAAAAATTGGTTTTCAAAAATATTCTTCCCTAAAGACTCTTTTAAGTATAATAGGTTAATTCTCTCTAAGTAATAGGTTATTTTTTCAAAAGTTGGTTTTGGTTTTACAAAAAATGATTGAAATTGTAAATTTTTAAAGAGTTTAAACAAACATCTCTTTTTTATTTAACTAAAAATTAAAAAGTTCTATTTACCTCCAAGAGAACTGGAACACATAAAAAAATTAATATAGTTAGACACTTTATTTGGATGAGAATATTTAAAAAATTCAAGTAGTATAAATAACTCATCTAAAATCTTAGAAATAAAATAATGAAATAATGAAAGAACAGAGGATCAACCTGAATTAGTATTTTTTTCATATCTCATGTAAATTCATAGTTTAAAAGTTTGAAACTTAGTAAAAAGGTTCAAACCCAATTTTTATTGTAAATACTACTCCAAAAATTAAACAAAAAACAAAAAAGAATCAACAGAAAAAGAAGTTGATGGAACTAATTAATTAAATGGGAAAGCAAAAAAATTAACCTCCTTACGTTAGAAATTCAAATATCAAACTTTTGAAAAACAATTATCCACTAGGTAAGAAATTTGATGCTTGAAAACCAAAAAAATCAAAAAAAAATAATGTATTCTTAATGCCAATTACATTAAATAACAATTTAGTTCATTTAAGAAAAACCGCTCCCCACACTTAAAACCTGAATTTATTCTAAAATTTGAATTCAATGGTAAAATAAAACAATCATACTTGTTGGTTCAAAATATATTATTCAATGGAATGTAAAAGGGTCATAATGATATTCAATAATCATTTTCTATACGTTCCAACTCATTCCAAAAATATAATTTAAAAAGTACATGTTATGTCTTTGTAACAGAATAAATGATTTCCAAATTAAATCAAAAATGTAACATGTAAATCATCTGTTTCACTTTAAACTTTGCATTGAGTGTAAAGTTATTTTAAAGGGAAAAAAGAAATGTTTCAACATGTTTTCAAAATTATTTTCAACAAGAAATATTTAATCAAGCTTGACACCCAACATTTTCAAGCATACCCACGATCAAAATTTCAAATAGAAAATAATTCTCCCCACACTTAATTACTAATCAAGGGTATAATCCAATATGTAAATTCTAGGAAAGTAAGAAAAGGTTTAGAAAATTAATAAACATTAAGAGTGTAGAATTTAACTCCCCTAAAAATGTTGTTAAGTTCTTATTATTAGAAAATGACCACTCTCATATTTCAATTATAGAATAATTTGATCTTTTGAGTAAGGTACCTTCAAAGAAAAAATAGATGAAACAATACATCAACACATTAAAATTCAAAATGATGAGACCAGGTGATTGTGAAAGGATGAAGTAGTGAAAATTACAAGACCATGAGATAGACTTACCAACTCTTATTTCAGAAACATGGAGCCAGGGATTCAAGTGAAAATTTACTTAATAAGATGATGAAGAATTGTTATTTATTAAAGTAAAGAAATATAAAAAATAAAAAAAATTATTTAATCGTAGATTTTCTCCCAAGAAGCTCTAGATTTATAGTCCTTGGTCAGACTTTTCTAGTAACTAACTGTAGTAACTTAGTGGATGTGGTATCTCATCCATAAAACACCACATGTTATTTTCCCATTTTTTAGTTAAAAACTAAGTCTGATGGTATTTTAAACTTCTTGGGAGAAAACCAAGTCCCCTGGATGCTACCACAATTCCTTAAAAGAACCTTTTATCAAATATATAAGGCAGGTTGTCTATATTTTTAATAAAAATCATCTCATTGCCCACTCTAGAATTTATGATATAATTAACCCATTTCAAATCATTCTGAGGTGGAAGCATAATTAATGGTTCTACAAGGGTTTTGGAATATATATCAAGGTTTTACTAACCAAAATCTCCCTCATATTATAATTTAAAAGGGGTGAAAATATCGATGTTTTGAAATTATGTTTGAGAAAGTGGTACTTTAATTCATATTTGAAAATTTTGTGATCCATATGAATCCAGCTTTAAACCTCTTTCAATATTTTCAAAAACTTCTAAATAATGTTCAGAAACCTATATTTCTAATTCTAAAATCAAATGAGTGTTTAAATTTAAAAAATAATTAAATATGTTCATTTCAACCTCCATGAAAAAAATCCACTAACAATTGGATGGTAATTTTAATTTCATGCTTAAGAAGTGTATATTTTTCTTCTAAAACCTAAGAACATAATATAATATCTTCAAGTTTTATTCTGTAAAAAATTTATCCTTATTGATTTTTCAAAAAATGACATTTAGATTCAAATTTTTGAAGAATATCATAATTTAAGTCCCAAAAATATTTGGTCAATTGATCATGCCATTCAAGCATTAGTTTCATGTTAAAATTTATTTATTTAAACATAGGAATTTCAACTTTGATAAAATTAGAATAATTTTTTCCTTTATAGAAAAAAAGTTCAAAAAGAACCACATTTAAAGATTCTAAAGATAAGAATTTATTCTTATCATCTCTTATCAATTAATTATAAATTTATTATAAATTTTTATCATTATGATGCACTGGAGTTCCCTTTGGGAGTTTTTCCAAACCAAATTTTTCTTCATCATTAAATACATTAAAAAATCTAAAAATGTAATTGTATAAAATCCATGATAGGGGTATTAAACTAGGAAATAATTTAACTTATTCCAGTTGGGGAGAATCCCAATCTCTAGAAGAAAATCATTTGCGAAACAATTTGTGAGAAACCTGATGAAATATGGAAGCAATAAGTAGAATAAATAAACTAGAACATAGTATTTTTAATGTGGAAAACCCCTCCAATGCAGAGGATTAAAAAACCATAGGGAAATTCCCAAATATCCACTATGAATTAGAGATTAAAAAGAAATCTAAGTAATTCACTAACTTGAATTACAATTGAGGGAATAAAAAACATATTTTAAAACCACAACCTGATACACCTCTACCTTATCTCTAAAAATAATCTCACCAATGTCATGCTTGAAAGATCAATCTATGACAAAGCATCACTCTTTTATTGATTAAATACCAATACCTCAAAGATCAAATCTGAACATGCATCAAGACTCACACCGTCTTGTGACACCTGAAGGATTTAACTCTCTCATGATCTCACCATCATGATATACCACTGATCATCAATCAGGAAACGTAACTTGATTATTATAATCAAGAATAATCTTGATCCATGGACCTAATCATTTATCGCATCGCTACTGCTTCACACTGCTCAATGTTGATGCGTTGTACAAGCTACCATAAATGTGGTATCCCATCCCATCGTAGATTCACTATCGATGCCTCATTATCCATTAATTATGACCCACATGGGTTACCAAAAACTTAGTGACCTCTTTCATCTTGATCTCAACAGACTACATCTTGATCAGCTCTCTCTCTCAGCATTCGCCACCATCTACTTCCCCTTTTAAAGCCTTCATTGTTTCCTTTTTCAAATACAGATAAGATATAAAATAGTATATCATAAATTTAAAAATCACTATTTATCTTACATGTTAATATTCAAACACTTATCTCAAAAACAAATATATATATATATAATATATATATCCCCATGATAAACACATGTAGCCTTATCTGTGTGATAAGATAAAAGATATCTCATATTAAAAAAACTACCTTATCTCAAAATCTAGAAACACCCACGGGTTGAATCCTATCAACCTACCCCTCTATCCTATCAATGAAGATTCCATACAACATACTCAGTTGGACCAAAAACATATTGGTATCACACCAACCACTAGCCACTATATAAAAATGATGATTCCCTTTTTCAAATCTGACAGAAACCTGACTGCTCCCCCTGCATAAGAAATCCAAACACTAAAGTATTCACCATATCTGAATTTTCATCGCCCTGTAAAATAAGACAAAAACCAAAAAAATATGTTTACCTCATAATTATGATCATCACATAATCTGTATCACCTATAAGAAACATTTCTCCCTCCATTAAAAAACCTGAGCTGGTAGCACATCACCTCAATATTCAATTTTTAATTATTTCTTCACTAGGCGCACATTCTAAAGAAAATAATTAGGTGTAAGACCAGAAACACCTCTCTCAACCTACTTTGTCTCCCAAATATTATTCTACCTCACGTACGCATCATCAGTCCTCTCAAAAACATCCAAAATACTCACTAAAAATTACAATCCAAAACCATCATCTCTAATGCCACATATTGGGGGAGAATCATGATCTTAGGAAGAAAATATCATATGAAAAAATTTATGAGAAACCTGATGAAATATGGAAGTGATATAAAGAGTAATAAATAAATCAGTACACAAGATTATTAATGTGGGAAAACCCTCCAATGTGTGGGATTAAAAATCCATGGTATAATTCCCAAATATCCACTATGAATTAGAGAGTACAAAGAAATCCAAGTAATGCCTGAACTTGAATTAAAAATTAGATCACATAAAAACCTATGTGAAAAATACACCCCAATATTCCTTCACCTTCTATCTGAAAATAATCTCACTAATGACAGCTCAAAAGATCAATATGTGAAGAAACATCGCCCTTCTGTCGACAAAATATCACTACCTCATAGATCAAATCTGAACATGCATCAATCTCTCACCATTTTACGATACCCAAAGGATTTCTCTCTCTCATGATCTCTCCATCATGATATAACACCGATCATCAATCAGGACACACTGCTTGATCACCACAATCAAGAAGACTCTCAATAAATGGCCATGATTATTGATCACATTACTACTACTTCGCACTTCTAAAAGTCAATTTGTTTCACATGCTACTGCAAACTCAGTATCCCATCCCATAATAGATCCATAATTGATGCCTCATTATTCATTGATGATAACCCATGCAGGCTACTGTAAACGTGACGACCCCTTTCCTCTTGATCTAGGTGGACTACATATTGAGAAACTTTCTCTCAGTATTCTTCACTAGTTGCTTCCCCTTTTAAATCCATCACTGTTTCCTTTTTTAAATATAGATAAGATATAAAATATTATATCTTAAATTTAAAAATTATCATGTATATGCGATGCTAATATTCAAACACTTATCCCATCAAAATAGATATAAAATATATATCTCCATAAGAGAAACACATACAGCCTTATCTTTATGATAGGTTAAAAGATATCTCATATTAAAAAACAATATTATCTCAAAATCTAGAAACACCCACAGTCTAAATCCAATCAATTCCAAGCATCATAAAATCTCTCTTTATCGTATTTAATAAATATGAAAATAAATCACCTAAAGTGCTTACATATTTAGCCATCTATTTTATAAATTTTCAAAAGTTTCAAATATTTGATTTAATAATATTATTTCACTCATAAAATATATTTTTGGAACAACTACAAAGATAAATAATTGAAATAAGCAGTTTTCACAAGAAATGGATTTTATTTTAAAAAAAATTACTTTTAAATTTTTAATTTTTAATTCTTAATTATTAATTTTTTTAAAATATATAACCCTAAGTCACTCAACAGATGTCTTTCCCAACAACATTGTCAAAATTTGATCATGGTGTTGTTGTTTACAACTCAGTCAAATTACAATTTATAACTCCTACTATAAACTATGATTGTGGCAAGCAGGGTCGAACCCAAGAGAATGGTGGTGAGATGATATGAGATATTATATAGTTATACTCTATTGTAAACACAAAATGGAAAATAAGTTGTATATTTTTTATATTTTTTATTTAATAAAACAAACACAGAAAGAATCAAAAATAAAAGAAGATAAAAAGCACTTTTATCAAAGATAAGAAAATACTAAGGGAATTTCAAATGTTTGGTTAAAATAATTTGTTCTTTTATAGAAATTTAATTTCATGTGAATCATAAAAAATTAATAGATTAATCTCCCTTTTTAATAGTTTAATCCATTTTAAGTATGATTCTTGCGGCTCTCCACTTTAAAGATTCACCCTAACATAAAATTTATGAAGAAATATCACCAGAATTGATCTTGCTAAAAGATTTTGATGTTTTAAAATTTATTCACTAGAGGAATAGAATAATTTAAATAATTAATTATATTAATAAAAAATAATTAAACCAAACAATTTTATTCCCCCATAAAAATATTAATATTTTCATTTTTAATTCATGAAACATGCATGAGAAAAATGAGATAGAGATGTAGAAAAAGAAAATGAAAACATAGAGAAAAATATTCTTCCCCCACTATATCTTTGATTTTATCCCATTGATAAAGTCAATGTTGGTCACATTAGGACACTCAAGAGGGGGTGAATTTAGTTCCTATAAAATTTTCTATTAAAAATTTTATTTAAAAAGGATTCCCCAAATTTAAATAAAACAGGACAGTTAATCAAGGTAATAAAATTATAATAGTTTGATTGTTCAAATAGTTTCTTAGAAGATTAATTAATTCCTAGTTATAACAATATGAGATACTGATACAACTTTTAAAACTACTATAATAAGAAAAAATAGTTATAACTACTATCCAAGACTAACTATCAAAGTAAAATTTAGTTTTCTTTAAAATGAAGTAAAATAGAGAAAGACTAAATTGAAAAACATAGCGAATAAAACAAGTGGTTTAGTCTCAATATGATACCTAATCCCATCCACTTGGTGATCACCTACCACCGAGAAATATATATAAATCTTTTGATCCACACCCTGGATCGAGGTTAATAACAATACATAGGAGTGTCCAGGTCACAAGACATCTTCTACTATTATTTGTGGGAAAACAAACAACTAGGTCACACAGGACCTCTTCCATAGTTATACGTGGGTGAAATAATGTGTAAAAATATGTTTTAGTGAGAATACCTTGTATCCTCTAATTCTATGTAGGGGACAAGGTGTGTTTTAATATAGACACACACAAACTACTTGAGAAGTAGTAAATTGGTACACAGCAGATCAAATATAATGAGAAAGGATTAGAAATTCTCTGAGTGTTGTTCTATGTAGCTCTCGAATTGTAGGATATAGAAAATAAGATTTTCAGGTCCACTTGTGGAAATATATAATCGTGAGTCTCGTTTTTTGGTTTTTAGTTCGATGATATGTGCTTTTTAACTCTTGTTCTTCTTAGAGTTGATGTTATGATAATGTTTGAGGTTCTAATCTTCTATAGTTCAACCTTTATGAATCGAGAGTTCTTCGTGTGTTCTTTAGTATATGTATTCTTCTCACTTTACATGCATTCAACTTTGTGAACTCTGATACTTCAGTTCCATTATTTTCTTTTTATTTTGGGTGCCTGTGTTGGAGCCAACAGGAAGAACGATTTCTATACCTCGTACCTCATACTGTCAGGTGACATGTCTACAAAAGATCATTAATTATGTCAGTGTCATTAAATGAAACAAATATTACCATTATAAATAACTTTTAAATTATATTAAAAAATATATAAAAATGGTTAAGTATGTAATGGTGTCATAGTTACGGTGAGACAGTCACGGTTCCACAGTCCCGGTGAGACATTCACGGTTCCACTGTCACGGTGAGACAGTCACGGTGCCACTGTCATGGTGATACAGTCATGGTGCCATAGTTGTGTTGGGATCTAAAACCGGTAGCAAAATTATGGTGTCTAGTTCTTTGCAAATTCTAGAATTAGTAGTGAGAGAATAGTGTAAAATAAGCAATGTCTCAGGTAACGGTGTCTAGTCCTTAATCAAAATTCTGAATGGTGTCTTGTTACGGTGTCTTGGAAATGGTATCAAGGAAATGGTGTCAGGTCCTTTGTGAAAGTATGGAACTAGTAGCAAGCTTATGGTGTCACAGACTTTGTGAAAATCTAGAAATGGTAGCAAACTTACAGTGTCACGGACATATCCAAATATCTATAAACTATCTTAAGAATTAATATTCACAGAATGGATTAATATTAATGGTAATTGTTTCTACCAAAGTGTTATCTTTGGCTATCCAAATTGAATTACCCTAACGAGTATAGTACCAGTAAGGGGTCAAAACACAAGTAAAAAGAGTTATTTTTGTCTTAATTATTTAGTTTGTACTTGATTTAATGAGGTTTACTGAAATTTAAAGCCGATTTTTTTTATGTTTTGATGAAAAGGTGATTGGATTTAAGTTTCTTAGCAAATTACATAAAGGATAAAGAAAAACATGGGAATTTGGTTTTGATGAAAATTTGGTGGGAAATGCGTTGGGGCTGTGGATTTTAAAAAGTTGTTATTAAATCAATTTGCTTATGATTTTGTGTTGTTCATGATAATTCACATCTCTGGGATTAATTTTGTAATTGAACCCCCTTGGTCTGGTGAGTTTTTTTAAAATCAGTGGAAGTCAATTTCGTTGATCTAAAAATTGATTTCTATTAATTTATATTAGTTTCATACCTTTTGAGATGATTAAAATACCCAATGGTCATGGATTTTTTTAACCATAATTCCTTAAAGGATCCTTAGGAATCTCTTTCTTGGTCTGGTATGATATTTCTAGTGATATTTGAAAAGGTTTAATAAGGAATTATGAGGAAGAAAAAGATGAACAATATGATTACAACATCACAATTGATGAATTACAACATTCATTTGTCCATGGACCCAACACATAGAGAATTTTAGCTACACATGAAGTAGCTATTAATTAAAGAACATGAAGTACCTGAACACATATTCTTGAAATCTTTGAGGCAAATGTTGTTGGGAAGGTATCACAGAAACACCTTCCTTTCTCTCTTCTCTCCCCTTATAGGCCATACCCGGAGTGCTCTTCCTTCCAATTGAATGAAATATGAATGAGTGAATGTATAACTTCCAAACTTGGAGGGCCTGCCACCTATTTATAGGTATTATTAATACACAGTGTGTAGAGGAAAGTACATGGCATTTACTCTTTTCAATGTGCTTCTTCCATCTTTTTCTCCACCGGTGGGTGACTTAACACACCATCTTTGACTTGGAACACGGCGCCACCTGGTAGGTGGAGGTACATGGAATGTAGCACCGCCATACATGACGTGTACTCTTATTTTGTAATGGCCCAGACCCTCTTGGTCCATTACTTTGCCAAATTATAAGTATTGGGGTGTCTTGGACACCATCGGTGAGTCAGGAGGATGTGGGTGTTAGTGGAAATGTGTCATTGTGGTTTTACTTATCAGTTCCACTGATCGGTTTCACCAATCAGTTCCACCCATCGGTCTCACCGATTAGTTCCACACATCAGTCTCACCAATCAGTTCCACCCATCGGTCTCATAGATCAGTTTCACTGATTAGCTTCACAGATCAGCTTCACTGATCATCTTCACAGATCAACTTCATTGATCAGCTTCACTGATCTGCTTCACTGATCTGCTTCACTGATCATCTTCACTGATCATCTTCACTGATCAGCTTCAAATATTAGCTTCACTAATCATCTTCAATGATCGTCTTCACTGATCAGCTTCACTGATCATCTTCACGTGATCAGCTTCACGGATCAGCTCCACTAGTTTCACCTATTAGTCTCACCCATCGGTGTCACAGATCGGTTTCACCCATCGGTCTCACCTATCAATTTCACCCACCGGTCTCACTAATTAGTTTCACCCATCAGTCTCACCGATCAGTTTCACCCATCAGTCTTATCGATCGGTTTCACCCATTGGTCTCACCGACCGATTTCACCCATCGATCTCACTGATCGGTTTCACCCATCAGTTTCACTGATCGGTTTCACCCAATTAGTTTCACCCGATCCATTTCACTGATCAATTTCACCCAATCAGTTTCACCTGATCAATTTCACTAATCAGTTTCACCGGATCTACTTTACCCAATCAGTTTCACTGATCAGCTTCACCCGATCAGCTTCACTAGATCAGCTTCACCCGATCAGTTTCATTAATCATCTTCACCCGATCAGTTTCACTAATCAACTTCATGGGATCATATTCACTTTATCAGCTTCACCCAATCAACTCCACTGATCGTTTTCACCGATCAGTCTCACCAATCGACCATAGAGGGGTGTTGGGGTTTCTTTCCCCAGTTTTTCCCATAACACCACTTTTAAGTATTTTAACATTTTAAAGTGGTTAAAGGTTGTTTTTAAAGACCATAAATTATATCTAAAATCCCCCAAGAGTTAGGTGACCCTTGACTTACCAAAACGTGTTTTTCCTCAGTTTCACCCTTTTTCCCATACTTTTCAGCTCCACCCCTATTACATGGTTTTTTCATTTAAAGGAAACCCTTAAACTCACAGTCATTATTGCCACCTATCCAAGTAGAATTATTAAATAACAATTAATTCCATCATGTGTAACCACCCAACCGTGTGGAGAAACCATGATCCTCCTTTAAAGGCATTCGAGATTTCATATTCCGTAACTCTTGGATCGGGCCTTTTTCACCAAGATCTTATTCCATGGTCTCTTTGGTTCCCTATAGATGTGCTTAAAGTCCTTCCTCAAGAGATGAGTAGTGAGCCCGTGCTCGATCCCTTCCTGCTCAGCCTTCAAGGAGTTTTTCCTGATGCCCGTGCAACCATAGTTTTTGGCACGGGGAGGAAACGTTGATCCTTGATCAACTAAGTAGGGATTCTACCTTCATCTCTCTTTTATGTGCATCATGCGGGGTGGGTATGATGATGTTACCTTAGGGCATAGATAAAACCAAACTTAACAAAGATAAAAAATGAACATTTAAGGAATTAAGGGGTGGGAATGATGATGCTGTTGTTGTGTTATACCTTTGTTGTTATATTATAAATTGTATGGTCTTTTGTCCACTGAAAATCATTGTTGTTGGTGGTCCTTCATTTTGAACTAATTATCTTCTATTTTCTGGTCAATCCTGTGATTGAATCGTTATAACATGGAAAATGGTTAATCACATTAACTCGGTTGATTAAATAGATGCCCAATGGGCAATATTCCTTGTGTGATCACCCTGGCTAACCAAACATAAATAAGGAACTTAATTAATGGTTTGGTTAAATATAGAAAAAACATCCTTACTATGTTCCAGTGATATGTGTGGTCGCTCTTCTTGATTTTGTGTTGGGTGAAATGGATGGGGATGGGATCCCCTGTTGTTGAATTGTTGGTTGTGGACTTGAGGTTGTGTGGGTCTGTAGATGGGTCTTGGGTTGGTTCCAGTACTTTGAGGGATATCACGAATCCCTTTTTATTGTTGTGACTTTACAAGAGAACTGGGTGTGAATGCTTAATTTATTGCTTGGTTGTTTTCCTTCCTTGGCTTGTGGTTATGCCTGTTTTTTTCCTGGTAGTGAATAATTATTTAAATTGAATCACTTGAATATGATAACAAGAATGGGTTTAATGGGGAATTGTTTTCCATGAATGATTTGTGCTCTGGTTGTGGTTGTTGTGCTTTCGTATGAATGAATAGTAATGAGTGTGTTTGTGTACGGGATGGTTTTGGAACCCTTAGGTTGGGATGAGTGCTTGTTTACCTATACGTATAAATTTAGTTTTGTTTTTCTTATTCGCACCCCACCCAAGTTGACCACTTCGTGCCGAACACCCCCATTTCATGGGGGAGGGTATTTTTTCCAACAATACTATTGGGTGGCTAGATATTAGCTCCTTTATACTCCCTCTCTTGAGTATCGCAAGACTCTTTGGGAAGGCTGTGATGGCCTAAGGTCCATTATAGCCCAAGATTATTTGGGCAGGGTATGTTGTGGTGGTTGGCCCAGGTGTGTATGGGCAGGTTGTTTCCCAAGTCTCTTCAGGATGAGACCCAGGTGTCTTCGGGCATGGCGGTGGTTATTCTGGCCCAGGTGTCTATAGGTGTGGTTACATGTGGTTGTGGTGGACCAAGTGTTTGCGGGCAGAATACATGGTTTTTATGGCCCATAAGGTTGTTGTTGGGGCGGTAGTGGGACTGCAGTGAAAATGGAAGGGGAGGTATGATGCGTAGGATGTCTTAAATAACCAATGGGAAAGAGGTGTGGGGTACCCAAATGTCGGTGTTCTATTACTATTACTTTACATTACTTTCATTATTTGGGGAGTGTGCCTTGGTGAGGCTGGGTGGATAGTTTTCCTTGATGGGTGTTTTGGTTGTCTCTATTTTTCTCACTGGTCATTAGATTGTCTCTCCACTTGTGCACGACAGATTTTGGTTTTCCTTACTAAGTATACCTGTATACTCACCCTACATATATAAAATTTCTTTCAAGTTTCTATGAAGACTTCAGGGACCGTGCGGGAACGTACTAGCTCATACATCGGAACAGTTTTCGTTGTTGTTTTCATTCTTTTGGTACTTTCCCTTTAGAGTTTTTCTTGTACTTGTATGGGTTTATCTTTGAACATGCATATGGGAATGGGTTGGATTTACTTTCACCTTCATATTTGGAGTTTCTTGCATTTTTACCATCGTATCTCTTGATCATACTAAATAAAAAGGGTAATTCCTTCCATATTACGTGTGATTATATACTCTTGGTGCTAGTTTCCACTTTGGGGCCTATTGAAGGAGGGACTTGGGGGTCATTATCTCTACTTAAACTTGTGGAATGAAGGGTCTAGAAATTTTCTATTCCTTCCCTCATCTCAGTGAAGGTGGGTCGTGACATATTCATCGGCCACTAACCTCTTCTATAAGGGAATACACGGCGTGTATATTATGTACACAGCGTGTAAAGATCAGCCAGCAACATGGGCGTGTAGACTTCTTCTCAGCCACCAACCACTTATAGAAGAGGATACATGGCGTGTATATTATGTACATGGTGTGTACATGCTTTTGGTAACTTGGGCATGTACGTTTCCTGGACAATCTGTGTTGGGGTTATGGTACACATCATGTATCTGAAAGTACACGGCGTGTAGTTTGAAATTTTTGATCAAATTTACCCTGATATGTGTCTTTGTCGTAGAAATACCTTAAAATCATTATGATCACCAAATTACAGCATTTTATCTCCAAAAGAACTTGTATTTGGTGAAAAAATGTTTTAAAAACTCGATAAAATGTATGAAAATGTATACACAAAACTCCCCCACACTTAGTCATTTGCTTGTCCTGAAGAAAAATCTCAACATCTAATCAATAGTATCCATATTCCAAAAATGGAAGCATTCAACTTTAATTATACTTATACATAATATAGGCATAAAAAGGGACTTTAAATAGACACAAAACCATATTTCAATTTTAAATGATATTCTAATCATTCCTCCTTTATAGTTTTAATTATGAAACTGTCATTCTCTTTTATGTACATTGTTCAACATTTCACAATTACACATGCCACTTAATGAATTACCTCACCATAAAATAATAATCTCATCACTCAAGATCATTTTATCAGAGGTGTGCTCAATCTTAAGTATATGCACTCTATCCATAGGATTTCAAGTGTTCTCGTTCTTTACATTATAAATTTAAATCACAAAAATCATTAGGGATTCCATCAAGGTTCAAATGTTTCTGAGGCTAATGGTTGGTAGGTAATAATGTGAAAAATAGTCTCAAAGGCTTGAAAAAGGAGGCTAAATTATCAAACAACAATGCATGATATTAAAAATTTAGAGCTCAATGGAAATCCATCCCCAATAAAGATCTCTTAAAAATGATATCATCACCATGATAGTCTTTTTCCAATATGGGTCCATAAACCATCAGTAAAGTGAAATAAATGAACTCGGACCCTCTTTTGAATTTTTTTGAATAGGGACCACCAAAAATACAATGGATAGTAGGCTATGGAATCCTTTTACCCAACTAAACAAGTGAACCCCCCCCCCCCCACACACACACACACTTAAGTTCATGTTTTCTCACAAAAATGTACCATGAAAAACCCAAAATTACTCTCTAAAGCTCAAGTGAATAATCATGAAATTTTATAAAAGAAATAGAATAGGAAGGGGAAATAGTCTTGTAATGTAGCTTCCTATCAAGGTTGTTCATGGTTTCTAAGGGTTTATGAAGATCATATGTAGGGTAGGTCTCAAGGTCAAAGGGGTTGAAAAATAATCAAATGCCTCAATCATTTTAATGAGATTCAAAAATCCTCATGTTTTCAAGAGAAAAACATTCAAATTTTGGTAGTTATGCATATCCCAAGAATTTCTCAAGAAATAGGGTATAAGAAAGAATATGTCAAAAAGGTTTAGAACACTTCTCTAGAATGAGTAAAAAAAATAAAGGTTCAATCAGTTCATGGCATGAATAAAAATGAATAGTCTAATAAATGTAGATAGCTCAGAATTTAAGTTGGAAAATCAACCATATCAGCAATCATTTTAAAATAATTTATTAAAATTTTAAAATAAGCATGTAAATTCTAAAATTATCAACTATGCCTTTATTATTTACAATTATAATTAACTGAAAATTTTCCATAGTTTAAAATAATTCAACTATTAATGATGTCTCCTAGATTAGTTCAAGGTAAAAAGAGCAGTGTGGGTAGAGAGGATCCCCCACACTGAATAGGTCACATGGTCCCCCAAGTGCCACATAAATATTGAGAAGGTGATGTGGGGACACAACAGTGTACCAGGACGAGGGGAAGTAATGGAAGAAGTAAAAATAGAAAGAAAAAGAAAATAATGGAATTCAGAAAAACAATACTACCCTCGTGTCTATGTGTAGAAAGATGGGAAGTGGTGGATAAGTACAACACAAAGCGTGCCAGGGTACCTGTGATGGTCATGGAGAGAGAAAACTACAAGTATAAACAATAGAAAACAGGCACAAGATATCGAAATATATACATATATATATATATATAATGGAAGGAATGTGCCCAAAAACCCAGTCAGGGGGTTACCTCAAAAGAGGCATCATCCTGTACAGAAATAGCTAGAAAAGAAGGATCAGCAGTCATGGAAGTTGAAGGATCAGAAGCTGCACTTGGAAGAGAAGTTGTATTAGCTGGATCCGTAGGAGATGGACTCAGGATAGAAGGCCCAACAGCAAGCTTTGAACCGGTAGTAGGAGTGGTAGCATATGGGCTAGTAGTAGATAGGAGAACAGAATCTATGGTCAGTGCTATAAATGGAGGTGGAGCTGGGGAAGAAGGTCCAGGAGCTGGGGGTAGTAGAGTACCATGATGCTGAAGAATAATCCCCAACATTTTCTCGATCCGCCTAAGAGTCTAATCTATATTATCCTGGTGGTGCTCCAGCTCGGATAGGCAGAGGGTAAAGGAGAGATTGATCGAGGGTGTGGAGGGAGGTGGGGTGGGAGAAGGAATGGAAGAAGAAGGAATGGAGGAAGAATAAGGAAGTCCAGAAGAAGGGGTTGGGGTGGGGAAGGAGTTGCAGGGGCAGCCATGGGGGTAGGAGGGTCAGGAGGGGTTCGTGTGGGGCCTAGATAAGGACGTAAGTGCCCCCTGCTTTTGGAACAATCCCAAGTGAATAAGCATGAGAAAGTACATCCATTGGGGGTAACTTAATCATTTATGAGGAATGGAAGGCTCAAAAACGACTAGGTGGTGGGAAAGGCGGGTGGTGTAAACCCCATCATTTAGGTTTCCCTGATGGATGGTGAACATGGCATGGAAGTAGGAGGCGGCAAGGTAGGGGAGGTCTGGGTAGTCCTTCTGAATGACACAGGTGAGGATATCCATGTCACGGATGGTCACAACCCCCATATCCTCATGGAGGGGAAAAAGGATAGTGCTAAAGCACTGATGGGTGAAGCAGATGATAGGGTCAACGATGAGGGTACTCTTCTGGGAAGTGGGGGTGTAGCGGTGGTTGGGCCCAGTAATATCCCACCACATGGAAAATAGCTTAGAATGATCTAGTCGGGTCAGGGTGTAGACAAGTGGAGGGGTGATAGAATGGGGATAAAAACCATACCCTCAGCCAAAATCGGTCATGGTAAGGGGAAAAGGTTGACCGCCCAACCGAAATCAGACCACCGAGATAGTGTCACTAGGTGTCTCCTGGTACTCAGGCCTGTCGAACTCAAAGGAAGCATCAAACTCCAAAAATAAATCTCTGAAAATAGGAGTGATGACCTAGATGATCGTGAGTAATAGTGTGTGCCTGAGTAGATCCTTTAACTCTCTCTAAATACCCAGCTACTGAGGTACGTTGTTGTTGAGGTAACGACTGCTCAATGGGATCGGGCGATGAGAGAAGCATCGGACTCTGTCGTGCACCAGGTTTGTAACTGGGAACACCATGCAAGGAAAGGGGATACCTACAGGGGATGGCCTAGGTGGTACAATAGTAGGGGATGGATCTGGTGGCGGAGCGGCTGTAGTAGATGAAGGCCCGCTAGATGTGGCAGCTGATGAGAGATCAATTGTGACTAAGGAGGGCTTGGGAGGTGTGGCGGCCGATGGCGAAGAAATGATGGTTCTTAGAGGCTCCGTGCGGGGTGTTGGAGGTGTGGTACTAGGACCAGCATCCATAGGGGTGGTTAGTAGTGGTAAGATGGTCAGTGGAGGAGGCTGGTACACCAGGAAGGCAGGGGTTGGTGTTGTCGCGGGCCAGAGTTGTATCCGGCGATCTCTCACCCTCAGTAGCGGAGGTGGGCCACTTCCCACACGCAGGGTCTCTATTGTCCATATCTTGAAAAATAAAGTAAAACAAAACAAAAGAAAAATAAAAGAAAAATAATAATAATATGTGAGAAAAAACAAAAAAATAAAAGAACACGGCGTGTATATCGAGAGTACACGGCGTGTAGTGTAAGCGCATAGCACCCTGTGTTCTTTGGATAGACACGTCGACTGGGCATGTCACTGGCTAGGAAAGGATACACAGTGTGTACCAAACATACATGTTGTGTACATGAAAAGTGGTTCTTGGTCATGTGTTTCAAAGATAGGGCCACTTGCTGAGTAGAGCCAAAAATGCAGGACACGCCGTGTGAAGGTACAACACGGCGTGTATAAGAACATAGTTCATATGTCCATGTGGATTGATGCACATGGGATGGCCTAGAGAAATGTTATGCATGGAGTGTACTGAACATACATTTCATGTATGTAAACATGGTGTGTGTGGCCATGTGAAAGAGGAACCTGGGAACTATTCTGGCTTGTACACAATGTGTACCAAACATACACACCGTGTAATTTCAAATTTTAAATTATACAGTGTGTGGACATGTAAAAACGTATATGGCGTGTGTTATTTATGTCATGACCATGTACTACGGGAGATGAACCAGCGGCTGATCCAAAAATCACCCTAAATGCTATAAAAACTGGGAAATAATGAGTGTCAAATGGCATACCTGAAGTTAGGATCACAATATAGAAGAAATCGGACCGAAAAATGGATGAAAATGGTGGATTTGAGGAGGGGACGTCATTCGGCTTCTAGGAGAAGAAAACGGAGAGGGGGGCACTGTGTGACACAGGGTGTGGCCGCGTAGGGTTTTCAGCTTTTATATCCAGAGTACACGGTATGTACTCTAGCAGACACGCTGCGTAGTTTTTTTTACAATACATAATATAATTATTATAGTAAACTATATAATAATTAATATTCATAATTAAAATAAAATAAATATATGCACATATATATATATAATTTACCAAAAATAAAGCTATGAACATAATGTATCATAAAATACATGTCATGTGTTCTAAAATTGGAAAAAGAGAAGTACAAACTTTGGTCTGGTGCTTGGGGTGAGGTTCGAACTGGCGATCGGCCATTCTGAACGGAATCCCTCAACCACTAGAGAAAAGGTTGTACTGATGCTCATGTTTTAGGAATGTATATATTTTATAATGTACAGGACCAAACTACATGGGATGGAGTAGAGGCACGGCGTGTGGTTTTTAATTAGACAAAAGGGGATGAAGCAAGGAGATTAGTTGAGTTCAAACCTGGGTCTTTTGGATCAAGGTTCGAGACTCTACCAATCTTCCAACTTCCCCCGCATTTATTCCTTTATTTATAAAATATTTTTAGTGATTAATGAAAACATGTTTCACATGATGTATATAGAAATACACACCATGTGGTTTTATTAAAAGGAAAAATGATGGAAATGGGACGGTTGTCAGGTTTCGAACTCGGGTCTTTTGGAATCGGGTTATGACCCTAGCCAACCGATACATCACCATCATGAGTTTTCTTATAAACAAATATATATATATATATATATGTGAAAAATACTACACACTCCTTGTAAGAAAACACGAGCATAAAAAGAAGGAACCTCATGCCGAAGGTAGGTATGGAGGGATTCGAACCGGTGATGACTCAGATAAACTCCAGTGACTTTACCATCGGCACTGACATTATCCCTGTATATTAATTAGTTAATATATATATTTATACTATTATAAATAAAAATTAGAAGAAATCAGTACACACCATTTATATAGTGGTTACAAGGCGTGTAACCTCTAGGTTGCCTCCCAGGAAGCACCTTTATTTTAGGTCATTGGCTCGACCAACTTACCTCTGCTTACCTAAGATGCATGGTGGAAATCATTACCATTGTGTCTTCCATGTTATGTTAAGTCTAAAACCATTTTTCGTTCACTTTGAATGGTTGACCATCCTCCCCATCAATTTCTACCACTCTATGGTGGAATACTTGTATGAATCGGAATGGTCCCGACCATCTTGACATTAGCTTTCCTGGTAATAATCAAAGATGAGAGTTAAAAAGGATTACTTTATCACTCGGTTGGAATTATTTCTATGAAATTATTCAATTTTGGATTACTCTCATCTTCTCCTTGTACATCTTGGCGTTCTCATACGCCTCCAATCAGATTTCATCAAGTTCCGACAGTTGGAACTTACGCTTCTCTTCAGCTGCATTAAGATCAAAATTCAGGGCCTTGATAGCCCAGTAAGCTTTGTGCACTAACTCTACTGGAATATAGCATGGATTTCCATAAATTATGTAGAATGGGGACATACCTAGTGGCATTTTGAAATCGGTCTAATATTTCCACAAAGCATCGTCTAGCTTCTTGGACCAGTCTTTCCTTGAAGTGTTCACTGTTTTCTCCATAATCTATTTGAGCTCACAGTTGGAGAGCTCTACTTGTTCATTGGATTGGGGATGATATGGTGTTCCCATATTATGTTTCACTTTATATTTAGACAGTACTCCTTTCATCAACATGTTGTCGAAGTGGGTCCCTCTGTCATTGATCAGTACACGGGGAACGTCGAACCTGCTAAAAATGTGTTTTTTTAAAAAGGTCACGACCACCTTGTCCATGTTGTGTGTTATAGTAGTGGATTATACCCACTTGGAGATGTAGTCAATGTAGACCAAGATGTAAGTGTTCCCGAAATATGGGGGAATGGCCCCATGAAGTCTATTCCCCAGACGTCAAAGATCTTGACCTCCAAGATGGGGTGCTGGGGAATCTCATCTCTATGCCCCACATTACCTGTTCTTTGGCATCGATCACAACATGAAACAAAGGATCAGGAATCTCTATGCATGGTGGGCCAGAAAAACCCAGACTGTATGATCTTTGTTATAGTACGATCTGGCCCATGATCTCCCCCAATTGGCAAGGCGTGATAGAATTCTAGGACTCCATGAACTTCAGTTTCTGAGATGCAACGTCGGATCACCCCATCCCCACAAGATCATAACAGTAGAGGATCTTCCCATAAGTACCTCTTGACATCAAAGAGAAACCTCTTCCTATGCTGGAAGGATAGGTCGGGGTGGATGGAACCTATAACCAAATAATTAGTAATATCAGTGTATCAGGGTCTAGATGATGCTTTTACTGAAAATAGGTGATCATTAGGGAAATATTATTTGATCTCTCGATCTTCCTCCCTCTCTAAATGCAGTAGCTCCGGGTGGGAGAGATGATCAAAAACAACGTTCTCACTCCCCTTCTTGTATTAGATCTCTAAATCAAATTCTTGTAGGAGGATTACCCGACGGATCAGTCATGGATTCAAATACTTCTTGTTCAGTAGGTACTTGAGTGCTACATGTTTAGTATAAACAATAACTTTAGATAGAACTAAGTAAGAACAGAACTTGTCAAACATGAACACCACTTCCAACATCTCCTTTTCTATGGTATTATAGTTAATCTATGCCTCATTGAGCATCCTGTTGGCATAATATATGGGTAAAAAAAATCGGTGAAGCTACTGGCCCAGGACTACTCCCACTACGTAGTCGTTGGCATCACACATCACTTCAAATTTCTCCTCCCGGTTCGGAGCAATCATTAGTAGAGCTTCCAATAGGTGCTGCTTCAGGTGCTCAAAAGTTGTGGTGCATGCCTCATCGGACTCAAAAATAGCATCCTTGGTAAGAAGGTTGGTGAGGGGATAAGCTATCATTGAGAAGTCACGGAAAAAACACCTGTAGAAACCTTCATGTCCCATGAATCTGTGGATGGCTTTGACAGAAGTCAGAATAGAAAGTCGTGAAATGACTTCTATCTTTGTCGGGTCCACCTCTATCCCCTTTTTCGAGATTTTGTGGCCAAGGATGATGCCACTCTACACCATGAAATGACACTTTTCCTAGTTCAAAACCAAGTTAGTGTTCTCACATCTTTCTAGAACCAGCTCCAGGTGCCACAAGCAAGTGGTGAATTATTTTTCCGTAAATGGAAAAATCATCCATGAATACCTCCAGGATCTATTCCACCATGTCATGAAAGATAGCCAGCATGCATCACTGGAAGGTGGCGAGAGCATTGCACATGCCAAAGGAAATCCTTTGGTAAGAAAACATACCATAAGGGCAAGTAAATGTACTCTTCTCTTGATCCTCAAGAGCAATAAAAATATGATTGTATCCAGAATAGACATCGAGGAAGTAGTAAAACTTGTGACCCACTAGTCTCTATAGCATCTAATCCATGAAGGGAAGGGGGGAAATGATCCTTCCTCATGGCATCATTTATCTTTCTATAGTCCACACAAACTCTCTAGCATGTGATAGTGTGTGTAGGGATGAGCTTGTTCTTATCATTTGAAATCACAGTGATACCCCCCTTTTGGGTACCACTTGCAGGGGACTCACCTGTAGACTATCTGAGATGGGGTAAATGATGCATGCATCCAGCAACTTGATTACCTCTTTCTTCACAACTTTTTTCATGGGGGGTTTAGGCATCGTTGTGGTTGCTGATATGGCTTTGCTCTTTCTTTAAGCAGCACCTTGTGGGTGCAAATGGTGGGGATAATTCCCTTTAAGTCTACAATTGTCCACCCAATAGCATGTTTTTGCCACTTCAAACCCTACATAAGTGCATCCTCATTTTCTTGTGATAGTGTTGCACTAAGTATAACGGGCAATGTTTGATGGTGTCCCAAATACCCGTACTTCAGAGAATATGGGAGAGGCTTCAGTTCTAGTGAAGGTGCCTTTAGAATTGAAGGTACAAGTGTTTGTACCTCTTCCCACTCTAGAATGTTGGGAATAAAAGTACGCTTCTAGTAGTGGTTGTCCTGGACTTCTAAGAATTGCAGGTCCTCTGGTGCTTCATCAACTGGAATGTCTATAAAAACTAAGTCATATGAGGTGGAATAACATACCAAATCGTCTCCTTTTCCACTCAAGTGCTCATCCATGGTGGCCACTACATAGCATCCCTCATGTTCTAATAATGATTCTTGCTTGATAGATTTGAGGACATTGTAGGAGACTCTTTCATCTCCTACACTGAAAATTAGATCCCCCTAGTGTACATCAATCAATACCTTCCCAATGTACAAGAAAGGCCTTCCCAAGATGAGAGGCACCTATTAGTCTTCCTCCATGTCGAGGATGAAGAAATATGCAGGGAGGATTAACATGACCACCTTAACTAGCACGTCCTCCAGTATCCCCTTAGGATATTTGATGGATCGGTCAGAAAGCTGAAGGGCTACTCAGGTAGGCTTCAGATCATTGAGCCCTAGATTCTTAAAAACTTTGAAGGGTATGTGGTTGATACTAGCCTCTAAGTTGTATAGGGCCTTCCCAAACTCACATTATCCAATAGTGCATGGGATAGTGAAGCTACCTGGATCCTGGAGTTTGGGAGGAATCAAATGTTATATGATTTCTGAGCACTCCTTGGTCAGTAAAATGGTGCCTAGATCCTCCATATTTCTTTTATTTTAGAGGATATTCTTCATGAATTTTGCATACATGGTCATCTCTGTTAGTGCCTCTACAAATGGAATGTTTATGTGCATCTTTCTGAACACTTCTATGAATTTTCTGAACTGGTGGTCCAGCTTTATCAGCTTCATCCTTTTCAGGAAGGGAAAGGTAGGCTCGAAGGGCTTGACAACCTCCTTTCATTTACCCTATGGGGTCTCTTTTAGTGGGACTTTGGATGAGGAGGGGTCTGTAATTGTACCTTCTTTATAAACAGGGGGTGTAGGTGCACCTGTCTGTGGTGGTTCCTTCTATTGTATCTTCTTTCCACTTTACAGTGTGGCGGCATGGACCTCCTCCCTCAGGTTCTTCTTAGTGTTACCTAGTAGTGTACTGGGCTACCTCCCTAAGAGTTGGTTTCCCAATTGTACAATTTGGTTCTATGGTATTTGAATGGAAGCCTCCTGATTTTGGAATCTGGTCTTAGCTGTAGATATAAACTTGTTCATGATATCCTCTAACCTTGAGGTGTTCTCCTGCAGTGGTGGTTGTGCAGCTAGTGGAGGCAGTGGTTGTCGCGGCTACTGCGAGTGAGGTTTTTGATACCCTTGATGCTGGTAAGAGCCCTAATAGAGCTATTTTTGCCTCAGTTACTGGTTCTAATACTAGGATTGACCGTAGTTGAGCAGTCGTTGTGGCTGAGGATTCTGCTACTGTGGGCCTCAACCCATGTTCTGATGATCACGCCATGTCGGGTTCTGGTACTGCTGGTACTGGTCCAACCCTCAATTTTGATAAATATAGCTCACCTCGCTCATTGAAGGGCTGGATTTAGGACCTAGGAATTATCTCATGATATGGTTATCACCACATTCACTGCACGTCAGATGGTTCGCCGCATGTACTTGGGATGTGCCCTTTAGATTTAGTGCGTCGATCTTTTTGGACACAGCGTCCAACTGGGCAGTAAGCATATTAGTGGCATCAATATTTTATATACCTCATTTTTGTGTGCCTCGCTCAGAATGCTACTAAAATCTATTGGCAGACATGTATTCCAGTAGTTCGAAAAGCTCTTTGGGGGACTTCCTCATAACTGTACCCCCAGCAGTAGCATCCACCATGGAATTTGTGTTTGTCGTTAGTCCTCCGTAGAAGGTCTGGACCTGTATCCAGAGTGGGAGTCTGTGGTGTGGGAATTTGTGCAGCATCTCCTTGAAATGATCCTATGACTCATATAACGAATCTGAGTCATGTTGTTGGAAGTTTTATATTTCGTTCCGAAAGGTTACCATCTTCGAGGGTGGGAAATATTTTGACAGGAATGCCTGGGATAGCTCCTCCCAGGTGAGGATAGATCACTGCGGAAAACCTTTGATTTAGTATTTCTCTTTATACTTGAGATAGAAGGGGAAGAGGAGAATAAAAATGGCATCTGTGGAAACTTCGTGGTAGTGAAACATATCGTAGACCTCCAGAAAATTGGAGAGATGGGCATTGGGGTCCTTGCTAGGTATGCCACCAAACTAAACTATGTTTTGGATCAACTGCACGATGGAAGGCTTGATATTGAAGTGTTGGGGCTGCACCGATGGACGGATGATGTCTGTGTCAACTCTGTGAATAGATGGCAAGTCGTACTCTATGAGAGTATGGCATGAAGGTGGATGTTGATGGAGTAGAGGCGGTAGATATTTATGCTCCTGAGGGGAGAAATATGGACCCTAACTGGGTTGTAGGTATGGAATCTGCTCCGGTTGGAACTGTTGGAGCTATTATAGGCCATATCTTGGAGCAAGTGGAGCTTACTGGTTCCAGTTGTCATCCGGGCCAAATGGTTGTCCAGCTCCTCAGACAGCAGTAGGAGCTCCCTCTTCGTTATGTACCATGGGATTTTTTTGGTTGTGATCGTCCATGAGAGTATGTTGTCACCTTAAAAGTGTTTTTTTGATCTATGGGTCAAATAGAAGAAGCTCCGATGACTCAGGGATTTTAGAATGAGTAAGGTAGTTTCTTATACACCTATGAAACTGCACAACACCAAATAAACCAAGCGTAAATGAGGAAGAAGAAAGATAAACAAAAATGGGGTTAGAAAAGAGTTTTTTGGGAATTTTTAATTTTTATATTCACTAAATTTAATACAAACATGATTTAAACAAAAAAAATTAACTACTGATATTCCCCGAAAACGGTGCCAAAATTTGGTAAGTTTTTTCTGCTGAAGTGTTATCTTCAACTATCTAAATTGTATTACCCTAACGAGTATAGTACCAGTAAGGGGTCGAACCGTAGGGAAAAGGAGTTATTTTTTTCTTGTTTATCTAGTTTGTACTTGATTTAATGAGGTGTACTGAAATTTAAAGTTGATTTTTTTTATGAAAAGGTGATTGGATTTTAGTTTCTTAGAAAATTACTTAAAGGATAAAGAAAAACATAGGAATTTGGTTTTGATGCAAATTTGGAGGGAAATGCATCGGGGCTGTGGATTTTAAGAAGTTGTTATTAAATCAATTTTCTTATGAGGTTATTTTTTTCATGAGAATTCACATCTCTGAGATTAATTATGTAAAAAAAACCCCTTGGTCTGGTAAGTTTTTTAAAAATCAATGGAAGTCAATTTCGTTGGTCTGGAAATTGATTTATCTTAATTTATATTAGTTTCAACCCTTTTGAGATGATTAAAATACCTAATGGTCATGGATGTTTTTAATCATAATTCCTTAAATTATCCCTAGGAATCTTGTTCTTGGTCCAATATGAGATTTCTAGTGATATTAGCAAAGGTTTAATAAAGAATTATGAGGAATAAAAATATTAACAATATGATCACAACATCACAATTGATGAATTACAACATTCATTTGTCCACAGCCCCAACACATAGGTAATTTTAGCTACTCATGGAGTAGCAATTAATTAAAGAACTTGAAGTACCTGAACACATCTTATTGAAAGCTTTGAGGTGAAGGTCGTCGATAAAGTATCATGGAAACACCTTCCTTTCTCTCTTCTCTCCCCTTTTAGGTCGTACCCGGAGTGCTCTTCCTTCCAACTAAATGAAATCTAAATGAGTGAATGTCTAACTCCTGAACTTAGGGGACCTTCCACCTATTTATAGGTTTTAGTAGTACATGGCATGTAGCGGAAAGTACATGGCATGTACTCTTTTCAACGCACTTTTTCTATCATTTTCTCCACCAGTGGGTGGTCTAACATGCCGTCTTTGACTTGGAACACGGCGCTACTTTGTAGGTGGAGGTACACAGCATGTAGCGCTGCCATACACAGCATGTACTCTTATTCATCAGCCACCAACCATTTTTATAAGGGAATACATAGAATGTATATTATGTACACGACGTCTAAATGTAATCCAGAAACATGGGCGTGTAGACTTATTCTCAGCCACCAACCACTTTTAAAAGAGGATACATGGTGTGTATATTATGTACATGGCCTGTACAAGATTCTGGTAACTTGGGTATGTACTTGGCCTGGCCAATCTGTGTCGGGGTTCTAGTACACAGTGTGTATCTAAAAGTACATGGCGTGTAGTTTGAAATTTTTGATAAACTTTCCCCCAATTTGTGTCTTTGTCATAGAAATACCTAAAAAGCATTATGATCACCTAATTATAGAATTTTATCTCCAAAAGAACTTATATTCGGTGAAAACATGTTTTAAAAACTCGATAAAATGTACGAAAATGTATACACAAATTAGGCACATAAATTAACCATAATCATACTGAAACATAATATAACATGATTAAGAATTTTTTACAAGATTCAAACATGATTTTTGAGATTCTGAACCAGGATCTTTTGAAAGTTTAAACCATGAGTTCTAAACATTAAAACATAAGGAAACCAACAATATACAAACCTGATTTGTGATAGGTTAAACATAATTTGTGATATGTTAAGCATGATGAACATGATTTGTGAACATTAACACACGATGAGTCCAAAAATATCCTCCTTTTTGATGATCACAAATCATGTCATTTATAATCCATATATATTAATAAGGAAAATATATTGAGTGTATATGTGATAAGTTATATAAAAAAAGTTTGTTTCCCAAGAAGATTCTTTGTCCATAAATTCCACTTCTTAGTTCCTCCCTTTTGGGATTATCAAAAGGAGAATAAGATAAATTAACTAAACACTTAATGAAGGTAATTAAAAGAATAAACAACAATATTTCACATTGGATTGAGTAGAATGATACAGTCCATTACAAGCATAATGAAAAATAAAAAACATCCCTATCAAAAAGACATCCATCACTTCTCTTCAAAGACATCAGTCTTGTATTTTACCTTGATATAGATAGCAAGAGGAGCCACAGTAGTAGAAGTATAAGTGGTATAAGGGATTGATCCAATGGTGAGAAAAGGAAAAAATTACTCCTTCAAAGATGGAGGGTGCAAGAGTTGGTTTGGTTGAAGACTGGGGAAATGGTTGTTCAATAATAATAGGTTTGATCTGGCTCAGAGCATGAGATATAGACATGGTAGTAAGAGAAAAGGTAGTGGAGGAGGAAGGAGTTGAACCAAGTCATAAAGGGGAAGCAACAGAAGCCACACTGGAAGTACTTTGCACATAGATCTAAGGCTTCAAAAACATAATGAAATCATTGATGATCTCGCCTCCATAATTAGTATCCTTCTCAAAGTCACCATTGTTTTCCAAAAACTTGTCCAAAAAAGGATTTAAGTCTTTCATATTCTGAACTTGAGTCTTGAAGGCTTGAGTGATAGGATTAATTTTCAAATTTTCTATAAGATACTTGAATTTATTGTTCATATCATGCTTAGAATAAATTCTATTGAAGTATAATTCCACCTTATTAGAAAATTATTCTTGAGTGTCATTGGAAATATTTGAATGGATCCTCGCCAAATCAAGCACTTGATCTCTATTATTGATGACAACAGAGAAACCTTCCTTACCAATACCACTCAACACTGACTAAATCTCTTCTTTAACAACTGTCCTGACCAGTTCATTGTCTATAGGATGAGATGAATATCCAGAGGCAGTTGAAGCTAGAACAGTATATGTGAGAGACTTAAGTTGATTTATAAATTTTTATAAACATCCCTTATATTCATTAGTTAGCTTATTAAGTTCAACAAAAAGTGCATGAATCTCACCGACTATCTTGGTGTTGATCTCAGCCACTTTTTCATATACTTTAGCCATATTTGGTTGAATTAGATATAAAACCTTCTGAGGGATCTTATCACTGACATCCTCAACAAGATGAGCTACATGAGCTTGTCTAGTTTGCAACAATTTCTACATATCTTCAACCATAGATCTGAGAGACTTCACTTCATCACTCAACTGTTTGTTCTCAATCCTGACTTCTTGAATTTCATGAATCATATTCAGTTGAATCTTCTATATGATTTTCTCTAGTATCAAGGAAACATCTCTTTCACTAAGATTAGTCACAGGGGTAGGTTGTGACTTCGTGATCTTTTCAAATCCAGATAACAAGGTATTTCCAAAATCATTCAGATCACTGTGACTCACAAAATCATAAGATTATTGAGTAGGTTTAGGAATAGTAATTGAAATTGGTTCAAGATCATTAGTATAGGTTACGTCTATAGCAGAAATTGGTTTCAATTGAAACACAGTGGAAAGATCAATGCCTTTTACCGAGGCCTCTAGGGTACTATCCACATCAAAATAACTAGGAAACTTATACCAAGTATCCACATAGCTTTGGTCAATAGGATTAGAAACTTGAACACTTTCTAAACTGGGGTTTTTCTCCCCCTCAATAAGTGCATATCTTCTGGGAATAAGAGTCTCAATCTCTTAACCCATTCCCAAATTCTTAGCATTGTCAATCTCACCCATCTCTTTTCTAGATAGCTAAAAATCATGTTCCATTATTTCTTCAACATATAGGATTATTTCAGGTTCATCTTATTTTTCTAACTATTCTACAGAACATGTCCTTTGTCAACAATAATCTCCTCCTCAAGAGTAGGTTCTTCTTCTATATCAGGATCTTCTTTAATGTTAACACTTCCTTTAGAAGCAACTACATCTTTTTCAACTACATCTTGTGGAACAGGTTGTCCACTTTCTTATTTGTCTAAGATAGTTCCTTCCTCAGGTGAAACTTCTTCATCTTCTACCTCTTCATCTGAATATTCAACAAATTCATCATGTTCTGGAATAGGGTCAAATACATTCTTAGGTCTTGAAGGATTCTCAACCGGGTTGAACTTTTCATAAATTATTTCATTATCCTCTACCCAAGATTTCTTCCATAGGTTCCAGCTACTTTTAATTATCCTAATTGTATCCTTTGAGATAAAAAACTAATAATCTTCAATTACTTCTTCATTTAGATCAACTACTCCCTTGGTGAACAACATTGCAGAAATTAACCTTGAATAGAATTGATAAGTTGATTTCAAAGTTTTGTTTATCATTTTACACATGTGAAGTATAATATACTTACACTGATTGATATTGTTCCCATTATTCATAAGATATATTAAGAACACATCTTAATACTTAAGGGTGTAAAAATCTTCTTTCCTTGGACAAATAATATTTTGAATAAACATAAACAACAGCCTTGTCTTACCATCCAGTTCAGCAGCAATTTTTATTCTCTTCTTCTTATTTCCAGTTAAATTTCCAAGATCCTCTTCTAGGATAAACACATCACTAGAAGGAGGAGGACCTCTTTGGTAGTCCTAAAAAATTCCTTTATGAGGTATTCCTAGGTATCCATCCCATAGCCAAAAAGAAAAGGTACATCTTTGACCTTTTACTCATCTTCTTACAACAAAATCATCTTCAATATTGAATGAAAATTGAACATACTGATAAAACTGAGAAACAGTCTTTGGATAAATTGGTCTTTTCTCTTTTGTGAACCAGTCTAGACATCCATGTTCTTCCATTACTTTCAAAATAAGTGACTTACTTTTCAGTATCCACTTCAGAAAAACTTCCTTTTCTAGTACTATTGTTCGATCAGCAAGTCTTGGATTCAGCAGTCCCTTAGGCATTACTTTCATAGACTTTTTCACTCTCTTTTGATATTTTTACTTCTCAGGAGTCAATGAATATGTATGCTTCATTCTAGGCATCAAATGTGGGATTGAGAAAGATGAAAGGGTTTAAAGATAGCTAACGGTTTGAGAGAGAAGGGTTTCGGTTTCAAGAGAGGATATCTCAAGTGAAGAGAGGAGTGAAGAATATCAATTTTTTATCATTTAGGGATTTCAAATGTCACAAACACAAATATGTGTCATAAAATTAATAAAGTGATTGATACATAAATATAGGAAAGAAAATTCTAAAAAAATATAAATATGAGTTATCACGGTGAGATCAAAACAAGTAGTCACGGTGTCAGCATTACAATGTGATTCCAAATAGTGTGATCATATCATTGAGATAGCAAGTATGAGACTGTAACTGAGAGACAGTAACTTTAAGACTGTAAGTGTGAGATAGTAACTGTAATACAATAACTTATGAAACCCTAAATCATAAAATCGTAAACTATAAAATAGTAAGTTGTTCACTTAAGGCTTATCATCCCTAACTCATGTATAATGTAATTTATCCTTTAATAATTCAATGGTTTAGTGAATATATCAGCAAGATGATGTTCAGTGACAATTAATTTCAAAGTGATATCACCTTCTTGATAGTGATCTCTCAAAAAGTGATTCCTTACATCAATATGTTTAGTCCTGGAATGTGAAATGGGATTCTTTGAAATGTTAATAGCACTTGTATTGTCACAATTTATAGGTACATGTCTGAATTGATATTCATAGTTTAGTAATGTGTGTTTAATCCACAAAATTTGTGCACAAAAACTACTAACAGCTATGTATTTAGATTTGGCAGTAGATAATGCAACAGAATTTTGTTTCTTACTACACCATGATACTAGAAACTTTCCTAAAAGGTGAAATGTTCTAGATGTCCATTTTCTATATAACTTAAAGCCGCAAAAATAAGAATCTTAATAGATAACTAAGTCAAATTATTGTACTCTAGGATAGAACGGTCCTAAGTTGGTAGTATGTTTGAGGTATTTGAAAATCCTTTTAACAGCATTTAAATGAGACTCTTTGGGGTTTTCTTAAAAACGTGCACACATGAAAACACTAAACATAATATTAGTCCAACTAGTATTTAAGTATATTAAACTTCCAATCATTCCTCTATAAGTGGTTTGATCAAAAGATTTACCATTTTCATCAATATCCAAGTTACATGTAGTACTCATTGGAGTATCACTACTTTTAGTGCTATCTAGGATAAAACATTTTATAAGATATTTTGTATATTTTATTTTATTTAAAATAATAACTTCTTTATTTTTAAAGATTTAAAATCCAAGAAATAATTTTATTTCACCCATTAAACTCATTTAGAATTCATTTTGCATCATCTTTAAAAAATTAGTACATAAAGAATTTCTTAAATATCCAAAAATAATGTTATCTACATATATTTGAAAAAATAAAACATCTTTATAAATTCATTTTATAAAAAGATTAGGATCAGCTATACCTTTTTTAAAACCTCTGAAAATAAGAAAACTACTTAATCTATCATACCAAGCTCTTGGATCGTACTTTAAACCATATAAAGATTTTGTTAATTTAAAAACATGATTTGGAAAGTGAGGGTTTGTAAAACTAGAGGGTTGTTCAACAAAAACATCCTCAACTATATAACCATTTAGGAATCCACTCTTGATATCCATTTGATATAGTTTTAAATTTAGATGTGATGCATATGCAAGAAGTATTCTAATGGATTCAAGTATAACAACTGGTGTAAAAGTTTCTTCATAGTCAATTCCTTCTTCTTGACTATAACCTTGTGCAACTAATCTAACTTTGTTTCTAACCATGTTACCAGATCTATCTAATTTTTTTCTAAACACCCATTTAGTTCCTATGGTTAAGGTGTCTTTGGTTATATCCATAAGTTTCCAAACTTTATTCCTTTCAAACTAATTTTTATCCTCTTGTATAGCCATCACCCAAAATTCATCATTGATTTCCTCATTGATGTTTTTAGGTTCAAGTTGTGACAAGAAAGTTTGATGTTCAACCTGATTTCTTAGAGATGCTCTAGTATGTGTTCCTTTATCTAAATCTCTAACAACAGCATCTAAAGGATGGTTCTTAAGGGTTATAACATCTCTATAAAAACAAGGTCTAGTAATTTCATGTTCTTCAATAGGTTCGGGTTTATTATAGCTCAAATCTAGGGAATTTAAAAAACTGGAAGTTTTAACAGATTCCTTTATAAGATGGTCAGATGATTTAGCATTATTGTCAAGATTTTACATATCATCCTCAAGATCCTCTAGGGAGCTCTTTGGTTCATGTGGATGTGTTTCATCAAATTTGACATGAACAGATTATTCCACACATTTGGTTCTTTTGTTAAAGACTCTATAGGATTTACTAGAGATTGAATATCCTAAAAAAATTCCTTCATCATTTTTGGAGGAAATTTTTCCCATATTATCCTTAGTATTATGAATACAAACTTTTCAACCAAAAACTTTTATGTAATTAACCTTCGGTTTTCTATTGTTCCACAGCTCATAAGGAGTTCTTTTAATAATTGGTCTAATTAACACTCTGTTAATAATATAGCATGTTGTATTTACATATTTATCCCAAAAATAAATAGGTAGGTCATATTCATTAAGAATTGTTCTAGAAATTTCTTGTAAGGTTCTATTTCTTCTTTCTACAACACCATTTTATTTAGGTGTCCTAGGGGCAAAGAAGTTATGACTGTAGCTATTTTGTGGGCAAAAGGATTCAAACTATTGATTTTCAAATTCACAGCCATGGTCACTTCTTAGAGATTTTATCCTAATTCCACTAATATTTTCTACAGTCCTAGCATACTTGGTAAAATGAGAGAAGACTTCACTTTTGTGAGCCAAGAAGTAAATCCAAGCATACCTAGAGTAGTCATCTACAAGAATATAAACATAGTGCTTCCAATTTAAACTAAAAACTCTAGATGGTCCAATAAAATCCATGTGAACCAACTTAAGAGGTTGAGAATTTAAAACTTATTTCTTTGGTTTGAAAGATATTTTGTGTTGTTTACCCTTTTGACAATGATTACAGACATTGTCATTTGGAAAGTTAAGTTTGGGTAGGTCCTTGACTAAACCTTTTCTAGTAATTTTTCTAAGGGAGTGTATATTGTAGTGTCCTAGTATTAAATACCAAATCCAATACTCTTTTCTAAATACACTTAAGCATGAAAATTTTTGAGAAACTAAAGAATCTAAGTTAACAGCATAGACATTTTCATTTCTAAAAGTATAAAATACTAGTTCATTTTTAGAGTTGAAAACATTACATGAATCATTTTCAAATTTAACATGAAAATATTCATCACATAGTTGTGAAATACTAAGCAAATTATATTTCAATCCATCAACAAAAAGTACTTTCTAAATTAAAACTAAGTTAGAGTTACCAATCTGGCCTAAGCCAATTATTTTCCCTTTAGAATTGTCACCAAAAGTGACATGCCCACCATCAATATTTATTAAATTATTGAAGGATGATTAATCCCATATCTTGTGTATTGAACATCCATTGTCCAAGTACAATAAGCTTTTATAAGAGCTCTTCAAACAGCTTTCCTACAAAATAATTAAACAAGAATAGATTTTGGTACCCAGATTTTTTTGGGTCCAGTAACATTAGTAATCAGTGCTTTAGGAACCCACATCTTCTTCATGGGTTTCCTATAATCATTATGTAACATATTTGAAAAATTGACTTTATTTGGTCCAGAAAAACTAGAGATAGTAAAATATTTTCTAGAACTAGAACTAGCAGCAGAATTTTCATTTTTAGGTAGAAAAACATATTTTCCAGATTTAGTTACAAACTTGTTTTTGGTGAGATTTCTTTTCCTAGGTTGGTATCCTATACCAGTAGTGTATCTAGGGGCAATTTGTTTACCAAGAATCTGTGTAAGAGTATTTTTTTTCCATTGGAAAATTTCTCTAGGTCCTTTTTCAATTTCTCATTAGATAACTTAAGTTCATTGTTCTCCTTGGGCAATTGAACATTTTCCACTTTCTCCACAGCAAGTTTAGATTTAACAATAGTGGTTATGGCATGTAGTTTCTTCAAAGATTTGTATTTATCTTTTATCTCATTATAATTGTCTTTAAGCATGTTATAGTATTCAAATAATTCTTCACTAGTTGTATTTTCTTCATTTTCATATTCATCTCCAGAATAATAGGAATTTTGTATAGGAGACTCAAGGGTTACCTCATATGTGTTTGTCATAAAATACATATTGGACTTTTCATCATTTTCATCATGTGAGGACTCTGAGTCACTTGAACTATCCTTATAATCACTCCATGTTACTTTCATTTCCTTTTTAAACATTCTATATTTGTCCTCATATCTCTTCTTATATTTTAACTTGGGATAGTCTGAATTTACATGTCCCTTTATCTTGCATTCATAAGAGATTATTTCATTATATTTTTCACTTATTTTCCAATCCTTTTTCCAATTTTCCTTGTGATCATATCTTCCTTTAAAGTTGGGATTTCTGAAAATTTTATTCTTTTTATAGAACTTCTTAAATCGTCTAGCTAATTGATCCATTTCCTCATCAATGTCAGATGGTGATTATTCATTGTTGGTAATTTCTATAGAGGCTTTTAATTTCTTTTTTTCCTTTTATTTGATTTTGGAAGTACTAGTTTTGAAGGCCAATGACTTTCTATTCGATTCATCTTCCTCTTCCTTATTGACTTTTAATTCTTACTCTTACATTATCAACTTTCCTATCAGCTCCTTGACTGGAAGCTTGCTAATGCCACATGATTCTCTAATTGAGATAGATGTCCCTCTCCATGTATCTGGTAAGCATATAATTATTCTCATGATTTTCTCCTTGGTTGTAACATCTCTTCCCAGTGAGATCATAATGTTCACCACTTCATTAAACCTGAGATACATGTCAGAAATAGGTTTATCATGATTTATCTTAAATTTATCATATTTAATAGTATATGTGTTGAGTCTCATTTGTTTAACACTAGAGGTTCATTCATGTGAAATTGATAAAGTATCCCAAATTTCATGGGTTGTTTTACATGAAGAAATTATGTTAAACTCTTCATCTTCTAAAGAACAGTATAAGGAATTCATGGATTTGCAATTATTATTATAAGAAACCTTACTTGGGTCATCCCAAGTATTCCTATTAGTAGTAGTAATCTTATATTCATCTATAATTTAAGACCAAATCTCAAAACCCATACTTTCTAAGTGAATTTTCATTTTAATTTTCCATCGTGCTTAATTTGTTCCATTAAAGAATGGAGGTCTTTTGGTAGCAGCACCTTCCAATCTATTATCCATACTAAATAATAAACTTTTAAAGATCTAGAAATTTAAAACTAATATAAATTGAAAGATCTTTAAAACACAACTAAAATCACAGTTGCAAAATATTTCAAACAGATTAAAAACTTTGAAAATAGGGATTTTAAAAACTCCACTGATACCAAATGTTGTTCAGATTATGACACTCAAGAGGGGGGTGAATTGAGTTCCAATAAAAAAATTTGTTAAAAAGTTTACTTAAAAAGGATTCCCCCAATTAAAATAAAACAGGCCAGTTAATCAGGGTAATAAAATTATAATAGTTTGAATATTCAAATAGTTTCTTAGAAAATTGATTAATTCTAAGTTATAACAATATGAGATACTGATACAACTTTTGAAACTACTCTAATAAGGAAAAATTGTTATAACTACTATCCAAGATTAACTATCAAATTAAAATTTTGTTTTCTATAAAATTAATTAAATTAGAGAATGAATAAATTGAAAAACACAGTAGATAAAACAAGTGGTTCAATCTCAAGCTGAGACCTAATCCACTCCACATGGTGATCACCTACCACCAATAAATATATATAAAGATTTTTATCCACACCATGGATCGGGGTTAACAATAGTACACAGGACTATCCAGGTCACACGACCTCTTCCACTGTTCTACGTGGGAAAACAAAAAACCAGGTCACACATGACCTCTTCCAAAGTTATACGTGGGTGAAACAATGTGTAAAAAGATGTTTAAGTGAGAATATCTTATATCCTCCAGTTCGATGTAAGAGATAGGGTGTGTTTTAATACAGACATACACACATTTCTCGAGAAGTAATAAAATGGTACACAACAGAGAAAAGATAATGAGAAAGGATTAGAAATGCTCTGAGTGTTGTTCTATGCACCTCCGGACTTGTATGATGTAGCATATATGATTTTCAAGTCCGCTTGTGAAAATAGAGTATCGTGAGTCTCATGTTCTGGTTTCCAGTTCGATGAGATGTGTTTTGTAGCTCTTGTTCGTCTTATAGTTGATGTTGCATGAATGTTTGAGGTTCTGGTCTTCAGCAGTTCAGCCTTCAATAATCGAGAGTTCTTTGTGTGTTCTTCAGTATATGCATTCTGCTCACTTTACATGCATTCAACTTCACGAACTCTGATGCTCGAGTTCCACACTTTTCTTTTTATTTCGGGTGCATGTGTTAGAGCTGACAGGAAGAATGATTTCTACACCTCGTACCTCATACTGCCAGGTGACATGTCTACAAAAGATCATTAATTGTGTCAGAGTCATTAAATGACTCAAATATAACCGTTAGAAATAACTTTTAAATTAAATTGAAAAAGAAATAAAAATGGTTAAGTATGGAACGGTGTCACAGTTACGGTGAGATTGTCATTGTGCCACTGTCATTGTGAGACAGTCACGGTGAAACTGTCACGGTGAGATAGTCACGGTGCCATAGTTGCGTTGAGATATGAAACTAGTAGCACGATTGTGGTGTCTGGTCCTTTGAGAATTCTAGAATCAGTAGCGAGACTACGTTGTCAGATAAGTTGTGTCTCAGGTAACGGTGTATAGTCCTTTGTCAAAATTCTGAACGGTGTCTTGTTACAGTGTCTTAGAAACGGTAGCAAGGAAACGGTGTGAGGTCCTTTGCAAAAATCCGGAACCAGTAGCAAACTTACGGTGTCACAAACTTTGTGAAAATCTGGAACCAGTAGCAAACTTATGGTGTCACAGACTTAGCCAAATATCTGTAAACTGTCTTAAGAAGTAATATTCACAGAATGGATTAAGATTAACCATAATCATACTGAAACATAATATAACAATATTAAACATATTTTTCAAGATTCAAACATGATTTTTGAGATTCTGAATCAGGATATTGTGAATGTTGAAACCATGAGTTGTAAGCATTAAAACATAAGGAAACCAACAATCTCCAAACATGATTTGTGATAGGTTAAACATGATTTGTGATATGTTAAGCATGATGAACATGATTTGTGAGCATTAAAACATGAGGAGTCCAACAGTCCTACTCATGCTCTCTAAGAAGTTCTCATGCTCTCGGCTCTAGAGTATCCGAATAAAAATTCTAGTGTTTTTCCGTGTAAAAAATCACCTCCTTCAAAAATTCCTTGGAAGATTATTTTATCCTCCTTCAAAATACACCGACTTCAATTCTATGCTTTATTTGGTGATCGTCAAGTGGAAGAATTAATTTATTGATTATTTTTCATTGCTCTTGTTGTTTTAGTAAATCTCTCTAATTAAATCTTCCACTTGCATATACATTCGATTGCTCAAACTGTATCTCATTAAATTTCTAAGGTATTAAACTTTTAGACTTCAAGAAACCACATGTCTTGCTTAGCTCGGAAATGCATACCAAACATATTCATGTGAGCTAAAATCCATGCACACACCCAACTCTGCATCCAACTCACTTCCTACAGGCAATGAGCTGGAGAACCATGAAGCCCAATTGACATTCAAACTGAACATACACCAGCAAACGAATTTTTCAACGACAGCTTCATCATGGTTCAGGCAAAAAATCATATCTTCATGAGGCACAGCCTGATACACTCCATTCTTAGTGAAACCTCCAAAACTTGGCTTCCAATGATCATAATGACACCAATCGGGTTTCGATTCTACAAAAGATTGCAACTTCATTGATGAAAAAAGTCAAGTAATTGACGTGCACTCCGGTTCTGTTGCGAAACCAAAACATTGGAGAACCGGAGGTCCTCGTCGTTAACACCAATCGAGATCCTTCAAATGAAAATATTAACATCAAGCAAACAAAATTCTCTTGATTGGTAATCATCCTTCGATAAAGCTCATATGATTCTTGATGGAAGATCTTGTAGCGACTAACACAATTGCATGCAGACGCAGATCACTAGAGGTGATTGCAACAATACAAACACAGTGAAACAAAGTGGTATTTATTTCTCCGCTCGAAATTCTATTACAACGCATAAATACAAACCCAAACATAAACACAAGTCCACAAATTCAGTGCAGTAGGTGTCGCCCAAGTCTTCAGCCCCAGCCACGTCAAACAGTAGTCATATTTGAAATTGCTCAGCCACCATAGCAACAGTGATTGTAGGTGTCGTCGTAGAGGAAAACCAAGCTTAATTTTCCAAGATTCCCCCTTAAACTTGTTTTACTCATTACCCGGGAATCTCTATCATATCTGAGTTGTTGACCAACAGCTATAATGATTTTATCTTAGTCATCATCAACAGTAAATTCAATAACGCATACGAAAACAGATAAGTAGATCACAGGAGGTGATTGCAGGAACAAAATAACATCACCAAAATCAAACTGAATTTTATAGTTTCGATTTGGAATTCTTTCAGCTTGTACTCTTCTTCTAGGATTGGATTCGTTTTCATAGAATCCTCTGTTAAGGGTTCTTCGAAATGTCCTCCTTTGCTGCGGGACTTCATCAAGAGTCGGACACACTGGAAGGAGATGTCATTTTTCTTCACCAAGGAAACTGACACGGAGCTTCGATGCATTAAGAAACCTGAATCGGCGGATGATTCGCCAGATACAACATCGATCTCGATCTCGATTTTCAAGAAGACGTCTGCGTTTGATAACAACTCCGATTCTTCGGTGCCTTTTGAGAAAGCGTTTTTGATGGATATCAACTTCATTTCTTCAGCACCTTCAGGAGTAGAACATTGATTCGGCTTCTGAATCACCACCATTTCAATCCGATCTTATCCATAGGGATTTGGTTTCGAGTTCTCTCACAATCTCCGAAAGGTAGGGTAAAATCCATATCAACTTCATTTCGAGTTCTCTCACAGTCTTCATCTTCATCTTCAACGGAAGCTTCGACGGTGGCTTCAAGGCATCATTACCTGCTCAGCCTCGCCGGTGATTTCCCCTTAAAGCTAGGGCGGCATCGGCCCAATTCAGGTACAACTAATCGGCATTCGAGCTCCTAGTTCATCCGCGATGAAGTTCGGTCGACGATTCTAGGTTTCGCTCAACTTCGGCAGATGCATCGACGGGCCGGTTTCTCAAGCCCAGTTCCTCTTCCTCATTTTATGTGGGGCTGGGTAGAAATTTGGGTACGTGAACCCATTGAATTTGGTTAAGTGGTCTGCTTGAAATTGTGCTACACGGCTTCTCCTTTAAATTGTGCGATGTGGCAGCTCCTTCTCAAATCCGCATCAAGAAAAATAAAATTAACCAATTATAAAATAACATTATTCTAAATATGAAAACATTAAAAACTAAATATTAAAAACAAATTATGTTTATTTATATACATTAGATAAAAAATGCATGTTTATAATTAATATATATTTTTTAATAATTCAAATATATATATATATATATATATATATATAATGTTTTAAAAATGGTATTTATTAGATTATAATTAAATACATATATATTTAAATAATTATAAGATTATAATAAATATTATTAAATAATAATTGTATTTATAATATTTATAATTATATATTTATAATTATATATAAATACTTTTTAAATATATTTATTTATAATTATATATATATATATATATTTAAATAAATATATGTTTCCAATGAATTTGGTCAATAAATATATTGATGTGTGAGTATAATTGACATGCATATGTTATGTATTTATTAGGAATGTTCATTTATACATTACACCGTTATTATTATTCATGCTGACCATATATGTGATGACTCTTTTTTTATGATCCATACCAGGAAAGTTTAGGTACCGATCATGCCCGACCTTAAAAGTTTATTAATAAAAAGAAAAGTACACCAAAAACAAAAGAAATGACACATGGAGTGTCACCAAAACATGAGTACCCACCACCCAAAACAAAAAATAATGTCCAAATACCCACAAAAATGGCACAAAAACCAACATCAAATGACCAAAAAGCCCAGAAAACAAAAGCTTTATCAAAGCAGCCATTTTGGTCGACAACTTCCAACCCCGGAGATCTTGTGCACCCGACTGCATCGATGAAGCACACCGACACCACTCCACCTGAAGTCATCATCTTAAATGTCAAGCCATTCGCATCGAGGACGTCACCCTGCCCAACAACATCATCACTCACACAAACGAAGTCATCCCCGATGTCTGTCACAAGAGATGTCGATGTTAGCACATCATTAGCGGGAGATGCTCACTGTTGGCGTCTTATTCCATCAATAGCTCGTGGTACCTGAGATCATCTCCCTCATCAGTGTCCCATACCACTGGAGGTTTCCTGTAGTTGCCAGCCAAAAAAAAAACATCAAAAAAAGGCCAAAATATATCCCAATACAAACAACATTCCACTCAGGTGGCCATGTGCAATCCCACTGCCCAAGGCCATCACACTTCCCATGATCATACCACCCGAAGTCAACGACAGCCCGATGCCATCTCCATCACTACCCGTCCTGGTCCTTGTTGAAGAACCTGAACACCTCACGAAGCTCTGATCGCCTCACCGACGTGAAGTTCGCTGTGACAGTCGCGAACTCCTACATGCAGATGCACCCATCGCCGTCCCGATCCAGCTCCACCAGCATCATCTGCAACTCCATAAATATAATAAATACAATTATTATAATTTTAGAATTATTTAAATAAATAAATAAATATTTATAATTATAACTATTAATAAATATATCTTTATTATAAATTTTAAATTATAAATAAATAAATATTTATTTATAGTTATAATTACAAATAAATATTTATTTATTTAAATAATTGTAAAAATATAATAAATTAATTTATTAAATTAATAATCTTATAAATATAAATAATTAATATATTAATTATATATATATATATATAATTATAAATATAAGAAATACAATTATTATAATTTTATAATTATTTAAATAAATATATATAAATTTATAGTTATAAATATAAATAAATAAATAAATAAAATTATTTATAATAAATATATTTATTATATATAATTATAAATAAATAAATATATTTATTATAATTTTATAATTATATATAAATATATATATAATTATATAAATATATTTATTATATATATAAATATAAATAAATATATATTTATTTATAGTTGTAAATATAAATAAATATATATATTTATTGTATATATAATTTTATAAATATATATAATAATATAAATAAACGATCAACATTATATCTTTATCAACGCTCCTAAATCGTGTCTTTATCACTGCTATAATTTTAGCGCTGATAAAGACACCATTTATCAGTGCTTTTTTAGCGCTCATAAAGGTAGGTTTTAACATCACTTTCTTTTTTAACGTTGATAAAACACATCTTTATCCATGCTTTTTAAAAAGCACTGATAAAAGTCTTCCCCCGATGTTATAAAAATAAACCTAACAGTCTCCTTCCATCGTGCCTTTAAAGCTTTCGCAGAACTGTATCCCTGCCTCGCCGCTGCCTCTCCCTGCCCCGCCGTCGTCTCTCCCTAACTTCTCCTTCCCCTTTGTCGTTGCTCCCTTCCCTACCGTCGACTCTCCCTCCATCGCCGCTCCTTGCATTGTCATCGTCCCTCCCTACCGGTGTCACTCCTTGCCACCGTCCCTCTCTGTCGTCGTCGCTCCTTGAAAGGTAAGTCCCTTTGAGATCTCATCACTCACTATCACCATTAGGGGAAAAGATCTCAACTCAATGACCACCCTAGATTATGGCCAACTATGACTTTCCTTATAATGGATTTGTAGCAGTGGGTATCAAGCTCTGAGACTTTTCATTACCCATCGAGAGTTGGCACCCAAGGCATGGTGCTGGATTGGGTGAGTCCATCAGAAATCGGAAGCCATATATGGAAATCCTATCTGACACTAAACACTCATGAAATATTAACCCCATTAGATCCAAAAGATAATAGTGTTTTGGTAGAATGATTTGAAATTTTCTAATATCGACACTATCAACAATCTACCCTCTTCTTATGCTAGTAGCCCATGTGATTTGTTCGGCTGTAATGTTTTCTAAGAAGAAATAAAAACACCTAAGTATTGGAAGAAGGGAACTCAAAAAAAATAGCAAATTCTTTATTTTTCACATAGCACTTAACTAGATCACATAGGAGTTACGTAATCCACTTGGTGCTATGAAAATGGGCTATCACAATGTGAACCCTACTAATATATGATGGGTATGATGTTTTGTAAAAAGATCAACCAGGAAGAAATGATCCTTCATAAAAAATGAGAGAATCCACAAGCACTAATTTCATTCGACTTTTACAATAAATGAAGGATCCATTTCCACCTTTATATAAGAGTACCTTCTCTTCATGGTCTGCATAGAGATCTGTGGGCCACCATTCTTCATCGAAATCATATTCTCTTCATTAAAATTAAATCTAATTCAGAGGTGGGTCATATGTTGATGCCCGCAAATCCACACAGACTTGAAAATATTGAAATTAAACAAAGGCATGGAAAATCAAAGGATGAAGGACGAGGTTAGAAGTTGATTGGATATGGATAGAAAAATAATTTTCCAGAAAGTAAAAATAGTCCTTTGTGAAGCATCACCAAGTGCGCAAAGCAGCGTCTCACTCATGAAGTGGCGTCATGTCCATAAAGCGGCACCCCCATTCCCAAAGCAGTCAATCATTAAAGGTTTTAACCCTCCACATAGCACTTTTGTGATACAAGTATCCAACGTTGACACCCTATGCATCTGCAATTCCCCAATGTGGATGTCAGACTCTTTTATGATCATGCATGTCCTACACGGCCACCTCTTGTCCACATGAACATCTATTTTGGGAAGCAGTTATCTAAGGTTTCCTAGAAATACCCCATACACACCTCAAAATAAAAACAATAGATAATGAGAGGGTTATATTCCTTTTGAGTATAAAAACCATATAACCCCCACTGGGATATATTCCCTTTGAAATTCAAACCCATATCTTCATTGGGTCATACCCCCTATCAAACCCAACATAAAAACTCATAATCATATCAGGTTATACTCCCCATGAGTCATACCCTCACTTTACTATTCCCCCAATGAAACTAAATTCAACTTGGAGATCCATATTATCTTTTCTCATATTCCTAAGAATGAGTACCTCAAGTTTTTCAATAATTTCTATATCTCTAACTTGGGTGGAACCAAAATTTAGAGAAGTGATTTAGTAAAGGAATCCCTTGAAAGTAGTTTTGTTGTTGTGAATTTTTCTTCTTATTTCATATTCTCATGACTTTCTATATTATTCCTTTGGGATTTTACATCGATCAAGTACACATACATTTTTCTTCAACCAATTTTATTTTTAATTCTCTATAATCTTCATTAGTGGTGACAAAGGCATGAAAATATTCCCGCTACTCTACATGGATCTTGAAGTTTTAGTGGAATATTTCATTGAATAATAACTAAGAAATCCTCTCTTAGAAAAACCACATTTATATATTTTAATTTATTTTGATTATAAATGAGTTCCTCAAGGAACTTGGCACATGACGACATTTGTGAGATTTCAATGGAGAATGGGATGTTGATGTACTATTGCTTGAACATTTCCAATAACTTTTTATATTACTCTTAATCCATTCCACGGATCATCCTCTTTACAAAGGTATTCTGTGTCATTTATAGATATACTTTGGTTAGATTTTATGTTTCTTTCTCAGTCCTTGCTACATCATCTTATATTTACTAGCTTTCTTATATTCCATGTTCCCTTTCTTTTTATTTCTCCTTCATATTTTCTTTATCTTTAAATGATTGTTGTTTTGGAAGTGTTTCCTTATTATACATATGCCTATATGAGTGATATTGAGGGATAAATGGTGTTTTCAAAGTGGTTTTATCCCTTATTATGGAATGATATTCGATGATAAGTGTTTGGGAAAATACCTAAATGGACTTTCTAAAAGAATGATTTTGGTTTTAAAATCAATTGTAATCACCGACTTGATGTTTTAAAAATTATTCTTGCATTAATCGAAATTCAAACCAAGAGTTTGTGTGATTTGAAAGTGTTAAAAATGTTGTTTTGTTTTTTAATTGGTGACTTAACCCTTATGATCAATATTTAAAACCACTTTTTTTAGCCTTGGTAAAAATTTATATCAATGTTTTGGGGTGTTTAAAGCTTTTAATATTTCCAAATGAGATGGATTATTTCAAAAGGGGTATCTTCCCATGTGGATTAGATTTTGAAACTTATTGTGTATTTGAATGTTTTTTCAATGGTCATTTAAAGGGTAGTGTAAATTCCCATTTGACTTTCAAAGATGTTTTTATATAATTGGTCTGAAGAATAGATTGGGATGGATTTCATAAATGATAAAATGTATTGGAATTCGAAGCATGTTTTGAAAAGAAAAGGTCCATTTGAATTTTTATAAAAAACGAGTTTTCCTAAAAGGTGTGATACCCTCTTAATCCCCTTTGATTTTTATATGAAAATTATAGATTGTGATCCCATGTGGGGATGTTTATTATTGAAGAACAAGTTTTATGGGACTTATGGGGGTGTGGATATGTTTAGTAGTGATGACCTAGTTTACTTATCTCCAGTTCAAGCCCTTTTATTATTACAACCTAGTGATGATGTCCATCAAACTAGAATCCTTTTTAGTATCATTTAGGGGTTTTATCTCTCTGCTTCAATTGTATCCATAACTATTTATATTATTTTTTGGTACATATTTTCTTGTCTTTTACCCATATTGTGCGACTTGACATAATGGTGCTTGACCATGTTCTTTCTTCCTTGTTTGTATGTTTTTCTTTTTAGATTTCCTGAAAAGGGATTGTGAAAGGTTTTTAAATAATGGAAAAAGTAAAGTGTGATTTTGAAGTGTTTTCAAACTATTTTAATAATGAGTAATGCAAAAATTTAGAATGGTTTGTATTTGAATCTCCAAGAATGTGTGATTTTTGAAAATGGGGGTTTAGGCCACCATTCCTAGTTTTATGGAAATGGTTGGGTTTCAAACATGTTTTAGAAAACTATGTGATAGTTGGAAACCACTTTGAGTTTTGAAATGTGTATTTCAAAAATGGGTGTTTATGAAATAGTTTAAAGTCATATTTTAAAAAGGTGATTTGACCAAGAGGTATTGGCTGTGGAAAAATGTTTTCCAAGTGATTGTTTTCATTTAATGAAAATCTTAGAAAAAGGGTTTTAACCCAATTTTATGTGTTACTACTTATTCAGTAAAACTTTATAGAATTTTTTTATTTTTCTAATATATTTCAAACTATATTTTTTAGGATGTAATACGAAAGTGATATCTTAGATTTGGTAGGTTGTAGTGACCTATTGAACTTTTAGATCACTCCTATTTTTTATAGATTCGAGTTTGTTTTGGCTTATTTTTCTTCATTTGGATCTTCTAAGAGGGATATATAGATGGATGGTCACCCTAGTTGAACATATTTTGTGTATTTATTTTGTTAAATATTAATATTATTGAATGAAATAGGATGGATATGAATAAAGAATGGATGGATGTCAATCGCATGACAAAAGAGTATGAAGATGGAGTGAAAATGTTCATCATGTTTTCAAAAGATCATGCATATAAACCTTCTCAAATCCTTTGTCCATGTTTGCACTGCTATTATTCATGAGTAATTAGTCCAAAGGAGTTATAAGAACACTTGATCTATCATGAAATAAATTGAATTTATAAATGTTGGAATAGATATGAGGAAAAAGCGAATGTAGCTAGTGGATGGGATAACGCAACATTTTATGGATCATCTGATATGATTATAAGTGTAGAAAATTAAGAATAATGTATCAAGGATGTGATTAAATATGTGAATGATGATGCATATTGTATTAATGAAATGACAAGGACATTTAAAGATAAACTTTTTGATTGTTAAAAATTGTTTGAGAAGATAAAGAGTTATGAAAATACGTCATTGTATATTGATTTCACTAAATATACAACATTGTCAGCCATACTCAAGCTGTATAATTTGAAAGTGGACAACAGATGAAGTAATTCCAGTTTTATGGAACTACTTTCTCTCTTGAATGACATGATCCCAAGAGATAATGATATCCCAAGATGAATATACGACACCAAACGAATGTTATGATCGATGGGTATTATCTCTGAAAGAATACAAGCCTACTCAAATGATTGTATACTATTTCACAAGGACCAATAATGGCTTATAGAATAAGAAAAGTGTGGTGATTCTCGATATAAGAAAGATGAATCCATTCCTACGAAAGTTGTATGGTACTTTAAAATCATTCCAAGGTTTAGGCGCCTATATGGAAGTGAGGAGACTGCAGGGAAATTGACATGGATTGAAAATACAAGAAATAAATATTGGAAACTACATCACCTGATAGACTTTCCTTAGTGGAAGAGAATTAACCATGAGTATCCTGAATTTGGAAATGATCTGAGAAACCTTCATCTTGTGTTATCTACAGATGGAGTGAATCCTTATGGTTTTCAAAGAAGCACACACAATACACGGGCTGTTAGGTTGGTAAATTATAACTTTCCATTGTGGTTATGCATGAAACAAAAATGCATCATGTTATCTATGCTTATATCAGGACCAAACCAACTGGGTAATGATATTGATGTTTATTTGGATCCATTGGTTGAGGATTTGAAATTATTATGGGATTCAGGTGTTGCATTGTATGATGCTTATAGAAATGAAGATTTCATGTTGAGAGAAATGTTGTACGGGATGATAAATGAATTTCCTGCTTATGAAAAATTTTCAGGATATATAATTAAAGTAACTCAAGGGGGTACCATTTTCAAATAAGGTACACAATCAATTAGATCAAAACATTCATCTAAAATAGTGTTTCTAGGACATTGTAGATTTATACCCTGAAGAAATAAGTATTGATCTTGGATGACATCATTTGATGGAATTTCATAAGAATATACAACACCATCTCCACTAACAAGTGATCAACTATTTGAGAAAGTAAAAGATATGGACACTGCTTTTGGTAAACTGTTTTTGAAAAACCTTATGAAAATTGATTGGAAAAGGAGATCATTTTTTTGAATTACCATACTGGAATTTTCTATACGTTAGAAATTTTTTTGATGTTATGCATGTTGAAAAAATGTATGTGATAGTGTCATAAAAAAATTTCTAAATAATACTAACAAAACAAAGGATGGAATTAAGTCTAGGTTGTACATGGTTGACATAGGAATGCGATAAGAGTTGGCACTAGTGAAGGGTGAAAAATGAAATTTTCTTCCTTTAGTTGCTTACACTCTTTCCAGGTAAGAGATATATCAGTTTTGAAACTTCTTGAATAACATAAAGATTCCATAGGAGTATTCATCGAATATCAAGAATATCATGTCAATGACCGATTTGATGTTAAAGGGTTTGAAATCACATGACTACCATTTTTTTTAGGAAAGATCTAATTCCTATAGCTTTACATTGCATTTTCCCCAAGAATGTCTATCATACATCAACCAAGCTATGTTTCTTATTCAAAGTTATATGTAGAAAAGTTATAAACCTAGTAAAATTACTGACTATGGAAAGAAAAATTTCCGTCATATTATGTTAATTGAAAATGTTCTTCCCACCATAATTCTTTGATATGATGGTTCATTTGATGGTTCAATTGGTGAGATAGATTTGACTATGTGGTCCTGTACACTATAGATAGATGTACCCCATTGAATGATATATGAAAATTTTGGAAGGGTATATAAAAACTCAAAGTTGGGTAGAGGGTTTTATTATAGAGCGATATATTGTTGAGGAAGTTGTTGAATTATGCACTGAATACCTATATGGTGTGGAAATCATTGGTCTACCAAAATCTCATCACACTAGGAAACTTGTGGGTGAAGGAATTTCTATATGTTATGTTGTCATAATAAATATTACAAATTAGAAGTAGGCCCACCTTTACATTTTTCATAATAGTTTAGAGGTTTCCCCATATGTTGAAACCCACAAAGAAATTATTAGCCATTTGAATCCATCAAGGGATAAAATATGGATATCATATACACATAATCAATAGTTTATAGGATGGTTTTGGGACCATATTTTTAAGGAGTTAGATGAAAATACGGATTCAATTTCAGAACAACTTCGATGGATAGCCGAAGGACCATGTGTGTGTGTAATATATTTTAATGGTTATGTAATTAATGGTTATACATTCTGTACAAATGAACATGATGAAGATAGTACCATGAAAAATAGTGGAGTTACACTTGTGGCTGAAGCAATGAATATTTCTGGTACTAAGGACAGGAATCCAATTTATTCGAATATGTCATACTTTGACATCATCAAACAAATATGAGAGTTGGATTATATAATATTCCAAGTGCTGATTTTTCAATAAAAGTGGGTTTATATCAGGAGTGTTGTTAAAATAGATGAATTAGGCTTTAGGAAAGTTGATTTTAGTAAGAAAGGGTATAAATACGAATCATTTATAATGGAATTATAGGTAGTATAAGTATTTTATATTTCAGATACCGTAAAATGAAAGTGGTTAATTATTCTATTATCGACCAAAACCACTGAAGGGTTAGACGACAATTCAACTAAGGATGACCCTTTCATTGGGAAATCTCAATAATTTCATAGTGGTCCCAATTTAGATAGAATTTTTTATGTCAGAGAAGACCACAATGAAGGGATTTAGATACTTGATAGAGGGGTCAAATCCCTTCAGGCTTAAAAAAAGAGAGTTCAATAATCAGGTTATATATATATATTTTAATATACATTGTGTTACCTCGTGTTACTATTTGTTTTCTACTGTATTTATGTAATATAAATTAAATTTTTATCCACTTATATAGATAATTACTTCTGTACATGATAGTGATCCCAATATTGAGGAATAATAGGTCTCTCAAGATGATACTTCTTACAGTGTAGAGGAAGGATGACCTTATGCACATGTCGATGCTACCACTATAGAGAAAAAACAGGTTTCTCAACCTTCTGTTGCTCCCAGTGAAAAGAAACAATGACCTTTTTCACATGATGATGCCACTGCTCTAGAGAAACAATAGGTTTCTCAACCTGCTACTGCTCCCAGTGTAAAGGTACAACAACCTTTTTCACATGCTGATGCTACTGCTATAGAGGAACACCATATTGACAATGTTGAATATAAGTAAATGGTAGGCAATGAAGGACCAATGATGAAAAAAACCAGGAGCACCATAGTTTGACGGTGATAGAAAGAATCATTAATGTGAAAATCAAAGGCATCAAATATTAGGTCAGATGGAATGCATGGAGCTAGCATGTTAACCCCAAAAAGGCCATGTTTAGCAGTTACATTGGAATCGTGACTCATCAAAATGTGCCGATTAATGTAGATTAATGGCACCATGTTGTGTCTAATCTTAAGGAACTTATGTGGGAAGAGATTATGGTAACATTATTATATCATTTCATTATTTTAATAAAAAATAAAAATAATAAAACATTGACTTACTCTTCACCATCCCTTATAGAGTGCATTTATAATAGATGTCTCCCATAAGAAATATGTATTAATTATTAGTGGAAGGATTCATAGAGGCTTTCACAAAATTCTAATGAGACATCATCTTAAAGATGTTGAAGGGAAAGTAAACCTGTAATCACTGCTTATGTATACACACCTGATAACCCAAGAAGCATGAGATGAATTTACTGGACGTCATGCAGATGTGTATTTTTAGGCACATTGTGGCTAGTAATACATTGTCTGAAAATACATGTATTCAATACTTTTATTGAATTTTTTTATTTATGAAATAACAACTGAGTGCTAAAAATAATAAATAGGTAGAAAAACCAACATACCCCTATTGTAAAGCAAGTATGGGGTATGCTTCACTTGGAAATAAATTGGTACATATTTTAAATCTACTATAATACTTTTATGTGACGTAAAATAACAACATAATTATGTTATTTTGTTTATATATAGATTAATGAATCCAAATCCAAATCCACCTCTATCCTATTATTTTTTTATGGAAGTAGGAACATGTAAATAAATATGTGATACTAATAGATGAAAACACACAAAATGTTTGGAAAACATATGTAAGTAGGAAATAATAAAAATTTGTTTTTCTTTAAATCACTATTACATAATAATTATTACTTGTTTTTAGATATTTTCTATTCGATATAGTAAAAAGAGTTAGAAACACCTATATTAGATGAACACCTACTATCAATGGACTTGAAGTGTCCAGAACAGTATGTCCACGTTAGAGGTGTAGGTTTTGGGGTGGCACCCCAAACATATTTTGAGAAAAAAACTAGAGGAGGATAAAAGGGAAGAAATGAAAGATATGAAAGAAATATTAGCTTTCCTTGAATAAAAATTCCAATGGAAGAGTGAGTTTCTAGAAAATATTATAGGGGGGAATCAAAGAGAAGAAAAAAATCAAGAAAAACCATTGTGTGAAGATCCCCCCAACCCCACTAGCTTTGAGGTGAGTCATTACCTTAAAAGAGCCATCTCAGTTGAGGTAATAAATATTCTATTAATTGTTTCTGTGAAATATGAATCATATAGACAATGATACATTTCTAGTACTAATATTCTATAGGGTGAAAATTACTATGATTTATATCTATCAACACCCACCCATCACCTTATAGCAAGGAATATAGTTTTCAATATCCAAGATGACTAGATACACCACATACCACTTCCAACGGGTCATGTGAGAGTGGTGATTTGCATAGATCATGAGTCAAGCACCGAGATACTTGTTCCACTTGATTATGATGATATTTATATGATCAACTGAGCTATTGTAACATTTGTCGCATGACCATCACCCATTGTAAAAAACATGTCGATAAGGAGGTATTCATTTTATTTTTTAAGCTAAAGCTTTACCAATTAATGAAAAAAGTTATGAACTGATGAATGTAATTAAATATGGACAAAGGGAAGGGGGTGAAATGAAAGATAGATTCAAAACCATCTAAAGGATCAACCAAACGATCTAAATTATATTCCAAAAGTACATTTACCCTGCCCGTTCTATATCCTCATTTACTAACATTGAAGGTTCATGTGGAAACAAAGTTACAAAATAGTATTAGTCACATAGTTTATTTTAAAGAAAATATATATGGAGTGTAACATGGAGACTAAATTGGTGTTGAGAATGGAAATGAAACCCTCAACTATGAATTTTTAGGAGCATTAGTTTTAAATGTATACATGAGGTATGTTTTCATGATTTTATTTTCTAAAATATGATATACTATGTTAATTATGAATAAATAAATTTCATATTTTTGGTAGGAATATATATCAATACCAATTGAAGGATTTTTCCCATGATTTTTTGGACTTGTTAGTCCTCATTCCATATCTATAGAAAAAAATCCAAAAAATGGTTTAAATAGTGGAAAACATGGTCAAATCATTTAAAAGAAAAATTTTGGATGAAAATCTCTTCTTAATACCAAGGATGCAGGGCTAAAACTCTATAATTTAATCATATCACATATATTTTTATTTATTTCATTATTTATTCCTTTTTTGTGTTTTTGGAAACATTGTATGTTCATTGCGGTCAATTTAGATACTTTGAAGATTTATTTCATGGATTCAATGCATGGATGCCCAAAAAACTGACCACACATGATAGAATTTGTTAATAATTAATACACTACATCCAATGTTTTAGAACTAAACTTCAAGTTATATAATTTATATCATATTTTAATGAGGATTCTGTTATGATAGGGCAGTGCATCAATATCATGAAAAACAAGAAATGAGGCCAAGGGCAAAGTACGAGCATGCTGAAAAGATCTAAAACTAGAAAAGTATAAGGGTATATATAATAAGATTTCACTATCCAAACACATATTAATTTTTTTTTATATTTTTCTCAATGTTTTTTCAGTTTATGAAACAAAAAAATAGAAAAGATTGTGGTTATTATGTTTGTAAATTTATGAGATAGATCATATTCCACGAATAAACTAGCATCTCTGAAGATGTATTTTTGAAGATAATTAAAATTTCATTTAAAATATTTATTAATACTTTGTGTATTTAAAATTTTCCAATACTACTATGATTGTAAAAAAGAATCATATTCATAAGACGATATAGATTTTCTTTGAAATGATGGGCATCATACCTGATGATAGAATGTGCACAAATAACATGAAGAAGTGAATTCCATAGATGTAATGGATTGTTTCATATTTATGTTTAATTTATTTTTTTTAGTATTAATCACATAAGAATATTTTTCTTATATAGAAGATTCCTTTGTTTAAGTTGGGGTGGTTTGTTCAAAGTTGCCTATGCTCATGAGTGATTGGGCTTTGAGACTATAATTGAGATAATGACAAAAAAGAAATGGGTCAAGAATGTATAAAACCATCATTAAAAGGTAAATTACCACTAATTATTTAATTAATTTGGTCATAATTTCATCCACTATTTGTAAGTTAAATTCCATTATGATTTTTATCTAACACTTATTTAGTTTTTTTCACATATCATTACACTTTACATTGCTTTTATTTGTTGACCTTCCAACACTACATAGATTCGATGTTATTTAGCATAAAAATAGTTATCATTAAAAACCATAAGAGAGTAGGAATATCACATGCTCATTACGGTGACTTCTCATGATATAATGGGCATGTGAGCTTCCTCCTCTATCCTGGATTTCAACAATGAGAAAGGTTTTTCAACTAAGAACATGGAGTTAATATGTAGTGTTGATAGTTCGACAAAGAAATACAATAGAAATTATGATAAAATTTCTAGTTAAGGTTTGTTTTGAGACTTTTGGATGTGCAGGAATTATCCACACCTCAATCCAACACACAATGTGACATTTATGACTCTAAGTGATTCTTTCTATTTAAAATTGACATAATTTTTAGCAAAAAAGACAACCAACATAATCAAAACCAAGAAAACCTATTTATATTGTTTTTATACTTTAATAAAATGGTCCATAAGTCATTTGTGACATGTAAGAATCATCCACACCTCAATATGATACACGATGTGCCCGATATTACTCAAACTGTCTCTTTTTATTTAAAATTGACATTAATTTTAGTAAAAGAAACAAGTGAAATACTGAAATCCAAGAAAACACATTCGTATTGTTTTGATACTTTAGGAAAATGATCCATATGTCATTTGTGATGTGTAAGAATCAACTGCACCTCAATATGATGCACAGTGAGATCGGTATAATTCCACGTGTATCTATTTATTTAAAATTGAAATTAATTTTAGTAAAAAGAACAAATGACATACTGAAAACCAAGAAAACACATTTGTATTGTTTTTATAATTTAATAAAATAAACTGTAAGTCATTTTTTATGTGTAGGACTCAACTATAGCTCAATCGGATGCACGATGTAACCCCTATAACTATAAGTGTGTCTTTATTTAAAATTGAAATTAATTTAAGTAAAAAGAAAAAGTGACATACTAAAAATTGAGAAAAAACTTTTAGATTGTTTTTATACTTTAGGAAAACTATCCATGAGTCATTTTTGATATGTAGGAATCAACTTCACCTCAATTAGACTCACAGACCGGTATGAATAAAAGTGTCTGTTATCAGTTTAAAATTACTATTTTAGTTAAAAATGTGTCACTCACTGAAAACTATGAAAACATACTCCGATCATGATAATTTAGGAAAACGATTCATAATTCATTTATAATGTATATGAAGCAGTCTCACATCAAACTAATGCACGATGCGACTGGATGACTCAAAATGCATGTTTCTAGTTTGAAATGACATTTTAGTAAAAAAACACAACTGGCATACTAAAAACCAAGAATACACATTCACATTGTTTTGATACTTAATGAAAAATATCTATAGTTAATTTTTGACATACAAAAATCAACCCAACATCAATATGTTGCATGATGTGGCTGGTATAACTCAAAGTGTCTATTTATATTTAAAATTGACATTAATTTTAGTAAAAAGAATAATTGAAATACTGAAAACCAATAAAACACATTTAGATTATTTTTATAATTTAAGAAAATAATCCATGAGTCATTTTTGATGTGAAGGAGTCAACTGAATCACAATCCGATGCACAGTGTGACCACTATGACTATAAGTGTGTCTTTTTATTTAAAATTAACATTAATTTAAGTAAAAAAGAACAAGTGACATACTGAAAATTAAGAAAATGCATTCAAATTGTTTTTATAAATTAGTAAAATTATCCATAATTCATTTTTGATGTGTAGGAATAAACTACACCTCAAATTGACATACAGTATGACCGATATGACTAAAAGTGTTCGTTATCAGTTTAAAACTGACATTTTAGTTCAAAACGTATCACTCACTAAAAACCAAGAAAAATTGCGCCAATTGCCTTGATAATTGAGGAAAGTTATTAATAAGTTATTTTTTACATGTATGAAGTAGTGTCATGTCAATATGATACACGATGCAACCAATATGACTCAAATTTTGTGTTTTCAGTTTGAAATGACATTTTAGTAAATAAACACATCTGACATACTAAAAACTAATAAAAAACATTCATATTGTTTTTATACTTTAAGAAAATGATCTATAATCCATTTTTGATGTGTATAAATCAACCTCACCTCAATATGACGCATGGTGTGGCCGATATAACTCAAAGCGTCTCTTTTTATTTAAAATTGGCATTAAATTTAGTAAAAAGAACAAGTGACATTCTAAAAATTGAGAAAAAACATTAATATTGTTTTGATAAGTTGGGAAAATTATCCATGAGTCATTTTTGTTATGTAAGAGTCAACCTCACCTAAATTCGACGCACGATGTGTCCTCTATGACTCCAAGTGTGTCTTTTTATTTAAAATATACATTAATTTAAGTACAAAGAACAAGTGACATACTAAAAAATGAGAAAACACATTTGTATAGTTTTGATACTTTATAAAAATGATCCATGAGTCATTTTTAAAATTTAGGAATCAACCAAACCTCAATATGATGTATAGTGTGACCAATATGGATAAAAGTATCTGTTATCAGTTTAAAATTGATATTTTAGTTTAAAATGCATCAATCACTGAAAACTAAGAAAACACACTCCAATTATCTTGATAATTTATTATAGTGATTCATAATACATTTATGATGTGTATGAAGTATTTTCATGTCGAACCGATGCATGATGCAACCAGTATGACTCAAAATGCATGTTTCCAGTTTGAAATGATATTTTAGTAAAAAAATAATTGGCAAACTAAAAATTGAGGAAATGCATTTTGATTGTTTTGATACTTTAGGAAAATGATACATTAGTAATTTATGATAGGTAGGAATAAAAAACACCTCAATTCAAATCACAGTATGGACCGTATAACTCCAAATGTGTCATTATTTAAAATTGACATCAATTTTAGTAACAGAATAAGTGACATACTCAAAACTAAGAAAACACATTTGTATTGTTTTTATATTTTAATAAAATGATCCATAACTCATTTTTGATGTGTAGGGATCAACCCCACCTCAATATAACGCATGGTATGACCGATATAACTCCAAATGTGTCTTTTTTATTAAAAACTGACATTTTATTAATGTATTATTTCATATTAATGTTTAATTTATTTCTTTATAGCATTAATAACATAATATTTGTTTTCTTATATAGGTATATTCTTTTTATTAGGTTGATATGATTTGTTTTGATACCATGGGAATATATTTTTGAGAGGGGATCATAGGCCTCAAAAGGTGAAACAATAATGTTTTTAAATATTTGTTGGATAATATTAAATGAAATTATATAAAACATTGTTTGAAATGTATATAGAAGTGTTATATTTTTGTATTCATGATGTTAAATTTATTTCAATTAAATTATATATTTTTCAATGACTGGTTACAAGTTTTTTATGGGTGTGCTGTAATATTAACAACACACTAGAGCAAGAAGCCTTTATCATCGCTAAAAATAGTACTGATAAAGGGGGAACTTTATCAATGCTAAAATATCACTGATAAAAGGGGTACATTTATCAGCGCTGCAATTAACAATGATATTTTAGCGCTATTAAAATCCTTTTTGTGCATTGTAAAATGGTATATCTATAGTAGTGAAAACATTGGACCAAAATATAAAAAATTAAAATAATGTTCAATTAATTAAATAAAAACATAAAAATATAAAATTTAATTACTAAAAATCAAGATTAAAATAGAAAAACTTAAAACTTAAAATAAAAAAATAATATTATAAATAAAATAAAATGAAAAAATTGCAAGACAAAATTAATATTTAAATCACAAAAATAGAATTTTAAACTGAAAATTGATAAACTAAAAAAATTCAATCTTTTTTTAGAAAAGTTCAATTATTAAATAATTACATCCCACTATAATAATTAAATCATAAAAATATTAATAAAATTATGTGGAAAACTATATAAAATAAAGTCGACATCAATATGCTTGATCAAGGGTATTATTCAAATAATACCATCCAACTTATCTATCTGGATGCGTTATGAAATTCTATCTTACATTTATGGAATGATCCATCACTTCTTTTGTCTTGCCTAATCAACCACTTGTATAGTAATTATTTACTTACAATGTTTTCCTCTATGAATTCCCTTTGTTCCATTAGTTGATTGAAGGGGTTCACCTTGATTCCCAACAAATCAATTGATTGGGGAATTTTTTTTATAAAACGAATATCCATTTACTATATAGTTTAAATACCATATATGTAATCATATTTATTGAGTTTCATTTACCTATAATGATTCTTAATGTCATTTGATACCCATTTATTTTCCATAGTTTTATCATGTCATGTTTATTGATTGAATCAAGAATGATTCCTTAGGGAACCACTATAAAACCAATTTTATTTTCTTGGGTTTTTATGATATATTGATTGAAAACATGCATCATACACATGTATAATTTTCATTATCTAATAGGTGTGCCTAGAATTATATAGCCCTCCAATAAATTGAGTAATGTTTCAATCTCATGAGACATCATGGTGCATGAGAAGTGATCCTAGCCAACTAATGTGCGTCTATAATTAGTATAAACAACTATATTATGTTAATGAGGCATGAAGCCTTGAATTATGATTATTATGTAAAATTTATGTTTTCTATATATTTCTATGATTCTATCCTCTTATAATATGATTATGCTTATTCAATGCACTTATGTTGTCATTTCCCATTTATTGATTATATGCTCTTCATGATATCATATTATGCCTCATGGCATGTATAAGTTATCTAACATGTTGGTTAGAATGAGTATCTCAAGTAGGGGTGAATTTAGTACCCAATAAAAATTTCTATTAAATATATCTTTAAATAAAATCCCCCAATTAATTAAAAATAGTTCAGTTAGCCAAAATAATAGATTGATATAAGTTTTAATCTTTTAAAATATTTCTCAAAGATTAATTAGGTCTTAGTTAAAACAATTATGAAAACTACTTTATCTTTTGAAATCAATTTACTAAATCAAAATATTATATAAACACTAATTAATACAAACTATCAAAGTAGTGTTTTTTTTACAATTTAACACAAATTCAATTTTAAAGATTAGAAATAAAAAAAAACAAAACACACAGTGGAAATGAATACAAGAGAATTAGTCTCAAGATAAGACTTAATACTCTCCACCTAAAAATCACCTGTTTCCAAATAGATTATATAAAAATAATATATGACCCAAAACATGGATTGGTTATACAATAGAATAGCTATCCAGGCCATCCAGTTTTATATTCTACAAAACCCATGAGAATAAACAAGAACTTTCCACATAGGGGCCTCTTCCACAAGACGTGGGAAACCGATTTGAAGAATGTTTGAGAATATATCAAGTATCTTTCAATTAAGGTGAATGAGTCAGTGTGGGTTAAATAAATAGAGTAAAAAAATTTCTCATTATGTAGAGAAAATAGACAGAAAGATCAAATAAAATTATTTAGAAATATTGTGTTTCTCTGTCTGATATGATTTTCTGCTTGTGACTCCTTGAATGTGGCTTGAGTGGAATCTTGAGTCATGTTTTGAAATTCAATATAGAACTAAGTGTTGTGAACTCTTTTATTTTGTAAGCTCCAATCTTTCACAATCATGTGAATACAAGATGAAACATTTTATCTCTTAGTAAGTGGAACTCTTCAAGTTCTTCAATGTGTTCTAAGCTCACATTTCATATGATTTTATATCTCTCTATGTAGGCATGTGCCTATTTTGATCACTTGTTCACTACTACACACAAGAGAGTCTGATTCATCTTTTAACAACATCAACAACAAAGAGAATCACCCAGATCCTCTGCTCCTCGTACTGCATGTCTGACATGAACTTTAATGCATAATTTCAAAGAAATTAAGAAAAATCATTAAAATAATTTTAGGTATTAAATTCAATAACGCATCCATTAGATATATTTAATTCAAAATAATAAAAATAGTGGTAGTGAGTCTATTTAATGATGAGACAAACTCTGATAGTGACTTGAGCTAACGGTGACTAAGGATGGCAGTGACTGAGGCAGGAAGTAGGTCATCATAGTGGTAGGTCCATTCAACACTTTTCTAAATTTTCATTCTGTTAGAAAATCATCTTCAATGGTGAATCAATTTTGATGTTAGGTCATATCAACACTTATCCAAAATTTCATCTTGACAATGAATAATCTCTGATGGTAGGTTTTTTCAATACTTTGTCAAATTTTTGGTTTAGTAGTGAGTCATCCTCTGGTGGTGACTCAACCTCAATGGTGCATCTTTATCTTACTTTTCCAAATTTTTACATTGACGGTGAGTTGTCCTCAACAATGAGTTATTACTGGTGGTGAATCAATCTCAACAGTGAGTCATGTATGGTGGTGACTCTTTTTTATACTTATTCAAATTTAACCAACCTTCCATATATAGTACAATTCTTCCATAAAACATAAAAATAATTAATATCATAATAAACATGATTTTATGATCATTAAAACAAGGGTTCCAACAATATCTCCCCGTTTTGATGATCAGAAATCATGGAATTTTATAAACCATGGTATCAAAGGTAAATAAGATACAAAGTGTATCAAATATAATTTTAGAGAGTAAAGAATGTCAAGAAAGATCATAAGAAATAATGGTATCATGAAATAGTTCAAAATACTATAGTATCAAATAAGGTGAAAAATAAATTCAAGAAAGATCATAAAAAATAGTATTATCAAGAAATAGTTGAATATAATATGGTATCAGAGAAAGTGAAAAGGAATTTCATCAATAGGAACAATAGAAAGAAATGCCATAGAATTTATCCCCCTTTTGGGATTATCAAAAAGTGAGAATAAAATTGGAAATTCATAGAAACAAAATAAGAGTAAAAGATAATTTCCATTAATATTCAAGTGAATTACATCATAAAGATACAAAAAAAATCTATACAACAACATCCTCATAAAATACAAAAGTTATAACCATCACCACTTTTTGTAATGAGGTGAGGGATCAGGATGTTCTTTGTCCTTCCCTTTATTTTAAGAAGAAGGTTCAGTAGGTGAGACTGAGGGAATGAGAGGGATAACAGAAGGGACATCAGTTAGAGTGAGAGAGAGTCTCTCTGATTATAATTAGTATAAGGTGATGAATTGCTTCCTTGTGTGTGAGAGAGAAAGGATGGAATCAACTAGTGAAAGGACCAGAAGAATCTATAGAAACATGAGATCGAAAGAACTCTATGGACAACACTAGAGGTGTCAAATGACCTGTTACATATGACATAATGAGTCACCACAACATTACCAAAAACATGCAGAAATGGTTTCATAAAATTGATAAAGTCCATAATTATGTTTCCACCTCTCTCCATGGAACTGAATAAATCCTTCTTTTCTTCTATAAAAAGCTTCAATATAGGGGTCATGACCTTTAACTAATTTAATTTATATTTAAAGGATTGACTAACTGGAGGCATCCTTAGGTTCTCTGCCAAGAACTTAAAATGAGCATTTATCTCATGATTAGTGTATATCCTTGAAAGATAATACTTGATAGATTTTTTGAAGGTTCATTAATCAACTTTCATGTCCTTCATGTATTATCTAACCATTATATGTACACGATCATTTTTATGTTGAATTTTACTCAAAGTTTCCAGAGGCATGTTTGGTAAATCACCCGAACCAACATGAAGTTCTACTATTACCACATACTGAATCAACTCAACATCAATAGCAAGTGGAGGAGAACTAAAAGTGGAAGGTGCTAAAGGAAAATTATCCATCTTCTCAAGAAAAGTATCCATATAAGTAGAAAAGTCTATATACATCCATTCTAATGCATATTTCACAAACTCCAGCTCACTAGAAGGTCTTATATTTTTAATATCCACTTTCTAAATGTTGTGCATCATTTTTGGTTGAATATGATGTATCACCATCTCAAAAAAATAACTTGTATCCTTTTCACTTAACTTAGAAACACGTGGTGCCTAGTTCTTCAAAATCATCCCAAAATTATAGAGAAACTTTTCTATGAAAGATTCTAAGTCACCTATGGTGACAAAATCCACCAGTACTAAAGTAGCATCAGGAGTAAGCATGGATGTATAGGAAATTATAGGTGTAGGTATAACAAAAGAAAACCTATGAAACTCCTTTACAACATCAATTTTATCTACCAACTATCCCTTATGATCCAATTCACCTTAAAAAATAGGCCTCTCTTAATTGGAGTCTAAGTAGTCCAGATCATGTTCGATATACCCTGGTACCTATCCCATTCCTCATAAACAAAGTTCTTCAATATGGTAGAATAATTAACATATGTATTAATAATAGAAGATTCAATAGATGTAAATACAACAATGGTAGGTTCCAAAACTAATTTCTCAATAGTTCTCTACACAACAACTGGTTTCTCAACAATAGAAAACTCAACTACCATTTGATTAGTAACTGACTTCTCAACAACTTTCATCTTATCATCCACTAAATGTACAACAATATTCTACTAAATAGTCACATGTACATAAGACATAGACACACTATGATCACCAATAGCCGGATGAATATCCATACATTGGGATTTCTCCCCCTCAACTAATGATTCCATTTATTCTCTCACTGACTTATTAACATCACCCACTTGGATGGGTCTCTCTTCAGATCTAGAAACAAATATATGTGGAGAAGATATAAGAGATTAAGGCATCTCAACATCTTTAAACTCTAATCCAGTCACAAGGATAATCAAAACCTTTATCACTATAACTTACATCTTTATTTACATTCTCATCAACTTCTTCTTCACCATCTTCTTCTTCTTCATCATTATCACCATTTTCATTTTCCTTAGAATACTTAGAGGTTATTTTGAATTTCTCTTCACTTGAAACATTTATTTCTTGATCACTACCTTATTTTAATAGTATCTCTCTAACAAGGTGTTTCCTAGGTGGAATAGGTGCTACATAGGTAATAAAAGGAGAGTTATGAGGTAGATCTATATCACTTCCTTTATCCACTATAAATTCCTATTCCTTATTTCCAACAAAAAAATATTATTCCTCCTCATATAAATACTCAAATACTTATTTTGGTTACAAACTTGGATCTAAAAGGTTTCTCAGTCTAGATGGATGGTCAATTGAGTTGAAGTCTTCATAGTGTCTTTCACTATCATCAACCCACTACTTCTTTTATGGGTTCCAGATGATCTTCATTCTATTGTAAATCACTCTAGTGATGTAGAAAAATCCAAAATTTATAACCGACTCTTCTCCTTCACCAACCAAATCCTTGGATTCTAGAATATATGAAATGTACTTAGGATAGATGAGAGAATTTGATCTAGAGTAAGGCTTACACATTTTCATCATGTGTATAATTAGGTATCTTTATAGGTTGATATTCTCACCTCTCTTCATCAGACACAACAAATATACATCATAATATCTCATGGTAGATAAATCACCCATCCTTGGGCATAACATGTGTTGGATAAATTTGAAAATCAACCAACACTCGCCATCAAGTTCAATATAAATTTATATTCTTAATAATCCATCTCCAGTTAGTTTGTCCAAAGAAACCTCATAAACAAAATTGTCACTAGAATTAGGAATAGTATCTTAATAGTCATTTACAAATCCTTCATGAATAAAATTTAAACAAATTTCCCATTTCTTCATGGAGAACACAAATTTATGACCATTTACTCTCTACTTCTCACCCAGTCTTCATTTTCTTCAAAAATAAACTCAAATAAACTGGTAAAATTGATATACCAACCTAGGAAAAAAATGTATTTTTTAGAAGATAACCCTTCCATCCATACTTGGTCCCATATAACTTAGAGAACTAGAAAATTTCTCAATATTATCCATTCAGAATGGACTTATTTTTTGGGTACCACAACCTTATTCAAAAGCTCAAGATTCACAGGATCAACATCAGTTTAATGGTTCAACTATCTGTTTGGTTTCTTTAAAGGACAAGACTTTTCTAGAGAAGACTCAGTAACTCACTTAATTCTAACCATGGAAAATAGCTTTAAAGATTCATTAGAAGGAAAATTAAGGAGAATGGTTAGGAGAGAAAATAACTTGGTGAGGATTGAGAGAAAAGGTGCAAGGGGATCAAGAATTGAAATTAGAAAAACGCCCCATTTATATTATTTGGGAATTTTAGGGATTTAAAAATCAAAAATTGAAATAAATAATGAGTAAAAAATTAAATAACCTATATAAAGAAATTAGAATCAGCAGATTAAAAATGAAAAGTGATAAATTGAAAAATGCATGATATTTCCAACAGTGGGTAAAACCAATGGTGGGTAAATCCAATGGTGGGTTCAAAAAAATTAAAATTAACTGAAGTTAATCATGCCTAATTCATGTTTTATGTAGTTCATTATCTTAGAATTCAAAGTCTCAGTGAATATATTATCAAGCTAATGTTCTATACCAATGTATTCAAGAGTGATATCACCCTTTTGAAAATGATATCTCAAAATGTGATGTCTTACATCAATATGTTTTATTATTGAGTGATATATAGGATTCTTAGAAATATTTACAGCACTTTTATTATCACAATTTATAGGGAAATGTTATAATTGATATCTATAGTATTGTAATGTGTGTTTCATCTACAAAATTTGAGTAGAAAAACAACCTGCAGCTATGTATTCAACTTTAGCAATTGATAGTCCAAAAAATTTTGTTTATTACTACACTAAGAAACTAGAGACTTTCCAAAAAGGTGTCATGTTCTAGAGGTTATTTTTATTTCTAAATTTCAGCCACCAAAATTAGCATCTTTATAACTAACTAAGTCAAATTCTTGTCCTCTTGGGTAAACCAATACTAAATTGGTAGTATATTTGAGGTATTTAAAAATCCTTTTTACAATAACTAAGTGTTACTATTTTGGGTTTTATTGAAAATAATTACACATACACACACTAAACATAATGTCTGGTTGACTAGAAGTTAATTAGAGAAGGCTTCCAATCATACCTCTGTAATGGGTTTGATCCACTAATTTATTAGCTTCATCAAGATCCAAATTATAGGTGGTACTCATTAGAGTATCACTACTATAAATACTTTCCATACCAAAACGTTTTAAAATGTATTTTTTATATTAATTTTGATTTAGAATAATTCCATATTTATTTTGAAAAATTTTAAATCCAAGAAATAATTTCAGTTCACCCATTAAACTCATTTCAAATTAATTTTGCATCATTTTTGAAAAGTCAATACATAATTAATTTGTAGAAGATAAAAAAATAATATCATCTACATAAATTTGGAAAACTAAAACATATTTTCAAATTATTTTTATAAAAAGGGTAGGATCAGCAATAACATTTGAAAAAACTTTTGAAATAATAAAAGAGCTGATCCTATCATATGAAAATCTAGGATCTTATTTTAAACCATATAAATATTTTGTTAATTTAAAACATGATTATGAAAATGAGGATTTTTAAATCCATGGGGTTGTTCAACAAAAACATCATAAACTATTTACCAATTTAAGAATTAATTTTTGACAACTATTTGATATAGTTTTAAATCCAGATGTGCTACATAGGCTATTAGTATTATAATGGCTTCAAGTATGGATAGAGGTGTAAAGTTATCTTCATATTTTACACCCTCTTCTTTAATATACCCTTGTGCAACTAGTATAACCTTATTCCTTACTATTATTCCAAATTCACCAACCTTGTTTCTAAACACCCATTTAGTTCCTATAGTCAATATGTATTTGGTTTTATCAACAAGTTCCCATAATTTATTTATTTCAAATTAATTATGTTCTCATTATTTATTGATCACCCATAATTCATCATTAATTTCATTAATGATGTTATTTGGTTCAATTTATGACAAGAAATCTTGATGTTCAACCATATTTTTTAGATAATCTCTAGTTTTGTACCTCTATCTAGGTCTCCAACTATAACATCTAAAGGATGGTATTTAAGAGTCCTAACATCTCTAGAAAAAGAAGGGATGGTAACCTTAGGGTTCTCTACAGGTTCAGCTTTATGATCTAGAAGTTCCTTAGAAATAGATGATTTCTCTACATGTTTTACAATAGAATCAAAAGGTTTAGAATTTAAGTTTAGAGTAGATGAATCACCCTCAATGTTTTATAAATAATTCTTAGGCTCATGTGGAGATGTCTCATAAAATTTGAGGTGAACAGACTCTTCCATAGCCTTGGTCCTTTTGTTAAAAACTCTATAGGATTTAATAAAATTTTAATAACCCAAGAAAATTCATTCATCACTTTTGGAGGCAAACTCTTCAAGACTATCCTTAGTCTTAAGAACAAATACTTTAAAACCAAAAAATATAAAGTAATTATACTTAGGATTCATATTATTCCAAAGTTAATAAGGGTTTTTCTTTAATACAGGTCTAATTAAAACTATATTGATTATATATAAAGCTGTATTCATAGGATCTTCCCAAAAGTAGAAAGATAAGTCATATTCATTAAGCATAGTCTGGGCTATCTCTTGAAGTGTTATATTTCTTATTTCTACAAATTCATTCTTCTTAGGGTTCCTAGGAGCATAGAAGTTATGATTATATCCATTATATGAGAAAAAGGATTCAAATTATTGATTTTAAAACTCATGACCATGGTCACTTCTTAAGGTATTAATTCTAAGTCCACTTAAGTTTTCTATAGATTTAGCATACTTGGTAAAATAAGAGTAGGTTTCACTCTTGTGAGCTAAAAATAATACCCAATTATACTTATAAAAGTAATCTAAAAGTACATAAACATAGTTATTCCAATTTAAACTAGAAACTCTGGATGGTCCAACAAGTCTATATGAACCAAATCAAGAAGTTGAGAAGTTGAAACTTCTTTCTTTAATTTAAAATAGATATCCTGTTGTTTCCCTTTTTGATAGGGGTTACAGACTTTGTCATTTGGGAATTAAATTTTGGGTAGATCCTTGACTAATCTATTCCTAGTAATATTCCTAAGTGAGTGAGTGTTATAGTGTCCTAGTCTCCTATTCCAAAGATAATATTCTCTATGAAAGGCAGTTAAGCAAGAATTTTTTTGATAAATCAAAGAATCAATATTAACAAAATAAACAGTATCATTTCTTAAAGCTATAAATACTAAAGCTTTTTTGGAATTAAAAACATTACTATCATTGTTTTCAAATTTCACATGAAATCCATCATCACATAATTGTGAGATTATAATAAAGTTATATTTCAAACCATCAATAAATAGTACTTTATAAATTAAAACAGAATTAGTGTTACTAATTTGGACAAGGCCAATGATCCTTTATTTAGCATTATCACCAAAGGGGAAATGCCCACCATCAACCTTTATTAGGATCTTGAAGCTAGATTTGTCTCATGTCATATGCCTATAATATCCACTATCCAAGTACCATTGATTCCTACAAGATCACTTCAAGCATATTTCATACAAAACAAGTTTATACCAATAATGACTTTAGTACCCAAATATTCTTGGGTCCACAGATGTTAGATATTAAAGCCTTAAGAACCAATATTTTTTAATGGGTCTCCTATAAGTAGATTGTAAAATTTTTGAAATAAAAACTTTTTGGTACTTTTTAATAATAACTAGAAGTATAATTACTTGAATTATACTTGGGTAAAAATGTGCTCTTAGCTACTGTTCTCTTTCTAGGTTGATAACCTATACCAGAAATTTATTTAGTGGTAATTTGTATTCCTAAAATCTGAGTAAGTGTTTCTATACCATTTTTTAATTTTTCCAAATATTTCTTAATTTTCTCATTTGAAAATTTTAGTTTAGTGTTTTCATGTAACAACTAAGAATTTATCTCTTTTTATATAGTAATATCAGACTTAATATTTGTAGATAAAACATGATATTTTTTTTCATAACTTTATATTTGAAATTGAGTTCATTGAAAGTGTCCTCAAGCATATTACAATATTCAATAATTTATTATTCATACATTTCATCATCATTTTCATTTTTAGAGTGATCAAAATTAAGTATAGATGATATAATAGGTACCTTAGATTTTTTTTTCATGAAGCACGTGTTGGATCTATCAAAATTATCTTCACGAGCTGAGTCTGAATCACTAGAGATATCCTCAGAGTCACTTCACATTGATTTCTTGGGGTTTTAACCATTTTTTACTTATAATTATATTTATTATTATATTTTAGCTTCGGATAGTCAGCCTTAACATTTCCTTTTTTCTTGCATTTTTAGAAGGTAATCTCATTTGATTTGTCATCTTTCTTACAATACTTTTCTATGTTCCTCTGTTATCATAATTTATTTTTTATCTCATTTTCCTAAATAATTTCTTCTTCCTGTATAAATTTTTAAATCCTCTAGCCAGATGACCCATCTCCTCATCACTATCCAGTGGCGATTCATCATCCCTTGAACATTAAACTCAAATATTTTCATTTTTTCTCTTTTTTGGATGCATCAGTCTTGAAAGCTACAAATTTTCTTTTCATCTCATCATCTTATTCTATATTGAATTTATGTTATTCCTCATACATCATCAATTCCCCAATTAATTCCTTAACTGGTAGTTTGCTGATATCATGTGATTACCTTATAGAAATAGATGTTCCTATCCATTTCTCTAGAAGGCATCTAACAAGTCTCATAATATAATTCTTATCATAAACTGGATTTCCTAGGGATCTCATTGTGTTGACTATCTCATTGAACCTAAGATACATACCAAAAATCAGATCATCAAGTTTCATCTTAAAAGTATCATATTTAAATGTATATGTATTCAATCTCAACTCCTTAACATTTGTGGTTCCTTCATGCGAAATAGCTAAAGTATCCCATATTTCAAAAGAAGTTTTACAAGAATATATTATATCAAACTCTTCATCACTTAAATAAAAATAAAGAGCATTCATAGCTTTGCAATTATAATTATAATCATGTTTAGTAGCTTCATCCCATGTAACTATAGAAGTTGTAGGTAATTATTATTTATCCTCTATAGCAATCCAAATTTCAAAACCCATAATTTCTATATTCAGTTTTATATTTATTTTTCACTGAGCATAATTATTTCCATTAAATAAATGGGTTTTTTTAGTATCATAAAATTCTTGTCTATTATCCATTTAAAGAATCAAATTTATAAATAAAATAAATTATACATCTTTAAAACACAACTAAAATCATAGTTGAAATGAATTGAAAAACCTTTGATACCAAATGTTGGTTAGAGTGAGTATCTCAATAAGTGGTGAATTGAGTACCCAATAAAAAATTATGTTAAACACAAGTTTAAATAAAATCCCCCAATTAATTAAAAACATCCCAGTTAGAAAAAAAATCAGATTGATATAAGTTTTAATCTTTTAAAATATTTCTCAATGATTGATTAGGTATCAGTTAAAAAAATTATGTAAACTAATTTAAATTTTTAAATAAATTTACTAAATAAAAATATTATATAAACACTAATTAAGAATAACTATCAATATAGAGGTTTTTTTATAGTTTAATACAAATTTAGTTTTAAATATTTGAAATAAAACAAACAAAAAACACAGTAGAAATGAATACAAGAGGATTGGTATCAAGATGAGAATTGATCCTCTCCACTTGGAAATCACCTGCTATCAAGAATATTATATAAAAATAATCTACGATCCATAACCTAGATTGGGTATACAATAGAAAATCTATCTAGGACAAATAGGTACCTCTTCTATAAAACATGTGGGAATAAACAAGCACATGCCACACATGGTCCTCTTCTACAACACGTGGGAAAACACATGTAATGTAAGTTTGAGAAGATATGAAGTATCTTCCAGTTAGGGCACATGAGATAGTGTGGGTTAAATAAATAGAGTAAACCACACTACTCATTATGTAATGAAAATATATAAAAAGAGAAAATAAAAATATTTAGAAAGATTGAGTTGCTCTGTCTGATATGATCTACTATATATGACTCCTTGAATGTGTCTTGAGTAGCCTATTGAGTTGAGTTTCTAAAATTCATTGTAGAATAAAGTGTTGTAAACTCTTTTGTTCTATAAGCTTTACTCTTTTGTAGTCATGTGAAGACAAGATACAACATTTGAGATCTCAATAGGCGGCACTCTTTAAGTTATTCAATTTTTTCTCATCTCAATTTGCATGTGCATGCATATATCTCTATGTACACATGTGTCTATCTCGATTACTTGTTCACTACTATGCATGATGGAGTCTAATTCATCTTTTAATAGCAACAAAAAAAAAAGAAATCATCTGGATCCTCTACTCCTCACACTTCATGTCTGACACGAAGTTTAATGAATCTATGTAAATAAATTAATAACAATCATTAAAATAGGTTTTGGCATTGAATTTGATAATGTAGCTATTATAGATATTTAATTAAAAATAAATATAATAGTGGAAGTGAGTCTTTTGAATGGTGAGACAACCTCTAGCTGTGGCTCGAGCTAGGAGTGAATGAGGCTAGCAGCGACTAAGGCTGGTGGTGAATGAGGCTGGTCATGATTGAGGCTATAAGTGACTGAGGATATAGGTAGGTCATCACAATATTAGGCCCATTCAAAACTTTTCCAAATTTTTAGTCTGGTGGAAAGTCATCTTCTACGATGACTCAGGTCTGATGGTAGGTCGTCTCAACACTTAGCCAATTTTTCATCCTGACAATGACTCGTCTATGATGATAGGAGTTTTCAATAATTTGTCAAATTTTTGGTTCAATGGTGAGTCATCCAATGGTGGCAAATCAACCTCAATGGTTAGTCTTTCTCATAATTTTCCAATTTTTCACATTGATGGTGAGTTGTCCTCAATAGCGAGTTATAGCTGGCAGTGACTCAACCTCAATGACGAGTCATGCATGGTAGTGAATCTTTTCCATAGTTATTCAAATTTCACCAACTTTAATTATATAGTTAAATGCTTCCATAAAACATAAAACTCATTAATATCATAATAAACATGATTTTATGATCATTAAAACAAGGGTTCCAACATCACCATTATGATTTAATTTGAATATAACCTTACTAAGAATCTGAGTTCACCCCTTATCATGTTACTATTTTTCTATTTTATGAAATAAAGTATTTATTATGACAATCTTGGATGATTATCTACTGTGGAGAATTTTTGGGCAAAGTTTAAGAATCATTATGGATTTAATATCTTTTTATAGTGGAAAAAAGTGGATATTGGATGAGAAAGGCATGGTTTTTATTATTTAGTTATTTGTCTTAATTATTTAAAAATATAAACTAATGTTCCTTGGGTTTTAAATGCGTGAAAGGTATTGTAATCATAGATTTGTATCAAATCAAGTTTTGTAAGTTATTTTTTTTTCAGTACCAGATCTAGGAGCGTGAGTCTAGGGGGCGCTATATATGGTTTTCAAAGTGGTGTTTAGATAAATTTTGGGGTTAAAATGTTATTGGATGAGTATTATTTAAGATTTAGGAATTAAATTAAGGATTTATGAGTTAAGTATGACCTTATTTTCAATGTTATAAATAAACCTTAAGGTTGTAAGTGTTGAATATTTTATGTTGTTTGGGGTTTTGGATAAGAGAACATTAGTGAAAACCCTAATTATAAGACTAATTATAGGAGAACCTCCTAACATTTTGGTAATGTATAGAATGTGTGATTTTCCTAGAAAATATATCCATGTATGGATACTTGTAAGTGGATGTAGATTTTGAAAAAATTCATCGAAGGGTAATAACCCAAAAAAAATTGGTCGGGTATATCTAAGTCATCATTCTGGTGCATGGTGAATTGGCCCAAACTACGCACCCATCCAAACACACCCCAGGGATATGTCTAGTTTAATTCACATTAAATTTACATACCAATATAAAGGATTTGAATATATTATTTTATGTAAGTTAACTAGATTAGAGAACATAATAGTAAAATGACCATGGATAACCATGATTGAAGATACATACTCATAATTTAGGGTATGGACATCATTTATGAATTATTTCTAATAATATAAAAGTTTTCCATTTGTCCATTTAGTAATTTAAGTTTTCTCATCCCTAAAATTTCTTTTAAAATAATATCTAGAGCAAGAAGGAACCAATATAACAATAGATACGATTTAAAATGTGATGATTGTCCTAACCAACAACTTATTATGAGAAGAACTGGTATAAGAAATCTAGTTATTATGCTAAATCAACTATAAATAATTATGATTATAAAAGTGAAAATAGTTGAATTACCTTTCAAACTAAAGAATAAAAGGATAGAGTCCCATAAAAATTTGAGTGATGAAGATGATAAAGTAAGAAAGATACACTCTCCATAATCATGACCCATCCCAAAAGAGCCTGAATTATGACTACACCAACCCTACATCCAATAGGATAAGGGATGTCAACCAACACTAAGTAGGCATATCACTCACATGGGAGGAATTTTTCTAAAGTACATGTACACATGCACACATCACCAAGACCATATAATTATGAAATGTAAAACAACTAATAAAAAATGCATGAATTTATCTAAAATCCCACTATAAGAGTACGAAAACAAGTATTAAAATAAAAAAGGTCCAAATACAAGACCGCTATAAAGTGTCTGAAAACAAGTCTATCCTGAAAGTATGGAAGCAGATTGTTGTCAAGGAAACTACCGAAATACACCTCTATCAGTTTGGATCACTAAGATCTACCTGGTCCTGGTCCCTCTAGGAATCTGTCAAAAGGTTGATAATTGGCACAAGACATGACATGTTTGGGAAAATCCCATATAGGGCTGAGTATAACAATACCCAGTAGGAAGCCATGAAATCACTAAGCATATAACAATAATAATAACCATCATCTCAACATAGGTATTTTTTTATAACACATATAACAATAATATATAGATATACTCAACAAATACACACCATCCATCCAATGGCCCTAAGGCCTTCATTTTTTATTGATTTTTGATAATCTACCTTTCAAGGGGTGAGGTAGAACCCTTACAAGGCCCGTAGGCGTAAGTATTACATGGACTATAGGCCTTAGATGAATTCATTGCCTGCATGCTTTTCAAACATTACATACAACCCAGACTAACTACTTGGAACTGCTCCTCCCCAACATCTTCATCGTGAAATCAGCTTTCCACCTTCACATGCTGTTCGGCTGGGCATTCCCATGCATGCACAGGATTTTCCCAATTGTATGTGCCATACCCTCTCATTCTTGCAATCCGTTTAGATTCTTCTGTAGTGAAAGCTACTTTTCTCATCCTCTTTTTAGAGCTTGTTCCTTGTAGGTTGTCTGGTTTTCATCTGCAGTTAAGGTGGCCTGAAGGCCTTGAGGTGGCTCGAAGGCTTACCTGACCTAAAGGCATGGGTGGCCCGAAGGTCTTAAAGGACACAGGGACCAAATCGGTGGCCCAAAGATCCAAACGGGGGCATATTCCTGGCTGCTACAGTTCCAAACAGTACCTGCTATAGTTCCCGCTATAGTACTGCACAATTCCTGCTATAGTGCTGCTACAGTACCCAGAAATTATGCCTCTTCCTGGATTTGATCATGGGTCGCTTGGATGCACTTACAGAGTCCTTACCAATCGAGATAAGGCTCATATGATCAACAAATACACACAATATCAAAGTAAATTCACAACTGTAATGACATCCTAGGGATCATGCTTGAAGATTTCACATAGAACTCATCTGTAAGAATACACTACATGAGTCAGATAGCACAGATGGCATCCATCCAGGATGTACTACTCATAAGGTCTCACCATAATAAGTATATGTTAGAAGTCTAAAATGAACGATACACAGATGAGGATCACACCTAAGGTCATGGGGTATATTAACAAATCAATATGGAATAACCTGTTAAGTATAGGATCAAAGCCAACGTAGTGTTGGTTATGCTAATACTAAGAACTCCACCCAGGGAATGATGATGATAGAAGATCTCACTCTGGACCTCATGGAAGGATTCCAAAAACTATATCTAAGAAGTCCAACATAAGGGATCACTATCCTATGTGTAGGACATGATTCCATACTAACCCCTAGGGAATGGATCTAGGGAATTCTCCCTAACAAAACTTGTCCAAGATAAAGAGGAAAAGGGTTACAATCCATGTTTGAAAGAGTACATGGTGTGTATTGGAAGTACACGACATATCCATTTGGCTCTAGGTCCAGCCCATATATCATGGCCCATTCCCATGTCCATGTTAGAGTACACAGTATGTCCAATCCCATGTACTTATGGACATGTCTGTATATGACTATCCATCCCTATTCCCATATACCATCTCATGTACATGTCAATCCTCTAGGTTGAGTTACATGCCGTGTGACAGTGGTCACATGTCATGTGATATTTATCTCCTCATGGAAAACTTAACACCACACAAGGGGTCCCACACACAATGTAATCCTAGATCACATGGTGTGTTCTTTGAGATTTTCCAAAATCTTAGATCTAGTGGTTGTGTCTTCATCTGATCCTTCAGCCGTCGATACAATCATTCCACTTACTAGAAATCAAGGAACACAACCAACTAGCCTTACTGTAATTTATCACTAGGTTATGGCCATTCAATTCCATTTTGGAATCATCCACGCACATCACCCTTCATTTCATGCCAAAGCTACGAAGAAAGGTACCCTAAAATCCACCCTCGATCAATTTTACATCATCATAGCTCAATCCCATCACCGATCCAAGTGAAAATCTATGATATCAAACTGTTTCACCAAGAAATGGGTGCATAGAATTTGATTTATTGGTATTTTTCAAACCATGATCCAAGAGATTTTATTGATATGAAAGAATACATAGGGAATAAATATTGAACCACAAACATGAGGAAAAATACCATCCAATGTTTGTATTGGCCTCAATCTGTTGATATTAGAATGACGAATGAAGAGATAAATAAATAATCACAAATAAATCCCCAATTCCCAGATAAATATAACCCATCACCATAATACACATGACCCTCAAACCAATATATTGGTCGATTAATTCACGTTCATCATATGAATAATAAAATAGTAAATAATCCAAATAAAATAGAATATTCCCATACTGACACCAAAACTGCACTAAAGGAATTGATCACCTAAGAAGGATATTGTCCCATCAATCCTTGATCTCCACTGGGTACTCAGTAAAGGTATCACCAACCTTGATATACATCTTTCCCCAATTGATAACGTGAAATAGATAATGCACATACCTCCTTATCTGAAACACATAGAAGAATTCATGTTTCTAATCTTGCTGTGTTGGTAGATATAAGTGGTGCACCACCTCACCAACTCTATACAGATCTAGAAATGGCCAATGAATCTTGGAGGTAACTTTCCTTCCCATCCAAATATCCATAATCCTCATCGAGATGAAACTAATATAAACACATGGTCACCCTACTTAAACTCCAAAGACCTCCATTTTCAGTCAACATATGACTTATGATGGCTCTGGGTAGTCCTCATCCTCTCCTGGATGACCCATACATTCTCTATAGTAGATCAAAACAACTTTGGGCCTATAAGTGCTGACTCTCCCGAGTTATCCCATCATAGTTTTGACCTGCAGGGTTGCCTATAAAAGGCCTCGAATAGTGTCAAATTGATGGAATAATGGTAGCTATTTTTTTTATAAAAACTACATTGATGGTAGGTGATCATCCCAACTACATAGAAAGTGTAACATCTAAGCCCACAACATGTCATCCAAGACCTAAATGGTCCGCCTAGTCTAGCCTTCAGTTTGAGGGTGAAAATCCATGCTCAAATGAAGGTGAGTCCAAAAATAATCCTACAATCCCTTATATAACCAAGATTCAAAGTGAGAATCACAGTCAGAAAAAATCATTGATGGAACTCCATGGAGTTAGAGTATCTACTGTATATAGAGGCATCTCAAGCTATCTAAATAACTCTGCTCTTAAATGGATTAGAAGTGGTATGAATTGGTGAGCTGGTCTATGATCACCCAGATGGAATCATTCCCTATAGACATATGTGGTAATACCACCATGAGTTCCATGGATATCCTATCCCACTTACACTACAGAACCTTAAGGGGTTGAGTTAAACCAACTGGAACCTGGTGCTCAGCCTTCACTTTCTAACAATTAAGGCATCAATAGATAAACTATGAAACTCCCTTATTCGTCCCTAGCCACAAAACTGATTTTGGAGGTCCTGGTACATATTTTACACACCTGGATGTACTGCCAAAGGATATTTATAAAACCCTCTTAAAAACTGCTCCCTCAATGTCACCAGTACCATCATGTGTCTGATAAAAATAAATACATGCTCCCTACATTTATAAAATCTATTAGGAGCATGTACAATGGATATCCAAGTATATAGGGTCTCACAGTCGGTATCCCCAAGACGCGCCTCCCTAAATTGTTAAAAAAGTGGAGGGGTGAAAACCATCGATTTAAGGTAAGATAATATATCCCCATACACAAAGGATATTTTTAATGAGGAAAACTACTTCAACACCTTGCTCAGAAACTATGGAAATATCTTCTGTTGAGATCGTCTGCTACCACATTCCCCTTAGTAGGTGTATAGACAATCTCAAAGTCATAATTCCAGAGGAACTCTAGCCATTGACTCTATCTCAAGTTAAGATATTTTTGATAGAATATATACTTTAGACTCTTGTGGTGAGAATATATGATAAACTGCTCACCCATAAGGTAGTATCACCACATCTTCAATTAAAATACTACCACTACTAACTCAAGATCATGGGTTACATAGTTCTTATCATGCGGTCTCAAATGAAATGAACCATAGAAAATCACTAACCACTTCTACATCAGAACATAACCAAGCCTGGTTCCTGGTGCATTGTATAATACTACATACTCAACACCCTCCTATGGAAATATCAAGATGGGGTCACTCATCAATCTCTATCTCAACTCCTAGAAATATTGTTATCACCTTTCTATCTACATGAAAGGATTCCCATTTCAAGTCAAAGCTATCAAGGCAGAATATATCTTGGTGTAATTAGGTATGAATCTATGATAGTAACCCGCTAACCCAAGGAAGCTCTGCACCTCCTTCACACTCTTGGGTGGCTTCCAAGCTAACATTGCCTTGAACATCACTAGGTCCATTGCCACACCATCTACTGAGATAACATTTCCCAAAAAGTGGACCTCTTGAATCCATAACTATAACTTCAAGATTCTCCCATAAAGCTGGTTCTCTTGAAGTATGTCTAGAACCATCCCCAAGTATCTCATGTGCTCCTCCTTAGAAACCGAGTACACTAGGATATAGTTGATGAATAATACCTTGAACCAACCTAATAAGGGTTAAAATATATGGTTCATGAGTCCTATGAACACTACCAGGGAATTCATCACGCCAAAGGGAATCACCAATTACTCATTATGATGATAATGAAATATTAATTTTATCTTCATTATATCCTCATCCCGTACTCGCAACTGGTGATATCCTGATATGAGGTCAATATTCAAAAACCATTATTCCCCTCAAAACAAATCAATGAGTCCATCAATCCTCATAAGTGGATACTTTTTCTTTATGGTCACCTAGATTAGGTGATGTTAGTCTACACATAACCACAAGCTCTCATCCTCATTCTTGGAAAACAACACTGGGGATACCTAGGGAGAAACATTGGGTCTAACAAATCCCTTCATTTTCAAGTCCTCCAACTACGCCCTCATCTCACAAAACTCTATGGGATCCATCCAATATGTTGGTATAGATATCAATCTTGTAATAGGGTGTAGATAAATGCAGAAGTCTATCACTTATTAGGGAGGTAATCCTGAAACATCCTAAAAAAAGACATACTCATACTCTACCACCACTAAAGAGAACTGAAAACTAATAAAATCCACTTCACCAAGGGTCATGCTAGTAAACTGATGAGTAATTGGATTCACCCTCCTATGCATGAGTTCATCCTATGATTCTGATGTTTCCTTTTCACCCACAAAGGAAAATCAAGTCCCATTGTTGTAGGCACACCACATCCTCTACCTGAAATAATCTATATAGGCATGAACTGTAGATAAATAGTCGTCACCTAAGATGAAATTGTAAGGCCTAATTGCTGCTATAAATATTTTCCAACAAAAACACTCACCTATAATATTAAATCCACATTGTTGGAAGAATCATGTTATCACTGTGTCACTTCATGTAGGAGTCTCTAAGCGTAATGGTCGAGAAAAAGTCTCAACTCAAATATCTAATTCTCAAACCATATATGTGGAAATAAAGTAATAAATCACACTTGTGCCTATAAGTACTGTAAATAAGGTATAAATTACATATATCACACCTAGTATCATCTTCAGAGCCTCTGGTTCATAAGCATCGACCACCTATAGTTTCCCCCACCCTTGTCCTACAGCCCCTTGAGCCTAGCATGGACCACCTAGGGTTAGTGGTGGTAAAAAATTCAAAATATCTACCACCTCCAGATGCTCTCCCAGCTCCTCTACAACATCCATTGACTTATAGACCTATCTTATCCTACTATTTCCTCTACATAGGTAGGCCATCAACTGTCTCTCTATCAGCCATACGATAGGTTAGAAAATCTCTCATGAGATGTCCCTTTCCATCACATTAGTAGCACCACTTATCCCTAGGATAAATTGACCCATACTATGAGCCTAGAACCATAGAAAATTTGTCTTAATATCACCTCCTAAAACTCCTCGCATGTCCATGTACTAGAGACTGACATTAACTCCTTTCTAACAAAGTCTCTTCTCCTGTGTTCCCATTTCCTACAACAACTATCTATGTCGGCTTAGCCAGGAAACTCTCAACCTACAAAGCATGCTATAGCACCCCAGTAGAGGTAGGAATGAATATAGGTATAATTATAGATCATATATATCTACATAGTCCTCACTCAATGGTATGATACCAAAATAAAAGATCACGAACCATATCCATCGAGTACATAGAGAGGTTGGTGAGCTTTGATAAATACTCAACCACTGTCACACTGCCCTGATGAAGCTATAGAAGATCTTGGATGTGAACATCCCTCATTATAGCTAGAGATAAATACTCTATGAAATGGAATTTAAACTCTGACTATGATAGTGTCTCCTCATTATACTACTAGGTCACTAAACCCCACCATTGTCATGTGGAGCCAAGGAGAAGGCTCACTGCTAGGACCACCATCTGATCTGCCAGTGTTCTGAAAAGATAAAAAACTCACATAACCACTTCAAGATAGTTCTCATCCTCCTGTGGGTCAGGATATCCTTGAAACCCAAGTGGTCAATGTTGATGTAACTAATAAAGCATGCTTAGCTTGTGCACCTCATCTACTGGTACTGTGGGTACCATCTTCTACTCAATAGGTGGTGGTATAAATTGTGCATCACATAGAGGTAACACCTCTAGAACATTCCCCTTTATCAATTCCTCATCACTTAGGGGATCATCCTCATGATCCTGATACTAAATCCTTGTTGTAATATGTCATAGAGGCATCCCAAAATAGAAAAGATGTACCACGATTAATGAGTATATTTGGAGAGTCGAATCAAGGACATGGAAACCACAAACCATTCCTATATGATGCAAGTAACAATGTTTTTACTACAACCAATGTCTTTATATAGTAAGTCTAAAGATAGGTGATCAGAGTTATGGTGTATGGATATGTCAGCCGCTGCACCAACAATGGATTCCCTAGCCTAAAATTCAAACTAGAAACACTCAACACCATTTCCCCACACCAATCTTATAGAATACAGTGCTAGGATAGAAATGAATACTCTGATACCACTATATCATGACCCATCCCAATGGGGCCTGAACCATGGTTACCCCAATTTCACCTCCAATAGGCCAGGAGTTAGAGACTAGCACCAAGTAGGAATATCACTCACATGGGAGGCCTTATCCTAAAGCACCTGTACACACACAGAAAAATATCCAAGCCTATAAAACAATGGAATGTAAAAAAACTAATAAAACATGCATGAATACATATACAATCCCACTATTAGTGTAAGGCAATAATTAATAAAAGAAAAATGGGCCAAATAAAATCCCACCATAAATATTATGAAAACAAGACCAACATGAAAGTATATAAGGATACTGATTTCAAGGTAACTACCAGAATACACCTTGATTAGTCTGGATCACTATGATCCTCCTAGTCCTGGTCCCTCTAAGAGTTCTTCAAAAGGTTGAATGTCTACATAATACATAACACGTGCATGAAAATCCCTTGTAGGGGTGAGTATAACAATACCCAGTAAGACACCCTGAAATCAGTAAACATATAATAATAAGAACAACAGTTAGCTAAATATAGGTATATGTCTATAGCACATATAACAAGAATATCCAAATATACTCAAAAAATACACACAATCTCAAAGTAAAGTCATAATTGTAATTCTAACTTGGGGATCATGCTCAAGGATTCTATATAGAACTCATTTGGGATAACATGCTACATGATTCATATATCAATGATGATGTCCGTCTGAGATGTAATGATCATCAGGTCTCTCCATAGGAACTATACATTGGAATTACGAAGAAGATGATAAAAATATGAGGATCACACCCAAATCCATGGGGTATACTAATAACTTAATATGGAATAACCCATTAAGTAGAGGATCAATTCCCATGTAGTGTTTCTCACAATGATACCAATAACTCCACCTAGGGAAAGATGATGATAGAATATCTCACTCTAGGCCTCACAGAAGGATTCTAAAAACTATATCCAAGAAGTCCCACTAATAGGATCACTATCATATGCATAGAAAATTATTCCATACTAAACCCTAGGGAATTGATATTGGGAATTCCCCTAATGAAAATTGTCCATGATGAAGAGGAAAGGGGTTCTAAGCCATATTTGAAGTAGTACATGATGTTTACTGGTAGTACATAGAATATACCTTTGGAATCGGGTCCTACTCATGTATCATGACCCATTCCCATGTCTGTGTTAGAGTACATGGAATGTATAAGACCGTGTACATATGGATTTGTCTATGTATAGTTGTCCATGTCTATGTATAGTGAGTCATTCCCATCCCCGTTCTCATGCACATGTACCATCCAAGGTACATGCTAAGCCACCAGGTCAAGTCACACACCGTGTGATAGGGGTAACACTCTGTGTGATACTTATCTCCTTGTGGAAACCCTATCTCTACACCAGGGGTCCCATATGCTATATATTCTTGGATTAAATACTGTATTTTTTAGGATTTTCTAGAATCACAGATTTGGTGGATGTATCTTTTTCTGCTCTTTTGGCCGTTGACACAACCATACCTCTCATTGAAAATAAAGGAACACAACCAGCTGGCCTTTCCATTTTTTGATCACCAGGCTTCAGCTATTCAATTCTATTTGGGAATCATCCACATGTGTGATCTGTCTTCACACTCCAAAGATATGAAGAACGGTACCCTCAAATCTATCCATGATCAATCTTCCATTGCCATAGCTTGATCCTATTATAGATCAAAGCCCAAATATGTGATATTAAACCATTGTTCCAATAAACAGGTGTGCAAATGTTGATTTATCTGTATTTTTTTGAACTGCGATCCAAGAGATTTTTTGATGATGAACAAAGAAACAAGGAAGAAATTAACAACTACAAACACAAGGAATAAACCTCATCCAATGTTCTTGTTGTACTCGATCCATTTTCATTAGAATGATGAATGAATATACAAATAAATAATCATGAAGAAATTCCCAATTAACAGATAAATCCAACCCATACCCAAAATATACATGATCCACAAATCAATCCATTGGTCGATTGATTCACATTCATCATAGAAATAATAAAATAGGAACGAATCCAAATAGAAAAAAATAATACCTTGATTTAGATCAATCATTGATGAAGAACTAATCCATGTCATTTTCATCAGTGAGATCCTTTAATTATATTGCACACTGATAAAAGATCCTCGATCTGGTTTTCATTCACCCATAAAAGGTCCTACAATGACTCCTCTAAATCTTCGGGATTTTGTGGATAACCCTGGGATTTTCCCATAGCTGTATACTTATAGAAATAATTTGTTTATTTCACTATTCAAAATAAAATAATTTAATTTAATAATTAATTTATTATTTTACACCCAAGAAAATATTTTAAAAATTCCCAACACCAACAAATATTAGGTTGAACCTAGGGTAAAGTCCACACTTTGAACTCAAAAATGCCTCAGATTTCTAATATGATCCACAATTTAGAAGTTATTCTATATTTTTAGGAAACTATGTGTATGCGCATTTAATATATTTAATATATTTTAGAATTTAATTATGGACACACCAGGCCTCATAATCTCACATTTTCTCCACACCTAGCTCCGAAAATAATCCATATAATATTTCAAAAATAAAATATGAAAAAATCAGAGTTGTTACATCCTTCATGTCAAAAATATGGGGAGATATACACTAGGAAATGTCTTAAAGAAACTATAAAATGTTTTATTTGTGGAAAAGTATGACATAAATCATCCATCCATTGAGGGAAAATGAATCATTTAGTTGACTTGACAGAGGAGGAATATTTTTCTTTAAGTGTTACATAAGATATTAATGTAGAAATTTCATTGGAAAATTTATCTTAATTCATGTTTATATTCTTGTCATCCTCGATTAATGTTTTTTTTAAAAAACCATGTGGACACAATTTATTTAATGGGGGGGGGGGGGTAGAATGTAACATCATGAGAATTAAGTATATATATTTTTCTATTAAATAATATTAAGTACGATTTCTTTCTTCATACACACTAAAACAAATTTATTGATACATAATTAAATTAAAATAATCATCTTAAAAAGTTTATTATGATAACATATAATATGTTTATATTTTAAATAAAATATTAAAATTATTTAAATTATAAAATTGTTATGAAATAATATTAGAAACACTTAATGCTTAAAAGAGTCATTTTTAAATAAAATCACATTGTATTTATATTTTGAATTTTATATTAAAAGTTAAATATAAATTTTTTAGAATTTTAATTAGATAAAATTACTTTCATATTTGAATTTATAATACCACAATCATCTGAGTATGTATTTAGGGTATTTCTGAAAGATTAAATTTTTAGCAAAATAGTGAAAAATACCAGTTTTAGAACATTGTATCGCTAATTACTATGACATCATAACGTAATAATGATATAAATATTTAAGAAAATATTTTTATATAAAATTTTTATTATATCATGTCTATAGACCCATGATTAACATTTTTAAACATAAGTGGTATTTTATTATAAAAGTTTTTTTTGATATATTATATGTTTTTATTTAAAAGTAAATTTTATCTTATTTAGAAATTTAATTATATTAAATAGAGGCTAAATTTGAATTCATGATGTCAAATTTTTGTTGGAATGTTCCTCATATATTTTTAGTAATAAATTAATTACCATGATTAATATTTAATTAAGACTAATAGAGTTTAAGAGAGTAATCTAAAGTGGCACGAATTTCCTTAAGTTTACCTATAGACCATATATAATCCATTTTGTAGGTTTTAAATTCTTATCTAAATTTATTAACAACCTACCTCACCTAACATCCATTTCATTCCATTTCTTCCCATTACTTACCATTTTTTCCATGGAAAAATCCCTTTTATTCACCTATAAAAGGGACCACTTACAACCCTTCATTACACAATACTTCATTTTAATTACTTAGAGAAAATCTACCCATTTTTATAATAGAATAATATCCCAAGAATAATATCCTTTTCACACCATTAAATATCCTAATACCTTCATTTCCAAGGATAATTCCATGGAAAATCAATGTTTCTAATGTCAGCATTACTCTCCTGTTAGATTTTATTTTTAATTTTACTCTTAATAATAATCCCTAAGTTTGTTAATATAATTAATTTAGTGTAATATAAATACTTAAATTTCAATATATTAATTTTATAGTAATTATTAATTCATTCCATATCATCCAATAATAAAAACAAACACATTGATTGCACATACGACTGCTGCCATCACGACACGATGCACTTTGTTTTTAATCACCTCCTATTGTGGATGGGTATAAAGGATGGTTTTATTGAATAATTAGGTTTTTATATCACTTATAAAATTATCAACTTTTACATTTACCTTCATTTAATCCATTCATTAATGAATGATATCATTAATCATTCGTATGGGCGGACTACTACCGCCAAGAAAGACATATCATATTTCGATTAACCACCTAACATGGATTGACCTAAAAGTGTAATTAATGAAATAATTTGTTTTTATAACATTATTATATTTATTAAATGGTAAATTTTTATATACTGTCACATTATCCAATCATTGCAAAACAGGATTGTTACTCGTGCGTACATGCGGACTACTGCCTCCATGAATGATGAATTTCATTTTTCAACACCACCCATAATTAATGGTTCTATGAATGTATTTTACAGAAATATAATATATATATATATTACATGTTTAATCTTCTATAAATTTTATATTAACACTATTTAATAGCACATCCTTACTCATTCAATCATTACAACACTTTTTTTGGTCGGTTTATCACCTACTTGAGCGATGTTGTCATGTTTGTATAGTGAATGATTAAGGAATGTTATATAAATTAATGTCATGTAATAATAAGTCATTAAATATTTTTTAATTTTTTTGGATTTATAATATTAATATATAAACATGTTAATAATATATCATCTTCGTTCATTAAAAATTGTTGAAACAAGTTTGTCTCCAACTTCATCTTAAAGAGTTATAATTAAAACTCTCATGGGATGAAATTGAAATATTATAAATAATAATGGGATATATATTAAAAACCATAGGTAATATTTGAATTATGAAATTATTATAATATATAAGGGATCCAAAATTCCTTACAAAGAATGTGCGAAATAATTAAAAGTTTTAACACTTGATGTTAAAAGTGATCTATAATGAACCACTATATTCATAGTAAATAATTTTAAATAAAGTATATAAAAAGGTTATAGTGATTAATAATATTATGAAATATATTATTAATATATTAATGGTTTTATTATATGGAGTAAGAGTGTGATAAAATAATAAGGGAAATATGGTAGTTGATTTTTGTCTCAAACTCCCTTCATTAAGACACATTTCACTTTTTGCACCAATTTAATTTTATATGGTGAATATACTTCCTAATTATTATATTATCATGAATTATATTTTATTCATGGTATTTTAAGTTCGTTTTAAATCACCTTCTCCTCCAATGATTTTGATTACAATGTTACTAAAGTCATAATTTTTTTCTTGACTAAAGTCTTTTTCCCATGAGTTGTAAAATATGTTCTTGGTTTTGATCTTACATGTCTATTTTTACTACCTTTATCTTTAAAATGTTATATTTATTTTTTCCATGGGATATTAATTAAATTAATTAATATCCTCCCATTTTATGTTATTCCTACTCAAATAAAATAATGATGTTGATAATAATAACTCATATAATTTCTAATGGTAATTTTTATTCCATGTTCATGTTTTACATATTAAAAGTGTGATCTATCACTCAAATATATTTTATATTAAATTTCATTAAATATTACAATCACATATTTTCAAATTAATGTTTTATTATACGTTTTGATTTTGGTTTCATAAAAGTTTTTTAGATGTTTTTTAACATTTCCAACATGGATAGTTTTAAAAAAAAGGTTTTCCTTTCAGGTAATTTTATAAATGTTTTAAAAATTATTCTATAAATATTATTTTAAAGTTACTTTAAACTACATTGAAATTCATTGATTTTTTTTAAAATAAATTCATTTTAACGTTTTCCACATGTGTAATTTTTTATGTACGGAATATCTTTTACACATTTCCAAGTGAATGTATCTTTCTACCATATTTTTCATTTTCTAAGAGACACCCTCTATATGATTTCATGTTTTCAAAAAAGAAATAATTATTCTCATGGTTTAATAAAATATTTATTTTTAAATTTTTTCATAGAACAAGGAAAATATTTTATTTTAAAAAAATAATCCTATGGTTCGAAGAGTGTTCTTAATCTATATTTGATGCTTGATCAAGGGTATTATTCCAATGATACCATTCACTTTCTTTATCTAGATGGATTATAAAATTATCTTTTACATATATGGTATGATCCCTCAGTGATTTTTTTCTTTTCTAATTATCCACTTGTATAGGTTTGATTTAATACCATTGATTTTCCTCTATAAATTCTCTATGTTCCATTACTTGGTAAAACTATGCTCACCTAGATACCTAATACATCGATTGATTGGGGAAATTTTTATCTAAACCATTTACCCATTTCCTATATGGTGTAAATACCATATACATAATCATATTTATGGAGTGGTATTTACTTATAATTATGATTAATTTCATTAGATACCCATTTATTTTCCATGGATTTATTAGGTCATGTTTATTGATTTAACCATGAATTATTCCTTTAGGAAAAACTCTAAATGACATAAAACCCATTTTATTTCATTGGATTTTTATAACATGTTGATTGAAATTATGTGATGGGTGGGATTAGAATTATATAGTCCTCCAATACATTGGGTGACGTTTCCATTTAATGAGGTATCATGGTGTGTGGTCAGTGAGACTATCCAACTATGAAGTATAGATAGTTAGCCTAGACAACTATGTTATGCTAACAAGGTAGGGATCAATGAATTATGATTATGATGTCATGTTTATGTTGTTTCCATATTCCTATGATTCCACGATCTTATAATATGATCATTCTTATTCTATTATCTTAGGCTGTAATTTCCCATGTCTTGATTCCATTCTCTTCATGATATCATGTTATGCATCCTAACATGTATATGTTGTCTCACCATTAAGATTTACTTTGATTATTCCCTCACTAAGAATATGATCTCACCAATTATTTTTTTATGTTTCCATAGGTTATAAAGTAATGTATTAATTATGCTAAGACTAGATGAGTATCTAGTGTGGAGAATTTATTAGAGATGTTTAAGACTAATTATGGATTTAATATCCTCTTACAATAGGGAAACAATGTCTATTATATGATAAAGACATGGGTTTTATTATTTGGTGTTTTTTATTAATTATAAAAAAATCTTAAATACAATTTTCTTGGTTTGTAAATGTGTGAAGGGTATTGTAATCATATATGTGTATCATATCTAGTGTTGTATGTTATGTGTTTTCAACACTAGATTAGGAAGTGTGAGTATGGGGGGTGCTACAATGTCTTCTTTTTTGGTCATTACATTACAAAGAGAATACTTACTTAATTTTTTATAATATTAAAACCTTATAGTTAGTCTTAATTTTTGACATAAATATAGGTTTTTTTTCATGACATTGGATAATATTCATGGTTGGGAATATATTTTCAACAGGGTGATGATAATTCTTCACATCCACTTTCTTTATTCATGGGAAATCATCACTTTATGGTAGTGTGATGAAAATCCATTATGGTAGTCGATCATCTTTGCGGTTGGGCATCATGTTTTGGAATAGAGGTGGTGATCCTTTATGGTCACATAACTCTTCCATCCAATGGCCCAAAGGCCTTCATTTTTTATTGATTTTTGATAATACGCCTTTCAAGGGGTGATGTGGAACCCTTACAAGGCCCGTAGGCATAAGTATTACATGGCCCGTAGGCCTTAGAGGAATTCATTGCCCATAGGCTTTAAACATTACATACAACCATGACTAACTACTTGGAACTGCTCCTCCCCAAAATCTTCATTATAAATCAGTTCTCCACCTTTGCATGGATATTCGGCTAGGCTATCCCATGCATGCACAGGCTTGTCACGATGGAAGGTGCCATACCCTCTCATTCTCGAAATCCAGGTAGCTTCTGTTGTGGTGAAATCTCCTTGTTCATCCTACTTATAGAAATTGTTCCTTGTAGTTTTTATGGTTTGCATCTACACTTAAGGTGTCCCAAAGGCCTTGAGGTGGCCCGAAGGCCTTACTGGCCCAAAGGCATGGGTGGCCCAAAGGCCTTAAAAGAATTCGGGACCAAATTGGTGGCCCTAAGGGCCAAATGGGGGCAAATTATCAGCTACTACAGTGCCAAATAGTGCCTGCTACAGTACCACTATAGTACCTGCTACAATAATGCTACAGTACCCCCTAGAAATTATGCCTCCACCTAGATTTGGTCTTGGGTCGCCTGGATGCACTTAAGAGAACTCACCAACTGGGCTGAGGCTCATGTGCATGGTCACATAACTCTTAGTGATCTAAAATGTACATTGAGATTGTATATTCTTGGAATACAATTTGAAGTACTACCTATTAATACTTGGTACACACTTTGAAAAAATATCAAACTTTAGAACAAAGAAGCCAAGAGTTTTAGGATACAATTTTCTTTTATGACCTAAAATATAAGGGAGAAATATGATTTTTTTTGTAAATAATTTTATTTTACCAAAAACCATAAGGTAAATAATAGATACAACTAGGAGAGAGGGAGATCACCACAAAAGATCTTGGTGGTAATTCTATCCCCATGAAATAGATTTACATAGAATTTCACATTAAGTCCTTTATGAAGGACTATGATGAAATTAATTTTTAAATAAATCTCATGAAATCTTTTCATGAAGTAATCCCATGAATTTATTTCATGGATTCTCATATTTATATGTCTTATGTGAACCAGTATTCATAAAATACCAAACTTTAGTGATCTATATCCCTCATGTAGAAACATAAATTTTATGTGAAAAATAGGCTTGTTAAAATATATTTTTCATATTTTAAAGTGGTCAAATTCTATATAAATGTTTTCCATGCATAACCCACATCACAAAATATTCTTTGTATAGGTTTATAATCCTACTTTTATAGACAAATTCCTTTCAAATAAACTAAATATTTTATAGTAATATTTCATTTTAGCACATGTTATCCAATTTCCAAAAGTCTACCACTATATAATATTGGGTGTAATGTAACCCCATCCATGAAATATTTCTTATCATCACAACAGACATACATAAGACACACACATATTTCATGAGTCAAGACACTCCATTTGGTCCCAAAATACCTTGATTTGAGATACTTTTATTGGTTTCCCAAAGAACCTTGAGTCATGATCCTCCTCTTAGTTTCATAAATCCATTGAGTCGAGATCCTCCTCATGGTTTCCCAAAAATATCTCCATTTTCTTCATCTTTTCGAATAAAAAAAGGGTCACTTGTGAGTAAGTTATATGGAAACCTATTTATAGGTAACTTACACTATATATTACAAGTTGTATGGATTTAAAATATATAGAAAATAATACTTAATGCATAACATAAATATATATAGACCGACCATATCACACAACCTAAAATAATGCAACTTGAACAATATGGGTTTTAATTCTTGTTATAAAAGGATATGTAGGATGATTACTTGAGGTTAAATCTAATCATCAAAGAACCATTACCATCTCATCTCCCCTTCAAGAGTCTACATCTCTCAAACATGTCAAGCCTTCTTATGTGACAATCATAAGAAATTGACCACCCTATGTGATGATCATAGGGTGACTCTTCATTCCTTTTATAATGAGTATAAGATACAATCATGGACTAATAAGATAAAGATAAAATTCCCCCTTACTAGGTGTAGGAACCAATTATACCCTCTCCTATCTAGTTTTTAACATACTAAATGAACCATAAAGTTCCATTTATTCATAAGTCCCACAAATACCATTGTTATATACCTTTCACAAAGTAGTACACTCCACATGACTTTAAACTAATTAGAAGCAACCATGGATGCATGAACTTAAAATACACTATTTTTTTCCTTATCAGATGAACTTAAAATATATAAAATGTCTCATTAAATAGCAATGAACTATGTGGGTTTTGATTCCCTTCATAGGTATACACATGAAGTCCTTTCATGTACTAGATCCAAACATTATAACACTTCTAACCTCATTTTAAGGGATCATAATACTTCCATAGAAAATCATAATTTCTAGAGTGATGAACTATAATTATCCAAACTATAGAGTGACTAAATACTTGAATTAGATGAGAGATAGTATAATCCCTACATGTAGTTTCCTCTTAAATTCATTTTATCAGTAAGAGAGTCTTGGAGTGTGTAATAACTCCCAAAATGGGTGAGATGGGGATAATATCTAATCTAATCTACCCAATGTCCTAGTAAATTCCTTAATTTGGAAAGTAAGTCTACTCCAGCTAAAAAAATGTGGGCATGGGGGAGTTTTAAAAACACTATAATTAGGTGAGTACAATCATGAAAACTCCTTAGATTTTAATAGAGATATATCTTACTCCATTTAATATACACCTTCTTACATTTTTTTCTTCATGAAATGTTATTTCATTAATGATATATCATAAATTTAATGGGGTTTTCCCACTACTATGATCATATGATGATCCCCAGAAACTCATTAGTGGTATAATTTCCACATTCATCAATTATTCAATATATTTTAATGATTTTTTGAATAAAATTCATATCATAAAATTTTTAAGTAATTATGATATAGGATTTCATAACTCTATTTTTCTTAGTCATAAGGTATTACTAGTGTATATGGTAAGGTGTAGTACACTAAAAACCTATAGTTTTGATTTGTGTCATAATTTATGATATGTGATATCAAAATCCATAATTGAGACCCTTGTCGTGTGAAAATAGAGCATTGAATCATAGTTATTATATAGAGTATATCATAGGCTATCGTTTTCATTAGATATAATGGTTTTTTGTGACACTATTATGTATGAGATACTTCATATGTAAGAGTTTTCTATGTAACCCTTAAATATGGGTTATTCCATGCATAAGTTTTACTCCATGTGTAAGGGTTATTCCACTATAATTCTATGATATATAAGGGTTATGTGTGTAGGAGTTACTCCATGCATAAGGGTTACACCGATGTAACCTTTTAATTTTCTATAAAATTAAAATGTAAGGGAACTTACTGATTTAATCATATTTTACAATTGATAGGGTGGATCATCTGTCATAAAATATGATCCATTCAAAAAAAAAATAAATTTATTATTTTAAATTAAAATTATTATTGTTTATAAATATTTTTTAAATTATAAGTGTTAGGAATTGTAAATAGGTCATTTTCATGAAAAAATTAAATATGAAGTGTTCATATTAATGTCTCATGTTTGGAAATTTTTTTTTTTTTTTATTCCATTTAAATATCCATGTTTATAAATATTTTATGAAAATTAAATATAATTTATTATTTAATTAATTTGATAAATTTATTCTTATAAATTTTCACACCATGCATTAAATTCCAGGTATGACAACATAAGATTTAGTTTTAATCCACCTTGACCTCAGTTTGTAATTATAATTATTAGCATGAATTTAGTAATTGAATATAGTTTATACATATTAGGTATTAAATTTATGATGAATTCGATTATCTCTTGAGTAAATTATCCTTACGTAGATGGACTTTGGGTGGGACTTCCCACTAGCTTGGAGGCTTATGACTTGTTATAGAGAAGTGGGGGTTGACTATTTATGGCTCCAGGATTACACATGTAGAAATTATAAATTGTATATTATTATAAAATATTACATGAAATGATTAGGTACACTATGGATATGATGAATTTTGACATGTGTGACTATGTTTGGATCTTATTTTTTGGGTGAGTAGCACAAAATATGGGTTTTGTGAAAAGATACACATTAATATGGGGGAATATATTAATTTCATGGATATAATATTTGACAAACCTAAATCAGATACCCTCATAAAATGGTATCCAACCCACGTTTCCACATACTCAAAGGGCATTCCTAATCCCCATGGGATGATGACGAGCACCCAGGAATCAAACAAAAACTAGAGGGAATTATTTTTCCCAACCTGAAGCAAAAAAATAGAATATATATAACAGAGATAAATAGTGTAAGAAATAAATATATACCATAATTGAAAGAAGATAGTGGAAATTATACAACTGAAAAGAAGTCATAACATCCCAATTATAAGTCTGACATCAACGGTATACCAAAATAGGGAAAAGACTACTTCATGTGATTATGTAGGAAAACTCACACCATCTCACCACCAGCTACCCAAACTCAGCTGACAGAAAACTCATCACCTCACTATGACACCTTTCATTTATCTGTATCAAAATATATACAAAGGTCTATGCACTACTGAAGGGGTTCACTAGGTGTGAGCTACTAGGCTCAGTAGGATCCCACTCAAGTGTTTCATAACAAGTTCCTATAAAATAATCTAAACATTCTCAACTTTAAAGAAAATGATGCATGATAAACATTTTATAGTTTTTATATTAAAATCATGGAAAAAAATTAATTTTACCCCTTTTCCCACATTTTCAAAATAATCCTGGTAATATAGTTTCAAAGAATTTTATATAAATATATAAAAGTAGATATATTAAACCAAAACAAAGAATTCATCACATATCTTATCAAATCCACGGAAGTAAAAGATATAATCATAGGTCACATCACACCAAGGATCATTATAGGTCAGGATAACTAGGACACTAATACCCCCAATATAGACAATCACACACATGTCATGCCTCTATATATATGCATTGAATATAGAAAGAAGAGGAACACCCCATAAAGTGAACCTCCCAATAGTTTCTAACAGGTCCCTAGAACAACATACCTAGGGAGTATAATAACACCCCATGAGTGAACCCCTTAACATATCAATATGCGAGGCCTATTACTACTCCTTACAATTAAGTACCTAAAGATTTCGATGTTCTTTATTTTCCAAACCAATTCATCAATACCATGATTTGAAAATAATTTCATAAATCCATTTCAAAATGATTTTAAAATACCTTTTCATTTTACCAAAATAAGGGAAAAACCATATTTTATGAAAAATCCATTTCCACACACACACAACATTATTAGTTAATCAGGAAATTCCATTTAAAAAATAATTTATCAAAACTAGAGTAATGTAGTTCATCCAAAATAGGCTAGAGAAAGAACCACCAACCTCAAACTCAAGTCACACATTCCTGCAATGGGTTCCACCATGAAGGAAGAACTCAAAGATGATGAAGGAGGACCAAGAATCAATCCAAACATATCAGAATCAATTTAATTTAGAAAAAGGGTTAGTCAAGAGGATAGATCACAACATACCTCAAGAAAATATAACGCCACACCACAACCAATGTAAGGGTAAGCCTATAAAGGAAGATCTTATGATGGATCTAGAAGGAAAAAAGAGAATTATAATCATATATCAATATATATGATAACAAAATGAAATTAAATTACTATGATCAAATACAATGAATAAATAATAATATTCCTTACCCAAATAGATTCAACCCAACTATGATGATGATCAATCACTAAATGAAGTGATTTAGATGGAGTGGAGGTCTCCAAAATCAACCCAAAGAGATTCTAGGTCGATAGGGGAGAGAGATGCAAATGAATGAAATAAGAAATAACTTTTATAATAACCTAAAATCACAACTCATGATATTTACCCGGTGTGTAATCCCATTACATGTCATGTAATCCACGAAGCCTATATATACTGAAAAACCCATCGTATTTTTATTAAAACCTCGAATTTATCATTACATATTGTAAACCTAATACACGATGTGTATTAATTTCATGTTATATACCTAACTCATAGAATATTACCTATAACTATTACATGGTTTGTAAGTACATTACAAATTGTGTATTTCCCCTACAGACTGTGAAATGTCTAGTTTTCAGTAGAAAACTCCAAACCACACTAGACATTATATGAACATAAGGAGAAATCCACAAGTAAATTAACACATTTATACCAAGAATCCATTAATTTAAACAAACATACATACCTAAAATTTAGTTAATTTTCCCTAGTGAACAATCTTCATCCTCAGGAGTCCCAAGTCTCACTAAAAAAAGAGGAAGAATGAACAAAGAGAAGGGAAATACCTGAAAGACGGTAACATGATGTTATAAAATACCCCCATAAGACTTTATATAATACCCCAAGATTCCATGGTATGTTTATTTTTAAATAAATTAAATATATTGTGTTGTACACTACACCAAGATACACTTTCACTACACACAACATCGTCTTATCTTGCGCTACATGCAACAACGAGTTCGAGTGCACCATGACCTATCAAAATATCCATTTTAAAAAGTCGTTATGGATATTATTTACAAATTTTTTAATTTTATATATATCACATATAATTTTAAAATTCATATTATGTATTTATTATACATAATATATGGACATATTCAATTTTTCAGATAAAAGAAGTATTTTTCAAAAAATGTAGTTTTTCCACCTTTTCATGGAGAACTATTTTTAAATCCAATATTTGAAACTTTTATATATTAAATTTGAAAAAAATGAAATTAATCTTTATAATTTAGAAATAAAAATTTATTTTGGATAAATTTTTGGTATTTTTCTGATAAAATCCATATTTTAATGAATAGTGGGAAATACTGCATTTTAATTCAAACTGCCTTTTCATCTAATTTATCTATATAGTTATATTATCCTTTTAATTGATTTTAAATTTTAATTAGATTAAGTTTTTATCATTTAATCCAAATTTTGACATTATAAGTAATTTCATATTGAAATTGGACATAAACACATGTTAATCTTTTGATAGTTTTTTACTTCTTAAAAACCCATTTTCTAGTTTTGACAATGAGAATTAATTTTAAATTAATTTCTACCAATTATGTGTTTGGAATTTTGAAAAATGGATTCCATATTTTGAATAATAATTTTAAAATTTTGTGAATAGATACCATTTATTTTTGGACATTATGAATAGTAACTTCATTAATTATTTTTATTTACCATGGCTAAAGGGGTAAATTAGGTAAATAAGGGTAAAAAAATAATATTATAATAATATAAAGCTGCCCTAACACATGTAATAATCCAATTGGATGGTATATGGGCAACCATGAGCATACTTAGGTCTATTTTAGGACCCTACAGAGCCACTTGGGTGTGATAATGACCTTTTATGATGTTTAATTTAAAGAAAAGGGAAATATAACATAAACATGTATCTTCTAAATAAAAAAATTTTAATATGGTCTTTATAAATGATATATTTGACTATAAATATTTATTAGAAATATAAAAATATTTCCTACATCATGGTATTTTATTTATAATTTTTAGACACTAAATAAACAAATTTATTTATGACATAATGACGATGTAGTGATTACCTTATTAATTAATGATTGAAATAAATGATATTATAATTATTAAAATAAATGTAATTTGATATTTTTCATGCCATAAATTTTTTTTGGATAAAATTGACATGTTATGGATGATTTAATGCTTTTTTTGAATTAATCAAGTTGTTATGACTTTACCAAAAATCAATTACTAAATAGTGTCAAAATTGAAATAAATTAATTTCTAAAAACAAACAATATTTTATTAAATGATATAATAGTTATAAAAATATAATATTCATCCAAATTAATTAGATAGTGTTAAAATTTTAATTAATTATCCACTTTGGGTTCTATTTTCATTTTATAGTAACTATATTATCCATATAGTATACAAATACAATAATAATTGTTAAGAGTCAACTTATTTAGCTAAGGGATAAAGCTAAAAGATAAGATTAAATTCATGACCTAAACTTGTATAAAACCTATTTTTTGAGATTATTTAGACCCATACTCATATTTTACTCTAAATAAATCACTTTTGAGCCATTATAAATAGAAAATAAATTTATAATAAATTATTATTTAAATAATTTCCTAAAGTGTCCCTCACCTCTCCTATAAAAGGGCACTTATCCCTCTATTTTATTCACACATCAAAAGGAATTTGGATCAGAAAAACCCTTCCTAAAACTCCACTATACTTTCCTAATTTCATTCTAGAGGCCACTCTTTGGGAATTAAAACAACTTAAGGATTTCTTTTGTGCAAATAAAAAGGAGACACCCGAAGAAAAGAAAATCATTTTATCCCTTATTTAAAAGATCTTTTCTTCTTATACTTCCTCTTACTAAGTTGTTACCATACTAAAATAATAACTCCAAAATATAATATATGATGATATTTTTTTTATTATTATGATACAACCATATTACTTCTTTTACCCATCCTATAAAAAACAATATCACCATGCGTGCGTACCTACAACTTACCATCTCCACACCGTAGTGTAAACTAATTTTCATCTATAATTTATTTCAATGGGTATAATGATGAATATAAATGAATTAAATAATAAATATAACATGATATTATTTCTGTAAAATTCATATTATATCCAATTTCATACCATTTAACCATTAAGTAAATGATATCGTCACTCGTGCGTATGTACGACTTACCGTCTCCACGACATGATGAGACTCATCTTCCACATTCACCATCCAAGAATGATTATAAAAAATATACATATTATGAATAATTATGAAATATATTAAATAATAAGGATTATTTAATAATATATATATATATGTACATATATGTCATTCACTTACTTCCATTCAATACGATAAGAAAACAAAAACAACATTCATGCGTATGTATGACCTACCATCTCCATGAATGGTGTATTCCATTTAATATATCTATCTATTATATATATTTATATTATGAACATATATGATATATAAATAATATTATACATTTTTGAAGTAATTAAATCATGATCTAAGTAATATGATCAAGAATAACAAGTCAAAACACATATGAGAAACAAAGCGATTATTACACAAAACGTTGCATTAACTTGGAATTGTTAATAAAAAGGTAATATAAAGTCATAAGAGAAAAATATATGATATCATAAAAATTATTTTGATTCTAATATAAGTTAATAATATGTTTAAAAACATTATAAATGAGTTTTGGACATGTACTGAAAATACCAGACCTAAGGTAAGGGGTAATTTCACAATCTCATTATTATTCGAGGTTGTTGATGCGTAAGTATCTACTGGGACATTTTTATCATCCAAGTCCATATTTCTAAAAATGTTTTCATAAAATGTTTTAATATTATCCTATTAATGTTTAAATTCATTTTTACCCTTGTTTTAATTTTTATAAAATGTTTTGAAATAAATTTGTAGGATGTTTTCCAAATGAGGTACTTTATGACCTTTTCGGCAAATTAAGGAAATAATGTTTTTTTAACTTATATAGATCGAGTGCCTATTTTCCACCATTATGAAACCTTACCATTTTGAAGATTTAATTACAATATTATATGGTTATTTTCAAAATAAATGTTTTATTTTAAAATTTCATTGCTTTTAAATGATTTAATGTAAAAATGGCTATTTCCCTCAAAGAGTTTTAATGAATTATTTTCATCTATGTCAACATCGTTTGTAGGATTTTACGATTGTTTTAGGTTGATTTATTATGATACAATCATGCATATTGTATTGAAGGTTTTGTGATATGTTTGACTATGGATATGGTATTTTTATACTATTCCTGGTTTATGGTTAAAGTATTAACATTTCGTATACTAGTTTTAAATGAAAATGTTTATGTTATGTTACAAACTTTTCATATGAGGAATGAACTAGACTTAGTAAGTGATGGTTGAGGTCTTCTATAGCCCCTCAATGCATTGGTAGGTCTCATGAGACAAACTAGTGTCTTGGAATAAGGCCTTAACAGAATATTTGTGTATGGTCTTGGCATGAGGCCTTGACGTAGTGGTTAAGATGTCTATAATTATACGTTCCCTAATTATGAGATTAGTTATTGATTTTACATGTGATTATTCTATTAGTATAATATTCATGTGAATGTATAAATGAAATTATTTGATTTATTATTTCTATATTATGATGAAGATAATTTTTTAAAAGGCTTATTTTTTAGTTTTGTACCTTGGCTTAACAGTTTATGCTTATTTTTGATAGCTTCATCTATATTCTTTATCCTTACCGAGCATCTGAGCTCACCCCTTTCTTATGTTTTATTTTCTAAGGATTCCAAGAAGTGTTTTGTGATTGATATGTAGGGTTAATATAGGGGAATAATGGTGTTTTAAAAGGATTATCTATACTGTGTTTTATGTTAGAAATTGTAATGTAAAGTTTATGTTTGTAATCTATCTTCCAAGACTAATAAACTAATCATTACTTCAGGATATGATTCCTTTTAATCATGAAAATGTATTAAAATAATGTACTGAATCTGGGCTTCTAGGGTCGGGGCATTATATTTGGTATCATAGGAAGTTTAGAAACAAACTTGGAAATAGATTTAGAAAACTTAGATTAGGGATTATAACCCTAAGATAAAATTTGAGGATAATTATAGAATAACCCCCTAGAATTTTGGTAACGATCATGTATAACCTAGGATTAAACCGAATATGTTATATATTGAAAGTACCTTCCCTTGATTATGTGGTTTTCTTTAATGAGATGTGTTTCTCATCTAGTTCTTTCTGGTCTTAGTTAATGAAATAAACCATAAAAAATTGGATTAACATTGAGTTTGATGGAAAATATAGTGATTTTGATCCAAAATATTGGAAAATTATTGGAGAGAAAGATATTTTTATTATGCCAAATCAGTTATCACGATATATGATTAACAATGTGATCATTGATGAATTTCCTAACATATTTCATACGAGGAAGATGAATGCTTATAAATATTCAAATTTTAAGAATCATAGAGTAATGAAGATTCAACTTCCCACATGTTAAGTGGAAGTGAAGAAGAACCTTGAGGAATACCTCAAATGGAGGGGAAGATGTTATCTCTGCGGAAAAAAGGATCATAGAGTGACCAATTGTTATGGAGTTCAATGTATCATCTATGTAAATCATGGTTATTACCCAACTCAATGATCATACATAAGAATCTACTTCTAAACCAAGGAAGGACCTATTCTATTCCAACCATTAAAATGGAAATATTGAAGTATTTATGTGTTTAGATCAAATAATTATGAATAATGATTTATATAATGAGTATTCAGTTTATGTTTTTCGCTAAGGATTTTAAAGAATATTTTGAATATTTATAATTGATAAAAAAATTTATTTAAGGGTAATATTATATTTGGATAACATATGATTAAGGTAAATATAACCCTTAATATTTTCCTTATGTTAAGATAATGATGTTGGGATAAAGATATGTTGGATTTGAATAAGTAAATTGGATGATGCTAGTTTCTTGAGATCAAATTACAGATTTTTCTACAATAGGGTTATGCTATCATGGATGAAGTATACAACTTTTTGGGACTTAAGTAATAATCCACTATGATTTAGAATAAGGAAACATGCATGTTTTAAATAAATATATCTGATAATTCAGGTTGTTACCGTGACTCAAGAGAATACATTATGAAGGTGTTCACATGTTTGGAATGTAAAAACCAAGAACTTCCCTATGATATTTGGTAGATAAATTCTAATATTATTTGGTTCACCTATTTCTAAATTTTTATATTTTCAGTTTTTTGAAGGATTGAAAGGTTATCCATTTATGGATAGTATAAGTTATACACTGGTTGAAGTTTGTTAGATTAATGTATTATCTCACTATAGGTGGACTTATGAATATGTGGTAACCTATGATAACTTTTTTTTTGAGATATATATAATGAAATATCATTATATTTATGGATCTTCAGATGTTCTAACACTTCAAGAATGAAAAATTCAACTTTATTTCATTGAATAAGAGATGAAGTGGAAATTGTTCAAGGTATGACTGATGGTAAGATTGTACTGAAATCAAGTAAGTATTTCTTCTCATGTTCTTCAAATTTAGGGAAAGTATATTGAAAACCAAAAATATTTTCCTAGTATATTATTTTGTGATGAATCAAATGGACCCTTGGATCATCACAGATTTATACCTTTATGGTTGTTAACCTTTTCCTAATCTTTTTATCTATCTCTCTCCATTAGAACATGATCGTTAGTTTTTTATTCTATATCCATATTTTCCTACTTTTAATCCGAGTATATGTTATCTTGGGTAACATTATTACTTTCCTTTATCTATTTTAAATTTGAAGTTTTATCAACCGATTTTTCTGATGTGGGAGTACAATAAAGGGATTTTGAATAATCAAACCTTAGTTACCGAGCCCAAATTTAAAAATTATGAGGATGTAATTTATTGAAGGAGGGAATAATGTAACACCACAATATTACAAGGTATGTTTCTTTTTAAATAAATTCAATATCTTGTGTTGTACACTACACCAAAATAAACTTGCGCTACACACAACACCGTCTTAGTTTATGCTACACGTAACACCGAGTTTGAGCGCACCATAAACTATCAAAATAGCCATTTAAAAAGTATTTATGAATAATATTAACCAAATTTTGAATTTTATATATATACCATAAAATTTTAAAATTCATATTATGTGTTTTTTAGACATAATATAAGGACAAATCCAATATTTCAGATAAAAGAAGTATTTTTCAAAAAATGTAGTTTTTTCGCCTTTTTGTAAACCTTTTTTAAATCCAATATTTGAAACTTTTATATATTAATTTTTAAAAAACAAAATTATTCTTTAGAATAGGGACATAAAAATTTAGTTTGGATAATGTTTTGGTATTTTTATGATAAAATCCATATTTTAATGAATAGTGGGAAATACTGCATTTTAATTCAAAAATGTCTTTTCAGTTAATTTATCTATATAGTTAGGTTTTAATTTTAATTAGTTTTAAAGTTTAATTAGATTATTTTTTTATCATATAATCCAATTTTGTTCATTTTAATTATTTTCACATTGAAATTGGACATAAACACATGTCAATCTTTTGATAGTTTTTTACTTCTTAAAAACCCGCTTTCTGGTTTGGATAACAAGAATTAATTTTAAACTAATTTCTTCCAGTTATGTGTTTAGAATTTGAAAAAATGGATTCAATATTTCAAATCAGAATTTCTAAATTTTTTAAATAGGTACCTTTTATTTTTGGACATTATGAATAGTAACTTCAGTAATTATTTTTATTTACCATGGTTAAAGAGAATAAGGGTAAAAAAATAATATTATAATAATATAAAAATTCTCTAACACATGTACTAATACTATTGGATGATATATGAGAGACCATGAGAATCCTTAGATATATTTTAGGATCCCATGGAGCCACTTAGGAGTGATAATGACCATTTATAATGTTTAATTTAAAGAAAAGTGAAATATAACATAAACATGTATCTCCTAACTAAAACAATTTTAATTTGGTTTATATAAATGATATATTCAACTATAAATAGTCATTATAAAGATAAAAATATTTCCTACATCATGTAATTTTATTTATAATTTTTAGACATTAAATAAATAAATTTATTTTTGACACAATGATGATGCAGCGATTACCTTATTAATGAATGATTGAAATAAATGATATTATAATTATTAAAATAAATGTAATTTATGATTTTTGATTCCGTAAACGATTTTTTTTGATAAAATAAACATTTTAGGGGTTATTTAATTCTTTTTTATAAGTAATAAAGTTGTTATGACTTTAATAAAATTCAATTACTAAATAGTGTCAAAATTGACATAAATGAATTTTCAAAAACAAATTATATTTTATTAAATGATATAATAGTCATAAAAATCTAATATTTTTACAAATGAATTATATAGTGTTAAAATTTTCATTAATGATCCATTTTAGGTTCACTTGGCATTTTATAATAACTATATTAACCATATAGTATACAAATACAAGAAGACATGGTAAGAGTTAACTTATTTAACTAAGGGTTAAAGCCCAAAGGTAAGGTTAAATTCATGATCTAAACTTGTCTAAAACCTATTGGTTGAGAGGATTTAGACCCATACTCATCTTATACTCGCAAAAAATAAATTTTGATCCATTATAAACCAATTTTGTTTTATAATAAATTAATATTTCAAGACTTTCCTAAAGTGTCCCTCACCTCTCCTATAAAAGGGAACTTATCCTTCTCTTTTATTAACAACTCCAAAGACCTTTGGATCATCCAAAACCTGACCGAAAATCCTAAAAACATACCTCAATTCATTCTATATTCCACCCTTTTGGCATAAAACCATATTAAGGAGTCATTTTGTGCAAATCAAAAGGAGACACCTGAAGAAGAGGTAATCATTTATCCCTTATTTCAAAGTTCTTTTCTTCTTCTACTTTCTCTTATTAAGTTTTTACCATACTAAAATAATAAATCCAGTATCTACTATATTCTAAGATATTTTTATTATTAAGGGAAAACTATATTTCTCCTTTTACCCATCCTATAAAAGACAATATCACCATGCATGCGTACGTACTTCTTATCGTCTCTATGCCGTGGTGTAAACTGTTGTTCATATATACTTTATTTTAATGGGTATAATGATGAATATAAATGAATTAAATAATAAATATAACGTGATATTATTTATTTAAAATTAATATTCCATACAATTACATACAATTTAACCATTAAGTAAATGATACCTTCACTCATGCGTACGTACGACTTACCGTCTCCACAATGCGATAAGACTCAGCTTCCACGTTAACCATCCGAGAATGATTATAAAAAATATATATATTATGAATAATTATGAAATATATGATATAATAAGGATATTTAGATAATATATATATATATATATATATGTATGTATATATATTTCATTCACTTACTTCCATTCAATACGATAAGAAAACATAAACAACATTCATGTGTACATACGACCTACCGTCTCCATGAACAGTGTATTCCATTTCATATATCTATCTATTATATATATATTTATATTATGAATATATATGATATAAAAATTATATTATATGTTCTATAATTAAGTAAATAATTATCTAAGTAATATGATCAAGAATAAAAAGTCAAAACACGTATGAGAAACAAAGCGATTATTACCCAAAATGTAGCATTAACTTGGAATTGTTAATAAACAGGTAATATAAAGTCATAAAAGAATCATATATGATATCATTAATATTATTTTTATATTTATATATGTTAATAATATTTTTAAAAACATTATACATAAGTTTTAGACACGTATGAAGAATATCAGACCTAAGGTAAGGGTTAATTTCACAATCACATTATTATTCGGGGTTATTGATGCGTAAGTATCTACTGGGAAATCTTTATCATAAAAGTATATGTTTCTAAAAATGTTTTCATAAAATTTTTTACTATTATCCTATGTATTTTAAAGTCATTTTTACCCTTTTTTTACTTTTGATAAATTTTTTTGAAAGGAATCTTTAGGATGTTTTCCAAATGAGGTACTTTATGACCTTTTTGAAAAATTAAGGAAATAATGTTTTATTAAATTATACGGAGCGAGTGTCTATTTTATACTATTATTTCACCTTAACATTTTGAATATTCACTTATAAGATTATAAGGTTATTTTCAAAATAAATGTTTTATTTTAAAATTTCAAATCTTTTAAATGATTTAATGTAAAAAGGGACATTTCCCTCAAAAAGTTTTAATGAATTATTTTCATCTATGTCAACATCATTTATAGGATTTTATGATTGTTTGAGGTTGATTTATTATTATACAATCATCCATATTGTATTTAAGGTTTTTTGATATGTTTGAATACGGATATGCTATTTTTATACTATCAATGGTTTATGGTTAAAGTATTAACATTTTGTATACTAGTTTTAAATGAAAATGTTTATGTCATGTTACAACATTTTCATATGAGGAATGGATTGGACTTAGTAAGTGATGGGTGAGGTCTTCTATATCCCCACAATGCATTGGTAGGTCTCATGAGACAAACTAGTGTCTTAGCATAAGGCCTTGACATAATATTTGTGTATGGTCTTGGCATGAGGCCTTGATGTAGTGGTTAAGATGTCTGGAATTATTCATTCCCTTGTTATGAGATTATTTATTGATTTTATATGTGATTATTTGATTAGTAGAATATCCATGTGAATGTTTAAATGAAATTATTTGATTTATTATTTCCATATTATGCTGAAGATAATGTTTTAAAAGGCTTATGTTTTAGTTTTGTACCTTACCTTAACATTTTATTCTTATTTTTGATAGCTTAATCTATATTGTTTATCCTTACCAAGCATCTGATCTCACCCCATTCTTATGTTTTATTTTCCCAGGATGATAAGAAGTGTTTTATGATATATATGCATGGTTAATCTAGGATAATAATGGTGTTTTCAAAGGATTATCTATGTTGTGTTTTATATTAGAAATTGCAATATAAAGTTTATGTATGTAATCTATTTTCAAATACTACTAAATTGATCAGTCCTTTGGGATTTTATTCTTTATAATCATTCCAATGTATTAAAATAATGCATTGGATTTGGGTTTCTAAGGTTAGGGCATTCTATGGTTGGGGAATTATAGTCGGGGTATTAAAGCTTTACCCATTGAATTTGAGAACTATCTGAGCTTCTAGGGTTGGGCCATTTTGAAGCTTTCATTACAATCTTAAAAGGTTACTTTAAAAATAATTTTTTATGTTAAAATTGAACATCTTTTAAATGATTTAAATTAAAAAATGGATATTTCCCTTAAAGAGTTTTAATGAATTATTTTCATCTATGTCAGCATCCTTTTTTGGATTTTATGCTTGTTTGAGGTTGATTTATTATGATAAAATATTCCATATTGTATTGAAGGTTTTGTGATATATGAAACTATGGATATGATATTTTTATACCATTCATGGTTTATGATTAAAGTATTAACATTTCGTATGCTAGTTTTAAATGAGAATGTTTATGTTATGTTTCAACCTTTTCATATGAGGAATGAATTGGACATAGTAAGTGACAATAGGTGCCCTCTATAGCCCCTAGATTAACTGGTAGGTCTCATGAGAAAAACTAGAATCTTGGCACAAGGACTTGATAGAATATTTGTGTATGGTCTTGGCACGGGGCCTTGACGTAGTGTTTAAGATGTCTAGAATTATGCATTCCCTCGTTATGAGATTAGTTATTGATTTTACATGTGATTATTCAACTAGTAAAATATCTATGTGAATGTTTAAATAGAAGTATTTGATATATTATTTCCATATTATATTTAAGATAAAGTTTTAAAAGGATTATGTTTTAGTTCTGTATCTTACCTTAATAGTTTATACTTATTTTTGATAGATTATGCTATATTGTTTATCCTTACTGAGCATCTAAACTCACCCATTTATTATGTTTTATTTTCCTAGGATGCCAAGAAGTGTTTTATGATTGATATATAGGGTTCATATAGGGGAATAATGGTATTATCAAAGGATTATCTATGCTGTGTTTTATGTTAGAAATTGTAATGTAAAATTTATGTATGTAATCTATTTTCCAAGACTGCTAAACTGATTGGTCTTTTGGGATTTGATTCCTTGTAATCATTCCAATGTATTAAAATAATAAACTAGATCCAGGTTTTTGTGTTTGGGGAATTATAATTTTACTCCCTATCAAGGAATGTGGAAGAATGATGTTTGGAAAAGTGGTGGGACTATTGCTCCCTCATCAACAATTCATGCTCCCAAGTATTGTGAGAATATGGTCAGTGTTTCTATAACACTATGACCAATGAAATCAAATTACCATGAAAGACTTTAATTTGAGAGAAAATGATCTCAAATGGATACTCCACAATAGAAACATCTAGATCTAACTCAATCTATTTACAACTCAAAATGTGAGAGGGATCATGATTGTATTTCCTAATCTGTGATACATGGAAAACATCATGAATACATATCAAATGAACTATAAATTCCAACTGATAAAAAATCTAACTAATCCAATTGGTGACCTCAAACAGTCCAACATATCTCAAATACAAATTTCTCTATTTTTCAAGACAATAGTAACCAAACTAAGTAGAAACTTTCAAGAAAACCTAGTCACCTATGGTAAACTCCAAAGGACGATGCTGCTGATTTGTATAAAATTTATATCAACTTTGAGCTATAACCATACATCGATGTATATCCCGAATCCTTGCTGATGTTTCCTAAATGAGACTTGGTCCCACCAATGAAGCTTTACCCACCTCTGCCCAAAAAATAAGTGATCTGCACAAGTGTCCATACAAATCCTCAAAAGGATCCATTCTGATTGATGATTGATAACTATTGTTATAAGAAAACTCTATCAGTCCCAGATGGATATCCCAAGATCCACCAAAATCCAAGACACAAGCACAAATAATATCCTCCAATATCTAAATAGCACACTACATCCAACTGTCTGTCTGTGGATGGTAAGATTTACTCAACCTATCATGAGTCCCCACCACCCATTAGAGACTCCTCTAGAAATTTTAAGTAAACCTAGGATTCCGGTTTGAAACAATGGTAGAATTATCCCCATGTAATTTAACAATATATAGCATATACAACTTACTTAGATCTTTAATTTTTGTAGTGTCCCTAATCAAAATGAAATTATTTGACTTTTTTAACCGATCAATCACTACTTAGATAGAATTACTCCCTATGGAAGTCCATGGTAATCCAATAACAAGGTTCATGAATTCCTCATCACATTTCAAAAATGAAACCAGAAGAGGTTGGAGAAAACCATAAGGTTTCATATGCTCTACCTTTATCTGTTGGTAAGTGAAATGAGGGGACACATAATTGGTAATGTCATGATTCATACTTTTCCTCCATAATTTATATCTCATGTCATAATACATCTCCATAGTGCCTGAATGAATGGGCCATGGAGAACTAAAATGATTTAAAAAATCCAAGATCCTTACTAATGTTGGGATGAAAATCCAATCCCCAAAATGAAGAATACCATTTGAAGAGAGAGACCAACCAGAAACAGTCTCCCCACCATAAAAGGGCTTCTCGAATTCCTACAAACTCATTATCTTGCTAATGAATCTACAGAATATACTCAAGGAGAGATGATGATAACCGATCACTGGTCAAAACCATAACTTAAACATCCTCTTGAAAATCCATGTGCAACTGAGTAAATATTCCAATAAGGTCCCACTCTTCCTTCAATTCAAGAATAGATTGTGATGGTACTTTCTTACTAAGAGTGTCTACCATGAAATTACCATTTTTTTGGGTTTATGTGATGTCAAAGTCAAGTTTATGAAGGTATTACACCCATAACCTATTCCTAAGATTCAAGTATTTCTACGAAAAGATATACCTCAGACTCTTATGGTCAGAAAAGAATGTGAAAATTTCCCCCAAAAGATAGTTTCGCCAACACTTAAGCACATACATAAGTGCATTATGTTCTAAATAATGAGTTGGGTAATTATTCTCATTTTATTGAAGCTGGTGAGATATATAAGCCACCACATGATCATTTTTTATAAGAACACAACCAAAACCGGCACCAGAAGAATCATAGAAAACCACATACTATTTTCTGGGATCGGGTATTATCAGAATAGAAGCCAATGTCAGAATTCATTTCAAATCATCAAAAGAAGACTGAGAATTTTCATCCCATTTGAATTTTATCCCTTTACGGACAAGAGTAGTCAAAAGTGATGCCAACTTTGAGAAATCCTTAAAAAACCATCGATAGTATCCAATAAGACAAAAAATCTCTAAATCTCAAAAATGTTACATGGACCTTCCCAAGAAGAAACAACCTTCACCTTCTCAGGATCAACTAATAATCCATTCTCAAAAATCATGACACCTAAGAAATTAACTTATTTGATCCCAAAATTTCAGTTTGAAAGCTTTCCATACAAATAGTGACTCCTTAGGATTTCTAGTTACAAACACAAATGGTGCTCGTGATCATACTCAAATATTGAATAATCTAAAATATCATGCAAAAAAATACCACAAAAGTGTCAAGATACTCATGGAATATCTAATTCATCAAAGCTATAAATACTATAGGATAATTAGTCAAACCAAATGAAATCAAAAGAAAATAAAAACGGCCATACCTGTTCCTGAAATCCATCTTCGGTATATAAAACTCCCTAACTTTGATCTAATGCCATATCGACCAAAGATCAATCTTCAAAAACCACTCAGCCCCATCTAACTAATAAAAAAAATCATCTAAATGGGGAAAATGATACTTATTATTAACTTTCACTCAGTTCAACTTTCGATAATACACAATGAATCAGATTGAACCATATTCCTTCTTGGAAAATATCACCAGGGTTACCCAATGTGAAACACTAGGGAGAAAAAAAATTTCTCCATCAGATCATCCAACTAAATCTCGAGATATTCCAGCTCCAAAGGTTCTATACAATTAGAAGGGATCAAAATCGACTGCGTACTTGACACCAGATCAATCATAAAATCCCTCTCTCTATGGATCGATACCATATAAATTTTCTAGGAAAACATCAGGAAAATACTAAACCATAGTGGGAAGATAAAAATAGAAGAAACACCAATAGTCTCAACTACTATAGATGAGAACAAACTCTAGAGATCTGGGTGGAAAGGTCTTGCACCACCAGCCTTTGGATCCCACTCTCCCAATAACCCCAGTGAGCTCCCATCAGATATAATAAATGAGACATGCTTATGGTAATAATTAACCTCAGTGTGATGAGTGATAATACAATTTATCCTGATGATGATGTCAAATAGATCCAGATAAAGAATGAGAAAATATCAAACTAACTATGCATCAGCTATCGATAGTGAATAAGGACACCGAAAACCTTGTTATTTACTATTCCCATGAGGTGTCACTAACTCCATAACAATATACATGAGATCCATTGTATGTTTAAGAATATCAATAAAAAAACTCGATATAAAGGAACAAGAATCACCAATATCAAATAACCTCCAATGGCCCGAAGGCCTTCATTTTTTTATTGATTTTGATAATCCACCTTTTAAGGGGTGAGGTGGAACCCTTACATGGCATATAGGCATAAGTATTACATGGACCGTAGTCCTTATAGGAATTCAATGCCCATAGGCTTAAAACATTACATACAACCAAGACTAACTACTTGGAACTGCTCCTCCCCATCATCTTCATCGTGAAATCATCTCTCCACCATCGTATGGCTGTTCGGCTAGGCTTTCCCATGCATGAATAGCCTTGTCCCGATGGCAGGTGCCATACCCTCTCATTATTGCAATCCGTTTAGCTTCTACTATGGTGAAATATCCTTGATCCTCCTCCTTATGAAGTTTGTTCCTTGTAGGTTGTCTGGTTTGCATCTGCACTTAAGGTGTCCCAAAGGCCTTGAGGTGGCCCGAAGGCCTTACTGACCTAAAGGCATGGGTGGCCCGAAGGCCTTAGAGGACTCAGGGACCAAATCGGTGGCCCAAAGGCCCAATCAGGGGAATATTCTTGGCCACTACAGTGCCTATTATAGTTCCCACTGCAGTACCAGCTACAGTTCTACAAAGTTCCTGCTACAGTACTTGCTACAATACTACTACAGCCCCGCTACAGTAATACTACAACCCCTATTATAGTATTGCTACAGTACCCCCATAAATTATCCTCCACCAAGATTTGATCCCAGTTCTCCTGGATGCACTTAAGGAGCCCTCACCAACTGGGCTGAGGCTCATGTTCTCACCAATATTAAATAAAGAAACTTAAACTGAAGATGCAATAAATATGGTACTTGTTACTATCACTGTATTTGTATCCACCTCCACTGGTAACTCATCTACTATGTGAAGGTGCTTCATAGACGAGGGATATGGATAGAGCACTATAGTATATGAATCATTTGACTACCCAAAAGTAACCTTTTGAGCTATTTATCCCTGACTATATCTAAGTATAGACATATCCTACCATACATTCCATAGATGAACATAATGTCTTCAGATTTTACACATATTTGTAAGTAAAGTACAAGAATTACAGGTGTGTCTAACCATTCCAGACTAATAAAAAGTAAAATGTGCGTTTTTAGGTGTAACTGAATGTGAATAGGAGTCCTTACATTGATAACCACCTCAACCACTCCTATGATCCTTCCACTTCCTCTTTTTTCCCTATACACTAGTAAAGCTGTGACTTGGAGGAATATATGTGGAATAATACCCAACCTTTCTTTCCATATTCATCTATTCCATCATAAATTTTCCTAAAATCTTCACATAAGTTGAAATATTCAACAAAATACTTATGAGATGATATCTGGTTGAAAACTATAAAAGTACATCTGAGCTTTCAGCTGGCCATTCTTCACTACCTCTGGAGAAAAACAAACCAGCTCCAAAAATAAATTGCTGTATAGATACACCAAATTATATCCCAACATCAAAAGAGAAACTCTCTATACTTCACCATAATCAGTGCCTATAGATAAAAATTCTATAAAAAGAGAGTATTTTAAACCTTATGGTCTAAAACCATATGCCTTTCCTCTTATACCATGGAATCCCACCATCACTTGTTGGGGACCTCAAGTCTTAACGCCGTACACTTCACCATGATACTCTCAGGTGTATCCAATAATTTTAGCATCTGATCGATCTTGTTAATATAGTCCTACACCTATTTAGGTTCATTTTAACCATTAAAGGATGGCAGATTATGATTCAATAACTCCCATGACCGATCCCTATCTCCTACAGCTTCTAGTGGCACCTCAAAAACTGTGTTCTAGACCTGCGGTACATTATAGTCGATAGAATGAATTGGCTACACAATGACCTCAACAATATTATGATATTTATGAGGATTAAATTTAGGATAATCCATTTCACCCTCTTGAGAAAACCATGGAATGTGTCTCAAAGGCATACCACTACACATCAAAATAGAAGAAATGATCCGACAATAGAATAATATCAGTTCAAAATATAAAACCACAATAAAAAACCCAAATTAAGGTAAATAACTCAAAATAGGAGACACACATCCCAACATCCCACAGAAACTTGAGTCTTGTCATGGAAAGATCTAGTCAGGCACTCATTGAAACCTACCTCTTGAGTCCTGAAAATCCTATCTCCAGTACACCAGACATCCCAAGATAAGGAATCTTGATTTAAAAAATCCTATGATACCAAACCGCGATGAAACCAACATGGATACCATATCAAACTAGTACCTAAACCAAATTTACACATACCCTAAGGTATTTCCCAATCACCACAGGCTGGTGACTAGCACCCAGACATCAAAAAATAGCTAGAGGGAATGAATTTCCCAACCTAAAGTAACAACATGGAATATATATATATATATATATAACATAGATAAGAAGTGGAATAAATAAATATAATTCATAATATAAAAAGATAGTGTAAATGATAAAACTCAAAAGAATTCACAACTTCCCAAGTAAATGTCCTACATCAAAGGACTACCAAAACAGAAAACTAACTTCTCCATGTGATAGCGTGAGAAAACTCCCACAATCTCACCACCAGATACCCATATTAAGTTGATAGATACCTTTCTACCTCACTATTGAACCTTGTCCATTTATTTTACATTTTTCACCTTATAATTAAAAATCCCCCCCTTTAATATTGAAATATTTTTTTAATGTAGTTAAAATTAAAATTGGTTAACTAAGGGTTAATCAAAATTATAAGGTTTAAAATGAGACAAAAAATATCTAAATTACATTTTCTGATGATATTAAAAAACTATCCTACATTATTATCAAATAAATGTCCATTTTAAGGAATTTTTATTTAGAATTAATTTATTATAATTTAATTTTTTTATAAATTCCAAAAGCTCCCCTCACCTCAATTATAAAAGGGAACCTCCTCCATCACTTATTCACACAACTTTGAGCCTTATATATAAAACAAAATCTATAAATTTCCCTTATAAAACTACATATCCAAATTCTATAGGTTATTTTCTTCCCAAAAGACCAACCCTAGATCAAATTAGAGGTGATCTAAAGGAGTTGCTTCTAAGAAGATGTAATTGACCGATCACTTTCTTTTATACTCTTCATTAACTCCACTAAATCTATGGTATGTATCATAAAATAATAAATTAAGTATCTTAAATATTATTTAATTTTAATATGATTATTAAAATTTCATTATAAACTCTTTTCCCCATTAAATGATAAGTGAAAGTATCGCTCGTGCGTACATACAGCTTACCGTCTCCACATAGCGATACAATTAATTTTTCATCACCATACTTTATCGATGGGTATTATGATGGGTTTATTATTGATATATTATATTTATGACATAATTATATTTATTTAATTATAATATCCCATATACCTACTTACCATCCAATCCTTTGATAAATAATAGTGCCGCTTATGCGTACGTGTGGACTACTAGCTCCATAAAGAGATGTGATTCTTTTTTTCATTTATTTATTAATTTGATGATAATGAAGATGAATTTGAGGAATATATATGATATATATGATATAATAATTATATTTTAAAATTTAATTAATATTTAAATTTCTTTTGTTCCATCCGTTTAAAAATGAAAACCACATTCATGCGTACATACAACCCACTGTATGTAATTCATTTTTCTATCTATAGATTTTGTAGATGACTCTAAATATTTATATAATGAATATATATGATATTTATATAATGATAAATATTATATAGATTATGTAACTGAGATAAATTTACAAGGACCATAACTATTGAACTGATATACTCATGATAAATGAAACAGTTAACACCCGAAAATAACAATTTTAATAAGGAATTATCAAAAAAGGGGTTGTTGAAATGTTATAAAGGGATTATATATGATATTATAAGTATGAAAATAAATTTTTATATAATTATAATAAACTTAAATTTATTATACATGAGGTTAGAGTGATTTTGAATCAAGGGGAACTCGATTTAAGGGTTTTATTTCATAATCTCATTAATATTCAAGATTGTTTATGTTTAAGACTCTACTGGGGAATATTTCTATTACATATCCACATTTTATAAAAATTATCTCAAATTTTTACCATTATCCTATGATTTTTTAAATTTATTTTTACCCATGTTTTACTTATTATAAAATGGTTATAAAAGAATCTTTATTTCATTTTCTAAAGAGGTACTTCATGATTTTTTTGACAAAAATATGGAAGGAATGTTTTTTTTAAATTATAATAAATGAATTTATTTTCCTTTCATCATGAATAAATTTTTATTGTAAGATTAATTTCTAATATTATAAGTTTATTTTCATAGATAATGTTTTTATTTATAATTTTGTAGCTTTTCGAAGAGAAATAATTTCAAAATATAAAGGTTATTTTCCATAATAATTATTCCAACTGATCTTTCAAAATCATTTTCCATATAATATTTCATTATTTGATGTAAATTTTACTTTACTAGGAATATTATCCAAGTATAAAATCTTTATTATTTCTCTTTATGGTTTATGTTAATGATGAAAAGACAAAATGTTTATGAAACCGATTTTTTTCCATTGGTTATGTTGTGATAAAATGTTTATGAAACAAATTTATTTTCCATAGGTCATATTAGGATGAAATTATTATGAAACCCATTTCTTTTTATGTATTATAATATTATTAATTATTTATGATCTTGTGGAATAAATATATCTTATTTTCATTATTTTATGGGTAGGACCTATATTTCCCTCCTATGCATTGGGTAAATATTGATATCTCATGAGATAAATAGGACTAGAATTTGCAGTGAACCCAGTTCAGTAAGGGAATCTATCCACTTTGATAGTATTGGGAGTGAACCTTTAATACTATGATGTTTTTATAGTGAAATCATTCCACTATGATAGCTTTGGAAATAATCTTTGATTACTAATGAAATCATTTTCTATTATTATTTGTATGCCAAAAGTCTATGAATTATGAAAATTTTATAATCTCATGGATTATGATCTTAAATTATTTTTGGATTGATGTATTATAAACAAGAATGATTTATTCCATGACTCAATTTTATGATCTATGATATGAATGGTATGTATTTATTCAAATTTTATTCTCATATTCTCATACACTTGATCTCATTTTATATTGATATCACCCTTGTTTAACCTTACTCACTATCTGATCTCACCCTTTATTATGTTTCCTTTCCCCAGGTCATGATGGTAGTTATTACATGTGATATGTCTAAGAAGGGTGATAGTTATGAGGAACTAATTTAGAGATGATGTAGAACTCTTATGAACCAATTGTTTATGTTCCCAAGTTTCCAAAGGAATTATACCATTATAATCCTTAGGTATGTTTTTTATAATGAAATGAATATTCATCTAAAAAGATATAACATATATATATTAAAATCTTGGGTATTTATAAAGTTAATTATAATATTCACTCAAAAAAATCAATAAAACCCTATTTTTATGAAAATATAATTTGAATTAATAAAATGAACTTATTATCATTCATTTCATGGTAACCATAATTTAATGAATATTAATTTACTCAATTGAATATATAGTTTTATTATTTAAATAAATTCATTTATCAATAGTGATTAATTTAAACTATTAAGATAAAAATACACCATGTAAATAAAAATAGTTTTATCTAAAATATCTCTTTTACCTTCAAATGATTTTATCTTCAAACTAAAATTTAAATATACCTAATGGATAAATATTTAATGAATATATATATATATATACACACATATTCAATGGCTATGTATCCAATGTCCATATATATGAAAATCATATTACATTCTTATATATATATACTTAAATTCATCACTAAAATTTATTCATTAACTTCTCTATCATCTTATCGATTGTATTCCAAACTCTTTTCCTTATTTCCATAGTTGGAGTTAGGGTTGGAATGTTTATTTCAATCCATGAGGTTAAATAGTTTATATTTTTGGTATTTTTATATATATGTGTGTTTACTCAACTTTTACTATTTTTCATGTTGTTTCATATTAAAAACTCATAATGTAACAATGTTTATCTTTCATTATAACAATTTATTTAAATACAAGTATTGTGGTTCATTTTATTTTAATGATTCATGTATCAAAATATATCAAACATAATATTTGATGAAAATAAATTATAAAATATTAATGTGTTACAACTACCATTTTTTAAGAGCCTAGAAGATATGGTTTTCTTACAGAAAATGATGAAAAAGTAATGTTCATAGACGATGAACCAAATAACTACTGAGAGGCCACTGAGATTTATGATTTTGAGTGTTGGATAAAATTCCTGGAACCTAAAATGGAATCTATTAACACTAATTAGGCTTAGAATATGGTTGATTCACCTAAATTTTTGATATCCATAGAGTGAATGTATTTTTAAACAAAGCTAACATGGATGGTAGAGATTCTACCAATAAATCTAACTTAGTGGAAAAGGATTACAAAAAAATACATGGTATTGAATTTGTATAAACCTCTTCTCTAGTTTTGATGATAATGATCATTTGGACATTACTTGACATTGCAACACATTTTTATTATGAGATATATCAAATGGACTTAAAAAAGGAATTCCATAATAATAATTTAGTTGAGGATGTATATATTTTACAACCAAGAGGTTTTTAAGTTTTAATAATAAGATTTATAAGCATAAATGATCAATTTATGGGTTAGAGTAATCCTCTTAGAGTTGGAAAATATGGTTTGATGACACCATCAAAGAGTTTGGTTTAATAAAAAGTGGGAATTATTCTTATGTATACAAGTGGATTTGTGGGAGTGTTATTAAATTTATAATATTTTATATAGATGATATAATTCTGATAAAAAATGATATCCTGAATTTTTATTTTTTAATGGTGTTATTGGGAAGTGAAGAAACCTATATACTGGATATGAAGATCTATATAGATACATATAAGAGGATACTTGGACTATGTCAAAGCACATATGTTGGTAATGTGATAAATAATTTTAGTATTGATAACTCCAAAATGGGGAATTTACTAGTGATTCATGGCATAAATCTTTGAATGATACAAGATCCTAAAAATGATTTAGAAAGGATGGATATGATTCCTTATGAATCAACCAAATGATATATCATGTATATGATGTTGTGTACTCGACTGTATATCACCTATTATTTGAGAATAACTAGTTGGTACTAATAAAATCTTAGTTAGATCCACTAGTTTACTATAAATAACATCCATAAGTACTTAAAAAGACATAAGTATATATTCTTGGTCTTTAGAGGTAAGGATGATATCAATATAAAGGGTTACGTAGAAGCTAGTTTCCAATCTAACCAAGTTTTCATGACTCTCAATATAATTTATTGTTTTTCTTAAATGGTGGGGATTTCAGTTGTAAATGTTCTAAACAAGCCATAATATCAGACTCAATATTAGATATAGAGCACATTAATGTGTCATATGTTGTAAAGTAAACAATTTCAATTAAGAATACATCATTTAACTTGGGGTGGTTCCATGAATTAAGGGATAAAGTGAGATTTAAAGTGATAAAAATAGATATATTTCACAAGATAAGGAACCATGGTCTCATAAAATTACTAAACACATCCATTTAAAGTACCATATTAATCAAGTGATCATTAAGAGGGGTGATGTAAAGATATTTTGGGTGGCAACAGAAGATAATGTAGCAGGTCCATTGAAAAAACCATTATCAAGGTAAAAACATGAGGTTCATTTTGAATATATTTGATTTAGATACATTATAGATTAGATTTAATGGTTATAAAATGTATCATGCTTTTATAATAATGTGAGTCTCCATTTATGATTTATTCTTATGTACTACATTTATATTACATGAATAATTTAATAATAATATCCTCTTAATTTATGAATTTGAGCTACCCCCAATTGAAGATCATCACAAAGTATCATGGTTTTTAATAATATATTAATATTAGTAAGATTATAATATTATAATATATATAAAGACTTATGTAAGTGATATAAATAATAGGATCATATGGTAATAAGTCAAGACTTATTATTTGGACTAACCTGCCAAAGTATATCACCTAGAATGCTATACAGTCATTGATATACTTAGGGGTGTATTATTATTATATATCTTCATTGCATAATATTGTATAAATTACTATCATTATATATTTCATACTTTTATGAATTTCTTATGCAATCCTTAAGGATTATCTAATCAGGGGGTGGTTGGGTATATTTTTGATCATGTTGTCATTTGGAGCTCAACCTAGATGAGATTTTTCCACTCATATAACATGTTAAATAAATCTTGTATCATGATTGAATAAGATTTAAGGAACAAATTTACATGCTTATTTGAGTGACATGTGATGTGATCAACTACATAGATGAATTACATGAGATGTATTCATTCATACTGGTTAGTTTATTTTGCGAAATAATGAATGCATGAGTTAACCTATACTAGATTGACATGTTCTATGCCAAGTGGTCACTTGATGTCATGGAAAAAGGGATTATATAGGTATATATATGATGTATATGATATATAATTTGGTGAAAATTATCTCTCTCTCTCTCTCTCACACACACACACATATATATGTTTTTGTTTGATCGAGATCATACCACAATGATTTATAGATTCAGTAGCACTAATGTTTTTCTAGAGGCTACTCTTTGCTTATATATATGAAATTATGATTTTCAATATATTTTCAATGTTATGAAGTTTTTAGGTTCACATATTAATGCCTCCAAATAATTTCTAAATTTAGATAAAGTGTTTATTATATAATGAAGAGAGTTTGGTAAAATATATCCAATGGAGGTTGGATGGATTAATAAATAGTTGTGAAGATTTTCATAAAGTGCTTACGATATTTTAATGAAAGAGGTATATTGATGAAAATGAACTAAAATGGATATATAATATTTTATAATATACCCTAATTCATAGACAATGATACAGTTTTGTAGATACATCTATCACAACTTATGTATGGTATCTACTGTATTGTATGATAAATAATTTATAGGTGATATTGTGTATATTTGTATAGTCACATATTCTAATAAGGTTTCCTTTGGTTATGAATCAACATATTAATTCATTTATTTCTACACATACATTTAATAATCATTTTAAACACTCAAATTATTTGAACACCAACATGATATGTATTATCATAATACATGTCGGATACCATGTGATGGAAGTGGATTATTTACTCCCTCATTGAATAAAGAGAGATTATATAAAGGGATGGCATACACCTATTGTATATGTGTAACTATCATAATATATAGTTGATACTCTATTTTTTAGTATTCTCCCTTTTTCTTTACAGAGAATGTTCTAGTAAATTATAAGAGATTGTGAGGTTCTTTGATTATGAATGAAGATTCTAGTATTTGGTATTATCCATGTGAAGGAGATAGTCCATTGGTTATCACTAGGTGATTATGATCAAGAAATATCATCTGAGTTCAATGGATATAGACATTTCTATATTTTAGGTATTATTTTTTATGTTTTTTTTTCAATACATGTTTTTTAAGATAGATCATGAATTTTATGGGGTTATTCCATTGAAATGATCATAAAATGACCCCCAAAAACCCATTAGTAATAAATTTATGTGAATAAGTAAAGGGGCCATATCAATAAAATAACCATGGGGAAAGGTTCACATATTTTATGTTTATATTTCTCAAACCAATTTGAGAAAGGGTGTAAAAACCCAAATAGATATGAAGAGATAAGAGTTTTTTTAACACATTTGAATAAGGAATGAGAACAATATAAATTAGAACTTGAGTAATTTGATTAAAAAGTTCATGAAATGGAAACAAATTCTAAGTATGACTACTTAAAAAACTTGAATGATGGGTTACTTGATATTGTTTTCAATGGAACAAGGTTTTAGAGGATATTATCCCTAGGATAAAAACATGACTCTGATTAACAGGACAAATATGGAGCATGAATGTCATTACCAAGCATAGGTTTCCTTTTAGAATCAGATACACTCATTGTTGGAGTTGGTGCCCTAAAAACCAAATTCTGTGTACTTTAGGATAACCTGAATCCATAGTTTTGAATATTTATAATCTCCTTATCACATCATTATTATTTTTTCACATAACATGGTATGTGATAATTTCCTATGAATATCTATCACACTAAAAAGTCATAGCAGTTCTTCGCTATGATGAGAAACCATAAGTGCTATGACACTATTCATAAAGATATATTCTATATCTTGATGATATTATTTTAAAGACACAAATGATACTGTCTATTAGGGCTAGAGAATCATATGACTTTGAGGCACCTTCTCATGGTGTACACCCTTGGTAATATCCAATGTAGGATATTATGAGATCGAGACCTTCCAATAGGAAATCCATATTCATATGTTTCATAGGATGTTCCTATATATGTACATGTGTATTGATCCTTATACTTTGAGATTATTATTAATGAGTATTACGGGTCATGTACTTTTATGTATTGATGAAAACCATGATGACATATGTTCACCATGAGGTAGGATATATTGGGTGGGTCACGAGTAATATTGAATTAATGAATAATGCGAGAAAGGATTTGTCCCTCATATTATTTAACATAATTTGATATCTAATGAAATTTTATAGAAATGATATAGCCTAAATAAATCCATGTCCATGGTGTTCTATAGGCAAGTTCAATTTTCAAGAAGTCAAATAAAGATACATCGAGCACATAGGTTGATGAAACCAATATGAAACCTACTTGATTAGAGATATCATGATAAAAAGAATATAATATAGAGTAAGAGTCCAAATGATGTATTATTTCATTATGGCATTAACATCTTTCTCTATGGGTACCTTGGCGTATTGTTAGATGCTAAACTTATAAATTAGGTTGCTTCGTCTAATGCCACTGAGAAAGAGGCCTAGAGGGTCACACACTAAGTGTATCTATAATCTCAATTAAATAATATATGCCCGAATGGACCAAAGGCCTTATTTTTTATTTTATTATATATAATCCCCCTTTTAAGGGATGAAGGGGAACCTGTACATGACCCGTAGGCCCAAGACACAAGGCCCGAAACGACTCGCAATACATGACCCGAAGGCCCAGAGGCATACTATGCCCAATACATGACCCATAGGTCCAACCCACAGGAACTGAACCTCCCCTATCTTCTACATCATTAATCACCTAGCTCCCCACCTTTCATTTCTAATTAGCTAGCATTTCCCCGTACAAAGCTGCATGGTGCCTGGTCCCGATGGAGGTTTCCAAACCCTCTCATTCTTCCAATCCAGTAGCTCTGCTTCTAGTGACTGCTAGTCCTGTTTCTCTGATCCTCTTCTGGGGCCTACTCTGTATGAACTGGGCTACTCCATGGTCTTTGTGGCCTGAAGTCCCTAAGGCCCAAAGAACTTTGATGACCCGAAGGCCCTGGAGACCCATAGTCCCAAACCGGTGGCCCGAAGGCCCAAATTGGGTGAATAGTTCTGGCTGCTATAGTACTGAACAATACCTTCTACAATACTGCTATAGTACTGCTACAGTACCAAAAATTCACCTCCACCTGGTTTTGAACCTGGGTCTCTTGGATTCCAAGCATGAGCTCTTACCACTCGGGTACGAGCTCGTTGGATCAATTAAATAATATATTATTATTTATTATTTAACAAGTTGAATGAATATTATTCCCTCATGTGGTTTAATAATTATTCATATTTTCTTGATCACATATATTCTGTCACCAGTTATTCAATAGAATATAATGTGTGTAGATTTTTAATAAATATTTATTTTGTATTTAGGGAATATAATATTTATTTATTTATTGGTGAATAATGCGGTGATATTTATTTATTAAATAAATAGTCAATATTCAAGTCCTGATAAATATTATAGAGGAATGAAGAACTGAGTTTAAAGTTCCAGTGAGAAATAATATATATTGAATATTATTTTATTAAATAATATTTAATTTAATTTGAAAGTTAAGTGAATGTCAAGGAAATAATAATAATAATAGTAGTTTAGACATGGGGTTCCATAGGGTATTAAATAAATATTAAAGGGTACTTGTGAAAGTATTTATTTCTCAACTGTAGTAGTATTTAAACTCAATTATATTATTTTTCAGAGACATCCAATTAATTTTGTGTTGTGCACAATGACAACCAAAGAGAACCATCTCAAGCCCTAGATAACTGCCTCTCTAAGAACGCCCCTAAGAACAGAAAGTGATCTTCCTCTACCTCCCACTCTCAAGTATATATAGATTAATGATAATTATTTGGATGATATTCTCATGGAAATCAAAGGTGGGCGACATAGGTGACATGATTTTCCATGATAGCACCCAAATATTCCTTTGAAAACATTCATAGATTTTTGGAACACATGTGGATCACCGCTAGTGGGAATATTCTCCAGATTCCTTCAATGCAATAATGGGACAACACTGATAAGTTTTCATATCCATCATTAAAGAAATAATTAAAATAATTTAATTTTTTAATTAATTAAATAATAATAATTAATATTTGATGATCTCCCCTTTGGTTTCATCATTTTAAACATTTTTAATTTTCTTTGATTTAATTCCATTGATCGCAATGTTTATTTCTGTGTAGATCTTGGATTAATTATTGATAATGAAAAAATGAAAAGTTGTCTATGACCCATCGCATGCTTCCACTGTTCCAAGAACCTACAAGTGGTATGAAAGGGGTCACATAATTTTTTATAATTATTTAAATATCATTGATTGATTTATGAATATTTCATTTAGTTTTTAATTAAATTTTAATCATTATTCTAATTCAAATTGTGAGATCTACTTATTCCTATTTCATTTCTCAAATATATGATCAAATCAATTAATTTAATGAATAAAATAAAATACACAGTATCATTCGAAGTTACTAAGGATTCTAGCCAAATAACACATGATTACATGTCGTGTAACCAGAGTTACACACCACGTACTAGTATTAAATTCACTAGGAATTAATTCATAATTAATTAAAATCATGTGAACTTGATACACATGATGCATTTAATTTATTACACCATGTGATTAATGGGATAGCTTGGCACATGATTAGCCAGAGTACACACTATGCAACCCATGTACAAAGAGTTTTTTCCTTTAAGTCATAAATGAGCTTTATATTTTCATACACGACCTACCTAACCGGTGAATATGTAACTTGGAGACCACACACTCTATACTCTAATTTTTATGATGCACAATTTACATTCTGAGTCCCTAGGTGTGTGCCTCAGATAGATAGTGAGAAATTTACATGTTATTTATCTTTCTTATACACACCATATATTTACAACCAAAATTTGTAGAATTAAAATCAATTTATTATACTATGAAAACCTTATCAACATGTTCTTGAGTATGGTCATTAAGTTGATAGGACATTCCATGTGACAGGTTTTGATATATATATATATATATAAATGTTTAATTAATTTCTACATAATGTTCATATCTTTATATCATGTATGAGTCATATTATAGTTGTTACTCTACATTCTTTTAATAATAAAATGTGATAGAAAAATCATATAATTTGTGTAATCATTAAGTTGATAGTACATGTCATGAAATTATGTGGTAAGTCACGTATTCCATACGTCACAAGAGTAAACAGTATATGAGTATAATACATGTTGGGTAGATTCAGATGAGTATTCAACATGTTTCCTCCAAGGTTCATTTATGAACACTTTTATTTTTAAATAAATTTATTTAATTTTTTTAAAATTAAGATGGATGAGAATCTCAAGAAAATTTAGATGAGAATTAAGAAAAAAGAATATATTAATTAAGGAATATAATTAATTGATTTAAGCCTGATTTATCTTAAATAAGTATGATTAATAATTGAATTCTAGTTTTATTAAATTCATAATTCATTTCATGCATGTGGATGATTGTAAGATCCCAAACTTCCTAGAGGTACATTATTGTTAATGTTTCTATTTTAAATACCATTAATACGTTTAATGAAATATTTAACAAGTCTAAGTAAAGGATAAATGTGATAAATGGGTTAAGTCATGTAAATGAGAATGTGTAAACAGGTTATGGCATAATGGTAGCTCATGTGTTGAATGGGATTTTTTTTGTAAATGATGTATGTACTAAATGGTTATGGATTATGTTGGAAATGTGTATGGTTAAAGAATCATGTGCACATGGCTTAGTGGTTTATGGGGTATTGACTTGAGGTTTTACACCCACGGGTTGGGTTGGACTAAGGTTCTAAACCACACCTCTAGAATACATGGGTTAGGTAGTCAAACTAATGCTTTATGTCCCTAACAGTTGCATTGGATGAGACTACCTGGACTAAGGATTCAAGGTAAGTGCAATGTAATGGGATGAGACTACCTGGACTGAGGCTCCATAGTAAGTGTGCTATAATTGTTTGTGAAATGATTTCCCTAGTGATATAGGGAACTTTAATTATCCCCTTATTCATAGTAGTTGATTTACATAAGCCATAGTGAAATTAATGAAAATTTTTAACTCATGGAACAAATGATGAAAATGGTTTAAATGATTATTTCTAACTAAAAACACTTGGTTTATTCTTTATTTACCTTGGTATTTATTTTAGTACATGAATACACTATCTATTTAGAATTTATATTTTTTAGATACCATTGGTGGTGGCCTACTGAGTTATACTCACACCATTCTCAAGCCACCATTGGGTACCCGAGTAGAATTCATGCTTGCAGTTCAAGACATGGGAAAAGGCCCTATGTAGGATGGTTGATTTGGGCATGAGATGTGCATAGAGAAGGGGATCAAAATTGGTGTCAGAACCTATTTTGAGGATTAATTTTTTTTGTATTTATTTGGGGTTCCCTTAATCTTGGTACTGTGTGACATTACGTGGCATGTTTACTATTTTATTATGGGATTATACCCAGTTTGGGATGTGGTTGGTAATATATGTTTATTATTAGTCATTATTTTTGTTTCCTTTATTTCATGCTTTATCTGATGTGGATTACTCTAATAGAGAGGGTATATTATACCCATGTGATCTATTAGACCCTCGATACTAGTTGAGATCCTCTTGAACATGGGGAGGCATACCTGTGGTCATGTGGCAGTTTGACTCCGAGAACTAGTTTAGTGGAATCTGGGTTGGGGACTAAAAGAGTGGCATCAGAGGGGTTTTCTTTTTCTATTATCTTACTATTTGGAGATGGTAAATTAGAGTCTTGGATGTGAAGGGTCTTGTTAATGATCTCATGCATGGGAATATCTAACCCATGTATGGGGGAAAACCCAAGTACTCAGGGTGGGATTGTTGTTCTTGATGTGAGTTGTTATGATTGGATGATATTTCACCATTGGGTGATGCAATTATTGTGCGATGTGACTATTTTTTTATCCTTTAATCAAGTATAAAAGAGTAAAAGGTTGTTCATGCATGAATAATTTTAGGCACCTATCGATATAAGTGATATCCATCACGGAAGGTACACATAGGGAAAATGTGTGAGACGTGAGAGATAAAATTCATTTATTTTTATTTGATAATTTGAAAGAAGTGGTGTTTAATAAAGAGAATGAAAATGGGTAAATTTAAGGAATATAAAATAATTTTTAAAGAAAAATGGACTAATGAAAGTCTAAAATGGGTTAAAATTTTGGTTGTGATAAGTTTTAAATATAGGAAGATTCCTAGAAGGGAAAGATTTATGTTGTGGAAGTGAAAATGGTTAAAAGGGAATTTAATGTAAAGTATAGTGATTATGTGAGTTAGTTTACCCCAGGTTGACCATGAACCATGGTAGGTATAGATAAGGGTAATAATAGAGATTCAAATATGTCCATTGGGGATAGTGTTTTCAAAATGAGTTGTGTATGGCTAGTATAAATCCTTCTTTTGTGAAAACTGTGGATGTTTAATGTTATGTGTTCTGAGATGTGTGTTTGACATTGTAGAGAAATTTAAGTATGATGACATGTTTTAGTTGGGTGATAAGAGGATATTTATGAGAATGATCCTCTATAAGTGGAGCAAGAAATACCAGTGATCTAAGGTAATAGAGGAGATGAGTAGTTCTATGAGGAATTTACTCATTTTATATAGATGATTGAACGAGACCTAGGGTGGGTTGTACCGAGTATGTTTGAGCTGACCAGGGAATTTTAGCTACAACCTCCTCTAACTTTTTTAGATAGGATGGAACTAAGGTAGTTTTGTTATGGATAGAGTTCATCCAGATGATCCTTGATCACTTATTGACTCATCTAGAGAAGAGAGTCAAGTTGGCGGCTTAGATGTTGTGAGGGTAGGAAAAGAGTTGGTGGGAAATTTTGGTTCAGACTGAGAAAGTAGAGGGTATGCAGTGGAAGGGTTTCTCTGAAAACTTTCTAGAACATTTCTTTCTAGATACCTTGAGGCAGCAGAATGCTGAAAAGTTTATGAGTTTGAATCAGGGGACTATGATAGTGATTGATTATGCTGGACACTTCACTGACCTTGAATGATTTGTTCCAACATTGTAAGTGGATGAGGATGATATGATAATATAGTTCTAGGATGGAATTATACATTAGATCATGTCCCAGGTTAATATCTTCCACTTAAATAGGTTTGTTTAAGTGGAGGATGAGGCCCTTATTTCAGAAGGAAACCTTAAGGATGCTTCTAGTGGTGGACATGCAGTTTTAGTTGGATGACAGAGAAGTTAGACTTATGGTGATAGGAATTTACCCTTCAAGAGTGTTCACTAGGGTGGTGGTGGATAGATTAGTCAGAAAAGAGAACTATCATCTCAGCATAGTAATTGAGTTTTTTGCTACCATTGCAGTAGGTTGGGACACATGTGAGGTAAGTGTCCCCGACCACCAGTTGAGTGTTGAGTGTGTGGTAGAATGGGGAATGTGTAGAGGTTTTATAGGAACCCTCAATGGTTGGGTTATGATGGGGTCCCAAGGATAATGCAGAGTGTAGGTAGGGGGTTGGTTACCTCATATCAGGTAGGTAGTTGGAGCTCTACCGACCGTACCGGTCGGGGTAGTGGACATGGTACTCCAACATAGGGATATACACACCCGTAGGTTAGTTCAACACCAATAAATCATAATAAATCCCAAGATAGAGTGACGATTTAGCTTCATGTAGTTCAACCTATATCTAGAGGTGGCAAGGCTAGACTATCGACAGTTCGAGGTACAATTCTTATAGATTCCAAGAAATCTAGTTCTTTATTTTATACAGGTTCCCCAAATTATTTTATAATTTTACAATTTGTGAGTGTATTGGGCCTATCAATGGAGAATATGTGTAGGGTTATGTTTATTGATACACCTTCAGGTGTGCGAGAAGAAAATATTAGGCAATATAAGGAGTGTACCCTTGATGTTGGCGGGTACTGTTTCTTGTGGGATTTGTTTATGCTAGATTTTTTAGGATTTGATATAATCTTGGGAATGGATTGGCTAGTATTGTACCAGGCCCATATTGCATGCTATATCCATATGGTAACGTTCAAATCCCTATACGGGAACATTTATGTTCACTGTGGAGAATGAGATATATGAGTAGGCTATACAGGGCCAGTCAGTTAGTAATTGGGTGAACTCACAACCCAAGTGGCTTGTATATTGATTGATTATGTGGGAGTATAGAAGCTCATATTTCCTCTTATGGTGAATAAATTTTAGGATGTGTTTCCTATAGAATTATAGGATATACCATCTGAGAGATATATTGATTTCATGATAAAATTTCTACTAGGAGAAGAACCAGTTTATATTCTGTGTTGTAGAATGAAATTTATAGAAATCTAGGAACTTAAAACTCAATTGTAGGAATTACAAAACAAGGGGTTTATTCTTCTAGGCATGTCACCTTGGTGATCACCATTTTTATTTTCTAAGAAGGATGATAGGACGTTACAGTTGTGTACTGATTACCGGAGGTTAAATGAAATGATGGTTAAAAACCGATACCCTCTTCTATTAATTGATGATCTTTTTTACTAGATAAAATGTTATTTAGTGTTCTATAAAATTTATTTGAAACCAGGGTATCATCAGTTGAGGGTGAAACATTCTAATATACCAAAAACTTCTTTTAGGAGCATGTATGGGTTGTATGAGATTTTTTTGTGATGCCATTTAGATTGACTAATGCTCCAGAAATGTTTATGGACCTGATGAACAAAATATTTTACCAATACTGTGAGCATTTTGTATTTGTTTTTGTGGATGATATCTAGTGTACTCTAAAACTCATGATTATCATGACAAAAATCATGAAAACATCTCAAGTACACTAAGAGATCATATGCTATATGTTAAGATATCCAAGTGACACTTATGAATTAACAAGGTAAATTTATTGGGTCATATAATCTATGAGGCAGGTGTGTTAGTGGACATAGAGAAAGTTCAAGACATTTTATCTTAGAAAAAATCCAATAAAATTTTTTATATCCGAAGTTTTATGGGTTTACCGGGATATTACCGAAGGCTCATCAAAGACTTTAACCATTTAGAAGCACCAATTTTGGGTTTAAAAAAGAATGGAATAATTTTTTAATGGTTTAGGGCATGTGAGAATTACTTACAAGAGTTAAAGAAGTTGATAAATACTGCACCGATTTTGATCCAACCCGATATGGGTAAGAAGTATACCTTGTTTTGTGATGCATCCAGTGCTGGTCTTGCGGTGGTGTTGATATAGAATGACCAAGTTGTGGAATATGGATCACTAAAGTTAGGGCCTCATTTATGGAACTACACTACATATGATTTGGAGTTAAATGTGGTGGTTTATTCCTTAAAGTATTTGCAACATTAGTTTTTAGGAAAACAATTTACTGTGTATACCAATCATAAAAGTATTAAGTATATCTTTTCCCAACATGATTTGAATCTTTATAAGAAAATATGGTTTGAGCACATGAAGTCCTTTGATTTTGAGATGGCTTACATTCGAGAAAAAGTAAATATAATTACAAATTATTTGAATTAGAAGACTCATAATTTTAAAGTTCAGGCATCCAGTTCTGAGTGAAGGATGATGGAATTGTTTGCTGAAATGCACCTATAAGTTCAACATGGACAAGGGAAAATGACCCTTTTATCCTTGGTAGTTGAGTCCAAGATTATGAGATGAATCAAGGGAATCTAGTATGAGTATCCAATGTTTTTGGCCCTGAGGTAATGTCTTGAAGGTGGGGAGTCACCTTCTAGTTGGACTGTTCGTGATGATGTGATCATTTATGTTTGTGGATGTGTTGTCATTACTACATGTTTGCAGGAAGAGTTGATACATGATTTACATGATTATAAGTGGGTACTACACTAACTAAAATTTATCATGATCTTTTTAAAGAGTATTGATGGCCAGTGATAAATAAAGACGATGTAGGTTTCATGACATGATGCTATACTTTTCAGTAGGTAAAGTCCAATCATCAACAACTAGGTGGTTTATTACATCCTTTTCTTATTTTGAAATTAAAATGGGATGGTGTGACAATGTATTTCATGGTGGGTATTATGAGGATTCCTTGGAAGAATGATGAAATTTTGGTGGTTGTGGATCAGCTGACTAAGGTGGAATGTTTTTTACAGATCCAATAGACCATCACCGTTGATCAGTTGGGTGAGTTGTATTTCTGAGAGATAGTGAGGTTGCATGGGGTGTCGTGGCCTATTGTTTTGTATCATGATCCAAATTTTACTTCAAACATCTAGAAGGGGTTATAGAAGTTACTTGGTAACCAGTTTTTTTGAGTAAAACTTTCTACCCACAGGTGAATGGGAAATCAGAGTGTATTATTCATGTGCAAGATTACATGTTGAGGGAATGAATCCTCGATTTTTGTAGATCTTGGAAGAAGAAATTGGATATTTTTGAGTTCACCTATAAAAATATTTTCCAGGTAATGAATCATATGGAACTATTTGAGGCACTCTATGGGAGTCCGTGTAGATCATCGTTGTGTTGGATATATGCTAGAGAATCAGAGTTTTTGGGGTTGAGTCTTATGCAAGAGATGTCAGAATAGGTTCAGTTGATTCAGAAACATATGACTACATCTTAGAGTAGGGATAAATCATATGCGGATCAACGTCATTAACCTCTTGAGCTTCTGGTGGGTGATTGTGTGTTTCATTGGGTGTCACCAAGTTTGGGTCACGATCGGATTTAGAAACAGGTTAAGTTGGTGCCCAGGTATGTGGGGCCATTTGAGATTATGGAGAGGATCAGACCAGTGGTGTATAGATTAAGTCTTCCATGGTGGTATAATGGCATGAATAATTTTTTTAATGTTTCTCAACTTTGGAAGTATCACCCTGACCTATCTCATGTGATTGATGTTGATGATGTTGATCTTGAGGCTGACACATCTTTTGAGGAGCATCTGGTTTGTATTGTGGATTATGGTGAGAAATTATTGCAGGGAAAGATAGTGCCTTTCGTTCAAGTTTTTTTGGTAGCATAGAAATGTTTAGGAAGAAAAATGGAAGAGAGAAATAGATATGAGGGCCCAATGGATTGATCTTTTCAGCATAGAAGTTTAGTGATGCTTGGGAATTTGACTCGAGGACAAGCTGTTATAAGGTGGGGAGGTTGTAAGATCCCAAAATTTCTAGAGTTATGTTCTTGTTAATGTTTTTAGTTTTAATACCTTTAAAATAGTTAATGAAATGTTTATTGAGTCTATGCAGAGGCTTGGGGGTGTTTTTAGGGTTTGGGACATGAAAGAAGGGAGAAAGGGGCCATCCAGTGCATGTTTCATAGTTGGTGCACAGTTAATAGTAACTGTGTGCCCTAAACATTATTTCTTGGAGGAAGGGTTCATGGTTTGAAGAAATCATCAAATGGGAAAGGAATAACCATGAGATATTTTATAGATCCATCCCATATAGTAATCACATGATTTGTGAAACTGTACAGAATTTTCAGGTAACCATGTGTCCTGGCCCACTCTTGGATAGAGGGTGGCACATGGTTGGCACAAGGTTTGTTCAACCATGCGGCCAAACTGGGAACCCCTTAAAAAGTGATATTTTAACATTTTACCTTTTAGGCCTTAAGTGTTATAACTCAATATTCTCCTCCATTTTTCTTCCAACAACCCTACTGAAGAACCAAAATTCCCCAATCTTCCCAAGGATCGATCTCCCTCATTTATAAGCTATTTAAAGTGTCATTGGTTGAAAATTGAAGCTCTGGGTGTCTCTAACACTCTTTTTTTTCTCTGTTTTTGGATTAGGGATTGGCGAGTTTCTTTTCTTCCTATAAATCTCTAATTTTTTTTCTTTTAGTAAATATTATGTTATGTATTTGAAGGGTGTTTCAATATGAATCAAAGTACAGGGTTAAGAGAGTGTTTGTATTCAAAACTGAGGTAGGTGGTATACAAGTTATATCCCATAGCATTAATGTTTGGTTTATGTGTATGTGGTTGTACAATGGTTCCATAATATTGTGAGTTTTGATTCCATTAGTAATAGTTGATAAAATGGTTGAATAAATGATGAATTGGACCCCTCATGATCCCCATAGGATACATTGAGGTTGTTTTTGAATGAGTTAAGGGCCACCCATGGGGTGTGCCACATCTTGAATAGGGAAATTGAAATGATAAGTGTATAATGTAATTTTTATGACATAGACCCCATAATGAATGTGTTGACATGTTAACTCAGTTTATGGGATGAAACTAATGGTAATTGTGTTTGGTTGTTAACTTGGTGTAAGGGGTTGTTTGGTATGAGGATTAATGGGTTAAATGAGTTATGGATTATTAATGATAATTTTTTTTGATTGAATAAATCATGTGAAGGATAAATGGGTTAAATGGGTTAAGAAATTTAATTGAGAATGTGTAAATAGGGTAAGGCATAATGGTAGATTATATGTTGAATGAACTTTTGTTGTAAATAACGAATGTACTAAACAACTATGATTTTTTTTGGAAATGTTTATGGGTAAAGAATCATGTGAACCTGGATTGGTGGTTTTTGGGGTATTTACTTGAGTTTCTACACCCATGGGATGGGTTGTACTGAGGCTCTAAACCACACACCTATAATTCATGGGTTAGGGAGTCAGATTGATGCTCTATAACCCACCCTTACAGATGTTTAGTATTTAAAGCTACCATCCATGAACAATTATCTTTTGAAGCAACATGAGGAAATGGATGCATATAGCATGATGTATCACCTTCAGGATCTCTATCAAGATAAGTCAAGATAATAGAGATACTAGATCACCAATTCTTTTTTTACAACTAAGCTTGGAGATTCTATGCCATCTGGGCCTCATATAGTAAAACTTATTGGTTGAATTAAATGCTTATAAATCTTAGGGATTAAATTATCAGATGAGTTGCATAAAGATATCATAATTTCATCACTATCCAATACCTTCTCTAGTTTTATTGTTAATTAAAATATGGGAAATAATGAGAAGAGTATTTTAGAACTTCTTACTTTGATTCTCTAAGTGGATAAGGAAACGAGGCATGATAAACCCACAATACTTATGGTGAATAATAAAAGGAAGAACAAGGTGAAGGGACCCAATACTCATAAAAAGTCTAAATCTCCAAATCACCATACTTCCAAGAAGAGGAATATCTAAAGGTATAGTAAGGAAAAGGAGAAAGTATGTTTTTCATGTGGAAATCCAGGCCAATGGAAAAGGAACTTCATCTAGATGAAATGAGAAGCTAAAGGTGCATTCATTATCGAGTGTAATGTATCAATATATACAAATTGGGTATTAGATAAAGATTTTGGTTCTCACACATATATCCAAATGCATGGACCATGTAGATTCAAAAATATTTCTAGAGGAGAGGTGGATCTATAAGATACTAATGGTGTAAGGATGGCTTCTTGAGCCATTGGTGACTACCAAATTTCATTACCAATGATAATGATTTTGGTTTTAAAGGATTGTTATTATGTACCAATTATTACAAAGAACATAATTTCTATATCTTCCATAGATACAAATGGGTTTATTTTCATGTTGGAAAATAAAAGTTGTTTATTTTATAGAGATAATAGATGTTATGGTATGTCTCATTTAAATAATGGTCTTTATGTATTGAATTATGAAATCCAAGTATTGGAAATTAATAATGAATCATGTTCACACGACTCATATAACACCCATCTACGATATCACCATCTTGGTCATGTAAATGATAATAATTTGACAATGCTATGTTAATATGGTTATTTAGACTTATTTGAGGTAAACCCACTTGAAATATGTCATGATTATTTACAAGGAAAAATTAATAACCACCATTCGATGGATAGGGTGAAAGGGCCACCTAGATTCTAGGATTGGAACACACTGATGTGTGTGGACCATTTCTAGTAGAAGATAGAGGTGGGTATTCTAAGTTCATAAATTTTACTAATTACTTATGTAGATATGGTTATGTATACATGATGAGGTATAAGTTCAAGTCCTTTAATAAATTCTAGGAATTAAAGAATGAAGTAGAGAATCAACTTGGAAAGAATATATCTAAGCTTCATTCAGATCAAGGTGATGAATATCATAACCAATAGTTTATCTAATTTCGATTGGATTTTGGGATTCTATCTCAACTCACTCTACTTTACACACCACACTGGAATGGTGTTAGTGAAAGGAGGAACTGTACCTTGTTATACATGGTAAGGTCAATAATGAGTCTTGAAGAACTTCCATTATCCTTTTGGAGATATGCATTATAAACTGCATCATACACATAAAATAAAGTACCAAATAAAGTGTAATATTGAATTAACTTTGAGTTATGGAGCGGAAAGAAACCTATTTTTTTCATACATGTGTATGGGGCTGCGAGGCTTCTGTTAAGGCCCTATCAGGAAAAAAGCTTGCACCCTAGAGTACAAAGTGTATCTTTATAGGGTATCCAAATGAAATAAATGGATACTACCTATACAAACCCTAAAAAATAAAGTTAATGTCATTGGAAAATACATATTTCTTAATAGGGAGCACATCTTCAAGAAGGATAGTGGGAGACAGATTGACTTTAATGAAGTTGATGCTCAAGATACACAAGAGTTGGTATGAGATAAGGTTCCATAAGTCCTCCTGGAAGAAGTTGTTCCTGAAATAAAAGTACTGTGTAGGAGCACAAGAGAGGTAAGAGAAATAGAGAGATATGATTTTATACTCCTTGAATATGGTGACTCATTATTGGTTGATAGTGATGAACCTATCTTCTATAAATAGGTAGTAGAGAGATCAGAAGCTATAAGATGGAAATAAGCTATGAATTCTGAAATAGATTTCATGTATTAGAAACAAGGTTGGGTTTTGGTTGATGCACCAATTGATGTAAATCCCGTTGGGGGAAATGGGTATTCAATTGAAAAGTGAACATGGAAGGTAAATTAAATATCTATAAAGAAAGGCTAGTGTCTAAAGGGTTTAAACAATGTTAAGGAATTGAATATAATGAAACCTTTTCACTAGTTTCTATGCTTAAATCCATCAGAATTATACTTACTATAACAGATTACCATGACTATGTGATCTGATAGATGAATATTAAAACTACATTCCTTAATGGTAAACTTCTGAAAGATTTATACATGACTCAACCAGAAGGTTTTGTGAATCCAGTTAATGAAAAAAGGATTTGAAAGTTACATAGATTCATTTATGGATTGAATCAAGAATCCAGGTCATGGAACATTCGATTTGATGAAGTTGTAAAAGAATTTTGTTTCATTAAGAATGAATTTGACCCATGTGTTTATAGTAGGTTTAGTGGAAATGTAGTTGTTATCCTAGTAGTATATTTTGATTACATATTACTTATTAGAAATGACATACCAATCTTACAATCTGTTAAGGACCAGTTAAACAAGTGTTTCTCCATGCATGACTTAGGCAAAAAAACCTATATTCTAGGGATCAAGATAATTCATGATAGATATAAGAGGATGACTAGACTAAGTCAAAGTACATATATTGACTAGATACTAAATAGATTTAGTATGAAACAATCTAAGAGGGTATTGGTTCTAGTGTCATGTGGTTTACATCTTTCTATGAAATTTTTACCTCAGATACAATAGGAGAAAGAGAGAATGAGTATGATACCATATGATTTGGTGATAGGATCAATCATTTATGTCATGTTATATACTATAATTGATGTTTTATATGTATTGAGAATGGTAGGAAGATATCAAGAATACCGAGGAGAACATCATTGGTCTATTGTTAAGGCTATCATTATGTATTTGAGAATAACTAAGGATATATTTATAGTGTATGGAGGAGACGAGGAGATGGCCATTAAGGGTTATACTGATGATAGTTTTCAGATATATTTTAATGATATAAAGTCACATTCAGGATATATTTTCTATCTCAATGGAGGAGCAGTGAGATGGAAGAGTTTAAAAAATCCAGTTTTCGCTGATTCTATAGTGGAGTCCAAATATATAGGGGATTCTGATGCATCTAAGGAAACTGTTTGGATATGAAAATTTTTCCATGATCTTGATGTGGTACCTAGTAGTAAAGAACCTATTGATTTTTTTTGTGAAAATACTACAACAGTGGCTCTGGAAAAAGATCCAAGGTCACACCAAAGGACAAAGAATATAATTGGGAAGTATCACCTTTCTAGGGATTTTTATCAGAGGGGTGAAGTTGTAGTAATCAGAGTACTAGAAAAATAGAATGTGGTAGACCCATTTACTAAAGTACTATATCATAAGAAGAATTAGTATATTTCGAGAGATATAATATTGAAAGTTTTTAGAAGTTAGATCTAGTGGAAGTGGGAGTCTGTTAAAGTTTGTTAGAGTTGGTGTCATGAGAACCAACTATTTGTACTTTGATTACATGAATGTACACTTATTATATATTGTTCATTGTTCTGCATGACTATAATATAATAATGTCCTGGAATATTTGTTGCATTAATAACGTCATGGAAGATCCGTACTATGATGAGAACCTTGAAATGCTATAACAATATTCTTAAACAAAGTTCTATGGTTGGATGACATACTATGATAAGACAAATAGTATACAGACCGTCATGTGTGAGTACTCGTAAGAAGATGAGACTCTCTCTCATGGAGTTCGAACTTGGTAGTCTCTAAGATGGGAGATTATGAGAACAGACCCGCCAATAGTAATTCTGCATGTCTTGGTGTCATCGGACATTACTATTGGTAGGTCTGTTCTCATAATCTTCTATCTTGGAGATAACCAAGTGCGAACTCCATGAGTGGGAGTCTCATCTTCTTACGATTACTCACACATGAAGGTCTGTATACTATATGTCCTATCATAGTATGTCATCCAACTATAGAACTTTATTTAAGAATATTGTTATAGCATTTCAAGTAAGTACACGCCGTGTTAGATTAATCTACACGCCATGTACTCCAAAATTTACAAAGTACAAAAAACATGCCAAATCCCCCAGTGTGTACTTTGGATAAAGGGTGAAAACAAATACACGCTGTGTAATATATCCTACATGCCGTGTACTTTCCAGAAATGGAATTTCACCAGGTTTCCTCCAAAGTACAAAGACCCGTACAAGGAATATGGATGAGAAGGATCTTAAGGAAATTCAGAAATGAATTTAAGATAAAGAATTGATTAATTATAAGGTCATAATTAATTGAATTCAAGTGAAAATTATCTTGAATAATATAACGATTAAAATAATTTGAATACTAAATATGTATAAATGTCGTTGCATGTTATGGATGATTAAGATCTAGAACAAAGACCCTTTGTGTATGTATGGTTTCATTTAAATTTATTTAATTTAAATTTGTTGGCCTTCGACCCTTCTTCCAATAGAATGCAGGGCCTGAGTGCCCATGGTTTCTTTAATGTAAACCCCATGTAATGGAGGATCTCCCAAGTTATAGGAGATGGTTCAAAATCCGAAGCTGAGGTGAAACCAACCTAAGAAGATACAAAGGTGGATAGGTGGGAGCTGCAAAACACAAACCATCAGGTTCAAGGTGTTTTTCCTAGGGTCAGAGTTAGCTTATCAAAACCTCAAGATAAGATAACCAATAGAAGCTCATGATCATGCCATATTATTTTATTTCTGTCTAATTGCATGGTTTATTTATTATGTATGTGTTTTCATGATCACATAATTAATGAAATAAACAAGCATGCAAAGATAGAATAAAATAAAAACTGGACTATGCGTAAACATTATCAGAACATGGTTAATCACTTAATCAAGAATCACTTAATATTAACAAGAATGTGATAATGAAAAACTACGGATAAAGAATAAAATCCCTCAAATACCATATTAAGTCAGACTAAGCCTTACGTTACTTGATTAAGGGCAAGACTCAATAAAACTATGTGTTTGAGAAACCCTTGTTGGGACACTTACTTTTATAAAGGAATCTCTTATGAATGTTTCGGGTTGACTTAAATATTTTACATCAAGAGAAGTATCCCTTGCTATAATTGTTGTAAATGGAGTCAAGTGTTGAGGAAATCCAAGTCAGGATTTCAGGATTGGGGAGTCCACTCAACCGATCATGGAATTGTAAGCTCATATTTGGAAAAGACCTACCTACCCAAATACCTTCTAATAGATTGAACAACCCTTGTTGTGGTTATGATAAGGGGAATATGGATCCTTTCCACTAGAATATCAAAGAAACTGGACATTTCGAGTTCAATGGTGAGGTCCATTGGGAATTGATAAAATAGTGGGAGACTTAATAAAATTTATTATTTCTCATAAAATGTAATCAAGAAAGTACTAATAAATATGCTCTTCTAATTTGTAGAATAAATATGACAAACTCATAAACCACATTTTCTCTGTGATCAATTATGGATAAAGATAATATCCTCACCGATAGTAACTTTTAGGAATGGTTTAGGCACCTTCGGGTTATCCTATTTCATGAAATAAAGTTTTATATGCTGGAGTCCTCACTTCCAGATTCGCTTTCCCAAGGGGCGAGTGATGAAGATTTTTTGGTCTATGATCAACATTTGAGCGATACACTTGACGTTCAATGTTTGATGCTATCATCAATGTCAAGTGATCTCATGAAGTCTCATGAAGACATGGATGCCTACACCATGCTCGAGCACTTCCGTGGTCTATACCAGGAGAGATAAAGACATGAAAGTTTTGAGATCTCCAAGGATCTATTTTAGAGAAAGCTTGGAGAGGGTGCCCTAGTTGGGCCTTATGTAGTCAAGATCATTGGGTACATTGAGCGCTTGGAGGTTCTAGGGTTTAAACTCCCTGAAGAACTGGGTACTAATATCATTCTTGCATCACTCCCCCAGAGTTTCTCTAAATTTGTTGTAAATTTCAACATGAATAACATTGAGAAGTATCTATTTGATCTTCTTATCCTTATTATCCAAGTGGACAATGATATAAAGCGTGAAAAGTCTTCTGTCCTTATGGTGAATAAAATTAAAGGGAAGGTGAAGAGCTTTAATCCCAAAGCTTCTTAAAGGCCTTCTAAGAAATGGAATATCAAAGGGGAGGTAAGAGAACAAGAGGCTGTTTGTTTCACATGTGGAAAGAAGGGACACTGAAAGAAAAACTACACCCAGCCAAGGAAGCATGGGAAAGCTTCAGGTGAATTTGTTATTGAATTAAATCTATCTATTTTTACTAATTGTTTATTAGATACTACTTGTAGTGCTCACCTATGTATCCAAATTCAGGAACCAAGTAGATTCCTAAAGGTTGACCGAGGTGAGGTGGATCTGCGAGCAGCCAACGGAGCTAGACTCACTGCTGTAGCTGTCGGAGACTACCACCTCACATTGCCTACTGGGATGGTCTTGGTATTAAAAGGGTGTTATTATGTACCCTCTGTAACAAAAAACATTATTTCAGTATTCAGATTAGAAACTAATGGATTCATCTTCAAGTTTGGAAATGAATGTTTCTACTTTTATAAAGATAGCATTTGTTTTGGTAGGGCACATTTATATAAAAACCTTTATGTGTTATACTACACAAGCCAAGTAATGTAAATCGATGAAAAAGTTAATTCACATGACTCATACCACACCTAACTTTGGCATCATCGACTAGGTCATGTAAATGAGAAACGTTTGACAAAATTACATCAAGATGGGTATTTAGATTCTTTTGAACTAAAACCACTTGGTGTATGTCATGCGTGTCTATAAGGCAAAATAACCAAAGACCCATTTAGTGGGAAAGGTAAAAGGGATAATGAGCTTATAGAATTAGTTCACACAGATGTGTGTGGACCATTTCCAGTTAAAGAAAGGGGTGGGTTCTTGTACTTCATAACTTTTACTGATGATTTTAGTAGATATTGATATATTTACTTAATGAGGTATAAGTCAGATTCTTTTGATCGGTTCAAAGAATACAAGAATGATGTTGAGAACCATATTGGTAAGAAGGTTAAGAAACTCTGCTCAGATAGAGGAGGATAATATCTTAATCAGGACTTCATTGATTTCTTACAGGATTTTGGGATTCTATCTCAACTCACTCCTCATTACACGCCTAAGTAGAATGGTGTAAGTGGAAGGAGAAACCGCACCCTGTTGGACATGGTGAGATCAATGATGAGTCATGAGAGTCTTCAATTATCCTTTTGGGGATATGCATTACAAACAACATCACATATACTAAACCAAGTAACAACTAAATTGATAAATGGTATTCCATATAACTTATGGAGTGGAAGCAAATCCATGTTATCAAATTTACATGTGTGGGGTAGAAAAGCATTTGTTAAGGCCTATTTAGGTTACAAACTTTCACCCCAAGGCACAAAGTGTATTTTTAAAGGATATCCCAAGGAAACAAGGGGATATTACCTATACAACCCCTCAGATAAAAAGTTTATAGTGGAAAGACACACTATATTCCTTGAGAGGGAGTACATATCTAAAAGAGATATTGGGAGTGAGATAGACTTTGATGAAGTTGAGGCTCAAGATACACAAGAGTTGGTATAAGAATAGATTCCACAAAGCCCCGTGGAAGAACAATTTGTTCCAAAGACACAAGAAATACATAGGAGAACGAGAGAGAGGAGAGAACTAAAATGATATGGTTTTCTTATCACTGAGGATAGTGACTCATTATTGGTTGACAATGATGATCCTCTTTCCTACAAGGAAGAAGTTGAAGGCATAGACGTTTCCAAGTGCAAGAAGCCATGAATTCTGAAATGGATTCCATGTACCAAAACCGAGTCTAGATTTTGGTAGATCCTCCAGTTGATGTAAAGCCTATTGGTAATAAATTAGTATTCAAGAAGAAACTAGACATGGAGGGACAAGTCAGCACTTATAAGGAACGACTAGTTGAAAAAGGTTTTAGACAGTGTCAAGGAATTGACTATGATGAAACCTTTTCACCGGTAGCAATGCTGAAATCCATCAGAATCTTATTGGCCATTACTGCTTACCATGACTATGAAATTTGGAAAATGGATGTCAAAACATAATTCCTTAATGGGAACCTCTATGAAGATGTCTACATGACACAACCTGAAGGTTTTGTGACTCCAAAAGATTCCAACAAGGTATGCAAGTTGCATAAATCCATTTATGGATTAAAGAAAGGATCAAGGCCATGGAACATTCGTTTTGATGAATCCGTAACATAATTTGGATTTGTTAAGAACGAATGTGAGCCTTGTGTATACAAAAGGTTTTTTGGAAGTGTAGTTGTTTTCCTAATAGTATATGTTGATGACATATTGCTAATTGAAAACGAAGTACCTGTCTTATAGTCAGTTAAGGCATGGTTGGATAAATGATTCTCTATGAAAGACTTGGGCGAGGCGGCATATATTCTTGGGATCAAGATCCATCGTGATAGATCCAAGAGAATGCTGGTCCTGAGTCAAAGTACATACATTGACAAGATACTGAAGAGATTCAGTATGGAACAGTCTAAGAGGGGATTGTTGCCAGTGTCACATGACATTCATCTTTCCAAGAAAATGTGTCCTCAAACACATGAGGAAAGAAAGAAAATGGAAAGGATCCCTTATGCATCCATGATTGGGTTAGTCATGTATTCTATTCTATATACAAGGATATATATTGCTTATGAATTAAGTGCGATCGGAAGATATCAAGATGATCCAAGAGACCGCCATTGGATGGCAGTCAATACTATCCTTAAGTATCTGAGGTGTACTAAGGATATGTTCTTGGTTTATGGAGGATATGAGGAACTATTCATTAGAGGACATGTATATTCTAGTTTACAGACTAATCAAGATGACATGAAGTTGTATACTAGATACATCTTCAGTTTGAATAGAGGTGCAGTGAGTTGGGAGAGCTCAAAGCAAGGTGTGGTCGTAGATTCTACAACAGAGTCCCAGTATATCACAGCTTCTGAGGAATCTAAATAAGCAATATGGATGCTAAGATTCATCTAAGAGCTGGATGAAGTACCTATAAGTAAATATCCTATCACACTCTATTGTGATAATACTGCAGTGGTGGCACTTTCAAAAGAGGCAAGGTCACATCAGCGGACAAAGCACATACTTAGGAAGTATAATCTCTTGAGGTATTTTTCTTAGAGAGGTGAAGTTGTAGTGAACAATATTTCCATGGAAGACAACGTGGTGGACCCCTTGACTAAATCCTTGACTCAACAGAAACATGATCATCATGTGAGGTCTAGTGGACTAAAAGTCATAGGCAGTTGGCTCTAGTCCAAGTGGGAGTTTGTTAGAGTTGGTTTTTTGAGAACCAACTGTTTTTAATTTTATTACGTGAATGTACACTTATTATATATTGTTCATTGTTCTATATGACTATAATATAATAATGCCCTGGAATATTGGTTGCATTAATAAGGTCATGGTAGATCCCTGCTATGATGAGAACCTTGAAATGCTGTAACAACATTCTTAAATAAAGTTCTATGGTTGGATGACATACTATGATAGGGCACATAGTATACAAACCATCATATGTGAGTACTCATAAGAAGACGATACTCTCTCTCCTGGAGTTCACACTTGGTTATCTCCAAGATGGGAGATTATGAGAACAGACCCGCCCATAGTAATTATGCATGCCTTGGTGTCATCAGACATTACTATCTACGAGCCTGTTCTCATAATCTCCCATCTTGGAGATTATTATTGGCGGGAAGTAGGGTACATTGGGTGAATAATTAATGACATGTTGTTAATGGATAAGTTGAGGAAGGATTTGTCCTTCCATAGTTATAGAAGTAGATATCTTGGGTCCTTTGATTGAAATAAAACTGTCACTCAAATTCCATGGCCATGGTGTAACGATGAGTTTATTTATGGAAGTCAAAGAATGATAGATCAAGCATATAGGTTTATGAAAATTCCATGAAACCTGCTTGATGATATATTGATATAATGGGATTAAATTACATGGTAAGCATTCATATGAGGTGACACGTCAATACGGCGTCAACTTCTTTCTCTTGGGTGCCTTGACCCGTTGCTAGACAGTAATCTTGGACTTTAGGCAAGCCTTCTTAATGACAATGAGAAAGAGGCCTAGAGGTTCACACACTAAGTGTATCCACGTATCTCAATTAGAATAAAGATTATTCTCGTATGTGGTTTAATAATTATTCAAGGAAGCATAAATCATTTTAATGTTAGAGGAAGAATAAAATGAAAACAAGTACACACCTTGTATTAATGATTACACACCGTTTCGTTTTTATTTTGGAAAGGAAATGAAATAAAGTACTTGCTGTGTATTAATGATTATACGCAATGTAGTTTTATGAAAAAACAAGTACACTCCATGTATTAATGATTACACTCCGTGTAGTTTTTCCAGTCGGGATTTTGAAGAAATAATATTGTTTTATAAAATGATATTTATTATAATCAGTGTGGGAACATGTAAAGGAATTAATGATTCGACATGAGAATTTTCAATAAGAGTTAATGAAATAAATAAAATGTGTAACGTGTTTATTTATTGTCATAACTCTATAACCTGAAACCCGATTATAAATATCCTCACAACCCCAACACTTTTCCTTAATCGCTGTGCACAACAATTCTGGAGAATTCTCTAAATTCCAAAAGAATTCCTTCCTCCAAGAATGCTCTCAAGACCGAGAGAGATCATCCTCCATCAGATCAACATGATCTAAGGTGGAAAATTCCAGAAAAGGTTTCTCTACGCTAGCACCCGAAGACTCCTTTGGAGACATCCAAAGATACGTGGTGTATGTATGGATCACTTCTAGAGGAATTATACACTTGGCTTCTGCGACGCAACAACGAATCACATCGAAATGTGATTAAAAATATCAATGAAGAAATAGCACCGTAAAAGACACTTCTTTTCAATTAATTAAATTAATTATAATCAACCTGTACCGATCCTTGGTTGTAGTTCTAGGACTATTCTTCTTCTTTGTCAATTTCTGTGATTTGATCCGTGGAGTCTAGCATTTATCGTTATATTGATCTTGAATTGATCATTTTAAATGACAAAAATACAAGTGGGCACATCCATCCACGAGCTTCCGCTGCGCCTGAGACCTTTAGAGTTGGTGTCTTAGAACCAAATTATATGTAATTTGTGATAACCTATAGTCATAGTTTTTGAATATTAATAAACTCCTTATCATATCATGATTCTTATTCAATATAACATGGTATGTGATAATGTCTTAAGAGTAGCCATCACACTTAAAGGTCATAAAAGTTCCCCACTATGATGAGAGCCTATAAGTGTTATGACACTATTCTTAAATATATGTTCTATAGTCATACGATGTCATTTGAGGTACAAAAATGATACAGGATATTAGGGGTGGAGACTTATAGAACTTTGAGGAACCTTTTCATGGTGTATACCCTTGGTAATATCTAATGCAATATATTATGATAATGAGACCCTCTAGTAGGAAATCCATATTTATATGTGTCATTGTATGTTCATATTTGTAGATGTGTGCATTGATCCTTATACTTTAATATTATTATTAATGACTATTATGAGTCACACACTTTTATGTATTGATGAAAAACGTGATGACATATGTTCGCGGTGAGGTATGATATGTTGGGTGCATCCCGAGTAATATTTCATTAATGAATAACGTGAGAAATGATTTTCCCCATATGTTATTTAATGGAAGTTGATATCTTAATAACTTTGATGGAAATGATATAGCCTAAATAAATCCATGTAAATGGTGTTCTATATTAAAGTTAAATTTCTAGGAAGTCAAAGAAAGAGACATCGAGCACATAGAATGATGGCAACAACATGAAACCTACTTGATTATAGATATCATGATAAAGGGGGTATATTACACAGTAAGAGTTTCTATGAGACTTTATATCATTACGACATTAAATTATTTCTCTATGGGTTCCTTGGAATGTTTCTAGATGCTAACCTTGGACTTTAAGATACTTTGGCTAATTCCACAGAGAAAGAGGCCAAGATAGTCACACACTAAATATATCAAAAATCACAGTTAAATAATATATTATTATTTATTATTTAACAAGTTGAATAAATATTATTCCTGCATGTGGTTTAATAATTATGAATGTTTTCTTGATCATATTAATTCCATCACTAGTTATTCGAGATAATATAATGTGACGAAAATATTTAATAAATATTTATTTTAGTTTTATAAAATATAATATTTATTTATTTATTAGTGAATAATGAAATGATATTTATTTATTAAATAAATAATCATTATTCTAGGCTTGATAAATATTGTGGAGGAATGGCAGACCGAGTTTAAAAGTTTGGTGAGAAATAAAATATATTGAAAATTATTTGATTAAATAATTTTTAATTTAATTCTCAAGTTAAGTACATGTCAAAGAAATAATAATAATATAATTATTTTAGACCTAGGGTTCCATAAAATATTAAATAAATATTAAAGGGTACTTGTGAAAATATTTATTTCTAAACCCTAGCGGTATTTAAACCCAATTATATTATTTTTCCAAGAGTACCAATTCATTTTGTGTTGTGTGCAATGATAGCTAGAGAGAATCCTATAAAGACTTAGAGAGCTCCCTCTCCTAGAACGATATCAAGAATGGAGAGAGTTCATCCTCCAACTCCCACTCTCAAGTCTAGAGAGATTAAGGATAATTCTTTGGAAGTGATTCTCATGACGATCAAAGGAGAACATCATAAGCGATAGGATATACCATGCTAGCACCTGGAGACTCCTATGGTGACGTTCAGAGATTAGTGGAACACATGTTGATCATTGCTAGAGGGAATCTACTCTTGATTCCACCAATGAAATGAAGGTAAAATGAAGATCTGTTATCAGATACATCAATGAAGAAAGAATTCACATATGGTAATTATTTTATGTGATGATCCTACATCTGGTTTCAGTGTTTTATCAATTGTCTATTTTTGTTGATTCAATTCCATTGATCATAGAATTTATCATTGTATAGATCTCAGATTGATCATCAATCATGACAAAAAGGAAATTTTGGCATGACACATGATTCCACTGTGCCTATAACCTTCAAGTGGTATCAAAGGGATCACATAATTTTTTATAACTATTTAAAGATCATTGATTGATTTATGAAATTTTAATTTAGTTTTCAATTCAAGTTTAATTTTTCATTTAACTTTAATTGAGAAATATAATTCTTCCTCTTTAGTTTCTCATAGATCTAATTAATTAGATTAATTTTATAAATATAATAAAATCAAAGATCTCATCCAGAGGTGATGAGGATTCTAGAAAGATAACCTAATAATACACACCCTGTAATTGGAGTTACACATTGTGTACTAGTGTTCAATACACTAGGAATTAATTTGAATCATGTGCATTGAATACACATGGTGAATTTAATTTCTTACACTACATGTTGAAGGTCCAACCTTGCACATGGGCAGTCGAAGTACACACTATGTACCCTCATATATGAAGTTTAGTCCTTTAAGTCATAGATGGAATGTGTATTTCTACACATGATCTACCTAAATGGTGATTGTGTAACTCATAGACCACACCCCATGTACTCAATTTTTTTTGAGGAACAGTTTACACACTGAGTCCCTAGGTGCGTTCCTCCGATAGAAGGTGAGATTCATACATGCTGTGTAACTCACCTATACATTCCATGCACTTATACCAAATTACACAGAATTAAAATTAATTTGTTATAATGTGTAAACCTTATCGACATGTGCTTGAATGTGGTCATTAAGTTGATAGGACACGCTATGTGATGGGTTTTAATGTATATATATATATATATAAATGTTTAATTAATTTCTACATAATTTTCAGATCTTCATATCATGTATGAGTCGTATTAAAGTTGTTACTCTACGTGGATTGACTAATAACACATGATCAAAAAAATCATGTAATTTGTGTAATTATTAAGTTTATTTTACATGTCATGAAAGTATGTGATAAGACATGTATACCATATGCCACAAGAGTAAACAATATATGAGTATAATACATTTTAGGTAGATTCATACAAGTATTCACTATGTTGAATCTAATTTAAATTTATATACACAGTTAATTTTAAATAAATTTATTTAATTGTTTTAAAATTACGATGGATGAGAATCTCAAGGAAATTTTGATAAGAATTAAGAAAAAATAATTGATTAATTAAATAATACAATTAATTTATTGGAGTACGATTTGTCTTAAATAAGAATGATTAAGAATTGACTGATTGTTTTATAAAATGGGTAATTCATTGCATGAATGTGGATGATTTTAGGATCCTGAACTTCCTATAGGTACATTCTTGTTAATGTTTTTGGTTTAAATACCTTTAAGATAGTTAATGAATTTTTTTCAAAGTCTATGCTGATTCTTTAGGGAGTTTCGGGTGTTTGGGCATGAAATAAGGGAGAAGGGGGCCATACAGTGGATGTTTCATAGTTGGTGCAATGTTAGTAGTAACCATGTTTCCTAACTGTGCTTTCCTAGAGAAAGGGTGCATGGTTTGAATAAAACATTCAAGGGGAAGGAAAAACCATGTTGGCTTAGACAGAGCCATCTTGTATAATCATCGCACAATTTTTCAAACCCTGTGGGATTCCTAGGAAACCATGTGGCCTGAACCCCTCTTATAAAGAGGGTGAAGATGGTTGGGATATGGTTTGGACAACCATGCTGCCAAACCATTCCCCCCTTAAAAGTGGGATTTTACCATTTTTATATCTCTGACATTAAGTGTTCTAAATAAGGATTCTCTTATATTCTTCCCATACATCCCTAGTGATGAACCAAAACACCCCAATATTCCCAAGTACTGTTCTCCCTCATTTCTAATCCATTTAGTGTGTCATTGGTTGAAAATCAAAGATATGGGTGAGTCTAACACTCCTCTTTGATTTTTTTTTTCAGATTAGGGATTGTGTAGTTTCTCTTATTATTCCAAATCCCTAAAAACCTAATTATTTTAGTGGATATTAGGTTAGGGATTCAAAAGGGTGTTCGAATCTGAATCAAAGGCTAGGGTTAAGAGATCATTCATCTTCAGAACCAAGGTAGGTAGTCTATAAGTTATATATGATAGTCTTTATGTTTGGTTTATGTGTATGTTGTCATGAAATTGTTCCTTGTTGTTGTTCATTTTTATTATTTTAGTAAAATTTGGTAAATTGGGTGACTAAATGATGAATTAAATCCTTCATGATCCCTGTGGGATTCATTGAGGTAGTTTTTGATTGGGTTAAGGGCCACCCATAGGTTGTACCACTTCTTGAATATGGAAATTGAAATGATACATGTATAATGGTATTGTTATGACATAGATCCCATAATGAATGTGTTGAAATGTCATCTCATGTTATGGTATGAAACTAATTTTAATTGTGTTTGGTTGTTAACTTGGGATAAGGGGTTGTTTGGTATGATGATAAATGGGTTAAATGATTTATGAATTCTAAATGATAAACTTTGTTGATTGGATGAGTAATTTAAAGGATAAATGGGTAAAATGGGCTAAGGGATGTAAATTAAAATGGGTATATGGAATAATGAATAATGGTATCTTATGTGTTGAATGAAATTTTGTGGAAAATAATGAATTTACCAAACAATTATGGATTATGTTGGAAATTTTTATGGTTAAATAAGTATGTACACATGTAATGGCAGTTTGGGGGGTATTGACTTGAGTATATACACCCATGGGTTGGGTTGGAATGAGGCTCTAAACCCCATCCATAGAATGCACAGGTTAGGGAGTCTGATTGATGCTCTATTCCCCTAACAGTTGCATTGGATGAGATTACTAGGACTAAGTATCCTAGGTAAGTGTGATGTAATGGGATGAGACAACCTGGACTAAGGCTCCAAGGTAAGTGTGTTGTAATTGTTTGTGAAATGATTTCCCTAGTGAGATATGAAACTTGACTTATCCTCTTATGCATAGAATTTGACCAGAATAATTTGTAGATAAATTGATGAAAATTCCTAACTTATTGAATGAATGATGAAAATGGTTTAAGTTATTATTGCTAACTAATGGAACCTAGTTAATTTCTTGTTTACTTTGTTATTTATTTTAGTACATGAATCCACTATCTTTTAAGACAATATATTTTGTAGAAACCATTGGTATTAGACTACTGAGTTATACTCACACCCTACTTGGACCACCATTGGGTACTCGAGAAAACTTCATGCTTGTATGTCAGGATAAGGTAAATTTCTCTATGCTAGACGGTTGATTTGGGTATGAGATGTGCATGGAGGGGACCAAAATTGGTGTCATAACCCATTTAAGGATTTTTTGTTATCTTTATTTTGGGTTTCCCTTACTCTTGGAATTGTATGAAATTACATGGCATGTTTACTATTTGGTTGTGGGATTGTACCCAGTTTTGGGAAGTGGTTTGTAATACATGTTTATTATTTGTGTTTATTTTTGTTTCCATTATTTTTTGATTTATTTGTTGTGGATTACTTTTATAAAGAGGTTACAGTCTCCCCACATGATCTATTAGACCCTTTCTACTAGTCAGTAGCCTTTTATGTATGGGATGGTGCTCCTGAGGTTATGTGGAGACCCGACTCGGGGCACCAATTTAGTGGAATCCAGGTTGGGGATGTTACAAAGTGGTATCAGAAGGGTTTTATTTTATATTTTCTTATTATTTAGGGATTATATACGGTAGAACAGTATATTATGGGTATTGGCAATGAGCTCATTCATGGGAATATCTTACCCATGTATGAGGGAAAACCTAAGTACCTAAGGTGGGATTATTGTTTTTGATGTGCGTTGATATGTTTTGATGATATTTCACCATTAGGTGATGTAATTTTTGTGTGATTTGACTATTCTATTATAATTTTCTCATAGATTAAGGGTACGAGGTCATGCATTCATGCATAATTTTAGGAACTTAGGGATACAGGTGGCATTTATCATGGTAGGCACATATGGGGAAAATGTGTGACACATGAGCAATAAAATGCATTTATTTTTCGTTGAAAATTTGAATGAAGTGGTGTTTACTAAAGATAATGAAAATGGGTAAATATAAGTAATTTAAAATAATGGTTAAAGAAAAAGGGCCCAATGAAAGGATAAAATGGGTTAAAATTTGGTTGTGATAAGTTGTAAAGATTAGAAGATTCCTAGAAGAGAAAGATTTATGCCGTGGAAGTGAAAACAGTTATCAAGGGTGTTTAATGAAAATTATTGTGGTTGTGTGAGTTGGTTTAACCTAGGTTAACCATGACCCATTTTAGGGATGGATAAGGGTAATAATATAGATGCTACTATGTTCATTGGGGATAGTGTTTTCAAAATGGGTTGTGTATGTCTAGTGGAGAGCCTTCTTTTGTGAAAACTATGGATGTTTAATGTTATGTGTTCTAAGATGTGTGTTTGACAATATAGAGAAATTTCACTAATATAACATGTTTTTGTTGGGTGAAAAGAGTAAATCATTAAGAATGTTCCTCCAGAAGTGGAGAAATAAACCTCAGTGATTCAGGCTAATATAGTAGAGGATTAGTTCCATAAGAACTTCACTCATTTTATACTGATGATGGAATGTGACCCATGGAATGTTTTGCTGAGTATTTTTAAATTGACTAGGGAATTTAACCTAAAACACCCTCAAACTTTTTCTAGAGAGGGTGGACCTTGTGGTAGTCAAGTTCTGAATATATTCTATCTAAATGATTCTTGATCACTGAGAGACTCTTCAAGATAAGAGAGTCAAGTTGGTGTCTTACATGCTTTGAAGGAAGGAAAAGCAGCAGTGGGATATTTTGGTTCATACTAAGAAGATAGTGGGTATGTAGTTGAAGGGTTTATAGGAATATTTTCTAGAAAATTTCTATCGATATACCTTGAGGTAGTATAAGTATATAGAGTTTATGTGTTTGACTTAGGGGACAATGGTAGTGATGGATTATACTGGCCTCTTCACTATCCTGAAATGATTTGTTCTAGTGTTGTAATGAGATGAGGAAACTATGGTGAGATAGTTCTAGGATGGACTTAGACATGATATCAAGTCACAGGTGAATATATACTTCTTAAAGAGGTTTTTTGAATTGGTGGATCATTCCCTTATTTCAAAATGAAACCTCAAGGAGGATTCTGATGGTGGAAATTAATTTCTAGTGGGGTAATCCACTGGTGTGGCTTATGATGGTAGGAAATGCCACTTTGAGAGTTTTCTCAAGGGTGGTGGAAAATAGAGTAATCATAAATGAGAGCTAGAATCTAAAGGTAGTGATCGAGATTTTTTCTATCAGTGCTGTAGGTCAGGACACATGAAAGGTCAGTGTCCCTGAACACCAGTTGAGTGCCTAGTGTGTGTAATAATGAGTCATGTGCATAGGTTATATAGGAACCCTAAGTAGTTGGGTGATGATAGAGGTCCAAGGCTAGTGTAGAGTGTAGGAAGGGGGTCAGTTACTCCATATCAGAAAAGAAGTTGGACCTCTACTGACCGTAATAGTTGGGGTAGTGGATGTGGTGCTCTCGGATAGGGATGTACTCACCCTCAGGGTAGTACAACACCAAAAAACTCAGAATAGAGCTTAGGGTAGAGGGATAAGTTATATTCATGAAGTTCAACCTACATCTAGAGGTGGTGAGGCTAGAACATCGCATTTTGAGGTAGTATTCTTGTACCTTCCATTATTTATAATGCTTTATTTGATATAGGTGCCCTAAATTATTTTATATTTTCCCAATTTGTGAGTGTGTTGGTATTTTTGGTGGAGTATATGTGTGGGTTTATGTCAATTGATGCACCATTAGGGGTGCAAGAAAAAAATATCCAGTAATATAAGGAGTGTACCATTGGGGTTTCTAGGTACTGTTACCTATGGGATTTTCTATGCTAAAGTTGTTGGGTTTTGGTCTAATCTTGGGAATAGATTGTCTAGTGTTATACTAGAACCATATTGTCTGTTACCGCAGTATGGTAACGTTCACGTCCCTGGAAGGAAATAATAATGTTCACCATAGAGAATGGGATATCTGAGTTGGTTGTGAAGGTCCATCAGTAGTTGGATGAACTCACAACCGATGTGGCTTGTCTATTGCTTGATGATGAGGGATTATATAAGCTCATATTTTCTCCTATGGTGGATCTATTTCAGGATTTTTTTCCTGAGGACTTCTCAAGGATCCCAACCAAGAGATATGTCAAGTTCATGATATAATTTATTCTCGGAGTAGAACCAGTTTCTATTATGCCCCATAAAATAGATCCAACATACCTCTAGGAACTTAAAACTCAGTTGGAGGAATTGGAGAATAACAGGATTATTTCTCTGAGCACATCACCTTGGGGATCACCATTTTTGTTTACCAATAAGGATGATGGGACATTATGGTTATGTATTTATTACCAAAGTTTGAATCAAATGATGGTTAAAAATAGACACCTTCTTTTGTGAATTGATGATATTTTCAACTAGTTGTAAGGCACTTCAGTGTTATCCAAAATTGATTTGAGATTAGAGTATAATTAGTTAAGGGTGAGACCTTATGATATACTTTAGACTACTTTCAGGAGCTAGTATAGGTTGTATGAGTTTTTCATGATTCCATTTGGATTGACTAACTCTACTGTAGTGTTTATGACCCAAATGAATCGAATATTTCACCCATAACTAGACCATTTTGAAGTTGTTTTTGTAGATGATATCTTAGTGTAATCCAAAACTCATTAAGATCGTGACAAACATCTTGACATCATACCAAGTATACTAAGAGATAATAGGATAAACACCAAGATATCCAAGTGACATTTTTTGATTGAAAAGTTACATTTCTTAGGTCACATCATCTCTAAGGAAGGTGTGTTGGTGGACCCAGATAAAGTGCAGGATGTTGTATCTTGGGATCAACAAAATAAAGTTTTTTGTAACCAAAGTTTTATGGGTTTAACAAGATATTAAAGAAGGTTCATCTAAGATTTATCCCATTTGGAAGCACCAATTTTAGGTTTAACTAAGAAGGGAATCAAGTTTGAATGGTATGGGGCATGTGAGAATGCCTTCCAGGATTTGAAGAAGTGGCTAACTACTACACCAATTTTGATCCTACCCAAGCTGAGTAAGGAGTATAACATGTTTGGTGATGCATACAATGTCGGGATTGGGGCTGTGCTGATGTATAATGACCAAGTTGTGGTGTATGGGTCATGGAAGTTAAGGCCTCATGAACTGAACTACCCTACGCATGATCTTGAGTTGGATATGGTGGTTTATACCTTATAGTGTTGAAAGAATCATTTATTAGGAGAATTATTTACTAAGTATACCAATCATAAAAGTCTTTAGTATATATTCTCCCAATGTGATTTTAGTATTTGGTAGTGAATATGGGTTGAGTACATGCATTCCTTTGATTTTGATTTGGCTTATATGTCAGGAAAAGGAAACAAAATTGTGGATACTTTGAGTCAGAAGTCTCATAATCAGGTAGTTCAGGAATTTAATTCTATGTGGAGGATGATGGTGTTGTTTTTTTAAATTCACCTACAGTTTTGGACAGACAAGGGAAGATGAACCTTTCATCCTTGGTAGTTTATTCCACGATTTTGATCTAGATCAAGGAAATGCAGTATGAGGATCTAAAGTGTTTGGCCCTAGGGGAAAGTATTGAAGGTGGGGAGTCACCTTCGAGTTGGAATTTTGGCGATGATGAGATAATTTATGTTTGTGGCCATGTTGTTATGCCATAATATATTTATAAATAGTTGATATGTGTGTTCCATGCCTCAAAGTGGGTAATATACCTTGGTTTATCCAAAATGTATCATGATCTTCATAGACAATATTGGTGGCCAGGGATGAAGAAAGAGGTTGCATGTTTCGTGACACGATGCTATACCTGTAAGTTGGTGAAGGTTGAGAATTAGTGACCAGGTGGTTTATTACACAATTTTCCCATTCCATAATGGAAATGGGATAACATGACAATGGATTTAGTAGTGGGTCAATCATGAACACCTCAAAATAATTATGAAATCTTTGAGGTTGTGGATCAGTTGAATAAGGTGGAATATTTCTTACTGATTCAAGTGACCTTCACCATTTACAAGTTGGGTGAGTTGTATGTTCAAGATATAGTGTGGTTTCATGAGGTTCTATAGACTATAGTTTCAGATCATGATCTATGTTTTACTTTGTACTTCTATTAGGGGTTATATAAGGTGCTTTGTACCCATTCATTTTTGAGTATGGATTTCCACCCAAAGACGTAAACACAATCATAAGGGGAGGGAGAAGACTTATGTGAATTAATAAGGTGTAAACATTAGGATGTAATTATTAGGGATAGGGGTAATTTTATCCTAACATAGGTTTATAAATAATAAATCACACACCTTGTTATTTTACATGGATATGGATCTCATAAAAAGAAATTAATTCATATAAAACACACCACTATAAGAAGTTTAATGGTCATGTTGGATGGACCATATATCTTTTAGTTTGCCATCATGTGAAATGAACTCATATACCATCTAGTTTTAAGGTTATACAATGAAGACCTTTTTTGAAAAAGGATTCATATGGATCTATCTTATGCTAAAATTGAAATGGATTTTTCATAGTGTTGGGATATTGATGAAAACCCACCACGAATTAATGAATTATCAACCACCATGATGAAGTGAGAGTTTTATGGGAATAAAATTAATATATGGGTCTAAAAAAATAGTATAGATATCACTACATATCCTGAAATAACATGAATCAAGACACATAGAGTTCATGATATATGATACTTTTATCCTAGTGTAGGGTCATTGGAGAGAATATAGTGTGAATTAAATAAACCCATGAAATAATGATTCTTACATAGATCTAGCTTGTAAGTAAGGTATTTAGATCGTATAGAATAGACCGCTCCTTATTGTTTAAGGTCTTGTAGGATGGAATATATGTCATGTAATTTAATGCCATGTTAAAAGGCCTCAGGTGTCATGTATTTTAAGTTATATTACTAGGACCTTAGATTATTATAGTTTAAGGTTGGGTGAATATGACCATCATGTCTTACAGTTTATGGTCATATGACTAGGACTATCTTCAAGCAGTTGAGAGTCTCAAAAAATGGGCTTCTATGTCCCCAATAAGAATTTATATAAATTATTTTTTGATAAATATTGAATTGGTTATAGGAATGATATGTTTACATCCATTATAATCAGAGATAATTCTCTATTAGAGTAGACCATATGTATGAAATATAGTCCTTTCCATTTCTTCTCATGATTTAGAGGTTTATTCCTAGGTATCATAAGAGTTCTTAGGGACAATAATATTTCTCATTGTAAATATTAGTAGATTCATAACTTCTTATTGAATACTCTAGGAGAAAGTTTTTATGAATATCAATAGTGTTAATTTTCCATAAACTCTTTTCATTGAGTCACTTAAATTCATCAAGTTAGATACAAGGATTCTCATAATTAGAAAACTAATCAAAAAATAGAGATGTAAAGTGAGGATCATAGAAATTTTATTGGTAGGATTACCTCTATCTCATATAAAATCAAGTATGTTTTCACCTATATATAAGTAAAAGTTGTGGTGTAATAATACAAAAAATAATTTAGGATTTTATCTTGACAATACTTATTTTCTTTATCCACCATCTTATGAAGGATATTAGACAAAGTTTTATTAAAGAACTCTATCTATTTATTTTTCATTACATGATAGAAGGATGAGTGATTAGATATAATATTATACTCTTGATATAGCCTCTTCAATTTGGAATCTTATAAATTTTTATTACTTTCCATCAATATTGTGTGGGGGACCCCAAATTTGGAAATTATATTGGAATTCATGATATTGATGATATATTCTATTTTAAATTCCTTTAAGGGTACACATTTTTCCCATTTGGAGAAGAAATTAGTGGTAGTAAGGATGAAATTGAATGAACTAGATAGGATGGAGGGTATATACCCATGAAATATATTCACCATATAAAAAATGAACAAGATTATTTATAATTGTAATAGAATATAGGTTTTGATCAATAAATTTGGTATGTATATAGATAATAATTAATTTCTTCATGAAATCCATACAGTCTTGCTTCATTGATGGCTAGAAGTATCGAAGACTTTTGATTTGGTGGGAGAACCTGGATCCTGATTGGTGATTACCAAAGGAACCATTATGGAATTCCTATATAATGTTGAGGGTCTATCCTATTTCAATTCTTAGTAGGTGGATTATATCAAAGCCTCATTTGTGAAGGATCTTCTAAGAATTTGGTTTGTTATAAAGGATAAAGTTTACTATGCACCACTAGATATATTTATTCTTAGATTGATCCAGTGGTAAAATCCCATTTTGAAAGTACATCACTATGGGAGAATTTCATCCAATTGTGGAATCAATTAGTGAGGGAAAATACACGCCTTCTTCATTGGTGGAAATTATTTCATTGATTTCTTCCTTATATTTTCTGGTAAATAGAAAGACCACCCTAAGATGTGTTATATGAATGACCATATCATACTAGTATGGTTCTTCCTAGTTTGTAGAAATATTTTTTAATAAATATTCTTGGAAATTTTATGAATTCCTGAAACAAGATAGTTTTTTGTATGATGGAAATTCATCCATCTTCCCTCATACATAATCAAGTAAGGGAATAAACTATTCCTTCTTAGTGGAATAATAATCATTGATTTGTTTGATCACCAACTCCAAATCACCCCTAATATTTAGTTAGTTAAATAGTATTTACATGTACAATTTTAATTCTGAAGTGAATCTCTAGGATTACACCTCATTATTAGTACATCCCTTTGATAATAAGGATTAAGTAAAAAACTACTTTTGCTAGAGATATGAACATATTCAATATTCAGTCCCTATTGAGATTTAAATTTTCTATCCTTATACCTATCAGGACTATAGAGGAACCATAAAAGTACATATCCCATGTTTTAGAAATTTCATAAATGGAAAAGTCTTCTTTATTGGGGAGTTCCATGTCCAATGGTGACCCCTCCAGGATAGGGTTCACTATGAAGAAATATGTTAATACAGTCCCCTTGACCACATTTTGAGAGTTGATCTAGATATAAAATTACTACGGAATGAATACCCATTACACTAGACTCTTAGATGATATAAAATAACTGAGGATATATTTGAGTGAGTGAACATGAGAGACCAGGTGGAATATGTGGTGCTGTAAATAATCTCTCAGCTTTTTGAAAAATAAAACCAAATAAAAGAGTCTCCTCTGGATATTATAATATCATGTATCAGTATCCAAAATTATCCTATAAATATAATAGAGACTATTCTTCTTACTTATATCATTATTATGATTAAGGGGTAACTATGTGATCATTATAAGGTTAGAAAATAAAGGATGAGGGGATTCCCTTCTACATGTGACATCAAGATTGGTGGGTATAAAAGGTGCTATTTGAGATCTTAGAAGGATGTATGTTAGTCCTTATCCCATTTTTAGGTGATCTCTTTATTCACCAATTTGGTAAATAGACAACACTTGTCGTTAATATTGGTTATGAATTGATTGATGTATCTAATCAATCCTTTAAGTCGTATGAATTCCATGAGGTTTTGAGGATGTGAAATTCTAAGTATCTCCTTGGACTTTTTGGGGTCAACCTTAAGGCCAGGATGGAATACAATAAATGGGAGGATTTTACTTAATTTTACCTCAAAAGAACATTATAATTGGTTTATTTTTCATGTTTTATTGACGTAACCTTTTAAAAACTTCCTCAAGGTCAGCAAGGTGATCCCAACTTTTTTATTATTTGACCACCAAATTATCCATCTAGAATTTCATGGTCTTAACCAGAAATGACTTGAAAATATGGTACATGAAATATTGGTAGGTATCTCTAGAATTCTTCAAGAAAATGGTAATTACTTAATAACATTATACCACTTGGGGTTCCTAAAATACAACGTCCTCCTCATATTCAAGGGACATTTGAATATTTTTATAACCATAATACACTTTAAAATAGGAAAGGAACATAAATATATTTTGTGTATTGATAAAAATCCCATGACCAATACTGAGGAATCATCTATCAGACAATGGTGATTGAGACCCCTAAAATCAATGTAATTCCTTATTTTACCACTCATTTTCTTGATGGGGACAATTATGTTTAGCCAAATTCATCACTAAGCATAAAAAATAATGTTTTCTTTGATAAATTTATCAAATTTATCTTACAAATTGGTGGAATGGGTGACATTTTTTTCTCCATTAAATTTATTTTTAGCCTTGGTGGTTTTCTAGAAAACCCAAATGATGGGTATTTACTTGATTTTATAAACCAAGAATTTATTAATAATTTTATGAGAAAACATCTCAGTGTTTCTCTAATAAAGAGATGTATTTATCCAATTATTTTGGAGTAATTGAGGAACTAGAAAGTGTAGGTCACTGATCTTCCCTCATACTCAAACTCACCTATCTAAGCCCATTAATGGTGGTTGAGACACATTACTCTAATATTGGAGGATTATACTTGATTCTATCAAATTCCTCTTCACTATTGTTGGGAGAAAGGATGGTCTTGAACCTTGAGATCTAAGATATGATATGATAGAATTATTGCTTCCATCAGGATCACATTGTTCTTCAAAATGGTTGGGTATATACAGTGTAGAATACACAATGATAATGTAAAAAAAAGTTCTGAAACCACATGTTCCTATTCCAGGATTCAACCCAAACCAATCAAAGATACCTAGTTGTGTTTATTGAATTATAGTAAAACCTATATTCAAGTAAAGGTGTTCAAGGGTAAGAATAATCTATATGGATCACATGGAGGGTTTTTCCTCTATTAGTGGAGGTTTCTCAATGGAAGCATCTACTTGACCATCATATGAGAGGAAAGTAACTGTATGTTTTATATTAATGGATAATGTGACCTAATAACTCCCTATATCTATATTTGTCACCTCAATTAGTTTTATAGGAAGTATGAAATATTATTAAGTCCACTTTATCGATATATATGGGTGATTTATAATATTTTAGGGGTATAAATATAGATGTAGTTATTCATAATATTCTAATTGAACTCCCTTTTATAATACCTCAAATCTATGTACTTATATTAACAATTTTCAAAAGGGGATTTATCATCATACAATACCCTGAATTTCCCATAATAAATGTATTTCAAGCACTAGTGATATGAAGAGAATATAAATTTATGTATATAAAGACAATTCTTTCCCAAAAAATCATTAAATGTTATGTCGTAATGGGCCACCATGATTTAGAGTTAGAAATGGGATCACTAAATTGGGTTCCATACTTAATTCATTTAAGAGGAATCTGCTTATTTTTTTCATACCCTTGGATTGATATGTTGAAGGGAGGAAATTTGACTTCACAGTGGACTAGATGTTAAAGGATCTAGATAAGGATGGCATCAATTCTAAAACCATTACAAAATAGATCTGGATTAATTTCAATGTCATTAAGATTTTTAGATATAAAAAGTTTGAATATTCCCTTTTATGGTAGTTTCCTAGTATTTTTCTAGGAAATAAATGATTTCATGACATTCAGTGGAGCCATTATTTGTATGATATGTCTCAACTATAGTAACTTCAGTCTTGAACTATTTAAGACTTCAAATTTCCTCAATAAGGGCTTCCTCAAGTTCTTTTGAATGATATATGGCATCAAATATAGAGATACTAGTCATGACAATAGTGGGTTTCTTTAAAATGAAATAATTATGAACTAAGGTCCTATGTTTTCTATCATGAAATTTATCCCTAAACTATATCTTTATAGGGTTAAAAATAACTATATTATTAGATACTTTACTTGGCTATAATTGGAGTTATTATTTCTATCTACAAGTTTATTCTCACTAACTTCCTCTCATCTTAGTGTTGATTGTCTAACTATTTTTCTGGTAATCAGTCCACCAGTGCGATTTAATTGGAGTGAGCCTTTGAAGATTCAAAATCAAAATGACATTTATACTGGTATCATTTGAGAACCTATAATTGAGTCTTGGATGAATGTAAGGATTCAATGAAAATGGGACTTGGATTTTAGGGTCGACTATGACTTTTTCCTCCCCATCCTCTATGACCTCCTTTTTTATTATTGAAAGAGAAATATGGTTCAAAAGTTCCTCATTGGTGAGAGGGTCTATCTAGTGGTTGATATATAGATCCATATTGTGAATCCTCATCAAATGAAGTTTTCTCTTGGTGGGATGGTTCCCATCCTCCTAGTAATGGATGAAGGAAATCTAGGAGAGCCTGTACCAACTTGGGTACCAATGAAGGCTCCTCTTCTTATGACTAATTCCACTGTGTTAGTTCTGTTGACCCTTAAAAAATATGATGATTATTATGTCACATCATGTACCATAGGGGGAATTTGGGCTACAACTGATTTATTCAGTCATTCCATAATGAACAAATGATCATAGTTGATCAAATTTTTGATTATCTATTAACCAATTTTCCATGCCCCTATATTTGGGTGTTCTTACCACTTTCCTTATTATGGTAAAGTAGTAGAGATATAGGTCACACATATTGGGGGTTTGACCAACATCATATTCACACTTTTAATCATATTCTAGACCATTTCCTTAAATATAAAACATTACTAGATATTATACTCTAACATCTGATGGAAGGGGTAGTAATTAGGGTGATCATTGAGACTGATTGCATTGGTCCTCATGTTTTTTGGGAATTTAAACAAATTTTCTCTAATATAGTAATAAATATCCCATAAATTACTCTTTTTATATGGAATATACGTTATTATTACCATCTTCTAATTTCTAGAAAATTTTATTCCTTTTCCTATCCAGTTGATGGTTTTTTGTTTATTATTCTATTCAAGATGAGGTACTGCATGATATTAAGTGGGAATAGGGGTTGGAGTTGGAACTAACATTTGTTTAAGTATAAAGGTTGTGGTTTATACTTTAACAAACTACTTACCTTATGTTTATGACATTAGTCGATATTTTTATTTTGAACACTAAATAGAACCTTCTATCCACTTTTTCACCACTACAAGCTCCCAAAATAAAAATGGGGGTATTTCTAGGGAATGAGTGACAACCAAAATTCAACTTGATGATTTTATATACATATATACAAAAACTAATATTTTATAAGTTTCTAATTCAATGAATCAGAAATAATATTACACCTAGAAATGAAGTATGAAACCCTCTCAATTTCTTGTTTTTTTTGAATTAGGAGGTCTAGTGTGGTCATCATTTTTAGAGTGGAGATAAATTTCTAAAGAAACTATTTATAGATATTAAAAATTAGTAATAGATCCTACTATTAAATTTTTATAACAAAAAATGTGGGTCCTTATTGGGTTTTCATGATGTATCTAAAGTTTTACACTTCCTTCTACTCTGGTGTTTCCATAATTGGTGCACATCAGGATGAAAAATGCACGAGGTGACGCTCCAAATACACCATAATATTGAGTATTAGGAATATGAGATTCCAAAAGTTTGATAAAGTAGGATTTAAGTACACATAATCATGATATGTATTCCTCTTTGGGATCACTAGTTCTCATTACCCCTCCATCAATTTCATTTAGTTAAAAAGGGACTCTATGAAATCATGGAGTTCTAGTGGGGATATTTATGGGGATGATGCTCGAGTGGAGGTAGTGGGTGAAAACTGATATGGTAATTTTTTTAGTGCCTACTGTTGATAAATAAATTTTGTTGGCATGTGGTGTCTCTTTTGAAATAGTGGTGGATATTTCCCCAGAGGATTGTATTATTAATAGTCTATAGACACCATGTTTAGATAGACTAGTTGTCTGAGCCCTAAGTTGGTCAAATGAATCGATTCCACTCTTTACAGCCAAGTAGTTTCTTCCTACTTAGAGGGGTCTATTAAAGGATGGATATTAGAACCATCTTGACAGTTATATTTAGTATGTATATTTAATTTAAGTAATTTTATGTAATGTTTCCTTAAATTATCCAACTCTAATTCATACTGGGAAATAATCTCTTTTATAGAAAGAGTTTCAAATTATTTTTGTAGTGGGTGGGCTATGGATACAGATACACCATTCCCTTTATCCTTAATTTAATATTTCCTAATAGGTAATAACTGAATGTTTTTAGGACCTCCTAAATCATGGGTATACCTTTGATTTTATGTGTTCATCCTGACTTTACACGTTTTTATGTTTACCATATTTTAAATGGATTTGTCCTCATTATATTCTTCTACATTGAGGTTATACTTTGTATTGAATTTGGGATTGATGTTAACAACATTCACCAAGAGAAACCATGTAGTTGGAATAAAATAATCATCCTTGTCATAATAGTAAGGGGATTCATCATCCTCTAAATATCCTTTAAATGACAGGTCATAATTCTCTTTGATATCTATTTTCTTAGAAAAATGTTTTGACTTATAGCCCTTATGTGGTTTCACTCTCTCTCTTTAATGCTCCCCCAAAAGTTGTATATAGAAACCAATTTTGATGGATTACCCAATGGATTTCACAAAATCTGCTCTTGAAGTGGGAGATGAATCATGAAGTGGAATAATCCATGAGGGTAATTCTTGTGAAGCTTCTCTAAATCTAGAAAAGGATAACTTCTTTAGAGGTGGGGGAGGTAAAAATTCTCCCAAACCTATGGGTTGTGGATATTTTTCTTTTATACCATCATTTTCATGCCCCACTATGAAATTAATGATTTTAGGGGTAAAAATGCTAATAAAAATACACTTATCCTATAGTTTGGTGATTCTCCTATACCGGCACTAGGATTAAAATCATAGTCATCTTGGACATTTGATCCAAAATACTTACATAAGTTGGATGCAACACCTTTTCTGGGTGAGAGGTGTTCACTCTCAATGGTTTCTCTATAATTTTAGGATTTACTATCCTTAAAGGGGAGGATTGTTTAATCTTATATTTATCCTAATCTAGGAACCTATCAATGGATCACTTCCATTGAGTATGATTTTTCTGGGTTTTTTGGATAAAAGGACTTCATTGGATAGACTAACTAGAATATATAGATACATAACATTAAATTTGGACAAAAGTGATGATGTTGTAAGATTCCTTCCCTGAAAACACTTATAAAATTATAAATATAAATACATATAGAGTTTTATACTCACTCTACCTTATAATACTCACATTAGGTTCAACATTGATGATTTTCTAGTGGATAATCTTTAAACTATGAAGGTAAGTGCATTGGATACATTCATACTGCTTTCCTAATTTTGGATTTCAAGTCATTGAAAGGGAGAATAAGTAATAATGGTTTGAAAACTCACCAAGAACCTTGATATTATAATTTTTATTTCTATATGATAAATATATTGACTTGAAAAAAATGGAGAGTTACCAATAGGTTATATAGAATGTGAGGTATTAATTCCTTTTTCAGTGTCTCTGGAATGTCATACTAGGAGTAGACATGTATAGAACATGATTGGTATTTCATCTTTGTCAAATTCTTTCCACATAGTAATGGATCTCTCTTCATACTTGGTGGGGATATCTTCAACCTAATTAGACTATAAATTTCATTTATTCACTATTTCATTGATAGGAATGGGATCATTCTGAAATAACTCAGTTATATCAAAAGGTGTACAATCTATGGGATACACAAGCAATGAAATTACCTTAGATTTGATGGGGATGAGACTGCTCTGATCATTGATGATGCACTTGGTGTAGTGTTCCTTGATTTCCAAATTTCCTCTAGATACGAGGGTAGCAACATAATACCTTTAGTATGAGGAGGGAATTCATTCCAAGAAAATATGTTATTGTTAGGAAGGTATTTTTAATGAGCACCATGGGGAGGAAATCTATGGTTGATTCTTATTTATCCATTACGAGGAGGACCCTAATTCTTGCAATCCAGTTTTCCATAAGGAGTACATCTAAAACAAATTCCTTGTGAGAACCTCCAGAGTTAGTATCTTAGTTTCTATAGGGAGGGACTCTATGGTTACCTGTTTGTTGGTTGCCTTCATGGGGAGGGCCTCCATGATGTCTATTTTATTTTTTATATAGAGGATTCTTCCAAAATATCCCTATGGGAGTACCTATAGAGTTATTGTAATATTTTCCATATAGATGGATTTCATGTTTACTAATTAATTATGAGTTAGTGAGGGGAGGACTTCATTGTTGGTCAATATTCATACTGCAGGGAGGACCTTTGAAACTTGAGCCCTAATGAGGACCTCCATAGATGATGATCTTGTATTTAATAATTTTAGGGGGATATTCAAGGTTGATAAGTTTGGTGTCATTGGGAGTACCGCCAAAATGTATTCTATATGGAGGAACTATAGAGTTAATGATCATGGTACTCTAGGTAGGACCTTTACAATATATTTTCTATAGAGAACCTCCAAAGTTGTTTATCATTATAATATGGGGAGAAATTTATTGGACATGTAATTTTATAAGGTAATGGACCTAATACAGGATTAAGTATGTAACCTAATGATCCATCTATCTAGTTTCTCTTGATTATGTGATTAGGTTCAGAGCCTCAATCATGATCAGGTCCACATAATGTGGACAACAACCTTAATGATTAAACACCATATTGGGTGGTTCCTTGGTTGTTTTCAATATATATTAATGATCTTTATGGGTGTGAATAGGGAAAATAATTTAAACCTACACCCAAGATTTAGTATCTATATTCCCCTAGTGATCCCTCCTATTGGGTGTCCAGGTTTTGAAAAATAGGGTCAGGGTTTCAAAGGTTTCTTCCTAATCACATTCTTGATATAACAATTTTGTGTGGATCTTATGATAATAGTGATTAGAGGAAGCCCTCCAGAGAATAAACCAAGTAGTAGTAGTTATGTGGTTAATGCACTTCCTCACTTCCTTGAGATAAAAGAGATTATTATTATTTCACTCTAGTGATAGACTCATAGAGTGGTTTGAAATGGCCATAGGGGACTCTTGCTTCTTTCTAGCCTACTGTTAGTGAGATGAAATATAATGTTTTATCTTTTAAAGGATATCAATTTCTATATCCTTAGTCGATATGGATCCATTGAGGTGATACTCACATTTTATTTCATTTCCCACCTGACGCTAGAGGTTTTGTCTTTGTGAAAACATCTATCAAGGGTTTGGGGCCGTAGTAGTCTTGGTGGTGGTTGTGTATATCTTATGTATCATATGGTGGTGCATGGTTTCCTAAGGTGCCCCAAAAATTCTTCCAATCTATCCAAGAATTTTGACATGAAATGATGCATTCAATGATTCCATTTGGATGTAACTGGAGGTCCTAAAATGGATAATCACAAACAATGAACCTGTCTGTGTAATGTCACAATGAAAAGTTCTTGGTTAATTAGTCTCTTTCATGGGTAAAGGATTTCATATTAGTTTTACTATTCTCATTTCTTTTTATATTCCACAATCACTGTTTATGTGTTTATATGAACACATTCTTTCCAAAGGTTAGAAATTATTTGGATATTCTAATGAATCTTCAAATTGTGCATTGTTCAAGAGGATGGGGAGTTATATCATCCCTTAAGAGGTATTATTACCTATTCTAGCTCCCTCTTATAGATTTGATAAATATTCATGAAATCCTTCCTAGTAAAAATACTAGTAACCTTGGTTGTAATATTGATTAATTTTAACCATTCATTAATTTTAACATATATATTTATCAATGGTTCTCTATCTTTCCCTTATTGGTTGATTACACTATGGTTTAAGACTACATTGTCTGACACTATAGAATTGATTGCTATGTATGGAGGTAGTAGGTGTTCTAGAGTTGGTATTAGGCCCATGATAGGGGTTTTCTTTATATCCCTATGAAGGGAATCAACACCCATGCAATTTAGTGTCGATTAAGAAGACATAGCATACCTTTTAAGGTATTATAAAAAGGACTATTATGATTACTTTTAAGGTCATGAATCCATGAAAAAATAAATTTCCTTTTAAGGTCATGTGTCCAAAACCATTGATCTATTGAAATTTTAGACCATATTATTAGGACATTTTCTGATCAGTATAACATCATGTGAAATTTACTACTAGGTGAAAGGTACCTAACAAGGGTTTTTGTGGGAATTATGAACGAGAATCCATTTATAGATTAACCTGACAGATGATTCAGGTGATGGTAGGTTGGGTCCTACAATAGGATGGAGTCCCAAGATATATATAGACAACTCATTGATAATACATCAATAATGAAATGGTCAAAGCATGGTCATGACATGGTCTTAGGCCAAGTAGAGTTCCACTGATTTCATATCTATATAGAATCTCAATATTAAGGGAATAAATGTTTTTTTAACATCAATGATATTATCGATTAGGGATAAAAACCTTTGGGACATCGTCTGTAAAATTCATAATTTCCCATTATCATAGGAATAAATGATATAAAGGGATCAATATAGTGTGCATAATCTAATCATTTATCTCAAGAGGTCTTATAGGATGCTTGGATAAATGGGATTTAGTAGTGAGTTTTTTTAGGATAAAGAGTGGAAGTAAGGTCTTTTAGTCAATTGATCTAGAATAACTAAATAACCTAAGATAATGATATTCCCCGGTAAGATTTATATTGGACAAGTATCAGGAACTTAGAAAAAAATTTATAGTGGAGGATATGTGTGAAGTGTCACCATAATACGGTTGATCCAAGGGTACCTGGGTGAATGGAACCATAATAGGTCTCTTTGAGATAGCCTGAGTGAATGGTATCCAAGTAGGGATCTTTGAGATAGCCTAGGAAACTGGAAACCTAGTATAGGTCTTTAGGGTATTCTGGATGATTGGGAACCTAGTATGGGTATCCAAAATGTCTTGGGTGAATAATTCCCTAGAATGGGTCTTTGGGATGGCTTAGGTGAATGGATCCCTAGTAGGGATCTTCAATATGGCCTAGGAAAATGACAACCTGGTATTTATCTATGGGATGGACTAATATATTGGTTCCCTAATATGGATAATTGGGGATTCCTAGGTAATTATCACCCAATTATGGGTGGTTTGGGAGAATTTCATCTAATTATGGGTCTTCTAGGTGACTGGTTCCATAGTATAGGTCTCTATGTTAGCCTGGGTAATTGTCGTCCTAGTATGGGACTCTAAGGTATCCTTAAAAATTATCACCCTATGAGGGTTTTATGAGATGTCTTGGGAAATTTTCACCCTAGTAGGACTTTTCATAGATTATAATTCTTGAACTAGTCTAGAAAGAAAAAATCATAAGTGGTCATTCACCAAGTTTTAGTATCAAAATATTTAGATGATGAAATTACCATGATTTTTCATTTCCATCCTTAAGTTTTAACATGAGGAGTCACATAAAGAAGAAATGAGAAGCTTGGGTTCCTGCAAAAGTAGGTCAAATCATCTGAATCATCTAGATATATTTATATCCTCCACTCCCTTTAGATGGGTGGCATGAGGTATTTTATAGGAAAAAGCAGGTTAAGGCATAAATCCAAGTGGATAACCAACCTTTACTACTTCACAAACCCTTATAGGGTGATCTCCATGCGTAAGGAGGCTTAGGTTTGAGATCCAAGAGTGGGAGGGATTGTGTAAGGAGGATTGGGTGTAGAACTAAGGTGCGTGATGACCCTCACATAAGGAGATCTAGTCACATAATCCAGGAACATCAGGTCCCTCATGTAAGGAGACCAATGTATGGAAAGGTCAATCACATGAAGTCGTATACATAAGGTGTCTTGTGTAAGGATACATAGGAATAAGGAAGGATATGCACAATCTCAACTTCATTTATGGTGTTCTGGGCCTGAATGAAAGTTTTGTAAAGGCCAAGGTATAAAGGACTATGTGCCACACACAACTTCCCAATAAAAATCCTCATCATCTAGTTAAATTTTATAACTTTAGAAAAAGCGAGTGCCAACATTGATTTGGAGTTTTAATTATATTAAATAAAAGGATAAGTGTATTTGTATAATTATCATATTTAATATAAGTATCTATCTATATATATTAAAATACTTCATATCTACTTGTGTTACTCTTAGACATTGGAAACATAATCTAATATTCACTCAATCCCTAGAGAGAATTCTCGTATTCTTTCCATCTCTCAAGAACCTATAGAGAAAACAAGATATTATTATTGTGATCAATTATGAATTATGTAAATACATTATTATTTTTATGCTCTCACCCAGGGGATTAAGAACATTATTTGGATTTTAGTGGACCACATGAGAATATTTTGAGGGAAATTGCAATGAAACATAGTATGTTCATTTCAAATTTTTGTTAATTTTGAAAATCTAAAGAAATAAAGATGAAAGATCATTTAAATTTATGGTTATGGTTGAGGGGTTATTTTTCAATTGAAGATTTGGATCGTATTTTGGATGATTTAGTATGAAATTATAATACCTTTTTAACATAGTTTAGGGTTTTTTGAGGGTTTTGGAGTTCAAGGTTGGCTAAGAGGTAGTGCCACTAACAATGTAAAACTACATGTGACACTAGATACCTTATGGGAGGGTATTAGGTACCTGGTGAGTTAGGTAGAGGCCCAAGATTCCTAGATTTCCCATCAAGTACCTAGTGGCCTAGGATTTGGTACTCCGTAGCTTTAGGTTATGTTTTTTATTAAGGTATTATTATTATTTTTTCCCTTAACCCTTTATCATTTTTCTCCTCCCCCTTTTAACTCATTTCCACCCAACCATATTAGATCCCTCAAATTTCCCCCTCTTGATCTCTTATTCCCTCACCATTCTCTCTCCTAGTTAAAGAGAAATTAAATTGAAAATTTTATGTTTAATATAAGGTAAACCAACCCCATCCTCTCATTTTCAATATTATTAATTTTTATTATCATCCATCTTTCTATAATTTAGGACCATAGAATAATCCAACCAAATAATGATGGAATTAATCCAATTTGATTGATTTTAATCTTCTTTTGATTCAAGGAAACCTCTAAGGGATTATCGTTATTTGTTCATTTCTGTTTTTTAGGTATGTGAATAAGGTATGAATTGTTTTTGGTATTTCTAGATTTTATAATCGAATTCAGGCACGATCTATTTCAATTAATTAGGGATTTTGGTTGTGATAATACTCGATTGATCTTAGGAGTTATATGCATTAATTTTATTTGGTTTTAGATATCCTTTAATTTTAGTGATCATATGGTTTGGGCCCCTTGGTTATGTAATTTTGGTTTTTTGTTTTTAAGTGCTTCACTAGTAATCATATATAGTTAGTAAATATCACTAATGGTCATGATATATGGTCTTGACCCTCAGATTGATTCTCATGATATAATTGTGACATGAAAAAATTATGTTTTTGAAATTATTAATAATGTTGAAATTATATTTTCATAAATATTAATGGGTGAATTTTCCAGTGGTATTTTGTTATATCAAGTTAAATTATGATCAATTATTTTTTATATAAAACAATGCATGGTCATTGATTCATTCTTGATTCTTTGAAATACCTTGGCATAAGAATTTGTGAAAAGTTGATGTCTTTATACTTATTATCATTCATGTTGAGGAAAAAATGGGGTATTATAGTTAAGACAACATCCATATTTGTTTTCAATGGTTTCCTTGTATACCTAAACCACTTTCAGGATGACTAGTGGGAAAGAAATAAATTTATAATCAAAACCTTAAGGCAGGACTATATTTTGGGTAAATAATATTTCTTTATACCATACTTGAGTTATATGAAATAAAATTACTTACTTCCATGTGAAAGAAAATGAATTAAAATTTAAAAAAACATACTTTAAACATGATATATTGTTTTATTTAATGGAAATATAATTATTTCATTGATTGGGTAGTAATAGATGGTTTAGAACTTGTATAGCATGTATAACTTGGATTTTAGTCATAAATTTACAGATAATAATTGTTTCACATGAAAAATAACATCATGTACAAATAAAACCACATATTACTTGAGTAGAGAAAACCTCAGAACCAAAATAAGTAAGATCTTCACATATAATTTATAATTTATTTATAAGAAGGTATATAATTACCTCAACTTGTAATTCTATTTTCATTGATGATATGATTGAATAAATATTTTAATACTATTATTGAACTATAGGATCCAAGTTTATAATTCCTCTATAAGAGATCCACACATTCACCAAAATCTATTAAGGTCATAATATAATCGATGGGTGCTAGTACAACTGATCCAAATGGCTTGCATTGTTCAGGGTTGATCATAGTATAACTCTTCTTTAAGGATGAATAAATCTTGTTGTTTTCTTGATAGATTGAAAGAGGAGGAAATGAGATCATGTTATAGATCTATAGATCTTCCTCTAGGTCTTTAGAGAGTATATATTTATTAATTGTGAAAAAAGTGTGATTATGGAAAGTGTTATAAATAGATATTTATTATCCCAGGTTTAGGGCTTGAAAATTGAACATAAGCCCTTTCAAAAATTATAATTCTTTATTGGCCCCATGTTCGTTTAATAATAATATTAATTTCTTGACATGAACAATTATTTATGAATATAAATAAAATTTTTACCATTTCTAATCAGACCATTAATCTTGACCTGCTTTCCCTTTTTGACATTTACTGATTCATGAATAATGACTATTTATCTAATAAATAAATAACACTGTATTATTCATTAAAAAATACCATAGATATTATATTCACCAAAACTCATAAATAAATATTTATTATTATTTAAATCACTTATCCTTTAAAATAACTTGTTATTAAATAATAGAATCATAGTTTTCATCAATACATCAATGTACATGAGTCAGGATATACATTAATGATAATATTAATTTCTAAGGATCAATACATATGTCTGTTGATAGGAACATCCAATGAAACATGGAAATGTGGATTTATTATTAAATATTACTTTCTTATAACCTTTTATATTAGATATTACAAAGGGATAAAAACATGAGAAAGTAACTCAATGTTTTATGAGGCTCTTACCCTTGATAGTCTATATAGTCTATGTCCCATCAAACACTATCTTTTATCCATAGAATAATATTCAATAAATATATCCTGGTACCTCCTGGTTCTCATCATAGTTGGGAACTACTATTAAATTTTAGTGTGACACATATTCTTAGGAAATTATTGCATACAAATTTCATATAGAGTAACAACCATGATGCGATAATAGACATAATTAATAATGAAAAACATAATCAAGTACTAAAGATGTCAGTTCTAGTACATTAACTCCAATAGACTGCTACTTGAAATAGAACCAACTGATAATAACTTTTAGCCTAGTAGATATCACATGATACTCAAACCTCTATTGAGATAGGGCCATCATCAAAAGGTCCACCATATTTTCCTCCATAGATACTATTCTCACAAAAAATTCACATCATTGAGAAAAATCCCTCAACAGATGAAACATATGAATTATTTTCTTTGTCTTTTAGTGTGACATTTACTATTTATATAGAGCCACCACTACAGTGTTATCATAGTAAATGTGATAGGGTCATAAATTCTAGGCACCACATCAATCTCTTTTCCAAAGTTTTGAATAAAAAATTATTTATTAGCTTCATCATATTCCACAATATACTTATACTCCACTAAATAATTGGCGAGAACTTACTTCTTCAAACACTTTAATCTCACAACTCCTCTATTGAGACAAAATACATATCTAGACTATGACTTTGAATCTTTATGATCTTTGTGAAATCTAGAATCTATATAAACCCTAATAACTACCTCTTTATCTCATATGTACACTAGGAAAATATACTTAGTTTACTTTAGATACTTAATTATAGACTTAATAGTAGTCTAATATTGTTCATCTGGATCATCTTGATATACGCCCACCATCCTTAAAACATAGGCAACATCAAGACTCATATATAACATGAAATACATGATAGACCTTTTCATGGAAGTGTGTGGGATCTTACTCATTATTTATCTTTACTATAATGTTTAAGGACATATTTTCTTGAAAATATGTATACCACATGACATTATAACCAATACCCTCTTGTATTGTTCTATATTGAACCAATTTAATATCTTGTTAATGTATGTACTATAACTTAGTTAAAGCATCTTCTTGGATCCACCATGCACGATATTGATCCCTAAAATTCAGGTTGCTTCTCCTATTTCATTTATAGAGAATCATTTTCTCAACCATTAGTCAACCTCTTGTGTGGTTGGTATCTCATTTCCAATTAGTAATATGTCATCATCATATTATACTATAACTTTTTTTACTCCCACTAAAACACTTGTAAACATATTTCTCAAATTAATTCTTAATGAAACCAAATTATTTGTTGCTTCATCAAACCAAATGTTCAATGACCCAAATTATTTCTTTAATCCATAAATGGATCTCTTCAAGTTGCACAATTTTTTGGAATTTATTGGTGTTAAAAACCCTTCTGGTTGTTTCACATACATATCTTCTTGAAGTTTCAAATTATGGAAAGTAGTTTTGGAATCTATCTAAAAAATATCAATGTCATGGTAATATACTATGGAAATAAAAATATTTGATGAATTTAAATATATAAGATAGAGAAAATGTTTCTTCATAGTAAATTACTTAATGTTGTCAAAACCCTTTATTCATATTCCATGATTTATAGGCATTTACTTTAACTTTAATGTCTAGTTTTCTCTTGAATACCCATTTACACCCAATAGTATTTTAATCAATTGAAAGATCAATAAGAATCCATTTTTTTTGATATATGGAATCCATCTCATAATTTATGTCTTCTTTATAGATTGAATATTATAAGTTATATACTACATCATTATAGGAGATAAGATCATTATTGTTAACTAATAAAGAGTCACCATCACCAGTGATTAGAAAATCATATATCTATAGTTCTCTTACCTCTTTAGTGCTACTATGCATATATGTAACTATTTTTCAATGATATATCCTTATATGGATGTTAGATTGAGAATTTATTCTATATGTTGGAAATAATATTATTTTATATACATTTAATCTAATTTGACCAAATTATGAATCTATTGTTTAGATGGTCTAAAAATTCACTAAAGTCTATGAAAACAAGGTGATATAGTTTTATCTTTCTATTTTATGTAGTTACCACATGTCTTAGTTTAAACCTACCATGAACACAATTTTTTCATTCAAGTGACAACATGGATTTTTTTTAAGGTGACTGCGACTTCTCGAACTTATCGCATGAACCATTTTGGAAGTGAAAACATTAAGCATTTTAAACTTACCATATTACTTAACGTCCAAACTACCATAAAGCCTTAATTGCTAACCTAAATACCTCATGTAGTGAAGCTATATGATCATATTAAAATTTTCAATGGAATCATTATTCACGTTGTATTTATTTATCAATATGCACTATGTATATATGCATCATATTATTTGGGATCAGCTCCCACCTTAAGAGTGCTAAATCTTCAAAGCATTCCATATGTTGGATGTATAGGAACTTTTTTATCATTTTTAGAGATATTAAATTCCATAGAAGTTCAGTGGTAGTGGAGTCTCACCCACAAAGTGATTAACTCATGTATATGGTTATATGTAGTGAAACTCACATACAATTTTTTAAATCTACAACATCATATGTCACCTTTTTTTACATCTCATGAGATACCCTCAAGCCTTATAATACATGTTATATGCTTGAAATTTATAATATTACAATACCTTGACTTATGCAGTGAAGCTCCTTGGCAGACCGAATGTGATTCATACAGTAAGTCAACCGACCACAAGTTATAAAAGAGACTATTGGTTGAAATTTAAATAGTCTATGCATTCATGATATTTATAGTCACCACATGATATATTTGTTCACATGGTTAGTATAGTGACAGTATGTTATTACAAGTGATTGCATATTATATTATGTTATTACACGATGTTCACACAACAAATATACTGACTGTAATAAAAATTGAATTGAATGTAAGATTTGAAGACACAGTAAGTTAATTGATTGTAGGGTGTACCTTATAATCACTCCCCACAAAAAGTCAATTATAAAAGTATACTTGGTCCACTTTAGACCAAACTACTATAAAAATCATACTTTCCTTCATTTATTTTCATAATATATATTAACTCTCCTAATTATCATTTATAATTAAGTTAGATAATATATCTATTTATTTAAGAAATTTTAATATTATCTATTCACCCCCTATACACCATCTACCATTACCCTTATAGACTTAACAATGGTAATAAAAGGGTGACCCTTTTATGAATTTTCAGTTTAGTTCTCTTTTCTATTTATTGATACCAATAATTGGTATCATAGCTTGGCTCTATTAAGAATTTATTTTCTTATATTTTAATTTTTTAACCCATTCTTAGGCATCACTATCTAAGGGATATATATTTAATATGGAAGGAATAAATGTAAATGATGCCTGGATTCCTTATAAGATGGATCATTTTGATGGTAATGCTTATAGATACCTGAAATCTAAAATGTAGGCATACCTCAAGCAGTTAAGCATAGAACACTAGTCAATCATGACAAAACCCTAAAAACTACCAGAATTTGACACATATATTCCCACAAGAAACAATTTTTCTAAAATTGTTTTAAGTTATAATGTTTTAAATATTTTATATTATGATATTAATAGAAGTTTGGTTACTCATGTTTTTTATGTAATACAATTCATGAGATATGGAAAATTCTATAAGCTACTCACCCTGTCTTGGACTAATTGATTCAAAGAAAATATGGAATATTCCTAGATGAGTACCTAGAATTTATGACGAGGGATTATGAAAATGTGAACAAAGTGTTCCACGAATTGAAAAGAATTTTTAATGGAATGAATTCCCTTAGAGAAACATTGGAAAACCCAATATGTTTTGAAATATTCCTAAGAGTGCCACTAAATAAATGGAAATCAAAGAAGGTCTCCATTGATGAAATAAAGAACCTCAAAGATTACACTCTTGATGAATTTATTGGGTCCTTATTTCAGTATGAACTATAATTGTATAACATAAACAAAGAGGATACAATAAATAGAAAAAGTAAATCATTTAAATATATAATTATTTTTATACTGACTCTTCTAATTTTGAACTAAAGGATAGGGAAAAAGAAGATATGCTTAGATTGTGATTGGATTCTACAAATGAATGTAAATAAAAGGTTTCAAAAACCGATTTATAAGAAACAATCAAATGGGAAAAAATGAAAGGGATATAATAAAGGTAGTACTAATTATAATGATCAAATGTTACTTATTCTGAGTGCAGAAAGAAAGGGAATATCTTTTTAGACATTCCAAAACTAAAGAACAAGTGAAAATAAAAAAATGAAGGATAAAAAGGAATTTATAACTAGTTAGATTTTTACCAAGGAATCCAATTCTAGTGAAAAATATACAAATGATAAATAATATATTAAATTGTGCTTCATGGATTCTTTGAATAAGGTTAGTGATTCTGGATTTTATTCTAGATGTTCTGATTCTAAATAAAGTTAAATGAAGAAATTGAAATATTGATATAAGATGTTCTCAAATCTATTGATTTATATAATAATATTAAAGAAAATAATGAGTGAATCTTTTTTGAAATTAAAGTTCTTTTATAAGATAAGGGAAAACTAAGGAATACTCTTTAGATTTTAATTTTAAATTTTATAATGATTTTAAATCTTTTCAATATTTTAAATAAATTTTAAAAAATGAAGTTGGAAGTCTTAAGCTAAGTTTTATTATTTTATTAAAGGCAATGAAAAATATAATAAAATGATATATTTTAATTAAATAAATAAAAATAAATATGGTATTTTCTATGATAGGAGATTTCCTCAAATGTTTATCAATCATTTTTTAATGAAAAAATAGTTTTACTTCTAATGTTACAAGTTTTCAATGTGGTATGAAAGGTCACTATATAAATGATAATTCTATAAAACTTAAATAGTCTTTGGGATTTACAAAGTCACATATTTCTAAATCATTTCTATCTAGAGTACCATATAATACTTATTTAAATTCCATGTGGGTACCTAATTTGTTTACTAATCTAATCAGTCCCAAAGTATCTTGGGTTCCAAAATTTTCAAGTAATTTATTTTGGTAGGTAAAATTAGTTGGATGTATCAGGAATTAAATTTGGTACATAGATAGTATAATATATAGGAATATCACTAGAGACCCATCAATTTTTATCACTTAAAACAAATGTGATGGAGGCACTGTTACATTTGGAGATAATTCTAAATCCAATGTAAAAGATTTTGGTAAAGTTTGTATCTGTAATTAAACAATTATATATACTGATTTATATGTTGAAGTTTTAAAATATAATTTAATTATTATATATTAATAATGTTATGATAGTGTGGAAGTAAAATTTCAAAATGATAAGTGTTTATTTTTTAAGGATTATTTTTTATTATTCCATGCTAATCGAAAGAAAAATATTCATACTATTGATTTTTTTGAACTAAATGTTCAGCATGAAAAGTGTTTGAATGATTTGTAAATTGATGGAATTATTTGGCATAAAAAATTAGGACATGTTAATTTAAAAATGTGTCATAATATCTCTAAAAATTATAATTTTATATTATTAACTATTATAAGAAAGATCAGATTCATGTTTGTGATATTGGGTAGAAAGGGAAACAATATAAATAATCTTTTAGACCTATCAGTCAAATAATTACTAATAAAACTTTATAATTAGTATATCTTCATATATTTGGAACAAAAAAAATTTCTAGGATTTATGGAAATAAATTTACATTAGTTAGATTTACATGGTTTTATTTTCTCACATATAAAAATGATACTTTGTCTAGATTTATTTATTTTTATAATTTAGTTCAAAATGGAAAAGGTTGTATGATTTTTTTATTCCTAGTGATAAAGGGGGTGAATTTCAAAATATATAATTTGAAAACTTGTGTGAAAATAATGGTTATTTTCATAATTTGTTACACCTATAACACCACAACAAAAAGATTTTATAGAAAATAAAAATATAACTCTTATTGAAATATATAGAACTATGTAATGTGAATATAATTTGACTAGATATTATTAGGTTGAAGAAATTTTTTCAATTTTTTTTTCAAATATAATTCTTGTTAGACCTTTCTTGAAGAAAAATTATTATGAATTTTTTAAAAGTAAAAAATTCCAATGTTGGTTATTTTAGAGTTTTTGGTTGCAAAGTTTTTATTTTGAATTTTAAGGGTAATTTAGATAAATTTGATTCTAAAAGCGGTGAAGTTATTTTTCTTGATTATTATTATAATATTAAAGATTATAAATTTTATAATAAAAGAACCATGGTTATTGAAAAATATATTCATGTTATATTTGAGGAAAATAATGTGAAATTAAATTCTGATTTATATTTTTTTATGATTAGTTTAGAGATTTAAACTTTGGTGAAGAAAAAACTCAAGATAAATATGAATAAATTGGGTGGGATAATATGCCTTATTAACATAATCCTAGATCATGTAATATTCATAGAGACCATACTATTTATAATGTTATTGATAATATTGATTCTGGGAAGAAAACTAGAAATTCCATTTTAAATTTTTGTTCTAATTCTACTTTTTTTAGATTTTGTTTATAGTAATGTCGTTGTCGATTTAAATTATTCAAATTTTTCTGATATGCATGATAAAATTAATCAGTTTTATATAAATAATGTTTGGAATTTAGTTTAACCCCCTAAAGACAGTCATGTTATTTGAACTAAATTTATTTTTTGGAATTAAATGGTTGAATATGGTAAAATTGTCAATAATAAAGCTAGACTTATTTCTCAAGGATATTATTAAGAAGATGGTATATATTTTTATGAATATTTTTTACCAGTTTATATAATTTAATCTCCCAATTTTTTTTAATATTTCACCACATTTCAAGGTTTATAGTTATTTTAATTGGATGTGAAAAGTGCATTTCTAAATGGTTTTCTTTTTAAAGAGGTTTATGTTTCTCAACCCCTAGTTTTGAAAATTATAAATTTCCTAATCATGTTTTTAAGTTATAAAAAATATTTATATGGTCTTAAGAAAGAAACTCACACTTAGAAGGATAGACTTACATTATTTTTATTGAAAAATTATTTTGATAAAGGTATATTATATGTAATTTTTTTAATAAATGTATTTCATGTGATATTTTAATTGTTAAAATTTATATTGATGATATTGTTTTTGAATATTAAATTTATTTTCTTTATAAAGAATATTTAAATTTTATGGATAGTGATTTTTATATTATTCTTATGGGTGAACTCATGTTCTTTTTAGGTCTTCAAATTAATCAAATAAATGATGGTATTTTCTTGAATCAATATAAATATGCAAAATATTTAGTGAAATGTTTTGGTTTTGATTCTTATAAAACTTTTAAAACCCATATAACCGCTAAATATATATTAGATTCTAATGTTTCTAGAGAATATATTAATTCTAAATTATTTAGAGGCTTGATTGGATGTTTATTGTATTTAACTGCTTCTAGAACTAATACAATGTTTAGTGTTTGTTTTTGTGTTAGATTTCAATCAGATCCTATGGAATCTTACTTAACAGTTCTTAAAAAATATTATTATATATATTAAAGTAAGAATTAATTTTGGATTATTTAATTATAGAAAAAATTATTTTAATTTAATTAGATACTCTAAGTTTGATTTTGGATGCTTTTGACTTGATAGAAAAACCTCCTCAGGTATGTGTCACTTTCTCAGAAAGAATTTAGTCACTTTGAGTAAAGAAAGAAAACTCTATTACTTTTTCAATTGTTTAATGTTAGTATATCTATATTGTATCTTGTTACTCTCAATATTTATGGATGAATCAAATATTGTCTAACTATGGTTTTATTTTTGAATATATATATATATATATTTATTGTGATAATTCTTCTTCTATTTCTATTTCAAATATCCCGTTAAAGCATTCTATAACTAATCATATAGACATGAACAATCATTTTCTTTGAGATTATATTAATAAAGGTTATATTATTCTTATATATATATTCTAACTAAAAATAAACTGGCATATATTTTTATCAAACCATTGGATTTTTTAAAATTTGAGAAAATTAAATTTGATCTTGGTATTTTAGAAATTTAGTATGAAAATGCTATATTAGTTCTTTTTAACTTACCTTAATATTTATTTATTATGGGTGAGTTTTTTTATGATTTAAAAATTAAGTTTTCTACTACAGATCATGTGATATTCAATGTTAACCTTTGTCAACACTAGATAGAAAACACTGAAAAACCGGGGACATTTATTAGTGCAAGTGAAAAGCACTGAAAATGATAACTTTTATCAACGCTAATAAAACCATTGATAAAAGGGTTACCTTTTCATCGCTTTTTTAAATCAATGAGAAAAGTAATCCCTTTATCGATGTTTTTTATTTAGCACTGGTAAATGTCCTATTGAATAATTTAATTTATATATACATATTCATATGTTTCTAAATAAGATTTATATTATAATAAGTATATATATGTAATTATAATATATAAATATTTTTTATATAAGTTTTAATAAAAAATTAATATTATCTTAATACTTTTACATATATATATAAAATTATCAAATTTAGATTAGTTAATAAAAATGGTTAATAGTGCATTTATATACATTAATTACAAATTGTGTATATAATTAATATAATTATGATATATTTATATTTTATACAAACAATTATATAATATATAAATAAATATATTTATTTAAATATTTCATTCATATTTGAATTTATATATTTATATTTATATTCATATTTATTAATTTTTAATATATATTCATTTAATAATTTTTAAATTTATTTAATTTTGATGGTTATTTATACATTTTTAATTTTTTTTATAATTAATTAAATAATAAATTTTTTAGTAATTATTTAAAACATTAAAGGTTAGTAATTAATTCTATTTTATATTTACAATAATAATATTGAATACATCAATAATTAATGATAATAATATTATTTATTTATTCATATTTTATTTGTTTACAATTAAATTGATGAACTATTTTTTTTAAAAATATTTTTTTCAATTTATTTATTTTTATTTATTCATTTTTAATGTTTTTTTTTCATTTTTGATATTTATTAATTTTGAATATTTTTTTAATTTATTCCTTTTTAAAAATTTATACATATTTCTTTACAAAGTTTCACTAATTTGAATATGTTTGTAATTTATATGATTAATATTTATTCATTTTCATTTATTAAGTTTCAATATTTTTAATATGTTTAAAATTTATATAATTGATTCATATAAGACCATCTCTAACCCACACCATTTGGGTATGAAATTGAACCCCGATGTATGCCATCCCCAACACCATATTGGTGTTTATATAGTTAATTTTGTTATTATATTGGATTCATTTTTTAACATATGATATGTAAATAATGTTTAACTAATTTTTTATTTTTTAATTAATTAATCAAATCATGTAATCATATTTATTTTAATTTTTACATTTTGAATATAGGCGTGCATATTTATTTTAATTTGATTTAATTTAATTATTAATATTTTTGTATAATCAATAAAATTTATTTTTTAATATTTTTTTATTTATATAAATATTATCATTTATCTATTCATTTTTATTCCTTCTTTATTTTTTTAATTCAAGTAATTAATGTTACAAATTTACTTTTTTAAAATATTTTTATAATTTATTTAGTTTTATTTATTAATTTTTAATATTATTTCATTTAATATTATTTATTTATTTGTAATATTTATTAATTTTAAATATTTTTTGAATTTATAAAATTTTACTATTTATTGATACATAATTATTTACTATGTTTTAATGTTATTAATATGTTTTAAATTTATATGATTGATATTAATTAATTTTTTTGTATTAGGCTATAATATATATATATATATATATATATATATAACGTGATTGAAGGTTCAATTACATTCAAACACATGCACACACACACACACACATTGCTCACATACATGTCGATAAGGTAGGTCATAGCCCTCCCAAGGGATAGCCCACCCATATATCCCTATTTATTTATACATTAAAGGTTCGTAGGCCCAACATTAGATGACCCAAATAACCCTTCATTTTGATGTCCAAAAGGCCCAACTTGCAACAACATGTCCCTGGGTCTGCACCCCTTGCCTATATCATGCTTGCATCACCACTTGCCCATGTCATGCTAGTGGCACCGTCACCTATGTCGACACCTATATCAGCACCTATATCATATATCCTCTAAGGGGATTTCTAATATTCGAACTCAAGTATTTTAGATACAAGATTATGGGGTTTATCATTCATGAACCACCCCAACTTCGATAAGCTATAATATTTTTAAAATGATTGAAATGTATATAATTAATTTATTTAAATGCATTTTTAACATTATCTATATTTTTTTATGAGTATTAAATTAGTGATATTAATCTCATGAATTATACATAATTATTTACTAAGTTTTAATTTTCGTAATATGTTTTTAATTTATATTATTAAGATTCATTCAATTTATTTATTTTTTCGTCATATGTTTAAAATGTTCGAAATCTATATAAATAATTTATTTAAATAATTTTTTTAATATTTTCTTCATTTTTTGTACATGTTTACAATTCATGTAATTAATTATTTGAATTCATTTTTTGTACATGTTTACTATTATTTTATATTTTTAATGTATTCATCTTCATTTTAATATATATTTCTTATAATTTTTTTAATAATTTATATAATTAATAAAACATATTCATTTTTTTAATATTTTTTAAATCTATTCATTTTAAATTATTCAATTTCACTCAAATTTATCATTCTTTTATTTAAGAATGTATATTTAATAATAATGTTAATTATTTTTTACTTTTTTTATAATTAATTCATTTTTAATATGTATATATTCGTTTAATTTTTTTTTGTATTTTATTTTAAATAGTTTTTATCATTGCTTTCCAAAAAAACTAATAAAAATTGATTTTATTAGTGCTAAAATACAATGCCCTGATAAAACATATATTTATCAGCACTAAAATTATAGCACTGATAAATAGAGGTTTTATTAGTACTTATTTATAACTGATAAAGGTATATCTTTATCAGCGCTAAATTTAGAACTGATAAAGTGTATTTTTTATCATCACTTATTAATTTATTACTGATAAAAATCATATTTATCAGTGATTTTTTGAATGAATTGATGAAACCCTTCCCGATCATATAAATTCAACCATAAGATAACTTAATTATTCATGCCATTAAATATCTCTTACTGAAGTCAACCTCTTCTTCTAATCCCCGTTGAACTTCTTGGATGATTCGGCCCTTTAAAAACCTATTGTGTGTGAGTTATTCTCATACAAATTTATGTTACAAAAGGTCAAATAAAAATTGAGAGGGGGGGGGGTGTGAATCACTTAATCAATTTTTATGAGTTTCAAAACTTTTAGATACTTAACCCCCACAACCTATTAAGATTTATTTCTTTATCAAAATTTAGTTAATACTCATGCATGAAAAAGTAGGAAAGAAAGTAAATCACAAGATTTACTAGGTTTATCCTCAGTGTGAGAACCTATATCTTTAACATATCCACTCCCGTGGGTCTATAGAAATCCACTATTATGAAAAAGTGAATATAACTCATTACAAATACCATTAGACACATTCCATATATTTATATGAGTGATTATACTAAATCATTTTAGTTTACAATGTTTTCTTATAAAATAATTTATCCAAATAAAAGAATAATGACTTTGTTGCAACTTCTCTACAATTGTTCGCTCTGAATCCTCATTCCAATTTGGATGGATCTGATTTTCTCAATCTGATGAAGTCAATATGATTCTCCCTTACTCATTATGCACTTCTTATACTCTACTTAGAAACTCAATATGATGGACTCAATATGATGAACCCATTATCAATCTACAAAACTCAAAATATACTTTGAAACTAAATATGATGGACTCAATAGGATGATCCCTTTCTCAATCTCTAAAACTCAAAATCTTCTCAAATTATCAACATGATCTTTCTCAGTCTGATCAACTCAATATGATCTTCTCAATATGATCTTGCTCAATCTCGTAAACCAAAATTTATCTGTCTAATCCTCCTTATGATATCTCTGGCCATAAATGAATTTCAATTAATTTTACAATTCTCCACCTTTTCCACTTGCATGAATGTAAACAATGAATGAATTATATAAGAAATTATTTATAGGTGACATAGAAAACAAACATGGAAAACTTTAAAGCTTTCCCCACTTAATCAAATTTTAAAAACTCTAAAAAAAACTCACATTTAAATTTCAACTTTGACTTCTTTAAACCTCCCCTAATTTCTTTCAAGATTTATAAAAAATTGAATTTCAATTTTGAACTCTTTAATTCTTCATAAAATATCTAGAATATTCTTTTTGAGTCTTCTTCATAATCATATCATTATGATATTCCTTTCCTTCTCATTTTATTATGATCTATTTTCTTCTCCCCTCATTATGAATCTATTTCTTTCTCAGCTCATTACGATTTTTGTTTCCTTCTCAACTCATTACAAATTTTGTTTTCTTCTTAGCTTATTACAATTCCTATTTACTTCTCATCTCATTATGATGAAATTACCATTAGAATGGAATTACCAATACAATGGAAGTCCCATTATAATTATTTTCCCATAAATATGGAAATTATTCAACAATGAATCCTCTTAGAAACTTTGGACTTCTTAAAACTTCATTAGCTTCACACATTCTAACTTTTGGATCCATTATTCTTAAACATTATTCCTTCAATAGATTTCTTCATAATGATAGAATCCCATAATGATGAAATAGTCACTATGATATAATTTCTCATTATGATGGAATTATTCACTATGCAATTTTGAATTTATTCAAATGACTTCACCATTTTTCAAAATATTTTATCATGAATGTTTTCATAATTTGTGAAAACTTCATGATCAACAAAGAATAATATGACTTAATTTAGAAATCATGAAAAATTTCTAACTCCTTACTCCACTATATTATTTCATAACTCTTTAGTAACAATTCAACTTCTTCAAATAACAACATCTAAATTTCTAACAAACTCTAAGTATGATGAATATTTATTATAATGGATATGGGTTTGATTCCTAAATAACAAAAACTTTCTTTTACAAAGAGTTTATTTGTCAAAAAATAAAAAAAACATTGTTAAAAAAATTTATTACAAAGGTTCTTAAATCCCCCCCTTTGGGTTTGTTGACAACCCACTTTAAAAACTTTTCCAACGCTTTGAATTTTTCCATAACTCAAATTTTGTAAACAACTCAAGTTTTTTGAATTTAATCAAAACATATCCTTTCTCAAAAGAGGGTTTCCTGAAACCACACTGTTGAATAAAGTAATTTTTTTGAAGGAATTCAATCCCTCAGAGGAAATTTTTTTTGGGGCCATGTAAAGATAAAATCTCCCATAATTTACTTTTTCTCTCTACCATTTTATGATAACCACAACTTTAGATTCATTAAAGAAAGACAAGTAAAAAAGTATTATAATATATAAAGTAATTAATTTCTCCCATTTATCAACAAAATACAAAGAAATATGGGGGTTCTTTCTTATGAGGTTTAAGAAGACATGGGAGGAGGCTGAACATGAAGTTGAATCCTCGATTCCACAAACCTTTATTTCAGCATTACTTTTATAAAGATATAAAAAATATAATACTATGTTGAAATGTATTCTAGAAAAAAATCTCTAGTAGAAAGTTTCTATTTTATAAAGTGAAACTTTATATCAATGTGTTTTAATCTAGAATATCAAAAATAATTTTTAGAAATATCAATTTCATTCAGATTATCATAAAGTATCATCAATGGTTTAGAAATGTTTACTTTTAAATATTCCATCTAAATTTACATCCATATAATTTGAGTATAATTCTGAGTAGCTGCAACATATTTGGATATATCTATTCTCAAAGTTACTGAACTTTGTTTCTTAATATACCAACTTACAAAAAATTCACCCAAGAAAAATGTTCCTCCTAAGGTTGATTTTATATCATTACAATCTATATCCCAATCAGTATCAGTAAACCCATGAAACATCATCTCACTATTTTTTTGTATAACAACCCATGTGAAGTTTTTCCTTTGAAATATATTAGAATTATTTTTTTCTTCCAAAATATGTGATAATTTTGGATTACTTTGATACCTAGAACAAAAATTAAAAGCATAAACAATATCAGTTCTTGAGGCTGTCAGGTAAAGTAGAATTCGTATCATCTTCTAAAAAAATTTCTGATTCACACTTTTTTCAGATTCATCCTTACTCAACTTTTTACTCAATGAAATAGGATTAGAGACTTATTCAGATTTTTCCATAAAAAAATTATTTAACATTCTCTGGAATAATTTTATTGAGATAATAAAATGTATTTTTTTGAACTTGTAATCCAAGGAAGAAAGTTAATTCTCCCAACAATGAAAATTCAAAATTCTTCTTCATTTCTTCAGAAAATGTTTTAAAAACATCCTCTCTATCTAGTTAAAAAATTATATCATCCATATAAACAATTTTAATTAGAGATCCAAAATCAACATCTTTAACAAATAATTTTATTTCAACTTTTCCTTTAGAAAAAATTAATATTCTAAAACAATTTTCAAGTTTTGAATACCAAGCATGTAGATCTTGTTTTAGCCCATAAAAATCTTTCTTCAATTTACATTTTTTTTCATACTCATAAAGTAGAAACCCAAAAGGATGTTCAATGTAAACTTCTTCCACAATCTCACCATTTAAGAAATATAACTTTACATCCATCTGATAAACTTTGTAATTCCAATATGCGTCCATTGAAAGAAACATTATAATTGTTTCTAATGTTGTAACTGGGGAAAAAGTTTCTACAAAATATACACTTTCCACCTATACATGTTCTTTACAAACAAGTAAGGATTTATTTCTTGAAACTTCTCCATGTTCATTTAACAAGTTTCTATAAATCCACTTGGTTCCAATAAAATTTTTATTTGTTGTTCATGAAACATGTTACCATGTTTCATTATTCTCAATCTGATCCAACTCTTCATTCATAAAATCCACCCATTCTTTATGTTTAATAGCTTCTAAAATTGATTCTAGTTCAACTTTTGAGATAAGTGAAGTATAATGATCTAATATCAACTTTCTTCTTATCTGAAATGGATCATTCTTATTTCCAATAATGTTTTTAGACTCAACATGTTTTTTTAAACTAGGAAATTTCAAAGTTTCTTTCCCAAATGAACTTTCGTCACCACATGAATTTTATGAATCTTGATAATGATGTCTTGACTTACTTTCACTATTGTGGGAAATCTCTAATTTATCCTCCTCAATATTCTCTAAAACTTTTGTTATGGAATTTTTATTTTCAATTACATTCACATTATATAAGTCCAAAAACTTTTGTAAATATTTTTTACTACATTTTAACTTCATTAATTTGGTTAATAACCTATATAAGTTCCTTCCTCATCTTTCTCATCAAACATTACCAAATCTAGATTTTTGATTTTGAGAAAATGTGGAATTACAAATTTTTTAAGTATTTTAATGAAGGTTTTTGTTAGAACATATTTCATAAGGATTCATGTTGGTTTATACTCTCAAAAAGCATCTATTTTGAACATTTATAGTAGAATAAATAGATTCTATCCAATAAAATTATAATTTTTTTATTCTTCCAACATACTTCTTCCTATTTTCACCAAAATTATCTTCATTGTTTCTTATAATATTTTTTTTGTGGAGTATTGGGATCACTATACTGATGTTTGATACCATGATTTCTTAGATAAGTTTCAAAATTATTTATTATTAATTAGGTACCATTAACTATTCTCAAACTTTTTTATGGAAACCACTATTTATTTCTCAAGATATTTTCTAAAGAATCTAAAAATTTCAATAGCCTCTGACTTGTGATTCAAAAACATGATGTTTTTTTAACTAAGTGAAATCATAAAAAAGTGATAAAATATAAATCTCATTTTTCTAATTGATGTATCATTGACCCACATAAATTGGAATGAATAAGCTCAATAGGTCTGGTGGATTGAATCTCAACTCTTTTATGTCTTTTCTTAGTCATCTCCCCTTTTTGACAAGTTACACAAACATCTTCTTCTCTTCTTTTCAATTCTGGAAAATTTCAAATGACATAAACTTTAGAAATTTTATTCATACTTTTTTCCAAGGTTCCCAAGTCTTCTGTTCCACAATTTGTTTTCTCTTCAACACTAAAGTAATAGGAGTTGTTGAATCCTCTTATTTGGAATATATTCCCACTAGTTCTTTCTCCTTTTGCAATTAATTTTCCGTCTTTCACACTTTTATTGATTTAAAAATATTTTCTAAACACAAATTATTTTCCATCATCGAAAATTTTACTTACACTAAGTAAGTTATGTTTTATCCCATCAACAAATAATAATTCCTTATATTTAAACTTTTACGTTTTAATCTTATCTATTCCATTTCCATTGATTTTTAAGAAACTATAATCACCAAAGGTTAGTTCTCCTCCATAATTAATTTAAACATGTTTCTCGATTTTTATATCACCTATCATATGTGAAGAACAACCACTATCAAGTATCAATGGTTTGTTACCTTAACTTTCTTTCAAATCTTTCTCAACTACAAAACTCTTTCCTCAACTTTCTTCTTTTCAGTTTATTTTTCTTTTCTATCATAAGAAACTTATTTCTGAAGGAGTATAAAACATATTTTGGCATGATGGACAACCTGATCACATATTCCACAACATTCTTCCAAATATTCAAATTAATTTTTTGTTGGAAAGTTTCTTACATCTTGAGAATTAACCTTTTTAAATTTCTGTATGTTAGGAAAGTTACTCATTCTACATTCACTATTTATTCCACTTTTCTCAAACCTTATTCTGGGTATAGATATGTTATGCCAATAGTTATAAGATATGTTCCCATATATTTTATAACACCAACAATGGCCATAAAATCTTTATTTTCTATTCAATAAAGATCTTTTTCTATAGAATCATTGTTGAGGTTGGTAACTTATTTCAGCTCTAACATACTTAGAATGTAGGCTATATATTATTTTGAGTTATATTTATAATTTTTTAGGTTTGATAGGTTTTTCACATCCTTTACCCACCCAAGATTTCCCAACATCTTTTCTAGAACTTGATATATTAAAAAAATCATATGAAACATTAATTTTAGTGAGTAAAGATTTCACCTGATTCTCATATTGAGCATTCTCAACAACTTTAGAAGTATTAGATTTTACTTATAAAGAGTTTTGGATATTTTAATTCATCTTCCTCAAGGTAATTTTGGACTCAATAATTTTTTATTGAAATTTTTTATCTTCTTCTTCTTTAGCTGCCAGCTTCTTACCAAGATCTTCAACTATCTTTCCCTATTCAGAAATTCAAGGTTTGTAACTTAATATCTCTTCGATGTATTCTTCCTCATACTTGATGACATATTTTATTCCATAAAAAACTTCTTTAAAATATTTCTTCATTACTATAATTAATTTCTTGAGATCTTTTTTTCTTAATATATGAAATAAGTTCTATTCTGAGCTAATAATCACTATAATATTCTTCACCAGCTTCTTCACTATTTGAGGAATATTTTGTTTTCTAAACTTTTGCGATTAATGTTATGATTTTTTCTAAACTTTCAACTTCAAAATAATTATTTTCTATTGATTGTGATTCACCTTTATTACTCAACATACTTATTTTGTTTCCAGTAAAATTCTTCTTTTATTTGTTGAATGAATTTTCTTCTCTATCATTTGTATTCCTCTATGCCCATCAATATTTCTCATCAGAGTCATCTCGATATTCTACAAATTTATTCTTAAAGAAATTTACAGAAATGTATCTAATTCCACCACACTCAAAACATTTTAGAGGAATTTTACATCTATATTTTCCTCTTTCTCTTCGATAGTTTTTAGAGATAAGAGACATAATCTTATCATTCAATTATTCATCTTCATTATCTTCAGACTCACAAGGTTCAACTTTTTAAACATCTTATATTTTCATCCTTATCATAGATTAAAAATCAATTTCATCTTTAATTTTCTTTTTAAACATTGGATCTTTCCTCATTTCATAAGAAACAATAAAGAAATGAAATTCATAAAGAGATAAATTATCCTTATCTTCTAAAGAGGAAATTTTAGAATCAAACTTGTCCAAGGAGTTTCGTATAAGTTTCTTCACAATTTTAGACTCTTCAAGGACATCTCTGAATCCTCTGAAGTTTCAAACAATTTCATTTGCTCTAGTAAAGTATTCATCAATAGTTTCTTATTCTCTCATTATCATGTATTTATATTTACTATGACATATTTATATCTTTGATTCCATCACTTTATTATTCCATTAAAAATACTTTCCAGCTTGTCCCACATAATTTTTGAAGTATTGAGACTTATAACCTTATGATAAACATTCTCTGATAAGGACATAAAAATTTTATTTCCAGCCTTTCCATCAACTTCAATACTTCTCTTATCAAAAAATGTCAAAGGAGTATCTTTCTCAATAGGTGGAAAACTAATAGTAGATACATCAACAACTTCCAGACCAAGAGATAAGAGATAAGGAATCATCCTATTTTTTCATCCATAATAATTTTTACCATCAAATGTAGGAATTACTCTACTATTGATTGAGTTAATATTATCCATGATAAGGATTCAACAAATAAACCTTACCTATAATACTAATTGAAGTTACAAAGGATCGAATAATAGTTATGGGGGGGGGGGGTTGAATCAGTTGGTCACTTTTTATGATTTTAAAAAATGATAGAAACTTAACCCCTTCGACATGTTATGATTTATTACCTTATAAAATTTTAGTAAATAATCATGTATGAAAAAGTAGGAAAACAAGTAAAGTAAACAAGATTTACAAGGGTTGGCCTCAGTGTGAGAACCAATATCCTTTCCATAGCCACTCTTGTGGGTCTATGGAAATCATATATTATGAATAAGTGAATACAACTTGTGCCAAATCCTATTATCCACCTTCTATATCTATATAGGAATGATTATACTAACTCCCATAAGTTTATAATGTTTTCTAATAAAATAATTGATCCAAATAAAAGAATAAAGAATTTGTTAAAACTGATCCACAATTGCCTAGTCCAAATACTTAGTACAATTTTGCTAGATCTGATTTTCTCAATCTGATGAAGTCAATACAATTCTCCCTTACTCAATCTACACTTCTCAAAATCTACTTAGAAACTCAATACGATGGACTCAATATGATAAACCCTTTCTCAATCTGCAAAACTCAAACTCAGCTTATAAACTCAATACGATGGAATCAATAAGATGAACACATTATCAATATAAAAAACTAAAACTCTCCTCAAATTGTAAATATGATATTTCTCAGTCTCATTGACTCAATATGATCTTTTAAATATGATTTTTCTCAATTCAGTAAACAAACATTCATCTGTTTGATCCTACTCATGATATCTCTGACCAGAAATGACTTTCACTTTATTTCTTTAGTGTTCTACCTTTTATTATTGGATGAATGTTAATAATTAATGAATTATATGAGTAATTATTTATAGGTTACTTAGAAAACAAAATAAAGAAACTTTAAGGCTTTCCCCGCTTCCTCAAATTTCAAAAACTAATAAAAACACCCACTTTTAAACTTCAACTTTGACTTCCTAAAACCTAATAATATATCTTTAATATTTATAGAAAATTGAATTTTATGTTTTACCTCTTCAATTAATTATAAAACTTCTAGAATTTATTTTTGAGACTTCTTCATAATCAGCTAATTACAATCTTCCTCTCATTATCAGTTCATTACAATCTGTTTCCTTCTGATCTCATTATGGATCTATTTATTTCTCATATTATTATGATTTCTATTTCCTTATTAGCTCATTATGAATTCAGTTTACTTCTCAGATAATTAGGATTTATGTTTCCTCCTTATCTAATTACGATGGAATTCTCATTATGATGGAAATCCCATTATGATGTTTTTTACATTACGATGGAAAGTATTCAATTATGAATCCTCTTAACAACTTTTAAATTCATCAAAATTCATAAACTTTACACATTCTAACTACTAGATCCATTATTGATGGGAAAAAAGCCCTCAAGGAATCCTATCGGTGTTTTTGAGTGTGATTGCGTTTGTTGAAAAATCAATATGACCATGAATGAGTTTTGTTAAAGTTGTCGAAATAGGATTTTAAGGTGGTGCTGTTTCCCGGTGTTTACCAAATTTTGGGGCCTCAAAATTGGGAGTTTGGATTTTGGAAAAGAAATATTTTCATGTAGGAGTACATAATATGTGGACCATGAATCATAGTTTGCAGAATGAAAAAGGTGGTACGCAGAACAACTTTGGGAAATCGGTAAAGGAAGGATTCCGCATAGCTGCGCTATGTGGACCGTGAAGGGCAGTACACAGTCTGTGAGCCAAAAAAAGTTCATGGGAAAAAATGGTTTATGGGAAGGCCTATAGTTTTTGGAAGGAAAATGGTTCATGGAAGGCTTGAAGTATGAAGGTTGGATCATGATTCTCAAAAACTAGATGGTGGTTTGGGTTGCCGTAAAGGAAGAAAGACATTACACGAAACATGTAGGGAAGAACGATTCATAGATAAAATTTGGGAAAATCTTATATTATTGGATTATGAAGATCTATTTGACTATATAAGGAGTGAAAATCTCATCATTTAAGAGAGAACAATTTTCAAAAGAAAAAATCTTTGCTTTGGGAATTTACTGAAGTATGAAAGTGGTTAGTTGGGGAGAATTCCACGAAGAGTATAGTAGTTCACAAGGAGGATTCCACGAAAGGGGAAGAAGAGGTCCATAGAAGAAGCAGTCCATGGAAGAAGAAATTTTGTAGAAGTAGAAGTGGTATGTAGAGATGGTACTTGGAGGTGGTACATGGAGGTAGTATGAAGAGGTGGTATGTGGAGGCGGAAGTGGAGACAGTCTTTGGAGTGAGGGTGGTTTGCGGAAGAGGTTGTCCATGAAGCGTATTCACTACATGGTGCAACTTAGTTTGTATAGGAAGTAGGTGGTATACAAAGGACTCAAGGAGGTTCATGAATACAGTTCACAAAAGCAATTTTCTCTAAATAACAGTACACAAAAAATAGGATTTCAACTTCTGGTGAAAAAAGAACTTCAATATAGCATCTTCTTACAGTTTATGACTCATGCTTTAATGAAAATGAAGAGACCTACAAGTCCATAAACTATGAGTGGATCCATTCAAAGAGCAGCGAGTGAAGTAAGAGTAATACAACGATCCTTTCCACCCATAGTGAGCTAGAAAAAGAGACATAGGGAGTTACTATTGGGAATGCATTGATCATACCATAAATCTTACAAAGGATTTGAGCCTGGGAATAGAAGTGATCTATCCCAAATATCATTATTGTCAGTGATCCTTAATGAATTTGGTACAATAAGAAAAATTCTATTATATGCACTTGGATGTATCCCGATAAGGGTAAACCAAGTAAAAAGACACGTGTCCTTGTTCTTGCTTTATTTATTTACTTTTAGTGCATTATCATCAAATAAAATTAGAAAGGACATGATCAAAATTAGTATTCTAGAGAATAATAAGTGAACCTTTTAATAAAGAGGTCATAATCTAGTGGGATAGTAAGAAGATTGAAAAAAATATCCATACCCTGATTCACTCCCCTATTAGGGGATATATGCCCTATTTAGACATAATAATTGGCATCAGAGGGTAGGTTTCTTTTACCATATTTATTTTCTATTAATTGGATTAGTTTATTGTTGAAGTTAAAGATTCATTCTACTCTAATCTTGGTGTTCCATGGTAAAGGGAAGAAATTCAACTAAGAAGGAGAAGTCTGGTGGAATTCCTCACTGTGGAAGTGTCTATGGAAAGAGTGTGATTCAGTTTAAGGAAACAAAAAATGTACTAAATAAAGACCTGAATGAATTAGATAGTGAGAGTATTCACTATTTAAATGATTCTATAGGAATGAGTGAATAACATATTTTTCCTAGGGATGTTGGTACTACTGTTGAAGATGAAATTGTAAGAAGACTAAAAGTAGAAGTTGTCCATGAAACAAAATAATTAAACAAAAAATTGTCTACTAAAATTAAATATAATGATATCCAAATCTAGGTATAAGAAATTGAGTTCAACAAGATTAGAGGCTTAAATACAAGGATCATTGATGTGGCTACCATTTTGAGGGAGAATAATGATTCCCAAGATGAAGAAATTAAAAATATGTCTACAAAGGTTGAAAAAATCAAAGATGATTATTTGGGAAATATCTTGAACTCAGAAGAAATTCAGAATCTAGATGTGAGAAATGATGATCTTGCTACATAGCAATATGAAATGATTCAGAAGAACCAATTTATATAGAAATAAAATGCATGATTTAATAAATCTGTTGCTCAGAAAGATTCTAAAATAAAATATAAATATGACATGATAGAGAATATCTCATGAGAATTGGAAGTTGAGATAACTATTTGGGAGATTCTTATAAGAGAAAATAATGATCAACTTGAATCTAGGGACAATAAGATTCCAAAATTGGGAGAAGATATAGAGTCAGTCAAGAATAAAGTGGGGAGATCTAATGCTAAAGAAAATCCCAAATTTAAGGATGCATTGCACTTACTATTTGATTATCCTTCAGCTAGTGATAATTAAATGAAAAGACAATATGCGACTTCAGATGAAAAACAAGAAAGGATTATCTCACCCAAAAGGGAATATAGTTTTGGGAAAATTAGTATTAGATATGATGATCCCTCTACCATGTATAATAGTAAGATATCTGAGAATAGTTCAAAAAATGTGAAAAATCATGTAGACACTGGAGGTAGATCTAAAAATTCTTTTACAGGAAGTAATGACAGAATGTTTTGTTTATATAGAATGCATGGTTATAGCTATTTTTTTGAGGTGTTGTAATATATTTCATGTTATAGAGACATAAATATTTATAATTCAAAGAATAAGAAAAATAATCTTGAGAAATCATAAATAAGAATATCCCAGAAGAAAGTATCCACAAAGTACTACTACTGTGGATTCTAGGACACACCATGAGTATGTGCCAAGAATCCAAAATTCTCAATGTCAAAAGAATAACTATATATACATCAAATTCTCAAGAAATAAAGGATGAAAAAAGATATAACTTTAATGGAAGATGTTTTATATGTTCTGATCATGGGAATTTGGCAATACATTACAGCAAAAAGAAATAAGGGAAGGAAAAGTAACCCATAAGAAGATCCCCAACACTAGCAGTGTATAACAAAATGTCCTATATTGGAAGACCATATGGTATATTGAAAAATAGGTTTAAATCCTTAGGGGAATCACATAGATATTAGTGAAAGGTGTATCAATCACCTCCTCTATTACAATCACTACAACTCTATTGGAATGAATTTGAAAAAACTTGGAATAAAAAGGGAGGAGATATTCTAGTTGGTTTAAGAAGAATGTAAATTCAGTGGAATAATCAACACCAATAAGAAAGGGTGGCATGAATCATATAAATTATAAAAGAAAAATGAATAAATAATGCTTTGATAAATTCACATGTAATGCCACATTTTGAGAAGTGAAGAAAACAGAAATATCCCTCTAATGTAGGAAGAAGCAAGAGTAAATGACCAGGGAAAAGATTCCATCTTAAAGAAAGATCAATAAAAATATAATATCAGTGGAGTGTCATCTAAGTAAATCTATAAAAGTGTTTTTAAATAAAAAATTTTAAAAAATTACAAGCCTAAAAAAACTAAATATTAGAATAAGACTCAACATGTGGGTAATGAATGTTTATTCATATGTACAGAATAATTGAAGTTGGTTGGGCAGTTGGAATAGGAACAAAAATAGTACAATTCTCTATAAGAAAGTATCAAAGGATTGATCCATCAAAATCAACCAAAATCTTCTTCTTGAGGATTCCAAAGGTTCCCCTATCCCTATGTGTAAAAATACTATTAACTAATGATCAAGTGTTTCAAGTTTAAGGGGAGATACAATCCAAGGGGAAGTGGAATCAAAATATTAAAAGTGGTGATGTGATGTTCTCCATAATTTCAACTTATACAAATTAGTTATGAGATATGAAGAAGAAATCTAGAATAATTTCTTGAAAGGAGTTAATGGTCAAAGGATGTATGAGATATATAGAATTAATTGAGTGCAATAGAAAGTGATGGTGTTATTAACTTTATCCCTTGTATCCCATATCAAGTTCAGACTTAGTAGTCCTAGTGTTTTTTTTGACAGCTCATTGTTAAGTGGTAAATTAACTCAATGAAAATCTAATTCAAGACAACTACAAATGAAAAATGTTATTGAGCTATAGATTTTTCTCAAACCTGCTGTCACATGTGAAGAAATGATGTAGGAGAAGAATAATGATTGTGGGTCTAAATAATAGACCCAATAATAGGAAGAGTTTCTCATCATAGGGGTAGAATTCAATCTCCTAATAAAATTGAAGATTTAATGGGATATAAAAGATGAAAGTTTAGGTTATCTAACATTAAGAAAACTGATTGGGGGAGAAGTAGAAAAAATCATGTATTTAATAATTATCTATTTTTCCCTAATAATAATGTATCATTTGACTATTTTTTGGATACAAAGAACCTACGAAAAAATGTAAAAAATATTTCAACATGAGGCGACAAAAGTATTTTAAAGTAATGATTTCACTATGGTAGAGAATGAACAGAATCTTTAACAGGATAATGAATAGTTTTCTTATGGCATTAATGAGGAGGTAAGAAACTTAGGGTGAGTAGAAGTGTAAAATTATGATTTAGATAAAGCTAATGATGAAGATAATGAAGAAGTCAAATCTATATCTGTACAAAAACCAAAGAATTGGGCTAAAATTGACAGGCATAACATCATTAGTGATCAGGAAGTGCCAATTCAAGCATGAAGAATAATGTCATTACAACAGGCATCCTTCCTATCATAGGTAGTGCAAAATGGTTTTAGCCCATGAATGAAGAGTTCGACCAAATTGAGAAGAATCAAAAGGGAGGTTGTTTCGAGGCCAATAAAAAATAATGTCATTAGGAATAAATGATACTTTCACAATAAGATGAATGAATATGATATAGTGATTTGAAACAAATCACAACTAGTGTGCAAAGGGTACTCCCATATAGAGGGTATAGATGTTCATGATACATTTTCACCTATTTCAATCTAAGATACAATCATATTATTCTTTTTAATAGTAGTGAAAAGGAGGTTAAACATTTTCTAGATGGACATCAAATCATTATTTTTGAATTGAGATCTGAAAGAATAAGCTTACATTGAGTAGCCAGATTTTTTTTTCATTCACGAAGATGAAAACAGAGTGTCGGTTGAAAAAGGATTTCTATGGTCTGAACCAAGCACTAAGAGCATGGTATTCAAGGCTAGATCAGTTTATGAAAAATCTCGATTTTTAGTGTGGTGAATTCGATTACAATATATATGTCAACCATGATAGTAAAAAAGAATTATGGTGTTGGTAAATGTCGATAACACAATTTTTGGAGGATCAAATAAAGTTTAATGCATGCAGTTTTCCGAATTCATGAGAAGTGTGTTTGAAATTTCAATGATTGGTTAACTGAATTTTTTCCTTGGTTTACAAGTAACACAAGGAAATAATGAAACATTAATTTCTCAATATAAATATACCAAGGAGGTTTTGAGAATATTTTTAATGGATAATTAAAGGAGATAACAACTATGGTGGCTACCCAAATGAAAATGTTATGAGATGATGAAGGAAAGATGGTTAATGTCACCAAATATAGGCAGATCATTGGAATCATGTTGTTCTTGATAATAACACGAACAAATATTGTCTTTTACACATGTTAAGAAGCAATGTATCAAATTATTCCCAAATAAAGTCACATGATTACAGTGAAAAGAATACTTTGGTATATTAGGGGAATGGTGGATTTTGGATTGATGTAAAATGAAAAATCTCATTAGGAGTTATTGGGATATACAGATGTAGATTGGGCTGGTTTAGTAAATGATATAAAATCAACATTTGGTGGTTCATTCTATCTTAGAGAACTGTGTATTTCTTGAATATGTAAGAAACAAGATTGTATCTCATTTATAACCATCTAATTTGAATATATTGCGGTTATTCAAGTGTGCAGACAGTTATTGTGGATTAAGCAAAAAAATATGGATATGGGAATTGAAGTGAAGTCACTGATCATAATCTATTATTATAATTCAAGTGCTATAAATATTAGCGAAAATCCATTCCATCACTTAAGGACAAATAAAATTGAAATCAAGTATCATTTTATCAAGGAGAAGGTGAAGCAAAGGATTATGAAGTTGGAGTATGCACCTATAGAACTTTAGGTTGTGAACATTTTGATAAAGGCATTACCCAAAGAAGAATTTGAAATAAATCAAATGGCTCTTGGAGTTCATTCGACTCCCCACACTTGAAAAAGTGTCTGTGGGACCCCTTAACCTTGATGTATGGTGTATTTTTTTCTAATGTACTGATGTGTGTTCTTTTTCCTATTGCACGCAACAATGTAGTGACCTTCATGTTTATTGAAAAAGGGGGAGAAATTATGGCTATTCAAAGGGAGAAAATGCCTTATTCAAGACATGGGGAGAAGTTGACAAGTGGAGCATTGAGATTAGGGGAGTGAAAGCTTTTCGGGAGATTAATGATGTTGGGGGAGATTTTAATATAATGATTCTATAAGTTATCGATCAAAGGATACATATCATGACATCTGAGGTTCGTGATGAAAGAAGAATAATGGTTTTGGAATGGAATGAAGTGATTCACTAATGGAATTTACATAATAATCTTGTTTCTCACATTGATCATGGATCATGTGGGTTTAGTGTATGCGTTGAGTAAATACTTGATCATGATATTAATCTCGAGTAGTGAATGCTGGTAGAATATGGAATAATATTTAACGATATATCAAATTATGAAAGAGTTTACAAAAAACCCAAAGGGGGAGATTTTTGGGAAAAAATCCCTCAAGGTGACCTGTTAGTGTTTTTGGATGTGATTGTGTTTGTTGACAAATACATATGACTGAAAATGAGTTTTTTTTGAAGTTTTTGAAGTTTGTTTTTAATGTGGTGCAGTTTCCTAGTGTTTTCCAAATTTTTGGGCCCCAAAATTTGGAGTTTGGATTTTGGAAAAGAAATATTTCTACATAGGAGTACACTGTAAATAGACTATGAATCATAGTTTGCAAAATGAAAAATGTGGTACATGGAATGGATTTAGGAAATTAACAAAGGAGGGATTCTTTATTGCATTTCTATGCATATCGTGAAGGGTGGTACATAGAATGTGAATGGAAAACAGTTCATGGGACAAAAATGGTTCACAGGAAGGCATGTGGTTCATGGGAGGAAAATGGTTCATGGAAGGCTTGTGGTATGTGGTATGGATCATCTCTCACAAAAATGAGATGGTGATTTGGGTCTCTGTAACGGAAGAAAGGCAGTACCCAGACCCTGTAGGGCAGAATGGTTCGTAGGAGCACAATAAGTGGTGAAGATTTGGGAAAATCTTAGATTAGTGGATTATAAGAATCTATTTGCCTATATAAGGACATCTAATCCCATAATTTAATAGGGATAAATTTTCATAAGAAAAAATCATTGCTCCGGGAATTCGGTGAAGTCTGAAAGTGGTTCACATGGGAGAATTCCTTGAAGGGTGTGGTAGTTCATGAGGAGGATTCTATGAAAGGAGTAGAAGAGGCCTACAAAATAAGTAGACCATGGAATAAAGAATTATGTAGAAGAAGAAGTGGTATAGGAAGATGGTACATAGAGATGGTACATGGAGGTGGTATGTGAAGGTGGAAGCAGAGACAGTCCACAGAGTAGGGTCCGTTCGTGCAAGGGGTGGTCTATGAAGCTTATGCGCTACATGGTGCATTGTAGCTCACAAAGGAAGCGGGTGGTCTATGAATGAATCAAAGAATTTCATGAAGATAGATAAAGAAAGATATTTCCTCTGACTGAAAATATATGGAAAAGTGGATTTCATCTATGGGTGAAAAAGGAACTTCAACAGCGCATATATCTACAGTTGAGGATACGCGATTTCATGAAAATGAAGGGACCAACAAGTATATAAACTATGAGTGGATCCTTTCCAAGAGAAGCTAGAGAAGAAGAATATAGTGATCCTTTCCATTGATAGTGAGCTAGAGAAAGTCACATAGGGAGTGACCCTTGGGAATGCAGTGAATAGACCCTAAATCTTATAAAGGTATTCAGCCTGGGTATAGAAGTGATCTAGCCCATACATAATTATTTGTAGTGAGATTTAGTGAATTTGGTATAATTAAAACAACGTCATTGTATGCTCCATGGATATAGCCTAGTGAGGGTGAACCAAGAAAAAATATCTCTATCATTGTGCTTGATTTATTACTTTAATTTCATTACATTATCTTCAGATAAAATTTGAAAGGATATGATCAACATTAACATTCACGAGAATAATAAGGGACCCTTAAAATAAAGAGGTAAAGATCTAGTGGGACAGAAAGAAGTTTGAAAAGATCATCCATACCCTGATTCCCCCCCCCCTCTCGGGTATCTAGAACCCTTTTTTACCTAATAGTTATTTTTAAAAATTCTGCCTTCGATGGATTTGTTCATAATGATGGAATCCATATTAAGATGAAATTATCATTATGATATAATTACCCATTATTATGGAATTATTCACTATTCAATTTTGAATTTCTTCAAACCTCTCCACCATTTTGTAAAAAAATTTTATCGTGAAAGTTTTTATGATTTGTGATAACTTCATGATTAGAAAAGAATTTTCTAACTACTTTAGAAAGTATTAAAAATTTCTAACTCATGACTCCCCTCACTTCCTTTAGAACTCTTTCATAACACTACGACTTATTTAAACCGCAACATATGACTTTATAACAAACTCTGAGTCCAATGAATATTCATTACGATGGACACGGGCTTGATTCCTGAATAACAAAAACATTATTTTACAAAGGTTTTAGTTGTCAAAAAATAAAAAAACATTTTTATAACAATTTATCACAAAGGTTTTTCAAAACTGATTGTACTTTTTTATTGTGTATCATGATCTGAAATATTTTTATGTGAATAGAGTTTAGGTCTGTTCCCCCTATTTTTGATTAAATTCTTGAACAACACCCTAAAACCTCTTATTTATAGGAAATAGTATATCTAAATGGGTTGATCTATCTTCTAAATATATCCTTTATCTTTTCTTTATCTCTAGAAATTTTTATTTGAACTTCCTCCTTTGAATTGGAACACATCTTATCTTATCTTGCCTTCAATTCACTTGTTCATATTCCCTGTATCTCCCCTAAAAATAAATCTCCCAAATTATCATAAGGATAAAGATATTTTAATTGAAAATTTCTTGTAGATATACAACAAATACAACTTAGCACTAAGAATTTTCTTAGGTGTTTTATTGTCACTATCACTTTTCACCACTGCATTATGCTGTAAATCTTTATCTCCACAGTATACCAAATGTTGGACCCCATGACACCTCCTCTAAATTCCTTGAACATGAGATTATGGGCATGTTCATCACCTATATTCCTATCCCTAATAGAAAGGGGCCTGTTTTTCTATTCTTTAGCGTTATATGAATCTCCCAAACCACACGAATCATTCACATAACCCTTTTTAAAGGGTAGTCTAGTTTGGTGTCCCCACTGAGATATGGGTTGTCTTTGATTTTTTCCACTAGAATATGGAGAATTCGTAGCATGGAAATTTTAAATTTGAATTAATTCACATAATTTGTCATTCATAGTTTTCCATTTTAGTAAATTCTAATTTTTAGTTGTTTCTTCCCAATTATAACACCATAAGGGATTCCATCAACTTTTATTCCAATATCGCTTCCAATTAGTAATTATGATTTTTTTTTCAGTGTTTTATTACTCTTATTACCACTATCATTCATTATGATCACTATTGGATTTCTTGAATTCATCACTTTGATCTTTTTTCCTAGTTGAATTTATCGGTTCACCCTATTGAGATTGAACAATGGTTTTATTTAAACCCTTGTCCCAATTACGGGGACTTCCAAAGCTCTCTTTAAATATCTACTTGAACTATGTTTCACATATTAAATTAGAATCATGAGAAGCATTAAAAACATTTGTATCTTCTTCTGTATTGTTTAAACATCACTCATAATTGCTACTATGAAATTTTTCCAGAGTCAATTCTCTCTATTGGTTCCACTAAGGATGAGTTTTGTTTTCAGGTGGTTCTAGGTAGTTGGGATTATACTCCAATCATTAGTTTGAGATGAGGGTTTTTTATGATCTCATTGAGACACTTTTTTAAATTTTGTTGAATTTTATTTTTCCTTATGACCCCATGAAGAAATATATTTTCTATACTTTGAGGCTTTATCCTAGTATTTGAATTGTTTAAATTTGAATAATTCATAAAACCCCACTTAAATTGAAGAGTTTCTTCAATCATTGGGTTCTCAAGAGTTTTTTATTGGGCCCTACAACCATTTTCATCAAATGAAAAATGATAAACTTTATCTCCTAATAATTCTATCATTGAAACACCGCCTGGCCAACCATATACCAAGTGATGAAATGAATAAACATCAATTCCTCCCTATTATTGTACTCCTTCCAAAAAAAGTTACATAACCATCCTAAATCTCTGTGTTTTGATATAGATGAAAATTTAGTTAGATTCTTTATAACTTTATAGATATCACACATTCCCTTCCTTTAATTATTTCCACCACTACAAAATAATGTCAATACAAATAATTAAACTTTTATTATCTTATAACAATGGATTCATATAGCAAAAACGAATCTTTAAGAGTGGCCTTTTAGGGTTATAAGTTCATAATTTCTATATATTTATTTATTTTTTAAATATTTATATTATAAAATAAAATTGGATTGGTATGAAATGAAAATGGATGGATTCCAATTGTATAACAAAAAAGTACAAGTATGGGGTGAAAGAGTTCATCAAATTTGTAAAATATCATTCATATGACCCTTATCAAACCCTTTATCCTTTTTTAAATTGTTTTTATTCAAGAAAAATTATTCTAGAGGAGTTATAAGAACAAATTATTTTTCATAGAATAGATCAAAGTTATAAGTGTTGGACTAAAAACGGTGGAAAAATGAATGTTTCCAGTGACTAGGATAATAATTCATTTTATGGATCATCTTATATAATTTAAAATGTGAACAATGATTATGTATGTAATAGGGATATTATTACAGGTGTGAATTATGATATAGATCATATTGAAAAATTGACAATGATATTTGAAGATGAACATCATGATTATCCAAAACTATTTCATCTCTTAAAGAGTTTTGAAAAGACTCTATCATATACTAGTTGTACTAAATATAAAGCATTGTTAGCCACACTGAAGCTATATAATGAAAAATATGGTAATGAGAGGAGTGAAACCAACTTTACTGAATTGGTTTCCCTCTTTAATAATATTCTCCCTAATGTTAATAATCTTCCTGTATGAACATATGATGCTAATAGAATGTTATGTTCAATGGGTATGATGTCTAGAATAATACATGCCTATCCAAATGGATATTTAATGTTTGAGAAGGACCATGAATCAATTAAAAAATTCCTAAAGTGTGGTGTATCTTGATACAAGAAGGAACAGTCATTTACTTCAAAAATTTTATTTTACTTTCTAACCATTTCAATGTTTAGGGATCAATACGAAAGTGGGGAGACCATAAGACAATTTTTGTGTCATGAAGATTCAAGAAATAATGATGGAAAACTTCATCACCCAGAAGATTCTACTCAATGGAAGAAAATTGATCACAATTATCTTGAATTTTCCAATGATCCAAAAAACCTCCATCTTTCACTATATATATATGGAGTGAATCCTTTTGGTTTTCAAAGTAGCACTCATAGTAAATGGCTAGTTATGTTGGTAAAATATAACTTTACACTGTAGTTATACATGAATTGAAAATAAATTACTTTATCTCTGATTATATCATGACTAAAGTAACTGGGTAATGATATTGATGTTTATTTGGATATATTTATTCAGTATTTAAAATTAATGGGGTATTCATGTGTTACATTATATGATGCTTATATAAATGAATATTTCATATTGAGATCTATGTTATATGTGTTGGATTTGGTGGCCTAGAACCAACTACTTTGTACTGTATTCATTAATAAATACCTTATCACATCTTAATTGTTCTTCTGCATGAAAATGCATGTGATAATGTCCTAAGGATAGCTTTTTCACTAAATGTTCAAAGTGGATCCCTACTATGATGAGAACCCAGAAGTGCCATAACACTGTTATTGAATATATTTTCTATGTTCGAATGATGTTATTTGAGGGACACAAATAATACAAGCCATTAGGGGTGAGGGCTCATAAAACATTGAGGCACCTTCTCATGGTGTGCGCCCTTGGTAATATCCAGGAGGATATTATGAGAATTAGACCCACTAGTAAGAAATCCACATTTCATTGTGTCATTGGATGTTCCTATCTATGGACGTGTGTATTGGTCCTTAGAATTTAAGATTATTCTTAATGGGTATTAAAAATCACGCACTTATATGTATTGATGAAAACTGTGATGACACACTGTTCACAATGAGGTAGGATATGTTGGTGCATCACAAGTAATACTGCATTAATAGATAATGGGAGAAAAGATTTTTCCCTTATGCTCCATAATAGATGTAGATATCTCAAGCCCTTTGATGGAATTGATATAGCCTAAATAAATCCATGACCAAGGTAAGGAATGGGAAAGTTCAATTCTAGGAAGTGAAAGAAAGAATAATTGAGCACATGGGTTGATGGCACCTATATTAAACCCTCTTGATTCAAGATATTTAGACAAAGGGATTACATTATAGAGTAAGCGTTCATAGAAGGTGACACATCATTGCATCATTAACTTCTTTCTCTATGGGTGCCTTGGCATGTTTCCAGATTCTAACCTTGGACTTTAGGTAGGCTCTACCTAATGACACTGAGAAAGAGTCCTAGAGGGTCACACACTAAGTTTTTCCAAGTATCTCAGTTAAATATTAATTTTACTTGTTGATTATAGATTATTCCAAAATATGGTTTAATAATTATTCAAGGATGCCTAATCACATTTATTTTGAAACTAGTTGTTCGAGAGAATATAGTGTGGGTGAAATAATATATTTATTAGCAAGTAATGAATTAATATTTATTTAAGAAATAAATATTCATTATTCAATGTCTAATAAATTAGGTGGAGGAAATAAAGACAATGTAAAAAAAAGTACACACTGTGTAGTTTTTTTGGGGATTTGTGAGAAATAATATTATTTATTTCATTAAATAATATTAGGTGTAATTCGCAGGGTTCATGTTAAGTAATAATAATAGTCAACTATTATTATTAGAAATGGGGTATTACTAATAATTAAATGAAATGAATAAATGATTTCGGGTAATTAATTAATTTTATTATTCTAAGTAATTAAAATCCCAATTATATTATTCTCATTATCCTAGACATTCTTTGTGGTTGTGAACAACATATCTAGAGAAAGATCTCAAGACAAGAGAAAATTCTTTTATTCCAAGAAAACTCTCAAGCTACAAGAGAGATCCTCCTCCACCGGATCAAGGAGAGAGCTTTGCAAGCAGCTCTCAAGGCGATCGAAGGCAGACATCGCAAGTGAAGGCACTTCTACGCTAGCACCCGAAGATCACTTCATCAATATCCAGAGATATGTGGAGCACGTGCAGATCACTAATAGAGGTATCCTACACTTGGATTCTATGATGCAATATCTAATCACATAAAATCGTGATTCGGAACATCAATGGATAGAGGATTCCATCAAGGTAATTCTTTTCTTTTAATTAAATAAATTATAACCAACATATGATGATCCTCTCTATGGTTTTAGGATTCCCCTCTTTTCTTTCGTTCTTTATTCTATTCCAAAGATCTAGAATTTTATTATCGTGATGGATCTTGGATTGATCATCATTAATAGAAAAAATTGAAGTTTGGTACACCCACTAATGCGCTTCCGCTATGCCTAGAACCTACAAATGGTACAAGAGCAGTCATGTTGTTGATTATAATTATTTAACTTCTTATTGGTGATTTACTCATTTAATAACTTAGTTGTTTCAATTCAAGTTAATCATTCTATAAATATGAATCTCAAGATCTATTCATCCTATTTCGTTTCTTGTTTACCTTATAGAAACATTTTTTTCTTTTAATTTTGATTAAAATAAAGCAGATGATCTCATCTAGAGGTGCCAAAGCTTCCTGACCATACAACACCAGAACACACATCATGTATTCCATAGTACATGCCGTGTAGTATAGGTTCCATGCACTGGGGAGGTCCGCCAAACCAGGACATGTCATTGGATTCTATCTAAGTATTTAAGACTCTATGTGTTGACCATGAACATGTGGCACACAATTTATGGATTACACACTATGTGGCCCACTGAAAATGTCTTGTGTTCCCTTTGGGTTAGGGTTAGACTGTGTACCCCATACATGGCTTTCTAGGATGGAAACTGTGTAACGCGGATACTACTTGGTGTGTGTCCCACTGAACACGCCATGTAATCCAAAGATTTCTGAAGTACATTTACATGCCATGTCCCTAGGTGTGTACTTCAGATGGATGGTGAACAAAATTACACACCATGTAGTTGGAACTACATGCTGTGTACTCATTCAAATTATGCATATTTATTAAAATTTATTATTATATTATACAAACCCTTGAGATGTGTACCATAGTGTGAACATAAAGCTGAGACACAACATGTGATAGGTGTTATATATATGTGTTTAATTTAACATCTGCGTAATGTTCATTTATACTCATTGGGTAGTTATGAACAAGAATTCACCAGGTTGCCTCCACGGTACAAGTTATGTACAAAGATAATTTTAAATGAATTTATTTGTTTAAAATTATGATGGATGATAATCCTAAGGAAATTCATAAAAAGTATTTGAGATAAAAGGATTGATTAATTAAATACAATTAGTTGATTCAAGCATGATTTATCTTAAAAAAGAACGACTAAATAATTGACTGCTAGATTTATTTATGCGTAAATATCATTACATGTATGGATGATCATGAGATAGACCAATAACTTTTTATGTGAATTGTTTCTTTTAATTTATTTATTTAAATTGAATTTGTTTTCTTACAAGAATTCTCCTCATTAATATGTAGAGTCTGCTTTCCCAAGGTTTCTTTTATGTAAAACCCTATTTTACCCCTCAATTGTGAGTGATATGAAATAATATGTAATGTATGGAGCTCCCAAGCTAGTGGAGGCGACTAAAGTTAGGAGGCAAGGTGAAACCAATCTAAGGAGATACAAAGGTGGACGGGTGGGAAGCTATAAACACGAACCCTAAAGGTTCAAGCTATTTCTCCCCTAGGTATTGCGTAAGTTTATCAACAGCTAGATAAACTAACCAATAGAACAAGATCATGATCATACCATTTATATTATTTTTGTTAGTTTCATGGTTTATTTTTTGTGGGTGTGTTGTCACGATCACACAATTAATGAATTAAATAAGCTTGTAAGATAGAAATAAAATAAGACTGGATTATGCATAAATAGTATCTTAGACATGGTTAATAACTTAAGTATATCCCAATTAATATTAAAAAGCATGTAATCAAAGATAACAAATGGAAATTTACATATAAGTATAAATTCCCTTAAAGAAATATTAAGTCAGTATAGCCTTCCATAATCTTGGCTAGAATCGAACCATAGTTCAAAGTGGTTGAACAACCCTAGTTGACGTGCTTTCAATTATCGGGGAATTATAATTCAAGGTTTGGGTTGACTTTACTTGGATCACATCAAGGGTTGACTTCCACAGTAGGACTTGATGTGACCAAGAGGCAAAGGTTTAGGAAATCCAAAATAAAAGGATTTCAGGATTATAGAGTCCACTCAATGGATCAAGGAGCTGCAAGTTAATGCAGTTGGAATTTGGAATGCCTACCTAAAACCCTTCAAGTTGATTGAACAACCCTAGTTGGGGTAATGAGAAGGGAAATATGAATCCTTTCCACCAAAATATTCAGGCAACCAAATATTTTGAAGTCAATGGTGAGGACTATTGGATTTCCATAAAATAGTGAGAGACTAATAAGTATTAATTTATTTATTTGTCTCAGTTTTATCATGATAAATTTCTAAACCTTTTCTCATATTATTTTTTAGAAATGGACATAAAAATGACTTCAAACATATCATTGTGAACCATACCTGAGAAGGAAAACCTTCTCACCAGAATCAATTTCCATGAATGGTAGAGGCGTTTACACGCTATCCTTCACCACGAGAAGAAATAGTATATGCTGGAGGAGCCTGTTCCAGTTGCACCTGGAAAAGAGGCCAGTGATGAGGAACTATCTCATTATATGAAACATATGTATGATGCTACATATGTTCAGTGTTTCATGCTATCTTCCATGTCAAATGATCTCTTGAAGCAACATGAAAACATGAACGTATATAGAATGATGTCTCACCTTAATGATCTCTATCAAGAGAAGGAGAGACAAGAGAGATATTAGATCTCTAAAAATTTGTTCACAACTATTCTTGGAGGGTATGTGCTATATGGGACTCATGAAGTCAAGCTTATTGGCTACATTGAATGCCTCAACATCTTAGGGATTAGGTTCCCAGATGAGTTGCATACAAATATCATCCTATCATCACTGCCCAAGATCTTCTCAAGCTTTATTTTCAACTACAACATGAGAAACAATGAGGAAAGTATATTGAAACTTTTGACCTTAATTCTCCGGGTAGATAAGGACATGTGGTGTGACAAACCCACAGTCCATATGGTGAATAAGAAAAATAAGGACAAGAAAAAGGGGCGAAGGATTCATAAACAGTCTGAAGACCCTGAGAACTGTCCCTCTAAAAAGGGGAGGATTCAAAGGAATGGAAAGGAATGGGAGGAAATATGTTTTTCATGTGGAAAGTTAGGTCACTATAAGAGGAACTGCACCTAGAAGCATGGGGATGATAAAGGTATGTTTGTTATCAAGTGTAATCTTTCCATTTATACACATTGGGTATTAGATACAGTGTGTGGGGATCACATCTGTATTCAAATATAGAAACCAAGTAGACTTAGAAAGATTTCCATAGGAGAGGTGGATATTCAAGATACCAATGCCATGAGGCTAGCTATGTTGGAAATTGGCGATTACCTCTCTCATTTCCAATTGGAATTCTTTTGGTTTTATGTAACTGGTATTATGTGCCTAGTGTTACCAATAACACAATTTCAATATCTTGTTTGGATATGGATGGATTTATTTTAAAATTTGGAAATAAGGGTTTTTTCTTTTATAAGAACAACATATGTTATGGTATGGAGCATTTAAATAATGGTTTTTATATATTAAATTACAAAAACAAGGTGCTAGAAATCGATAATGAAAAAAAATCACATGACTCATACAACACCCAATTGTGGCATCACCGTCTTGTTCATGTAAATGAGAAGCGCTTGAAAAATATCTACCAGGAAGGTTATTTAAAATCTACTGATATAAAACCACTTGATATATGTCATGCTTGTTTACAAGGTAAAATGACCAAGACACCTTTTGGTGGACATGGTGAAAGGGCCACAGAGTTTCTATGATTGGTGTACACAGATGTGTGTGGACCATTTATAGTAGAAACTAGAGGTGGATTAATTTAGTACTTTTACTGATGATTTGAGTAGATATGGCTATATCTACTTAATGAGGTATAATTCATATTCCTTAGAGAAATTTATGGAATTTAAGAATGAATTAGGGAATCAGCTTGGTATGAATATAAAGAATCTTTGATCGGATCGAGGTGGAGAATATTTGAACCAAGAGTTCATCGATCTTCAATGGGAGTTTGGGATTCTATCTCAGCTTACTCCTCCTTATACACCATAGTGGAATGGTGTCGGTGAAAGGAGTAACTGCACCTTGTTGGACATGGTGAGGTCGATGATGAGTCATGTAGATCTTCCATTATCTTTTTGGGGATATACATTATAAACTGTAGCATACACATTAAAATGAGTACCAACTAAGGCGGAAAATGGAATTACCTCCGAGTTATGGAATGGAAAGAAACCCATTTTGTTGCACACACATGTATGGGGATGTGAGGCTTTTGTTAAGTCCTTCTCAGGAAATAAACTAGCACCCCAGGGAACAAGGTGTATCTTTATAGGATATCCCAAGGAAACAAATGGATATTACCTATATAACCCTTCAGACAAGAAAGTGATTGTCACTAGAAAATCCATCTATCTTGAGAGGGAGAACATCCTAAAAAAGGATAATGGGAGAAAGATTGGCTTTGACAAAGTTTATACTAAAGATACATAGGAGTTGGTACAGGAACAAGTTCTATAGGTCCCCATGGAAGAGGTTCCAGAAACACAAGTACTGCATAGGAGCTCAAGAGAGGTAAATGAAGTAGAGAGATTTGGTTTCCTAGTCACCAAGGATGGAGAATCATTATTATTAGACAATGATGAACCTATATCATACAAGGAAGAAGTTGAAAGATCAGAAGATGCAAGATGGATATAATCTATGAATTCTGAGATGGATTCCATGTATCAGAACTATGTCTGGGTTTTGGTCGATGAGCCAGTTGATGTAAAGAATGTTGGATGAAAATGAGTATTCAAGATAAAGCTGGACATGGAAGGTCAAGTTAGCACCTATAAAGCAAGGATAGTGGATAAAGGATTCAGACAACATCAAGGAATTTTCTATAATGAAACCTTCTTGCCATTTTACATGTTTAAATCCATAAAAATCATACTTTCCATATCTTCTTACCATGACTATGAGATTTGAAAAATGGATGTCAAAATATCATTCCTTAATGAAAAAATTCAGGAATATGTCTATATGACACAACTAGAAGGGTTTGTGACACCAAGTGAATCCAAACAGGTTTGCAAGTTGCAAAAATCCATTTATGGTTTAAAAAAAGCATCCAGGTCACAAATCATTTGATTTGATAAGGCCATAAAGGAATTTGGTTTCATTAAGAATGAATGTGATCCTTGTGTTTATAAGTGGTTTAATGGGAATGCGTTCATTATCCTAGTAGTATATGTTGATGACATATTGCTTATTGGAAATGATGTACTCTTCTTACAGTCAGTTATGGACTGGTTGAAAAAGTGTTTCTCCATAGACTTGGGCAAAGAAGCCTACATCATAGGGATCAAGATCATTCATGATAGATCCAAGAGGATTCTTGGAATAAGTCAAGGTACATACATTAACCAAATACTAAAGAGATTTAGTATTGAAAAATCCAAGAGGGGATTGGTTCCAATGTCACATGGAATACACCTTTCTAAAAAAATGTGTCCTCAGACACAATAAGAGAAATATAGAATGAGTAAGATCCCATACACTTAGGCTATAGGATCCATCATGTATTCCATGTTATGTACCAGGATTGATGTTTCCTTTGCACTGAGCATGGTAGGGAGATATCAAGAAGATCCAAGAGAACATCATTGGACTACTGTTAAGACTATCCTTAAGTATCTGAGAAGAACTAAGGATATGTTCCTAGTGTATGGAGGAGACGTGGGGCTTTCCATCATAGGGTATGCTGATGATGGTTTTCAGATATATCAGAACAATCAAAAGTTGCAATATGGATATGTTTTCCATCTCAATGGAGGAGTTGTGAGCTGGAAGAGTTCAAAGAAACCAGTTGTCACCAATTCTATAGTGGAGTCTGAATATATAGTGGCTTCTGATGCATCAAAGAAAGCCTTTTGGATTCAAAACTTTTTCCAAGAGCTTGATGTGCTGCCTATAAGTAAAGATCCTATGAAATTGTATTATGAAAATACTGTAACAGTGGATCTTTCAAAATAACCAAGGTCACATCAACATAAAAAGCACATATTTCAGAAGTATCACCTCTTGAGGGATTTATATCAAAGGGGTGAAGATGCAGTGAGCAGAGTGTCCATAGAAGAGAACATGGTAGACCCCATTACTAAAGGCCTATCTTAGCAGATGCATGAATATCATGTGAGAGCTAGCAGGTTAAAGGTTGTTAGTAGTTGGCTCTAGTACAAGTGGGAGTTTGTTGGAGTTGGTGTCCTAGAACCAAATACTTTGTACTTTATTCATTAATAAATACCTTATCACATATTTATTGTTCTTCTGCCTAACAATTCATGTGATAATTTCCTAAGGATAGCTGTTGCACTAAAAGGTCATAGCGGCTCCCTGCTATGATGAGAACCCAGAAGTGCAATAACACTATTCTTGAAAATATGTTTTGTGGTCGGATGATTTTATTTGAGGGACACAAATAATATATACCATTAGGGGTGATGGATCATAAAACTTTGAGGAACCTTATCATGGTGTGTACCCCTGGTACTATCCAAGAGGATATTATGAGAAAGAGACCTGCCAGTAGGAAATACACATTTCATAGTGTCATTGGAAGTTCCTATATGTGGGCGTGTGCAATGGTACTTAGACTTTAATATTGTTATTATTGTTTATTACAACTTGTAAACCTAGATGTATTGATGAAAACTATGACAACACACTGTTCATAGTGAGTTGGATATGTTGGGTGCGTCACGAGTAATACTGCATTAATAGATAATGTGAGAAAAGATTTGTCCCTTATGTTTCATAATAGAAGTAGATATGTCAGGCCCTTTGATGAAATCGATATATCATAAATAAATCCCTGGATGTGGTAATGAATGGTCAAGTTCAATTCTGGGAAGTCAAAGAAAGAATAATCAAGCACATGGGTTGATGGAACCACCATGAAACCCATCTGATTCGAGATATTTAGACAAAAGTATTACATTACACAATAAGATTTCGTAGGTGGGGACACATCATTGAAGCATTAACTTCTTTCTCTATGGGTGACTTAGAGTGTTTCTATACGCTAACCTTGGAGTTTAAGGAGGCTACACCTAATGCTACTAAGATAGAGGCCCAGAGGGTCACACACTAAGTGTGTCTAAGTATCTCAGTTAAATATTAATTTAACAAGTTGATTAAAGATTAATCCTGATTGTGGTTTAATAATTATTCAAAGATGCATGATCACATTTATTTCGACACTAGATATTAGAGAGAATATAGTGTGGGAAAAATAATATACTTATTATCAAGTAATGTAGTAATATTTATTTAAGAAATAAATAGTCATTATTAAAGGTCTAATAAATGTGGTGTAGGAAATAAAGAGAATATAAAAACAAAAGTACATTCCATGTATATTAATATACATCGCGTGTAGTTTTTCTGGGGATTTGTGAGAAATACTATTATTTATTTCATTAAATAATATTATGTGTAATTTTCTGGGCAAATGTAAAGTAATAATAATAGTCAACTATTATTATTAGGCATGGGGTATTACTAATACTTAAATGAAATATATAAATTATTTCAGGTAATTAATTCATTTTATTATTCTAAGTAATTAAAATCACAATTATATTATTCTCATTAACATATACATTATTTGTGGTTGTTTTCAATGGATCTAGAGAAATATCTCAAGCCAATAGTGAATTATTTTCTTCCAAGAACACTCTGAAGCTACGATAGAGATCCTCCTCCACCGGATCAATGAGTGCACTTTGTAAGCGGCTCTCCAGGTGATCAAAGGTGGATATCGCAAGTGAAGGATCTTTGGTGCTAACACCCTGAGATCCCTTCGGAGACATCCAGAGATACGTGGAGCACATTTGGATAACCTCTAGAGGAATCCTACACTTGGATTTTATGATGCAAAAATGGATCACAACGGATTGTGATAAGAAACATTAATAGAGAGAGAATTCTATCAAGGTGATTCTTGTCTTTTAATTAAATTAATTATAACCAATATATGATAATCCTATATATGGTTCTAGGACTCCCCCCTTTTCCTTTCATTCTTCATTCTATTCTGAAGATCCAAAATTTTATTATCGTGATGGATCTCGGATTGATCGTTGTTAATAGAAAAAATTAAAGTTGGGTACACCCAACAATGCACTTCCACTATGCCTGAAACCTATAGTATGGGATGATAAATTATTTTACTATTTATGGAAGCTTTTCAAGATAACGAATTAAAGGAACTCAAGGGTGTCCCATTTGTGAACAAGGTACACACACAGTTGGTTTGAAACATTCATCAAATACTATGTTTCTAGGACATCATAGATTTCTACCCAGATGAAATAAATACCAATATTAGATGACATCATTTTATGGGAGTTTAGAAGAAGGCACAAAACCATCTCCAATAATAGGTGATCAACTATTTTATAAAGTAAAATATATAGACACCACTTTTGGTAAACCTTCATCTAAATATCTTATGAAAATTAGTTTCAAAATTATATCATTTTTTTAATTCTTGTACATGAATTGTTTGTACATCAGTCATTTTATTTATGTTAGGCATGTGAAAAAAATGTATGTGATAATTTCATTATAATGTTACTAAATGCACATAGTAAAAAAGAGGATACAATTATGGTTTGGTTGGACATGATTGACATGGGGATATGAGAAGAGTTAACACCAGTAAAGGGTAAAAGATGGAATTTTCTTCCTCTATATTCTTACACTCCTTCTAGGAAAGTTAGATAGAATTTTTGGGACATCATAAATCATTTAATGGTTCTAGATGTGTATTGACCAAATATAAAGAATCTTTTCAATGGTTGATTTATTATTAATGGGAGTGAAATAACAAGACTGTCATGTTTTGATGTAAAATATAATGTCTACAGATTTACATTCAATTTTTTTTAATAATTTAAATCAAACATTAACGAAGATATATTTATTTTTAAAAGAGATATGCAGTAAAGTTATAGATCTGATGAAATTTCAAACTATAAAAAATGAAATTTCTGTCATATTATCTAAATTGGAGATGTTCCTCCCACTTAGAATAGTTGATTTAATGTTTTACTTGATGGTTCACTTAGTTAGAGATATTCAGATATGTGGTTTTATATATTATAGATAAATGTACCCCATTGAATGGTATATGATGATTTTGAAAGATTATGTTTAAAATAAAAGTGCATCAAAAGGTTGTATTATAGGGAAATATATTGTGAAGGAAGACATTGATTTTTATACTGACTACCTATCCAATGTGGCAGGCATTGGTCTACCAAAATTTCATCACACTAGGTGGCTTATGGGTGAAGGAATATCTAGAATAGATTTTTTCACAATTACTATTACAAAGAGGGAGATGGATCACATTTATGTTTTAAATAAAATTTTAGAGTTTTCACCATGTTTTGAAAAACAAAAATTAATTTTTAGGCATTTAAATCCATCAAGGGATGGAATCTAGATATCAAATACACATAATCAAAGTTTATAGGATAGTTTCAAGACCATGTTTTTAAGGGGTTAACTGCAATTATGAATTCAATTTGAGAACAATTTCAATGTATAACCAGAGGAACAAGTGTTTATGTATTATATTATAATGGTAATGCAATTAATGGTTATAAATTATATACAAAGGAACCTTATGAACATATTAGTAGGTAAAATAGTGGAGTTATACTTGTGGATGAAGTGATGTATGTATCTGTTAACAAGGAAATAAATCCAATATATGAGAATATTTCATAATTTGGAATCATCAAACAACTATGGGAGTTGGATTATATAACATTCCAAGTGTGAATATTTTAATGCAAGTGGGCTGATAAAATGAGTGTAGTTAAAATCAATTAATTCAGATTTATGAAAGTGGATTTCAGTCAGGAATGGTAAAAAATGATCCATTTACAATGGAATCATAGGTAGTATATGTATTTTATATCCTAGATCCTATAAATAGAAGGTTTACATTTATTTTGGTGTCGACCAAAATAATTGAAGGGTCAGATGCGAATTCAATTGAGGGTGGCCGTTTCATTTGGACATCGTAATCATTTCATTGTAGTCCCAATGTAGATAAAGTCTTGTATATCATAAGAGATCATAATGAGGGGAATAAAGGGGTTAAATCCCTTAAAACTTTTTAAAAAAGTTAAATAATTACGTTATTTTATTTTTTATATACATTGTGTTAACTCATATTATTTTCTATTCATTACTGTATTTACATAATCTAAATTAAATATTCAACTATTTCTCTAGATAATTGATTCTTCACATGTTGATTATACTAATATTAAGAAAAAATAGGTTTATCAACATGTTTATGCACCCAATGAAGAGGGAGAATATTTTTCTGCACATGATGACGATACTAATCTTTAGGAACAACATATTTAAAATGTTAAAGTCGAGGAAAATATAGTTGGATAACAACCTATGTATCAGAATAAATAAGTGTGTCATAACATGATGGTGCTAATAAAATTATTAATGAGAGAATAAAAGTCATCACATTAAAGGTTTCATGGTGTAACATACTTACCATGGTCGACCTAACACACTACTTAATCTAGCTCAACACAAGGCCTCAAGAATTCCTTCCCAAATACCAGAGGCTTCTGACCAACAGTGAGGGTATAAAAGCTTTAGTGGGGAGACTATACCCTCAGGTTAGAGTGTAATAATAGTGGAAAAAACTAAACTCATACACATGGATGAACATAAAATTATTCATAATATATAACTGAAATAGAAGCATGATATAATAAATAGAATGTGGCATACAATCATACAGACTCAAATGATGAAAAAAATACCACAGTTATTCACCCACTGGGATAACCACATATTAAAATAAAAATATTAAAATAAATATGATAGGATCCACTACCAAATCTAGGCTAAACCACATACCCGTACTCCATGAACACGAGTTGTACATGCCCGATCCTAGGATTCCTCATGAGATTCTCTGCTCGATCAAGAAACACTGGGCCTCATCCCCATCCACCATGAATAATAGGCTCCAACATGAAATTAGACATTAGGTTATCATGACCACATAGGTGAACATATAGGGGGTGATAAATAAATCTCATTAGGCCTCCCCCAATGGTGAACATATGAATTTACTGTCATAACAATTCCATGTATATGTGTTATTTCCATAGAATCCAAAAACTAGAAACAATTGGAATGAAAGAAATAACTTCATAAAAAGGGGGAAAATAATAGTAAAATAGAGAACAATGGGTTATATTTTGAAACCAAAGGTAAATCTACCCCTGATCTAGCCCACTAAAAAGGATTTATAACACATGGATCACCCATCCACATAAAAATCGGTGCATCCTCTAGATATACACAAGATCACCAAGATGTCTAATGAAATAGGAACAAATGATAGACCCAAGGATCTCAACCTATGAATCTAAATACTTAAATGCATATAATGAGAAATAGGAATCTAATAACATGATCAAACTGGTGATATATTTACACTCAACACATTTGAGAAACTGCCATATCTTGAAATTCTAACAGAAAAAACCGAGATCTAAATGTGGTATTGATATTAAAAATATTCCTAGGGGAATACCTCACTGTTGGTCCAAAATGTGTACTACCCCAAGGGGTCCCATCCATCCAATGATCCCAATAGGTACACTATCCCATGGACCCACACAAGTAACCAGGAGCCCACCGTATTAATGGTATGAAACCTCTAGCCATGGAAAAGACTCAACTATAAGGGTGCACTCATGAATATTATCCATTATCTCCCAAATATCATATTTAAATATCCATCCAAATTAGGAGATAATAAGATCAAAACATAGGGTCAATGCTCGGTCATATTTATCCCAAGGGTCTCCTCATGAAACCAAAGATTAAAGCAGAATCTGACTCAAACCTCATGGATAAAGTCAAATGAATGTGGGATTATCCAACCATGAATGAACTGTCTAAACTATTGAACTATTAGAACTGATACACTCTCATACAAAAAATATATGTTCCTCTTTCAACACCCTAGATTTTGGAATCCAATAAAAATCCACCAAGTAATCTCAACAACCTACCTGAGGGCTAAACCAAAACATAGGGCTCTCACGAACCCCATGGTCATAGTAGAAGGCGGTGTACTACTAGGGACTCCCTTGTTACATCGATTCTCTCATGCCAGACCCATAGAATGTTTCCAAAAATATCCCAAAGGTCATTGTAAGAAGAGGAAACCCTACAAGGGGTTCCTCTATCTCATAGAAAATCATGGGACATGCCCAGTGTAGAAACATCCAAAATGTCCATCCATAGCCTCTAACTGATCCTTGATCAATAAAACACCCAAAATGGGAATCCAAGGCACATGATATCCCATTGGGGTGTTCACAAAGGTCCTCATGACCACCTTAAATCAGGACCTTGCATAAGGGATCCTCATCACTAGCCAAACCACAAGGAAAATCCCAAAACAAGAAAACCTCAATCAACCTTCATGGTAAAAAATCCCATCAAAAGGTACCATATTTTCTACATGGGAATCCTCAAGAGTCCCTCAAACTCATCTCAAAAGCTTAATGGATCCTAACTATAACCATCATCCCGTGAAGTTAACCTAGTCCAATGACTCTAGAAACTATGGTCCTCAAACCTAAGTGTTAAACATCATTTTTTTAACCTCAAGCTACTAGTATCAACACACATGAACAAACCTAGATCTACTTAGAGATAATATTCAATACTACCTTTTGGAATCTATATGAAGAACAAAAAATAGTTCTCCATGGAACCCTTGATGTAGGCCAATCACTGACCTCACAACCCTCACCCGGGCCTCGTAGCTCACAACCCCATCCCATGGAGGATTCTAAAACCAAACCTCAAAAAATCCACCTGAAGACACTCTTCCATCCCAAGCACCATATAGATAGCCTCTAAACACCAAAATGACCCCCCCAATTCAATCTATATAAAATAATTCTTATAATAGACTACTTACAAATTTAATTCTTACACCATGGTGTCAAACAAGGAAAACGAGCCATGAAAAAAGTACATAGTGTTTAACCATAGATGTCCTCCCTTATCATGTTACATAGGTCACTCATCATGTAATTCTTAAAAGTACACAATGTTTATGCCCTGTACACATAATGTAAACCTACATGGGTTCCTATCAGTTTACCTCATCCTCCACTCAGTGTGTAAAATGCCTACTTACATGGTGTGTACCACTTGTACATGATGTGTAACCCCATATGGGTTAACTGCCCATATACCTATCCTTGTACCCAAATTGAGCATCTATGACTACATGGAGTTTCCCCCACAAGGGGACTGGCTGTGTACTTCAACACATCCAAGTATCCCCACACGAGGTGTCTAACTGAGTACTGGGCCACACCCCTAATCCCATTACATAGTGTATACTTCAAATTAAATGGAATATAGTCCCTAAATCCTCATATTTCCTAGACATAAAGAATACATGGTGTGTGTTCCCTGAACCATACACCATTTACATGGGTTTCCCCAAATGGGAATCCTATGGATAGTCGCAAACCTATGATTTCTTCATAAAATCCATAAATCAACCCCCAATGAGTCCCTAAAATCCCATAAATGTATTTAAAACTTAAAAATGGATAAACTATGGGTATGTATGGTGAAATAAACCAAATGGGACTTCCTAAGTGTGTAAATTTCCAAATATTCACACTGGATCTACACTATGAACCCTAGAAGCCTCGATTTAACTCTAGATGAGATCCTTAGTGATACCTCCTCCTTCCCTCTCCCTATTATCTCCATCTCCCTCTTCTCTCCCTATCAATATTATCTCCCTCCCAATCTTATCTCCCCTCTATATTCTCTATCTCTCTCTCTCTCTCCCAATCTTATCCACATAAAGGGAAGCCCATGAAGGCATACACAGGAAGAAAAAGTGGAAAGGGAAAAGAAAAAGGGAAAAAAATGGAATAAAAATAAGTAAAAAAAGAAAAAGAAAAGTGGATTAGGCCTGGGCATAGATCCAGACACATGGTTATCCCACAACTAAGAAAACCCCCCATTAAAGTCTCAATCACTGAGATTGAATCTCAATATGATGCCGCATTTGAATGATATGAATGAATAAACACATGTGAATAAATTAATATTTAATTAAAATTAAAATGGCTCATATTACAACTAATCTCATATCCTAGGATAAACACCCAATTATAAGACCAATATAGTGACTGAAAAAATTATATGAGATCATATTACCTAATAAATTCTGATTTTTTCAGAAAACACTTCTTGGGATAAAAATTTAAAAATTTCTCTGATTTTCACAACCCATAATGACATCAGGAACCAAAAACTTCTAAAAAAAACAATTCTCACCCCTAAGAAACCTTGGTGGATAACCAGTATCCTTGGTATCCCCAAATCATTGGAACAACCAATGTTATCTCGACCATCCAATGAATGACCTCAAAACATCCATAACTCTCTCCAAACATGGGATACATTCAATAGCTACCGATATAATTCTCCCTACTATAGGAGTATCCTTATTGTTGCATATCTACCCAAGAAACAAACCAGAGGGCCCATGCTATGTCCATTATTGAACATAATGGGTAGATGTGTCCAAAACACTCACACCAGAGTGCCATTACAAAAAAATTCCAACCTCCATGCTCAACAAACAATATAAAGAAGGATCACAATGTCTAAAATCCTATAGTGAACTCCCCAAAATAATTATTTACTTACTACACTCCCAAAATTTCACTAAAAATCGTGCTCAAATAGGACAAGCCATAATGAAACTAGAATAATACACAAAAAAACCCTCCGACCATTCTCCTCACATAGGTAATTTACAACAAACATGAGCACCCTTGACACTCTTCAAAAAAGAGGTATCTCCCTCATGATGAGATCAACCATGGAACCAACTCCACTTTGGAATTAATCCAAAACTATAAGCATCATATAATTGTTCTAATACACTAACTAAGGTGTAATAAAAATTGAGCAGGGATAGGGGTCTAACCAAACCTGACCTATCAAGCTAGCTACATGGAAGGGAGAACTCCCAGTGCTCCACTTATCAAGAACTAGGAATACTTATGCCTATCCATATTCTATAGAAATAAGACCTCATGACCCCACCAAGGAAGAAAAACCACGCCCACCAAATCCATCATGATAACAAGAACACATGCCCCACTACAAGACCTGGAAGTCAACATGTTGCAATGATAGATCCCTCACAAGGAACAAAAAATTGGTACTTCAGGGGATCCAACATCGTAGGGAAACTTAAGCACAAACCATAGATCCCTTAAGCATCCTTTCCCTAATTGAGCAACCAATAAGGCACTCAAAGCCCACTACTGACCAAGTAGGATTTACATACATCCCTTAATAAAGGGACTGCATCTCCATCATTGACAAACATCTCACCACATGATCCTCATGACTTGTTATCAGAATAAAATATATACTTATGTTTTAGTTGAATAGAATTAAACTAAATAATTATAAAATAAAACACCATAAGAGTAATTTTTGATACTTTAAAAAATCAAACCTCCATCATTAATAAATCACTACAAACTAGCATATGTCATGTGAATTCTACATGCCTATAATTATATATGAACATTTGAATCTTTCCCATTGTACAAGATCCAAAATATAGGATAAACCACAAATTCACAAACCTAAGTACATCACACTAGGTGAAATCATAAAACCATATAAATGTAATCCAATAATAGTAATCCCATGCCTTGAAAACCCAGACTTACTATTGTAAAACGTGTTCAGAACACACCAATATGATATCCATCACAATTTATGATACATTCCTAAAACTCTTATCTACCAACTCCCTAGAATAATAAATCCAAAGTCCTCTTATAGATTTTTTAACAAACCATCCAAGGTCAAATTAACATGTCACCCAATATGGATCAATATAAGGCCTCAAGCATTCCTCCTTGAATGTCAGAGGCTACTGACCAGTAGTGAGGGTTTAAAAGATGCATTATAGAAACTATAACCTATTTTTAAATTATAAAACCAATCTTATATAGAGGTATGGACATCATATTTCATATAAAAAAAAAATAAAAAAGAAGCATTCTATAATAAATGGAATGCAACATATAGTTATAAAGACTCAAAGAATAAAAAAACATACAATAGATGGTCACCCACTTGGCGACCACATATAAAAAATAAATAACCAAAAAAATATGATAGGATCCACTGAAAACACTAATCTAAACCACATACCTGGTCTCCATGACACTCAATATGCACCATCCCAAACCTAAGACTCCACATGAGTGGATCCACTCAATCAGGAAACACTAGGCCTTAGCCCCATCCACCTTGTAATCAGTACTCCATCATGAATATAGACATCAGTTATGCAAACACACACACACACACACAACAAAGTGTATGTTTAGGGGTGACAAATAAATCTTAGTATTCCACCCCAATTATGAACCTATAAATATAATTTCATAACAAGTGCATGCACATGTGATATGACTATCCTAGATAAAAAATAATAGCAGCTGGAATAAAAGTATCAAAATCATATAAAGGGGACAAAAAAAGGAAAAATTTCAATTATGGGTTTTAGTCTGACTCCTAAGGTAAATCTAACCCTTATTTAGCCCATTCCATAGGATTTACACTACATAGATCACCTAGCCACATGACAACCAGTGTGTCCACCAGATCTATATAAGATCCCCAAGATGTCTAACCCAACATGCAAGAATTTATTACCCTAGGATATCATTATAGGAATCTAAACACCAAAACACATCTACTGATCATTAGGAATATAATTTCATGATCGAACTGGTGTAATATCTCCACTAAAAATGTTTGAGAAAACATCATTCCCCAAAATTCCTATAGAAAAAATTAGACTCTAAACAAGGGACCAAAGGTAAACACTATCCTAGGGGATCCCCTCACAATGAACCTGATACATGAACTTCCCTAGGGGATCCCATCCATCCCACTAGTCTAATAGGCATACATTCCTTAGGACCCACACAAGAAACTGGGATCCCACCACATCTATGGAATATAATCTATTTTCAGGGCAAATAATCAACTATATGGGTTCAATTATCCATATCTTCCAATAGATCCCCAATTCCATTTAAAAATGTCCAGCCAATAGGGAATAGAACTAGATTGAAACTTCGTTCCAATGCTTGGTTCATGATATCCCAAGGGCCTCCTCCTAAAATTTAATTCCTCAGTAGAAATATCTTAAACCTCATAGATATAGGCCATCCTAATGTGGGATGATCCATCCTCAAACCCACCATCCAACAAAATGAACCAACAGTACTGATCCACTCTCCACCAAAAAATAACATGATCTCTCTCAACACCTTAGATCTTAGAATCCTAAAAACACCCACCATGGGATCTCAACAACCCATCTTAGGGATAATCTAAAACATAAGGCTTCAACAGACCCTGGGGTCACAACATAAGGTGACCTCCCATTAGGGACTCCCCTGTTGAACTCAAGAACTTAGTCCATACCCATATAATAGGTTCAAAAATGGCCTAAAATCTATTGAAAGATTAGGACAACAAACAAGGGGTTCCTTTAGCTCATCCAAAAGCATGAGACATGTCCAGTGTGGTAACATCCCAAACAACACATAATGGCCTCCAACAAATCCTTGATCAAAAACACACCAAAAAAGGGGCATCCAAAGCATAAAAATAGAAATAGGGGTGTTCAAAATGGTCCTCATGACCACCTTAAAGTGGGACCCTGCAAAAGGGATCCTTGGCACTAGACAAACCTCAAGAAAAATACCACAATAAGAAAACATCTACTGATCATTTAGACAAACAACCCATCTAGGGATACTAACTCCCCCACAAGGGGATCCTCAAAATTACATTAGACACATATTAATAGCTTAATAACACTTTACTGTAACTTCCATACCATGGTGTCAAGCTACCCCAACGATACTATTAGCTTGGGCCATCATACCCAATTACTAAACATCAATTGCTCTAACCTTGAGCAACTAATCCTAACATGCAAGGAAAAACCAGGATCTCCTTAGAGTTACTACATGATCCCACTATCTGGAATATTATTGAATAATATCAAATAAATATCCATGGCACCCTCAGCCAGGCTGATCACTGATTTCACAACCCTCACTCAGGACTCACAACTCACAACCCAAACCCTAGAAGAATTCCAAAACCAAACCTCAAATAAATACTCCTACAAATGATTTCCCATCCAAAAAACTATCCATATAGTCTATAAACACAAAAGGGATTCCCCCAAGGTGATATATATGAAAAAATAATCATTATTTAGTACTCATAAGTACAATTTTGACATGAGGGGAAAAAACAGGCAAAACAGGCCATGGTGGGAAAAAGTACACGGTGTGTACTTTGAGTACACAAAATGTTCACACATAGGTCCCACTTTACATGTTCCAAAAGAAAATAATAATTTAATTCTTCAAATTACATGGTGTGTATACCTTAAACATTAAATGTCCCCCTATATTGGTACCTTCCTATGTACCTCATTCCCCATTAAATGTGTAAAATGCCAGAGTACACGGAGTGTACTTTTGTACATGGAATATAACCCCATATGGGGTAACATCCCATGTAATTGGACTTGAAAAATACCTAATCACATATTCCTTCATGTTTTTCACCCCACATGGGGGCTACACATGTACTTCTACATAGCCATGTAATCCTAAGAGGGGTGTCTGGCTGAGTAATCAGCCACACCCCCAATACCACTATATGGAATGTACTCCCAAGTATAAGGAATTTAGTACAAAGAAACTCATATTCACAGAATAAGATGAGAACATGTTGTGTGTTCCCCAAACCACACTCCTTGTACTTGGGTTTACCTGAAACAAATTCCTCGAATCATCATGAAACCCCTTATTTCTTCGTAAAAGACACAGATTGACCCCGATGGGGTCCCTAACAACCCATAAAAGTATATAAAACTTAAAAATGAATATAATATGGGTATTTATGGTGGAAAACCAAAAACGGGTCTATATATGTGTAGAAACCACCAAATATTTTCACCATATCCATGCCACATACTTTTCGAGCCTCAATCTAACTCTAAATGAGCTCTTTGGTAGAGAATCCTCCTTCATTATCCCTCTTATCTACCTATAACTCTTCTCTCCCTATCACATCCATGATAAGGTAATCCTATAAGGGAGTTCATGTGAAGAAAAATGGGAAATGTGAAAAAAGAAAAAACAGAAAAAGGAAATAAAAAGGAAAAAGAAAACTAAAAGAAAAGGGGTCTGGGCCCAATGCTCGCACCTAATTTAATGTTATGTATCACCCAGGAAATACCCCTATTAAGGACTCAACTATGAATATGGTGTCTCAATACAGTGATCTATTTGAATGATATGATTGAATGAACATGTGTGGATAAATTAATATGTAATTAGTTAAATATTAAATATTCCACAAAAATTTAAACAACTCAAATTTCCCCCAAACTCATTTACTAGGGTAAAAACCATATTATAGGACCAAATAAGTGTTTAGAAAAGTTTTCAGAGTTCATATTATAGGTTAAATTACCATTTTCCACCTAAAACACTTTCTGGAAAAAAATTCCAAATTTCCGATGATTTTCACACCCTATAATGACATAAGGAATCATAGTTGGAATGCATGTAACCATCCTATTAACCCTAAAAAGTATATGTTCATTAGTTACATTAAGCTCACCACTCCAATTCACATGAAAATTTATGTATATACATATAAAAATGGTGTTCCCAAACATAAGGAACTAAATTGGGAAGATATTAGAGTAACATTATGATATAATTTATTTCTTTTTATAAAAAAAACAATAAAATATTGATTTAATCTTCATTATCCCTTGTAGAGTGCATTTATACTAGATGAATACTAAATGAAAGTTGTATTAATGATTTCCAGAAAGGATCATAGAGCCTTTATGATAATTCATATAATGAATCATTTTATAGTTGCTGAAGGGAAAGTAAACCTGCACCCACCACATATGTATACATACAAGATAAACCAAGAAACATGGAATGTGTTTATTGGTCATCATGAGGATTCATATTTTCATTTTAATTTTGATATTGTAATAAATTACATGAAAATACATCTATTAATAAATTTTATTAAGAATTTTTAATTTATGAAATAATAAACGAGTGTTGAAAATAAGCAGCGTATAGAAAAACCAATGTACCCCTACTATAAAGAAATGATGGGGTGTAGTTCAATAGAAAAAAATGGTATGTATTTTAAATCTATAATAATAATTTTATGTGGAATGAAACAAAAAACATAATTATGTTATTTTTTATGCATATTGAATCCAAATCCACTTATATCCCACATCATGTGTTATGGAAGGAGGCTTGTGTAAATAAAGACAAGATACTAATATATGAAAACACACAAAAATTACGGGAAGCATGTGTAAGTATGAAATAAAAAAATTGTTATAAATTAAATAATTATTATATAAAAATGGTTACTTATCTTTTTATATTTTTTATCCAGTTTAGAGACAAGAATATTCATCAGATGTACATGATGAATGACTACTATTAGCATCCTTGAAGGATCCAAAACAATATGGAAACATCAAAGGTGTGGGTTTCAGGGTGTCACCCCAAAAATATTTTGAGAAAATAATGTACAAGAAGATAAAGATAATAAAATGGATGAGATGTAGTCACAAATAAATACTCTTGAATAAACACTTAATTGGTATTATTAGTTGTTTAGATATTGTTATTGAATTAAATCATAGAGAAGAAACAAAAAAACAACAACCACTATATGAATACCCCCACCCCATTCGCCACCCCACCTCCCCCAACCACACCAGCTTTGAGGAAAGATATTACCCTCAAAGGCCTTCCTTACTAGTGGTAATCAATTTTTTCATAACTATTTATATGAAATGTGAATCAGATAGGCACTATTACCTTTCCTGTATTGATACACTATAGGGTGAAAATGATTATGACTTATATCTATCATCACCCACCCATAACCTTGTTGTGAGGGGTACAATGTACAATATCCAATAAGATATTCTACATAATAAGAAACTTTTAAATGGTCATGTGAGAGTGGGGATTCATGTATATCATGAGATGAAAATTGATCTACATATTCCCCTTAATGATATGGATGTTCATATAGTCAATCTTGATATTGGAACATTTAAAGAATGTTTATTAAGTCTTTTCAAATTACACATTGACAAGGATTTATTCATTTCTAGTTTATTTTCTATATAAAACATTGAAAAATTAATAAAAAAGGATTCAACTATTGAATTTTATTATAGATAGAGAAAAAGAAGGGTCGAAATGGAAGGTTTATTCAAAAAAATCTAAATAATCAATCAATCTATTGAAAATATTTTCAAAAATTACCTTTACCACTCCAATTAAACTTCCACATTTATTAATATTATATATTCATATAGATACAAAATTCAATAATGGTGATATAATCATCATTTATTTTAAAGAAAAAATGTACAGAGAGTCCATTATAGAGTTTCTTGGTTTTGAGAATGTAGATTAAATACTCAAGAATGAATATCTAAGAGTATTATTTTTAAATGTATACATAGGTGTGTTTTTATAATTTGTTTTTCCCATATCCAATCTACTATTTTAATTATAGTTAAATTCTATTCATATTTTTTAGGTGTATATATCAATACTATTTGAAGGGAAAACCGTGTGAATTTTGTTAGATTCATTAGTCCTCACAGCACATCTACACAAAAAAATCAATTGAAAAAAGAGGAATATTCATTAACAATGGAAAAAATGGTTTCAATTTTCAAAAACAAACTTACAGACAAAAGAATCTTCTGAATACCCATAATATAAGGGTAAAAATCTATAATTTAATCATACCAAATACGTTTTCATTCCTTTAATTGCTTATTTATTTTTTTAGGAAGCAATGGTTTCTCATTACAATCAATTTGGATACTCCAAAGATTTATTTTCTAGATTAAATGTATGGATATCCAACCAATAGACCACATGTGATTATATTTATCAATTTTCAATATACTACAAGCAAAATTTAACAAATAATATCCAAGTTATAAATTTTATATTATGTTTTAATGAAAATATTTTTTATGATGGAAGTGTTTAAATATCAACATAAACATGGAATGAGGATAATCCATGAGAACACGAAGCCTATTGACTTCTAAAAGTGGATAAGTATGAGGGTATATATAATAATATTTCACTAAAAAACATATATCAAAATAAATAAATTATTTTATAATTTTTTATGTATTTTATGAAACAAACTAATGGAAATAATTATGGTTATTACAATTTAAAATTTATGTGAGATGTCATATTCCATCAACAAACTAGCATCCCCAAATAGGTATTTCTGATGATATTTAAAATTTCATTAAAAATATTTTTTAATAATTTGTTTATTTATATTTATTACATACTACCAGGACTATTGAAAATCCTTGTATTCAAAATAATAAATATATTTGTTTATAAATGAATGTGAAGAATACATGGTGTTAGAATATATATAGACATCATGAAAATTTAACTTCATACTACTTATTTAGTCAATTTTCTCATCATTTTATCTACTATTTTTAGCTAATTTCCTTTTAATTTTTATATTATACTTATTTAGTTAATTTTTAAAAATATAATTCTTGAATATGAACAAGAAACAATGTGATAGTTTAAGGTATGTTTGTTCTCAAAAGAAGGTTCTCTTGAATTGGATCACACACGTGGTGATAGTTTCTTATCATTGTGGATGTGATTTAATTCAAGAGAACCTACTTTTGAGAACAAAAAGAAATGGTGTGACGTGTAGGAATAAAAAAAACCTCAATCTTATACACAATATTCCCAGTATGAATGGAATTATATATTTTTTGGTTAAATTATTCATTTTAGTTCAAAACCCACATCATATTCTAAAAAAAACACATTCAGACTATTTTGATACTTCATGAAAATGATACCTAAGTTATTTTTGATATGTATGAATTAGATTCACCTCAATATAATTTAATTTATGCTCAGTATGACATGAAGTGTATGATTTTACTTTAAAATCTACACAATAGTTTAAAACACATGTCACATACTCAAAACCGATCAAATAGATTCTGACTATTTTGATACGTTAGGAAAATTATCCATAAGTAAGTTGTGATGTTCAAGAATTAGTATCACCTAAATTTAGTACATTGTGTTTAATATGACTTTAAGTGTGAGTTTTTAGTTTAAAATTTGTATTTTAGTTCAAAACACAGGTTATATACTCAAAATTGATAAAACACATTAAGATTATTTTGGTACTTTAAGGCAATGATTCATAATTCATTTGTGATGTATAAGGATTATCCTCACTAAAATATGATACATGGTGTGCCTGATATGAGTTAAAATTATTATTTTTAGTTTAAAATTTATATTTTAGTTCAAAACACACATGAAATACTCAAAAGAAAGAAAACACATTCAAATTGTTTTGATACTTTTGGAAAATGATACATAAGTCCTTTTTTATGTATAGGAATTAGTATCACCTCAATTTGATACATATTTTGATCGATAAAACCTAAAATTCATGTTTTCAATTTAAAATTAACATTTTTGTTCCAAACACACATCATATACTTAAAACAGATAAAACACATTTAGATTATTTGGACACTTTAAGAAAAATCCATATTTCATTTTCAATGTATAAGTATCATCCACACCTAAATCCAATACATGATATATTACATATTAAGTCAATATATTAAATTAATCTGATCACATAATTTTCACTTAAAATGATTAATTTTCATCCAATGTTCACGTTCTAATCATAAACATATAAAAAGAGCATTGTTTAATTTCATTTAATTGAATAGTAGTTTAATATTTTGATCATATAATTAAAAATAATGATCCAAATTAAATGATTATAATTTTATAGTGTTCTTGATTAATATTAAAACAAATAATTAAACTGAATTTTTTGAAAATAAGTCAATTTGAAGGGCCGTATGGAACACACAAGAAGACCCAAGTAATATGGAACTGAAATTGAACTAGCTATGATTTTATATTTTCCAAGATCAATAAAGAATTTAGAATTTAGGTATACTCCATCACAAGTACAAGGAAATTCCATTACATGTTGGATAAAAATTTCAAGGCCCAACTCAACAAACAAGGTGGCCAATTAATGCATGAAAGCCCAACCCACAATTCTGTCTGGGATTTGAAAAAATCCCACAATTCATGATTGTTATCCCAATATAGAAGTCCAATTGAGATGTAATTTTATGGATATAAAATCATGATATAAGAAACAAAATTTTAATAATAAATTGTTTATATTTTAATGCATAATCATAGTAATAAATCCATTCACATTTAGACCATGGAAAAACTCGACTCAAATTTGGATAACAGTACATGGTTTTATAAAATAGCCATAACTTTGGATCAAAAAGTCCAATGGCCTTAAAATTGGGTGTATAGACATCAAAAATCCATATTTACAACTTTTAAGAATAATATTTCTCAATATTTATCTTTCTAAAAGGTCTAATAGTCAATACAACTTGAGATAAAATTTTGGAATGAAAACAGTCAACCACCTTGATCTATAAATACTCTCACCTCTTCTCCTTGAAATGGGTAGTAACATCATCACACAATAAGGATATTTTTTCAAAAAAATAGTTATTTCAAGGGCCTATAAGGACTTTCTTAATATTTTTACATAACATAAACCTCTCCTCCACTTTTCGTTTCTTGTTTTCCCCATGTTTTTATTCATAATTATGTAAGTTTGTTTTTTTTGAATTGAATATTAATGCATGATTCTTCATAAAAATATCTAATTATTATAAAAAATATATTACGAAGTATTAATGGTCTTAAAATAGTTTAAATGAAGTTAAAAACACTTTCCTCTTTTTATTTATTATTCAATAAAAATTACGTGTCTACTCCCTTAACCGTTCATGTGTGTGTTCAGTGCACAACTCTTTTATTGTACCATTATTTTTATTATATTTTTTGCTCATCACACTAATCATAATAAACCAGATAATTAATAAAAACCATTTCAGAGTTAATATATCATTGTGGTGAGTCATAATTTGGGGTTGTTAAGAGATCGAGAGCTTTCACTCATTTAACATTATTTGAATTAATATTGTGTATGTCAAACAAAATATGTTATGGATAAATGACATGTTTTATTTGACATGTGTATTCAATGGATTATTGGAAACCCAAACACACTTTATTTTATGAAATATTTAACCTTCTATCAATGAGATTTGATAATGATTTGAATCCTATTTAAGGATTGTAATAAATCCAAAATAATTGGGAGTTCTGATCGAAATCACCACATGAATTAGATGTTAATTTAATAAAAAGTTTTGAAAAGATTAAGGATATCAAAATCGAAACTTACTAATGATGGAATCATCCCAATAATTATTAATTTTTCTAAATCAATCTTCTTAAATTAATGATTATATCTAATCTATGCAAACAAACCCCCCATTAAAAAGACTAAAAAAACAATCGAATCTAAAAAAATGGTGCCATCACTGAGGATTCGACACGAGTGATACTAAAAACATTTGTAGAGAACTAGAAATTTGAATTTTTGATAGGTGAAAATAGAATGCAGTTCAAATGGATCCATTTTCATGGATGGTGTAACTACTAGTCAGTAGTTTTTTATTTTTTTTAAAAATAAAATTAATTAAAAAAACAAAAAAACCAAAAAAACATAAAGAAAAACCGTCCTTACCAAAAAAACAATAAAAGAAAAAAATCAAAAGGAAAACCCCACCTTCCTCATCCTTTATAAATTTCATTTAATTCCCCATATCCTTCCAAACAATCCATCAAAATTTTTTGACCCAAAAATCGAGTGAACTCTTCACCGAATTAGGAGGAACATTATAGATAATATAATAAATCATGACCCATTTATTTCCCCTAAAATTGTTTTAGATATAGATAATACTAGGGAAAAACATTAAAATAACTCACTACCCCTGATATAAATTATCGACCCCTTAGTATTCAATATCCAAATATTGAGGTTGTTTTTAAACTCAAATCGGGTTTGATTCATATTCTACCTCATTTAGACTAGCTATCCAGTGAGGATACACATATATAATTCAAAGAGTTCCAAGTGGCGTGATCTACCATAAAGCCTCAAGGGTTTTTTGAAGAACAAATCAAACTCTAAGCATTACCTTTCTCCCTAGATAAATCTAAAGAGTCATGGATCTATTACCTCCCTCAAAGTTCGATAAACACATGGAATGACATAAAGTGACCCTACTTAGAGAAATTATTCCCTACTTATATAACTATTTATATATGAAATAAAATATGTGGTATCTATCAATTCCCCAATGAATCACTCCACAATTACTAGGGGTAGTCCAAAAAACATGTGGAAAAATTCCCACACCTATAAATCCCTGACCAACTCTTGATCCAATACTTCTATGAGGGGTTATTGGATAAGGAGAGAACTCTTATTGATGACCCTAATTGTGGTTATCTTTTTTATGAAACTTCTTCATCTATATGTCATCTCATAAGTAACATGGCTAAAAACAGGTAGCAATTTCATACTCAATCACATGATTCAGTTAGATAAGTCCAAGAGAATCAATACATTCATCCCAATAAGATTAAAAAGTGGATGAGTGAGATTATAGTTCTTGTGTGTCAACATGAGTTGGATTCTAAATCCCCAACCTCAACTTCTCCAAAATCATTATTCCAAGGACCTATAAAAAATAATTGAATATGTATCTCACCAACTCACCCAAATAACACATGTTTAAAACATCAACATTATACATATAATTCTTTTAGTCTAATGGATCTCAATGAAACATATGCTTAGTGGAACACCATCACTCAAAAATAAGGCAAATTAATTAGAAACTCCACCCAAAGCCTCTATGATACCTTATCTTCTACTTATAAGCCTGGATTGAGTTATGGTAATCCCATCTCTCATCCCACTCAGTTCACTCCTCAAAATCTAAACCAATTACAATATGGTCAAGGTAGTGGTATCTCCCCAAAACCTTATCCCTTTGTACCTCAACATAAAAGGAGAAATTGTCATCCCGATCCTCCTAGAATCAAATCTTTTAGTGAGCCTTATAAATTCCCAACCAAACACAAGAACTTTCCTAAGAACCAAAGTCAAGACAATATGAATATGGTACATGCCTATTATTACAATAAACCATTAGAAGGTGTTGTGTAAGATCCTTCCCCATTCACCCATTCATGCCTCAAAAACATTGAAAATAAAATTTGTGAACCTTTATCCCACCTAAGCTAGAAAAAACCATCAAACTCTTCCCAACCCCAGATCAACCATTGCCCAACCCCAAGAGTAATTTAAGTGAAATTATGCTTAGATATTGAAGTAAAATTACTATACGTCATGATGAATCCTCTAACCCCATTTAAATGTTGATTTGGAAAAAGAAAAGAGTATGAAATAAGAAAAATATCCTAAATAAACACCATCACCTCCTTCTATTCCTTTAAGGAACCCAATTAATTTTACTCAAGCCATATCTAATCCAAATATTCCCTTTAAGCCTGATTCTAAAATGAATGAAATGTTTAGACGTGTTGAAGTGAACATTACCCTATTAGATTCCATAAAAAATTCCTTAGTATACTGTAACGCCCCGACCCCAGCTACCCAGAGTTGGTGCATTAATTACATAACATTGGCATGATCACAAGAAAGATCAAATCTCGAAAGACCGATTGGTTTAGTAGCCTTGGAAACACTAGATATATTCATAAGTTTTACATTACATCATAAAATCAAAAACTACTACAACAACATAATGTTTCCACAGTCCACACTACAATCCCCTCATAATATCCCTGCAGGTCATTCATAACTTACATCTTCACTTCCTGGGAAAAATAAAACATAGAAAAGGGGTGAGCTCAAATGCCCAGTAAGGATAACAATATAGCGGAAACTTTCATCAATAAGAATAAACATTTAAGGCAATGTATAACTAAAACAAAAGCCTTTTAAACATGAACTTTCAACATGGTATGGCATAAATAAAATGAAATAATGCCATTTACTTATTCACATGGATATTCCACTAATCGAATAATCACATGCAAAAATAAATAACCACTTTCATAATGTTGGAATGCATAATGCCAGACTATCATTACCACATAGCCAAGGCCTCGTGCCAAGACTACAAATAAGATTTTGTCAAGGCCTTGTGCCAAGACACTAGTTTGTCTCATGAGACCTACCGATGCATCGAGGAGCTATAGCGGGCTCCACCCGTCACTTAATACGTCCAATGCATTCCCATATGAAAAGGTTTAAACATAACATAAACATTCGTATTAAAACTAGCATACGAAATGTCAATACTTTCACAATAAACTATGAATGGTATAAAAATAGCACATCCACAGTCAAACATATCACAAAACCTTCAATACAATATAGAAGTTTTGTATCATAATAAACCAACTTCAAATAATCTTAAAATCCATCAAAAGATGTTGACATAGATGAAATCAAAATTCTTTTTAAAGAAATATCTCCTTTTATTTTGAAATCATTTAAGATCCATATAAAATAAAACATTTTCTTTGAAAATATTCTTATAATCTTGTAAGGAAAGCTTTGAAGATTTTATAACGGCGTAAAATAACCGCACTAGCCGTATAAGTTAAAAAAAACATTCTTACCTTAATTCTGTCGAAAAGGTTAAAAAGGACCTTGTTTTGAAAACGACGGAAAGATTCCTTTATAAACCTCTTATAAAAGTCAAAAAGGGTATAAATGACTTTAACCCATATTCTTGTAAATAATAAATATGTTTTGAAATACATTTCGAAGAAACATGGATGTGGATGATAAAGAAATCCCAGTAGATTATTACGTATAAACAACCTCGGATAATGAAGAGATTGTGAAATAACCCTTACCTTGTACTTTTCCTTGGTTGGGGTAGGTTAACTCCCTGTATAATGGTGAAATAATTGTTATTAAATTATACAAGAATCATGTATATTAATATGATATCATATATGATCTTTTAACATTGATAATATCTTAGAATTATCGTCGTTTCGGGTGTTAACTTACTCATTTTCTTTTATATGTTTTGTTACATAAGCCATGTTTGTTGTATCTTATTCATATCCAGAATGATATCAAGTCCTTAAACATCATTTTTAAATCATAAAATGATAATTATACTTGAATGGATACGATGGAGAATGAATCTCATCGCGTTCGTGGAGACGGTAGTCCGTACGTACGCACGAGCGACAATATCATTCTTTTGATATTAAAATAATATATAAATGAATGGTATATCATATATACAGAATCATTAACATGTTATATTTATTATTTACATGAGTTACACATCATTATTATACCCATCCAAATAATATTATATTGAATAACAATTACACCACGACGTGGAGACGGTAAGCCGTACGTACGCACGTATGGTGACATGTTATTCAAAGGGTGGATAGAATACTGAATATGGTTGTACCATACTTATAATAACATAACAGTATATGTGAGATACTGGAGTTATTATTTTAGAATGGTAAGAACAAAGGAAGAAGAAGTGGAAGAAGAAATGAACTTAGAAAAGGGTGGTGAAATCATTACCTCTTCTTCGGGTTCTTCCTTTTGATTTGATCAAAAGGGCTCCTTAGGTTGGCTTTCTGATCAAACTAAGGCCTCTAGGTTGTAGTGAGGGATGTTGGGAGAGTATTTGGGCAGAGTTTGGCCGAACCAAAAGGCTTTGAAGGTGTGAAGAAATGAGAAGGAGGAGTGCCCTTTTATAAGAGGGGTGAGGGGAACCTTTGGAAAAGCTAGAAATATTAATTTATAATAAATTCATATTCGGTTTCTAATGGCTCCAAAGTTGACTATTCAAAGGTTAAGGTGGGGATAGGTCGAAAACCACTCAACCAATAGAATTTAGACAGGTTTGGGTACTTATATTAACCTTATCTTTAAGTATTAACTCTAAGTTAATTAGTTTCACTTTTACAATGTCTCTTTGTATTTTTATATAATATGGTTAATAAACTTACTATATACATCCAAGTGACCCCCAAGTGGTCCATTAATGAGGAACCTATCATAATATAACTCTCTTGGCCGAACCTTAGATTTTTAGGAATTTAATATCAATTAATAATATAATATTTGTTTTAAGAACTCTTTTATGTCAATTTTGACACTATTCAATAGTTGATTTTTTTGAAACTCCTAAAAGATTGATTACTTCGAACAAAGTCAATTAAATCAATCCTAATATATCATATTATCATATTAAATTAGTTTAATTCATTAAAAGTTTCATATTATAATTATTTGTGTATTTACAATATCAATTATTTTAATTTTTCACTATTATAGTAATTAATGCATCATCATTGTGTCATAAATAAAATAAATTATTCAATGTCTAAAAATTATAAATAAAATATAATTATGTAGGAAATCTTTTTATCTTTCTAATGAATATTTATAATCTAAAATCCAACTTATATAACTCTATGTAACAATTGTTTTTCTAAAATATATATGCTTGTGTCATTTTTGTATTCATTTTGACTTAATTAAAATAAAGTGTCATTATCACTTACAAGTGGATCCATGGGGTCCCAAAATTGACACAAAGATGCCCATGGTCGACCATTTATCAACCAATAGGGTTAAGACACGTTTTAGGGTAATTTAGTATTATTATAATATTATTTTTTTAACCCTTATTTACCGGATTTACCCTTAACCATGGTAAATAAAATATTTACCGCAGTAATTATTCAAAATGTCTAAAAATAAAAGTTACCTATTTACAAAATTTGAATATCCTGATTCCAAATATGGAATCCATTTTCCTAAATTCTAAACACAGAAGTGGCAGAAATTAATTTAAAATTAATTCCCGCTGTCAAAACAAAAAGCGTGTTTTTAAGAGATAATAACTATCAAAAGATTGACACTTGTTTATGTTCGGTTTAATTGTAAAATTATGTCCAATTATAAACATTAAATTGAATGGTAAAAATATATTCTAAATATACTTTAAAACCACTCAAATTCATAATTTATCACTATTAATTATTTTTATTAAAAAAGTTGTTTTTAATTAAAATTTAGTAATTTTCACTATTCATCAAAATATGAAAGTTATCTGAAAAGTACCAAAATTTCACCTTAGGCTAAATTTGATATTCAGAATCCAAAAATGAAGTCCATTTTAAAATATAAAATATATATAACTTCAAAAAGTAGGTATTACTATTCATAACAACTAGTTTGATTGGTTACGGTGTGTTAGAACTCGAAGTTGCGTACAACACACGCTACTGTTTTATCCAAAGGAAAGCGTACCGTGGACGCTTGGGATGTTTCATTTTAAATTTTTTGATGTCTCCATTTAGTCAAAAAGTTTAAAGTATTGTATTTAAAAAGGTTTCGCTATTACAAGTTGATAAAAGTGAAATACTGAAAATGAATTTGTTCTTGCATTATGACTAAGAAACTCATAATAGGGATTCTAAAATTATAAGGATTATATAAAGTTCAAAATGTAGTTAATACTATTCATGACCTCTTTTAATGGTGTTATTGAACTCGGTGTTGCGTGTAGTGCAAGTTATTGAATTGTTTTTAAGAAATAACATACTCTGAAATCCTGGGGTGTTACATTCTCCCCTCCTTCAATAAATTGCGTCCTCGCAATTTGAAATTGTTCTTTGAAGATAAAAGGTTGAAAGTAGAAAATATATTTGTGGGAAAACCCACATTGGAAATTGGGTTACTAAAATTTAGTCTTAATATGAGGAAAAGAGAAATTAAAGGGTCACCACCAAATTATGATCTCGATTAGGAGAACATTGGTGGCAATTAGAGACATATAATCGGAGTCAAAACGTAAATATTTATAGGTAGTGATTGAGGTCATCAATCACAAACAAGTGTATAATTGAGGTCCTTAAACTCATCAATCTATGATGATTTGAAGTACCATCGGTTCAACAAAATATAGGGTATTGGGATAACACATTTTTGACGTTTCAAAATATCTTAGTTGAAATCCCACATCGAAAAATGAATTAACGAGGCCTCTATTTAAAATAAAGAGTCGAAAGTATGAAGATTACCGAAAATAACACATACTAGGGTTCCATGTAAGAAAATATGGATATGGAAGAAAAATCTAGCCATCAATTATCTGATGGAGAGTGGTAGAGAACATGGCTATGAAAAGGCCAACAATCCCAAAGCCATAAATTTGTGATGATTTAAGGTACCATCTAGGACAACATTTTTGTTCTAAGTTTCTATTATTAATGTTGAGGAATTTATTTATGAGATTGGATAAGATAATAAGGAGATATACTTAGTTTATAATTAGAGTTTTATCCATTAATAAATTTCTACCAAAACTCATCATTCACTCGTAAAAAAAAATTCTATTTATACTATTCATAGAGGGTTCCAAAATAAACGAATTTATAATTCATCTACCAGATCTTTTAAAAAACTACTTTATTTAATCCAGGACATCTCGTGGGATAGTGGTTGGTGATACACCCTTGTCGCCCTTTGGTTGCGGGTTCAAGTCTCGCAGCCTTGCCGGACGCGACGGGTTGCCGCCCGACCTCCGGGTTGTCCTTTTATGGCAATCCAAAATAATCCAAACTAGAACTATCCAAAATACTTCTGTCCAAACTCACAGTCCAACATTCATAAGGAAGGTAAACATAATATAGATCCTTTTTACCCCGTAATAGCATATGAATACCTTCATCATGTATTACTATATTCCTTATTGATTACATTCATGCTCCCTTATTCCATATAGAATGCTGGATATACTTCATTAATCCAAAAATGTTTTAAACCCCAACAATGATGTAATATACAAATCATTAATCAGTTCCAAGGTAGTCAAGAATATCCAATATAATTTATCCAAAACAATCACATATTATTCCAAAATCACTACCTCAGTATCAGAACTATATTATGGTTTATCATTCTCTCAACCATATATTTTCCAAAAATTTATCCTTCTATTGAGTCACTTTTCTTTGTTCCACAAAATCTCAAGTCCTTAATGAAATAGTACTGCAGTACAATCCTTATATACTCCATAATTATTATAACAAGTACATTGTTGATACAAAGCTCAATTGACATAATCAACATAAGAACTCTAATCATTCCTCTTCATCTGTGGTAGTATCATAACTTGATTATTATCCAATAACATCATTTGCGGCATAGTCTGATGACTGGGACATAGGTTCGCGTAGTGTCCAAACTCCTTGCAAATGAAGCATTGTACATTTGAAACCATTTTCTTACCCTTGCAGTCACGTACTTTGTGCCCTTTTCCTCCGCACTTATAACAAACTCCCATTCCTTTCAGGCAAGTTCCAGGGTGTTTCTTTCCACAGTTACCACATATGGGAAAATTCTTCTTTTCCCTCTTCCCTTTATCCATATTTCTCTCTTCCATCCTTTTCTTCTCTTGCTTTCCTTCAAAGCCATAGGACTCAGTAAACTCTTTACTTATCTTATCAATACATGATATTATTTCTTCATATGATGATAATACATGGGAGACTATTTCTCTTATAAATTCTAGCTTAAGACCATGAAAGATATGATCCTTCCTTCTCTTTGGATCATGTGCATTTCTGGAGTTCTCATTCCTTCTACTGGGCGCCATTTCTAAACAATGGCATAAACTAGATCAGTTTATGAATCAAAATACATAATCCCATACTTATAAAACACCTAACATAAATTGAACTATTTATGGATATAATCCATAACCATAAGAATGTTTTCTTTGAGGAAGTATATACTCATAATCCCTTCAAAATGATTTGTAAAGAAAATGAGAGTTATCCTAAGCATATCCCCCGGGAGTGTCGTAACCAAGAGTGCAGCAAGGCCCGTTGTCGTGCACCAGTTCCCGTTCGAGTCTAGCTCAAAGCGGTGTTTTCGGGTTTTACCCCTAGGTACATCTGTGCCAGAGCCGCCTCTACCTGCTCGTATCCAGACAAGGATTTATTGCTCGGAAAACTCACAAAATCTCTACAATACCAAAATTCTAGGAAATTCTTCTATACTAATCTTCAAAGTTCATCTTAGGTCTACGTGCTCTAATCAGAGTTTATCTAAATCTAGCTTCCAAGGTTTGTACTAAACTTCCTCTGATACCAACTGTAACGCCCCGACCCCAGCTACCCAGAGTTGGTGCATTAATTACATAACATTGGCATGATCACAAGAAAGATCAAATCTCGAAAGACCGATTGGTTTAGTAGCCTTGGAAACACTAGATATATTCATAAGTTTTACATTACATCATAAAATCAAAAACTACTACAACAACATAATGTTTCCACAGTCCACACTACAATCCCCTCATAATATCCCTGCAGGTCATTCATAACTTACATCTTCACTTCCTGGGAAAAATAAAACATAGAAAAGGGGTGAGCTCAAATGCCCAGTAAGGATAACAATATAGTGGAAACTTTCATCAATAAGAATAAACATTTAAGGCAATGTATAACTAAAACAAAAGCCTTTTAAACATGAACTTTCAACATGGTATGGCATAAATAAAATGAAATAATTCCATTTACTTATTCACATGGATATTCCACTAATCGAATAATCACATGCAAAAATAAATAACCACTTTCATAATGTTGGAATGCATAATGCCAGACTATCATTACCACATAGCCAAGGCCTCGTGCCAAGACTACAAATAAGATTTTGTCAAGGCCTTGTGCCAAGACACTAGTTTGTCTCATGAGACCTACCGATGCATCGAGGAGCTATAGAGGGCTCCACCCGTCACTTAATAAGTCCAATGCATTCCCATATGAAAAGGTTTAAACATAACATAAACATTCGTATTAAAACTAGCATACGAAATGTCAATACTTTCACAATAAACTATGAATGGTATAAAAATAGCACATCCACAGTCAAACATATCACAAAACCTTCAATACAATATAGAAGTTTTGTATCATAATAAACCAACTTCAAATAATCTTAAAATCCATCAAAAGATGTTGACATAGATGAAATCAAAATTCTTTTTAAAGAAATATCTCCTTTTATTTTGAAATCATTTAAGATCCATATAAAATAAAACATTTTCTTTGAAAATATTCTTATAATCTTGTAAGGAAAGCTTTGAAGATTTTATAACGGCGTAAAATAACCGCACTAGCCGTATAAGTTAAAAAAAACATTCTTACCTTAATTCTGTCAAAAAGGTTAAAAAGGACCTTGTTTTGAAAACGACGGAAAGATTCCTTTATAAACCTCTTATAAAAGTCAAAAAGGGTATAAATGACTTTAACCCATATTCTTGTAAATAATAAATATGTTTTGAAATACATTTCGAAGAAACATGGATGTGGATGATAAAGAAATCCCAGTAGATTATTACGTATAAACAACCTCGGATAATGAAGAGATTGTGAAATAACCCTTACCTTGTACTTTTCCTTGGTTGGGGTAGGTTAACTCCCTGTATAATGGTGAAATAATTGTTATTAAATTATACAAGAATCATTTATATTAATATGATATCATATATGATCTTTTAACATTGATAATATCTTAGAATTATCGTCGTTTCGGGTGTTAACTTACTCATTTTCTTTTATATGTTTTGTTACATAAGCCATGTTTGTTGTATCTTATTCATATCCAGAATGATATCAAGTCCTTAAACATCATTTTTAAATCATAAAATGATAATTATACTTGAATGGATACGATGGAGAATGAATCTCATCGCGTTCGTGGAGACGGTAGTCCGTACGTACGCACGAGCGACAATATCATTCTTTTGATATTAAAATAATATATAAATGAATGGTATATCATATATACAGAATCATTAACATGTTATATTTATTATTTACATGAGTTACACATCATTATTATACCCATCCAAATAATATTATATTGAATAACAATTACACCACGACGTGGAGACGGTAAGCCGTACGTACGCACATATGGTGACATGTTATTCAAAGGGTGGATAGAATACTGAATATGGTTGTACCATACTTATAATAACATAACAGTATATGTGAGATACTGGAGTTATTATTTTAGAATGGTAAGAACAAAGGAAGAAGAAGTGGAAGAAGAAATGAACTTAGAAAAGGGTGGTGAAATCATTACCTCTTCTTCGGGTTCTTCCTTTTGATTTGATCAAAAGGGCTCCTTAGGTTGGCTTTCTGATCAAACTAAGGCCTCTAGGTTGTAGTGAGGGATGTTGGGAGAGTATTTGGGCAGAGTTTGGCCGAACCAAAAGGCTTTGAAGGTGTGAAGAAATGAGAAGGAGGAGTGCCCTTTTATAAGAGGGGTGAGGGGCACCTTTGGAAAAGCTAGAAATATTAATTTATAATAAATTCATATTCGGTTTCTAATGGCTCCAAAGTTGACTATTCAAAGGTTAAGGTGGGGATAGGTCGAAAACCACTCAACCAATATAATTTAGACAGGTTTGGGTACTTATATTAACCTTATCTTTAAGTATTAACTCTAAGTTAATTAGTTTCACTTTTACAATGTCTCTTTGTATTTTTATATAATATGGTTAATAAACTTACTATATACATCCAAGCGACCCCCAAGTGGTCCATTAATGAGGAACCTATCATAATATAACTCTCTTGGCCGAACCTTAGATTTTTAGGAATTTAATATCAATTAATAATATAATATTTGTTTTAAGAACTCTTTTATGTCAATTTTGACACTATTCAATAGTTGATTTTTTTGAAACTCCTAAAAGATTGATTACTTCGAACAAAGTCAATTAAATCAATAATAATATATCATATTATCATATTAAATTAGTTTAATTCATTAAAAGTTTCATATTATAATTATTTGTGTATTTACAATATCAATTATTTTAATTTTTCACTATTATAGTAATTAATGCATCATCATTGTGTCATAAATAAAATAAATTATTCAATGTCTAAAAATTATAAATAAAATATAATTATGTAGGAAATCTTTTTATATTTCTAATGAATATTTATAATCTAAAATCCAACTTATATAACTCTATGTAACAATTGTTTTTCTAAAAGATATATGCTTGTGTCATTTTTGTATTCATTTTGACTTAATTAAAATAAAGTGTCATTATCACTTACAAGTGGATCCATGGGGTCCCAAAATTGACACAAAGATGCCCATGGTCGACCATTTATCAACCAATAGGGTTAAGACACGTTTTAGGGTAATTTAGTATTATTATAGTATTATTTGTTTAACCCTTATTTACCGGATTTACCCTTAACCATGGTAAATAAAATATTTACCGCAGTAATTATTCAAAATGTCTAAAAATAAAAGTTACCTATTTACAAAATTTGAACATCCTGATTCCAAATATGGAATCCATTTTCCTAAATTCTAAACACAGAAGTGGCAGAAATTAATTTAAAATTAATTCCCGCTGTCAAAACAAAAAGCGTGTTTTTAAGAGATAATAACTATCAAAAGATTGACACTTGTTTATGTTCGGTTTAATTGTAAAATTATGTCCAATTATAAACATTAAATTGAATGGTAAAAATATATTCTAAATATACTTTAAAACCACTCAAATTCATAATTTATCACTATTAATTATTTTTATTAAAAAAGTTGTTTTTAATTAAAATTTAGTAATTTTCACTATTCATCAAAATATGAAAGTTATCCGAAAAGTACCAAAATTTCACCTTAGGCTAAATTTGATATTCAGAATCCAAAAATGAAGTCCATTTTAAAATATAAAATATATATAACTTCAAAAAGTAGGTATTACTATTCATAACAACTAGTTTGATTGGTTACGGTGTGTTAGAACTCGAAGTTGCGTACAACACACGCTACTGTTTTATCCAAAGGAAAGCGTACCGTGGACGCTTGGGATGTTTCATTTTAAATTTTTTTATGTCTCCATTTAGTCAAAAAGTTTAAAGTATTGTATTTAAAAAGGTTTCGCTATTACAAGTTGATAAAAGTGAAATACTGAAAATGAATTTGTTCTTGCATTATGACTAAGAAACTCATAATAGGGATTCTAAAATTATAAGGATTATATAAAGTTCAAAATGTAGTTAATACTATTCATGACCTCTTTTAATGGTGTTATTGAACTCGGTGTTGCGTGTAGTGCAAGTTATTGAATTGTTTTTAAGAAATAACATACTCTGAAATCCTGGGGTGTTACATATACAAAGTTTATTTAGGAATTATGAACCCATAAGAGATAACTTTGGACAATTGAAAATGTTTAAACATATCCATCCATACCCATGAAGTAAAAAGATCTAGGGACCTTTATGGTTACATGCCAAATACGGAGTTCAAACTTTGATGATTCACTCATAGAACTAGGAGACTCAATAAATTTCATGACCAAATCCATCTTATCCAACCATAGTCTAGGTCCCATGCACCCAAAAATTGTTGTCATTCAGTAAGCCAATCTAATCAATATTATTCATAATGGAATAATTTAGGATTTCCTTTTCCAATTCAATGATATTATCTTCCCAAATAATTTTTATGTCCTTGACATGGAATGTGAGGCTCCTTCTTCTCAATATCCCCTAATTCTAGGAATACCATTCCTCATGATAGCTAGAATAATATTGATGTCCATAAAGGCATATTATCCATTGAATTCGGTGATTGACTAGTCATGTTCATAATTTTTTAATCCATGGGATACCCATCAAATGACCACTCTACAGTCTCTATCCATTCTTCCAAGAACACTTCTAAGGGTAGATTTTCCCCATTTAATCATGCCCATCATGTTATAATGAGATAGAAGTTAATGAAATTTTCACCACAATTAACCAAGTCATAACTATGGAATTTGATGTTGACCTTTCATTCATAGACTCCATCAATCTAATGGATCTTGAAAACTCTCTTGAATCCCATATCAACTCTGATCTCTATTGTTCCACATTGGATAATATTGAGGAAAATGAATCAAAACCAACTAAAATACCATCTTATGTTCTTAATTTTTCTATCCCATAAATGAAGGATAAAACTTATCTAAAACCTCTTACTGTACACTTGAAATAGTCATTCCTTTTCCATGATCACTATTCTCCCATAATTATCTTTACTAAACCTACTAAAATAGAGGAGTCGAAAATTGTTCAGGTGTTAAAGGAAAACAAAAAGGCCTTAGGTTGGACTCTATATGACATAAAAATAATCAAACCTACCCTTCTCATGCATCACATACATCTAGAATAATCATCCATACTAATCAGACAACCACAAATAAGACTCAATCCACACATACTTGTGGTAGTTAGGGGAGAGATCACTAAGATTATTCAAGTGGGTATTATCTACTCAATTTCTAATAGTTAATGGATTAGTCCAATTCTAGTGGAACTTAAGATGGGTGGGATAACTATTATCACAAAAAAACATGGGTAGGTGACCACAACTCAAGTGAAAAAATAGTGGCGTGGGTGCATTGATTATAGGAAATTAAATGATGAAACATGAAAATATCAGTACCCTATTATTTTCATTGATCAAATTCTAGAAATATTAGCTACAATGTCTCATTATTATTTATTTATGGATACATTGGCTACATCCAAATCACAATTTCACCTCATGACCAATAAAATACTACATTTACTTTCCCCTTTTGAACAAATGAATATAGAAGAATTCCTTTTTGCATTTTCAGTTCTCCTGCAACATTCCAGTGGTGCATGATAAATATATTTTCTGAATTCACTAAGAATTTCATGGGGGACTATATGGATGTATTTACCATTTATGGTGATCTATTTTAATCCTTATTTCATTATCTCTCACTATTCCTGCAAAAGTGTGTCAAATGTAACCCTGTACAAAATTTTGGAAAATATCACTTCATGGTTACTGATGGGATTATTCTAGGAAAAATAATTTATCAAGAGGGTATTGAAGTTGATCCTTCAAAAATTTATGTGATCTAATCACTTCATAAACCAAAATTTGTTTAATACATCTGTTAATTCCTTGGTCATCCCAATTTTTATCAGTGATTCATCCATAAATTTAGTAAGATTTCCCTCCCACTCAGTTGGGTACTACAAAATGTTGTTACATTCCATATTTATGAGGCTTTCAAGAGATCCTTCATTGAACTCAAAGTTGTTATTAAATATTCCCTAATAATATAAACACTATATTGGTCCTTAACCATTGAATTTATGTGCTATGATTCTAATAGTACCATTGGGAATATTCTTGGTTAAAGAAGAGACAACATTCCTCATGTCATCTATTATGAATCAAAACACTGGATAAAACTCAATCTGATTATACTGTCCCTGAATAGGAACCTCTAGCTATGGTTTTTAGCTTGGATAAATTCTGTCTCTATCTCTTGGGTTACAAAATAATTATCCTTACAGACCATTAAGATTTAAATTTCTTACTCAATAAAATTGATTCCAAACTAAGGATAATAATATGGATTATAATTCATCAATAGTTTGACCTTGAAATCAAAGATAGTCTTGGAAAATAAAAAATTATGGATTATTACATGAGTATAATTTCTAAATATTCCCATTTTGAAATAATTAATCCTGAATTTCTCACTGAACACCTCTCATATCACACTCCAAAATTACCATGGTATGCCCATATTATAAATTATGTGGTTTCTGGTATTTTTCCTAAACTTTTTTTTAAAAGAACTAAAAGTAAAATTGAAAAGGTATTCAAAAAAATATTTTTTTAAATATAATAAAATTTGTAAAACTGGGGCTAACATGGTAATTAGGAAATGTGTTAATGGAGATGAAAATTCTTCCATATTAGAAATTTTCCACTCAATTTATAGAGGTGTTCATTTTGGACCACAAAGTACCTCTTGAAATTTTCTTAAATTAGGATTATTTTGGACTTAACTCTTCATGGAATCACATGAGTTTTGTAAATTAGGTCCCACTTTCCAAAAGTTTGGAATAATTTCTAAAACAAATAAAATTCCCCAAAAGCCCTTAATCTTCAGTGAGATATTTAATGTTTGGTTAATCATTTAATGGGACCATTCCCCCTTTAAATGGAGTCTCATAAATTTTTCTTATGCTCAATTATGTTTCTAGGTGGGTTTAGGACAAACCCACTAGGAATGATTATGCACAAACTATTAGTGAGTTCTTCATAACTAACATCTTCCATCAATTTGGAACACTGTGTGCCTTGATATGTGACTTAGAAACCCATTTCTGTAATCATATAATGGAATATCTTTTGAAATATAATAGGGTTGTATATAAAACATCAACTAAATATCACCCCAAGAAAATTTCATGGATGAAATTTCTAGCAAAGAAGTAAATAGAATTCTAGAGATAATTGTTAAGACTAGAAGAAAATATTCATATGAAAGACTTGGTGAAACACTTTGAAATTATTGAACTACCAATAAAACACCCATTGAGATTTCTCTTTTAGGATATTTTTTTTGGTAAAGTGTGTTATTTACCTGTTGAAATCCAACATAATTCATTTTAGGATATAAAAAATTGTAATTTTGATTGTGAAAAATTTTGTGAAGAGAGATTGTTGTAGTTGAATGAATTAGAGGAGATTTAACTTTATTCTTATGAGAATTACAATATCTAAAAATAAAAGGAAAAAAGGTACTCCATAAAAAACACATATTACGATGAAGGTGAAGAGGTAATGATATTCATTTCTTGATTTCAGATTCATCCAGGTGAGATTAATTCATTTTGGGAAGGTATTTTAATTATTACTAATGTTTACCCATTTGGTTTAGTGAAATTCTAAGTCCCTTATTCCAAAAAGACATTCATAGTTAATGGGAATCACTTAAATCATCACTATGAGAGGACAGACATCTCAAGAACCACATAAAATTCTACTGGATCCCTAACTAATATAGTAGACCCACCACTGGATGGAGATGGTGACCCACCACTCCATGAAGATGTTGACCCACCAAATTCAAACCTGGGGAACCTCTTTCCCTTTAAATATATTTCATGGTTCCTTGGAATGTGTGTTCTAGTTTAAGAATCACTACTTCCAGATAGTTTCCATTGGATTTATTCATGGAACTAGAAACATCCAACAATTCTTTATCCAAAATGGACCTACTTTCTAAAGGTAGGCATTCATAATGTTTGATGTTACGATACTTAAGAACATGAATTGGTAGGAAGGATGGGAGGTCATACTCATCACACCCTTTTGGGGGGAATTATTTTCTACTCTATGAATTGCTTTATATATTTGATATATTTTCATGAATCTTTATTAATTCACCAAGTATAACATAGGTTTCCCTTGAAATTTGAAATAAATTGTTAGCATGTATGAAATTTATAATCATCCGTAATTATTTTAGGTTTTTCATTAATGGATACATTCATATGTATTTAGGGTTCTCTATCAATGGTATCCTCTTATATACTATTTAGAGATTCATTTAGTCATCGTTATGATGATACTAGTTTTTAATCCACTCAGTAGGGCACTCTATAATTTACTATCATCTAGGGAGATGAAGGTATGTTTTGATATTGGTATCATACCCATAAAATGGGCTACCTACATATCTTTGTGAAAGGAATAAGAACCCTCATAGTTTGGTGGTGCTTAATGGAACACATCATACCTTTTAGGGTCATTTGATAAGGAACTAACCATACAGTTTAATGCCACGTGGTAAGGACATCTACGAAAAAGTTGTTTAGTCAAGGTTTGGTGTGGGACTTATGCCTAACCAGCCTATGGAACTTGGAAATAATATGGGTTTCCAAGTAATATTAGATCCTATTGGGAATATGGCACAAGGAGAACAGATTTGATTTTAAGTGTTGGATTTGAACCTCAAGGAGGCTTCCTATGTATCCCATTTGGATGTAAATAAAATCCCACACAGTTTGATAAGTCTCAAAGGAGAGTGTAGTCCTTTGAGGGAAATGAGTTTGGGCTTACTTATTGAAATAGATACCTTGGTTATTTTGGGGGTTTAATTTGGGGATTATTCATAAGGAGGATGCCTAGATTAAGGGAATTAGGGCTGGATTCCTGAATAGGATATCCAATGAGCTCAAGCTCTGATGAAGGCTTCCTATGTATCCCAATTATGGTGGGAGTCAGAGTTCTCGTAGTTCATTCACCTTGAGTGTTTGTGAAATTTTTTTTAATCATCACGAATCTCTAAGCCCACGTGAGTCATGATTGGTGTGAGAAACAAGATTATGTGAAAGATTCAACAAAGGAACCCACACTTTTTCTCCTCTGATGGTGGAAGAGGATGCACCTAGGACAAAAATGGTGGATGAGGGTGAGGCAACCAAGGAAGAGGGCAAGGTGAAGTGCCTTCCCTCTGTTCCCTTTAAATTGTAAAAGGGTACAATATAAGGAAGGAGTGAAGGTGAAAGAAGTAGAAAAGTGTAAGAATACAACCTTATACTTCAAAGGTTAGGGGATTACACCAGGATGGCTTCCCTAGTGGATCTGAGAAGGGGGGGAATACTTTTCCTTTGCTTAAATGGAAATGAAAGCGTGAACCGTACCTTACCTACCAGAGACCTGAGGTTTTGGGTTTTAGATATGAGAAGGGGATTTTAGAACCCAAACCCTAATTCTTCAAATTGGGAACTTCCCATCACTATTCTTGGAAGGAAGGTCCATGTGATTGCGAATATACAAACCCACAGACACTCCATGAATCTTAACCCCATTGTGAAACAAATGTGGGAAACCTCTGAATGTGGATATACAAACCCAAATAGAAGACTTGATGATGTGCCATTCCCAAAGGTTTGATAAGTTAGGAGGTTTTTGTAGAATTTTCAACATAATACCTTTAAGAAAAGGTAGCCAAAGAAGAAGCGTCCATTCCATTAATGGATTTGAATAAGGCTTGATGGCTTGTATACTGAAGAGAATAGGTGAATCAAAGGAGGGCGCCCAAGCACTACCACAAAACTGGGCAAGGCCAGCGCCACCCCTTTATCAGCACTAACAAAAAAGCACTGATAAAGGGGGGGGGGCTTTATCAGTGCTCAAAAAAGCGCTGAAAAAGGGTGCCTTTATCAGTGCTAAAAAAAGTTCTGATAAAAGTACCCGTTTATCAGTGCTTTTTTTAGCACTGATAAAGGCCCACCCTTTATCAGCGCTTGTTTAGTAGCGCTGATAAAAGGAGGGGGGGGGCTTTATGAGCGCTTTTTTTAAAAGCGCTGATAAAGGTTAGACTTCAAAAAAAAATTAAAAAAAATATATTAATATATAAATATAGTTATATAGTTATATTGATATAAATATAATATATAATTTTTAAATATATTTTAGATATGTATAAATGTACATTTACACTTATTATACTTAATATATAAGATATTCAGTGAAAATGGATTATAAAAAAATTAAAAAAAATATTTTTAATTAATAATTTTCTAATTATTATGGAGTAATAGTCATTTAATAACAATTTGAAGGCTAAACAATAAAAAAAAATTAAAAAAATATCCAAAATATGTTGAAAACGCAACTCGAACTTCAAACGACCATAACTTTTGATCCGGGTGTCCGTTTGAGCTCTACCACATATCAAATCAAATCCCGCGATGAGATCTACGTTTCTATGATTGGGGGTACCCCGTTCAAGCATTTTTTGATGCCAAAAGAGGCCCAGAAGACCTCTAAAACCGAGTTTTTAGTCAGGGTACCCAGATGTTTTAACATTTTGTGGATTTTCAGCCTCGTTTAAGGGGGTATTATTGGTTTTTTTGATGGGGACTGAATTTATTCCAAGGTATTACATTCATATTGATATTATGTCTTTGAAATTTCATCCTTTTTTTATAATGGACTGCTATTTATAATCAAATATATAACTATATGTACATATTTTTTATATATTCACACCTAAAAATTAAATTTTTTAAATAAATAATTAAACATATTTACATATAAAATATATTAGCTTTATCTAAATAATAACTAATATCCATTTTATTTAAAATACTAATATATGAATATTTATATAACTACTATATATTAATATAACTATACATATATTAATATAACTATATATATATATTAATATAACTATATGTATATATTAATATAACTATATATATATATATGTTAATATAAATATATATATTAATATAAATATATATTACTATACGAATAAATATAAATAAATAAATATATAAATAAATAGATATATCATGAATAAGAGAACAAATCAATATAGGGTAGTGGCAAAGGCTTTAGGTGCGCAAGGGGGAGGTCTCGAGATGAAATCCGGGTGGAGGCATGGGTGTGCTTGCAAGGGTGATTTAAAGGGATAGCGCTGATAAAGGGTGTAGGCGGTGCGGGCGGATGCTGGAAGTGCGGGAAAGCGCTAATAAAGGGGGGCTCAAGTGCTGTAAAAAGCCCCCCCCGAGATTGGCAGTATTTTTTTTATCAGAACTAAAAAAAAGCACTGATAAAAGACTCCTTTTATCAACGCTTTTTTTAGCACTGATAAAAGGGGTCTTTATCAGTGCTTTTTGGAGCACTGATAAAGGAGACCCCCCTTTATCTTCACCGGAATTAATAGCGCTTTTTATAGCACTGTTAATGGCCATTTTCAGCACTGATAAAATCCATATTTGTAGTAGTGAAGTAAGTATTGGATTGCAATCTTGGACATACAAGTAGGATTGGGTGACCTGATGTTCAATTAAGTGATGAACAACCTGTATGTTAATACTTGGGAGAGACTTGAGTCAAGCCTTCAATAGTATTCACTGGTATTCCCAGAAGTGGGGTGATCAAGTTCCTGTTAGAGGAATAGGTGGTGTGCAAGTGTTTCTGATTCAGGGTGGTTGGGTACCTCAAGAGCGAAAGTGTTTTGGATTTCAAACACTAAAAGGAATTAAGTCATATGATCCTACTTCAAATCCTCCACTATAGGTGTTAAATAACTATCTTGAAGGTTTCAAAAGACTTGGGAGAAGCACTAGGGTGACCAGAGAAGCAATTAGGCTTTAGTGAAATTAGTCTGTACAAATGAAGACCCCAAGGGTCCATTTATAGGAAAATAGAAAACCTTGTGAAAAATGGTGATGGGGATCACAAGTAGGTTGTGCACAGGAATTGGGTATGCAAGTACCTTGCGCGCCGATGGCTCCTTGGTCTGACGAGGGAGATCCAATTTTCAAGCCTTTGAAAATATTGATTTTCATCACGTGTTTTATCCTCTTATTTATAAGGTATTTCAATTTTTCAATTTTTAGGATCTATGATGGAATAAAGTGTCAACCAAATACCCCCCTCATAATTGGATCTGGAATTAAAATAGGATCCTATACTGAGGTAAATTTATGAACAAGAAAAAATTGGTTATTATAGTGCGCAAGTGGTAGCACACAAGGCTTTGGCGCACAGGGTAACTCGCATCACTTATATATATCAGCTTCACTTTTTTGATAATTATAACGAATTCCATAATTCCATATCTTGGTGCACATTTACTTTTTTCTCTAACACTCCTATTTATTCACACTTCTTCTATATGTTTTTCATTTGAACGCCATAATTAGGGCACCACACTTTCACGCCAAGTTCAGACTTGTGCACCTTAATGCATTTATCAAATTTTCTCAATTCCTTTATCAAATCATCAAAAATGAACTTACTTTAAAGATTATTTTTGATCTATTTTATAGGTTCAATGTCTCCCAAAAGAATCAGAAAAATTGATGAATTCTCCAATAAGAGAATTGATGATATGATAAAGGTTGTCAGTCATGACTACTTTGATGTCTGTGACACCACACTCCCTGATTTGGAAAAATATCTGAAGAAATATCTCTTCAATTTTCCCCAGAACACTTATTTTCCACTGTATAGTTATGACCATCTGTAGGATTTCAACATTCTAGAACCAAAGAACTATGTTCCACTTTATTTTTTTCAATAATATTCCAATTTCTCATCTACCAATGTTTCTATTGCAGGCTCATACGTTAACACTGGGACAATAGATAAGGACCATTTCATGCATCACAACCCATGTGCTCCAGATTTGCAATCACAAACACCCGAGCTACAGCCACACTACTATTTATCCATATTTCGAGATTCTCAGACGAATCAATTAAAAGGTTGGAAGAAAAGTTGGGATTTCCACCCAGGAGGGAGTATAAAACTAGCATGAATGTGGGTGTATTGGGTGTTCAAGACATGTGTAGAGTTTACAGATGAATTAGAAGGTGTTGGGATTTATGAGGCTGTATGGTTTAAGAAAACCTATGTATATAGTAATGATGATTTTTTTTCTAGAGTTACTAAGCTGATGGAGTCCAGAAACTAACTCCTTCCATTTGAGACATGGATAAGTAGGCATCATTTTGTGGGATGTCTGCAAGATCTATGGAGCTACAATTCTTGGAGATATGTATGATGAGTTTATTCCTCCCATGGTTACATGGACTGACTCAGAAAAGACACCAGACTTGGTTAGCGAGTTGATGAAAATATTTTATAAATTCAAAAATACGAACACAACGAAATCCCACACAAGAAAGGATATTCATCTAATGGAGTAGATGGAAAAATTCATATTAAAGAAGAAGGAAAAAGGTTCCACTTTCACTCATCCAACCAACTGTCCAAAGGTAGAGAAGAGAGGTACATCGAACACTTTTTGGAAAACATTAGAGAAAGGAGAGTTTGACAAGTGGGGGTATAAAGGTAATTCCAAAATTCATGCGAATAATCATATTACAAGTTTCCTGGCCATGTGGATCCGTGTTTATCTATTACCAGTTTGAGATTCCAAGGGAGGAGTAAGGCCAGGAAATTTTGTTATCACAACTAATCTAGCTGAGAAGAGGATGGTTGGGTTGGATACCCCTATTTGGGAAAGGATTCATAAGAGCTTACTGCATATTTATCGAGGCAAGTCTCATTTCAAAATAGAGGGACCATTCCAGGTGTTATGGGGGTGGATCACCTCGCATATTAGAACTTATGTTGTGTAATGTGGTGTACAGGTCTTTGGAAGTTCTTTCCAACAATCTATTCAGGATTTCTTGGGTATTTCAACTTTGTCTCTAAATGCTTATGATATCAAAGCCAGGTTGAGTATATATAAGTAATTTCATCTTTTCCATTATGGGAATCTTCCTATGAGGTGATTCATTAATGATGGGATGACTATCTTAGATCTAAGGGCATATATGTTATCTTACAGAGATGGTGTATTGGACACCAATATTAACGAAGAAATCGTATGTGAGGTCTATGATCATTATATATTCATGTGTCAATTCGAATTTCTGCAAAAAATTACTGTATCCCCTCCTGTTCACGTCAGATTAGAGAAAAATCTGATGGTTTCCCTTCAACTATGGTTGCTGACATCTGTGGAAAAAATTGGGGAAATATTTAATTTACTTACCAATGATGCAATAAGCAGATTTACTGTATGGTATATTGAAAAATGGGTCGCATCTTACCCTGAAGGGTTATTAAAACATGTTTTCCCTCGAGCGGGGATAAAGATAGGTAGTAGGAAAGAACCCTTTTGTTTTGAAGGTAATTCTTCATCATCATGGGATGAATCATTGGAGTTAGAGGGTGGAGGTGATGTGGTTCCAAATTCACCAAAGCAACCTCATGCAAGATATAATTCACCTGTTAATGTTAAGAGATCCACCGCTAAATCCCTACTGAGGCTGTACCGAGGCGGTCTAGTCTCCATCATTCCAAAGAGTGACAATTCCCATTTTCTCATCCCCCATCTATGACTGTAGGAATTGGGAAGAAACTTAAATCCAAAATTGCACAATCCTCTTCACAATCCTCTGGAATGTACTATGAATATATACGATCAGAGGTTTTTCATATACACAACCAACAAATCAATTCCCACCATGAAGCGAGTGAAGGAAATGATAGATACTGGTACCACTGAAGGGACTGACCATTCATTAAATGAAGAATGACGTGATTTTGTGGATCCTGAAGATGTAAGTTTCCTTCTTCTCCCATTATTTTCTTCTTTTTAATTTGAAATTATTCAATGAATTGTTTCTCAGGGGAAATATCATTTTAACTTGCAATTGGATAAAGGAAAACTGACTGAAGTTCCATCATCACAATATAGACCTAGTGGTATTTCTCTTGGAGCTACTGGATCACCCCGTGAATTGAGAAAGATATCTCCTAGTCAAAAGGCCCTGGAAGATGAGATAGAAAGGGGCTTGCAGTCTCCAATACATATTTTTGGATATGACAATGCAAGTCCTCCCAAGAAGGTGTAGAAACAAAATCATCGAAGAAAGAGGACCGTGGTTAAACATTTTATCAATAGCAGTAATCCTTCCCAAAAACATGAATTTTAGCCTTATTCATAAAAAATTGTTTAAACTTCTTGGAATTGTAGGAGATTATTATGTTTATTCTCTTAAAGAAATTACCAATAAGCTTTGAGGAAAATTGGAGGGTGATTCTAAACAGGATAAAATTCCTACTAACTCAGTAGATCCTGAAGAGGCATTGAGCCCAAAGGAACCAACATCTGTTCCCCGCACTGCTCTTATTCCTACTATCAGAAGAGAGGAGAAGTCTGGTAAATCAACAGTGCTTCCTAAGACACTAAATGTAACAACAACTGACTTCCATCCTGTGATACTTTAGGTTCATCGCATGCACCAAAACATCCTGAAAAAATTGGCGTTGACCCCACAACTATTGATGAGGAAGCAGTTTGGGGTCAAATTATGGAATCCCACCATTTTATTACATAACTTTACATTGCATTTTACATACAGAGGATCTTTAAAGTCTAGTGTCTTGGAAATCAGGAACATAATACATGGAAACAACATAAGACATTCTTCTAAACCACTCGTAAGGCTTCATAATAGGTTCATCCTATGTACAATTAATGCATCTCATATCCTGGATACATACATCAAAGAAAAGGGTGATTATAAGACTCATTAAGGAAAACAAGTGAAACAGTTGACATGTGATCTTGAGCTATATTAATAAGAACATGATAAAAGTCATGAAGGAATGAGCAAGGTAAGAATAGGAATATCATAATAAAAATAACATTAATCATAACTTGAATATATGGATACAACATTTCATTTAGACGTTCATGAACATATCACCAAGGTTTATCCCCAAGGTGTCATAAAAATTACCAAGGTTATTCACCAAGGTATCGTGAAACTTGTCATCTCTAGAGATTAATTCTTTACCCAATGCATTGGAGTGATATAAAGGAGAACCATTAATATGTATTTACTTTCATGTGATCTACATAGATCATAATCAATCATTTCATAAATAACCCATAGAGAATAAAAGAAATGAGTTTCATTTCAAAATCACAACGTTTTAAAGAGTACTTAAAAATGAGATTGTTATGTCATTTATAACCCATGGAAAGGGAGTGAGGGTTACATGTTTGTCAATTTTAGAATCAAATATATCTATTTTTTGAAATTATGAACACCCATAGAAATAAAATAGGTCTGGGTATTCACATAAATAAAACAAGATAATTTCTAGAGAGAAAGAGAGAGAAATTTTGAGACGAAATTTCTGCAGCATAACGACTATATAACATGGTTTCAGAAAATAATAAAAAGAGAGAGTAAAAGGGTGAAACACTCATAAATAACTCATATTATAATATAAATACAGAATAAAATGGAGATAAGAACATGGTATGGATATTTCAATGACATACCAAAAGAAAAGGAAACTTAAAAGGAAGGAGAAGATGTGATTTCTTTTACAAGAAATTATGCAGCGTAACGACGTCACATGAAAATTTAGAAAACAAATAGATGAGAGAAGAAAGAGTATATAAAAAATTATACATGAAATGGATAGTAATGAGAAAATATAATAACATACCCTCAACATAAAGAGATGGAAACTAGAAGACACAACATAAAGGAATTCATGACTTAAATGAGGAGGGTGAAAAGACCCCTTACCCTAAAGAGTAACTTTGAAAGGATGAAGGTCAAGACCTTGGGAGGCTTGGGGGAAACTTGGGAGGACTAGTTGGGAGGTAAGGAGACCAGAAATTCATTGAGGATAATTTTTTAATGAAATGAATGAGGGAAATGGCTTGGTATTTATAGGAAAAATGAGTGAATAAATTATTAATTTCCAAGGGACACCTCATCGGTGGTATTTGAAAAACCATGGGCTTGACCATGTTATTTTCCCATGGTAGGACACCTCATTGCATATTTCACTATTAATAAGTCGACTAGAAAGCTTACATCATTATTACATCATTAATGATGTCATTAAATACCCGAAACTCAAAACTACATTTTTACTATTCACCGATAATTCAACTATTTCAGAAAAATACCTATAATTCACCCTAACCTAATATTGATTATCTGAATTCAAAAATGAATTTAATTTTATGAAAATAATCTTCTAAATATTTTTAATTTAATTTTTAAATAAAATCATTATTTATTCCTAAAATTCAACTTTAAAACTATAACTCATTTTGTAACACCTTAAAAAAGTAATCAAGGTCCCATAAAAATATCGTATACCCATAAAAAAATAAAGTAACAATTTATGATTAAATTTTATGAAAATAAATTTCCATTATAATTTATTAAATAAATTATAAAATTGTAAATAAAATATTTATGGCATACAAAAATACCAAAACTTAAACTATGATCATTTTTTCACTTTTAAGATGTCTAACATGTATTTCCAAATTCATGGGTGAAGTTTCAATTTTTTTGGTCAAATTACTATTCATTAATATTCATATGGGTATGTTACTATTCATACTTGCTATTCACTAAAAAACAAGTTGATCTTATTAGAATCTAAAATTCTCACTGATCACAACTATAGAAGACCATTTTTTGAAAATCATTTAACATTATTAATTATTTAAAGAATAAAAAAATATTTTAAAATACCCCTTTTTTTCCTAAATTCATCAATAATACACATCCTATATTTATTCGGATATTTGAAATTCAAAAACTTTTCCATAATAAGAAATAACAATTTTATTTATATAAAAGGATTACACAAAGTAGCTAAGGTCTCATTACATATCCCCTTATAACACCAGCATAGGACCTATGTGTAAGGTGTGATATGATGATAGAATCTTGGGGTGGCTCAGACAACATTTCCCGAGTGATGATTTCTATCAGCTTGAACTTCTACCTTAGGATATTCCGTTCAAGATTCATACGTTGAAGTTCGGCTTGAGCTTGGTCCAGAGCAAATCCCAATGATGCTACCTCATTCCCAAGCTCTGACAGATGGGATTCATATGGCTCGAGTTAACTGGATGAGGCCATTCAATCTTCTTTCTGTGTTAATTAACTAAGATAACCGTATTTATAAAAACACAATGTTAAGATTATAGTTTCCAACTATCATATTAACCAATGGTCATATAACAATCGAATCCCAACAGTGTCATTTTAATTATACCCACATCATTAATTAAAAGATATAGTTTTGTTGAATATAAAATAACACACAAAATTAGAAAAAAAATATAATTAAAAAGTTCGGGTCATTACATTCTTTTCCCTTTAAGAAATTTTATCCCCGAAATTTTAACTTGTACCCTCTAAAGAGAAAAGGTGTAGGTACTTTTGCCTCATAGACTCCTCTGGTTCCCACATGGCTTCTTCATATTTGTGGTTCCTCCACAACACCTTAATAAGGTGGGTAGTCTTTTTGCATAGAACCTTGTCTCTAAAATCCAAGATCTCCACTGTCTTCTCCTCATAAGAGAGGTCATGTTACAGTTGTACCACCTATGGATTTAGTACATATAAAGGGTCAGGTATATACTTACTCAAGAGGGATACATGGAAGTCATCATGAACTTGTGCTATATTTGGAGGAAGTGCAAGCCGATAGGACACTGCTCCCACATGATCAAGGATTTCATAGGGGCCAATGTACCTAGGGCTGAGCTTCCCTTTCTTCCCAAACCTCATGACTCTCTTCCAAGGTAAAATCCGAAGAAATACTTTATCACCAACATCAAAGTCCAAGTCCCTTTGATGGTTGTTGGCATAGCTCTTTTTCCAACTCTGAGCAGCCTTAATGTGTTGTTGGATGGTATGGACCTTTTCTGTCATCTCTTGCACAAGATCAGGCCCAATAAGCTTTCTCTCACCAGCTTCATCCCAAAAAGTAGGATTTCTACATCGTTTCCAATATAGAGTTTCATAGGGTTCCATTTGAATGATTGAGTGTAATCTGTTGTTGTAAGATAACTCAACTATATAGAGATGTTAATCCCATCCACCCTTAAATTCCATTGAGCAATTTCTCAGCATGTCCTCGAGTGTTTGAATAGTTCTTTTCAGATTGGCCATCAGTTTGGGGGTGATAGGACGTACTGAAATTAAATTTAGTGCTCATATCTTGTTGAATACTTCTCTATAATTTTGATGTGAACCTTGGATCATGATCAGATACGATAGAAAGTGGAACTCCATGCATCCTTACAAATACCTTCACGTAAATCCTAGCAAGTTGATCAAGAGATAAATCTTATAAAATGGAAATAAAATGGGTAGTCTTGGTGAGACGGTCCACAATACCCCATATCATATTATTTCCTTTTGAAGTTCTCAAGAGACCAGTGTCGAATTCCATAGTGATATTATCCCACTTCCATGTTGGTATGGGTAGTGTTTGCAATACCCCTTTAGGAAGTTGTCACTCTACCTTCACTTGCTAACATACCAGGAACCTTGAAGTGTAGTCATCAATCTCCCTTTTCATATTATCCCACCAATAATGATCATGAAGGTCCCTATACATTTTTGTGCTACCAGGATGTATAGATAAAGTAGAGCTATGAGCTTCATCCATAAGCTCCTTGTTTATTTCCAAAATAGATGGAACACATAGTCTTGTACAAAATTTCATTACACCTTCTTGATCAGTATTGAACTCAGGAAACTTCCCATATTTCACAGCCTCAAACTTCTTCTATAACAAAGGATATTCTTTCCGAGATTTATTGATATCATCTAGTAGTGACAATTGAGAAATAATTTGGGTTAAGGTTGATGATGTCCCTTCCTTTATAATTCCCATGTCAAGTTTTACTAGGTCATTGATCACTGGATCTCTTTGAATCCTCATAATGGATAGAATAACTTAATCTTTCCTGCTTAATGCATCAATGATTTTGTTTGCTCTTTCGGGATGATAATGAATTGAAAAATCATAGTCTTTAAAGAGTTCCAACCATCTCCTTTGTCTCATGTTCAATTATTTTTGTGTGAAAATATACTTCAAACTTTGATGGTCTGTGTATATATCACATTTCTCCCCATAAAGATAGTTTTTACATATCTTCAGAGCAAAAAAAACCGCAACCTGCTCTAGATCATGCGTAGGATAGTTCTGCTCATGAGTCTTCAACTGTCGAGATTCATAAGCAATGACCTTGTCATTTTTCATGAGGATGCACCCAATCCCTTTCAGATATGAATCACTAAAAATAAAAAATCCTTCTCCACTTGAGGGCATAGTTAAAACCAGTGCAGTAACCAATCTCTTCTTCAGCTCTTGGAAACTTTCCTCACACTCCTTTTTCCAGATGAACTTGACCCCTTTTTGATTTAACTTGGTTAATGGATTATAAAGTCGTAAAAAGGTTTTCAAAAACCTCTTATAATATCCTGATAATCCAAGGAAACTATGAATATCAGTTATTATTGTAGGATGAGGCCACTACTCTACAACTTTTGTCTTTGCAGGGTCAACTGTTATTCCTTCATTGGTAACAATGTGCCCCAAGAAAGAAACCTGTTGTAACTAGAATTCACATTTACTGAACTTTCCAAAAATTCTCTCCTTCCGTAGAGTTTGTAAAATAACCCTTAGATGATCCTCATTCTCCTCACGACTTTTGGAATATATCATAATATCATCAATAAAAACTACCACAAAGTTATCAAGTTAGTCCTTAAAGAATCTATTCATCAAATCCATAAAAATAACAGGTGCATTTGTCAGTCCAAAAGGCATAACAACAAACTCATAATGCCCATATCTTGATCAAAATGCAGTTTTTGGAATATCTTCTTTCTTCACCCTCAATTGATGATAACCAAATTGAAGATCAATCTTAGAGAAGAATTGATCCCCACAAAGTTGGTCAAATAAGTCATCAATTCTTGGAAGAGGTTATTTTTTCTTTGCTGTGATCCCGTTCAGTTCTCTATAATCAATGCATAACTGCATCAATCCATCCTTCTTCTTCACAAAGAGAACCAATGCTCCCCTAGGAGACACACTTGGTCAGATAAACCCCTTCTCCAAAAGATCTTTGAGTTGTTTCTTTAATTCCTCCAGCTCCACATTTTCCCATCCTATATAGGGTCTTTGATATCGGGTGAGATCCAGGTACAGGTTAAATGGAGAACTCTACCTCTCTTTCTAGGGGAGTTCCAGGCAACTCCTCATGAAATACGTCAATGTATTCCTTGATGATGGGGATATTTTCTATCCTCAAACACGCATTTACTTCTTCTTCTTCACCGATCAATTCCATAAAGAAGGACATAAGAGGTTCTTCTAGACAAATATCAGGTTGATATATCTCTCCTTGGAAGATAACTATAGGTTTTCCATTCAAGACTACTGAGATTTCCATACTTCTTCATTTTATCTTAGCATTATACTTTGAGAGCCAGTCCATCCCTAGTATAATGTCGAACTCCATCATGGGAATGAATACTAGATTTATGATAAGATTTTGCTCACAAAAGTAAATACTAGAGTTCCTAAACACCGATGATGCTTGGATAATCCCACCAGGAGTCTTAAATGATAACTCTACTTTTAGAAAGTTGGGGTTTGATTCTAAATTCTTTGCAAACTTGGAGGAAATAAAAAAATGCATAGAACCATAATAAAAAAAGTACTTTCTAGCTTTGAGAGAAAACCAAGAGTACTTGATACCACATCATTTGGATCTTCAACTTCAACTGTCGTGATAGCAAAAGAACAACCTTGCTCCATTGGCCTTTGCTGAGGCTGATGGTGGTTCCCCTCCACTACCCTCAAATTTGGACAGTGATTGGAAAAGTGACCAAGTTGTCCACACTTAAATAACTAGACATCAGGTAGGGACTGCACCATCTTACCATTGTCATTAGTGTTTGGAAGTTGAGGTTTCACCTCACTATGACAATTCCTTGCAATATGGCCATATCTTCCACACTTGTAGCATTTACTGCGCCCGAGCAGGCAGTTCCTTGAATGCTTCTTCCCACATTTATTACACGTGGGACGTTGCACTTGCTTTACTCCTCTTCCTTGATCAAATCTCCACCCTAATCTTGGCTCCATTTATCTCCTTTTTTTCATTGGATTTATGAGACCATTGCCTCTCACCAAACTCCAGTTCGACTTTCATCACACTACGCAAGATCTCCTCATAGCTGTCATAATATCAGTTGGCTAGATTATTCTGTAGATGAGGTCTCAGTCCACTGAAGAATCTATCAACGTTGCCATTTGGATCCATGACAAAGCTAGAGGTGTAACGTGAAAGCCTTGTGAAGTTCATCTCGTAGCTTCCCACAGATTCATTCTCCTTCTACTTCATCTCGTGAAACTCCTTCTCTATTATAGTTATCATGGAATGAGGGAAATACTTATTGAAGAAGAACCCCTTGAACTCTACCCACTCCATAGATTCAACCTCCAATATTTTCCTTGTGTTTTTAATCAGTTCCCACCCCTGATCAGCTTCTCCTTCTAAGTGATAGACAGCCAGGGTGACCTTCTCTTTCTCTGAACAATGGAGCACAGAAAATATCTTCTCGATAGAGATGATCCACTGCTCAACAATTAATGGGTCAGTTGATCCACTGAAGTTTGGTGGTCATTGATTCATAAAGGAATCAATATAATGTTGTTCCCTTCATGGTGAAATCAGTATCTCAGATTGATTCAATTTATTTCCCATAACTTGAGTCAGTTGGTTCATCATTCGCATGAATGTTTTTATTTCGGCTTCCATCGGAGGGATGTGTGTAACACCCGAGACTTTTATGTTATATAAATCATCAAAGGAATCTTTTTCTACACAACACTTGCTTGGCTTGCTTTACACGCAATCGCGACCTTCCTCGATAGCTTGCGTCGTACGCAATACCGAGTTTCACTAAACAACAATATGCTATTAAAACTAGCCGTTATGAATAGTAATAACCACTTTTTGAAATTTTATAAATTTTATTTTTCAAAATGGACTTCATTTTTGGACTCAGAATATCGAAATTAGCCTAGGGTGAAATTTTGGTATTTTTCTGAAAACTTTCAATTTTTGATGAATAGTGAAACCACTAAGTGGTAGGTTAAAAACTGAATTTTGCATAAAAATTAATTTTACCGCTTCTGTGAATGGAATTTCAAAAATCCGGGAGACACGGTTAATATCAAGGACTAAAATTTGGTTCAATGAGATGAAAATAATTTTTTGGTGAATAGTAACTTTTTACTATTTTTACCGCGGTTAATAGTAAATAGGGTAACTAAGGGTAAATATGATATCAATATTACCCTAACACATGTCCTAATTCTATTGGACAAGTGTAATTCGACCAAAAACAAACTTAGGAATAAAATAAGACCATTTAGGCCCACTTGGATTAGATTAGGACATTTATTATTAATTTATTTAAAGAAGGGTTAAAATAGTTAAAATCAAAGTTTAATAAGTAAATCATTTTTAATATGGGGTTATACATAAGATAAATTCGACTATAAATATTCATTATAAAGCTAAAAAGATTTCCTACATAAGGGTATTTTATTTGTAATTTTTAGACATTAAATAATTTATGACACAAAGATGATGCAGTAATTATCTTATTAATGAAATATTGACAAAATTGATAATATAAATACCAAAATAAATGTAATTTAAGACTTTTTATGAATTCCACTAATTTTCTAGGTTACTATGATATATTAATGTTGATTTAATCAACTTGGTTCGAACATATAATTCTGTTATGACTTTCACAAAAATCATATATCAAATAGTGTCAAAATTGACACAAAATAGTTTTTAAATCAAATATTATATTTTTAATTGTTATTTTATTCCTAAAAATCTAAGGTTCAGCCAAATGACTTAGATAAGGATATATATATTAATAATAAACAATTTGGGGTTCGTTTGGCATGTTATAGTAAGTGTATTAACCATATAGTGAAAGAAAACAAAAAGACACGGTAAAAGTTAAATTAATTAACATAGAGTTAAATCTAATTGATAAGGTTAAAATAATACCCTAAACTTGTCTAAATCCTATTGGTTGATAGGATTTCGACCCATCCCCACTTTAGCTTCGAAATAAGACCCTTTGGAACCATTATAAACCGATTTTGACTTTAATATAAAATAATATTTTGAGATATTCCTAAGGTGCCCCTCTCCTCCCTTATAAAAGGGCACCTCCTCCCCCTCCTCCTCACACCAATTTGAGCACTCAATCTCGGCCAACCCCTGACATTTTCTCCTCTCCACTTCCCTAGAATAATCCTAGAGGTCCTGGTCTTCTCCAAAGACCAATATTAGTTCCTTAAGTGGAGGATTCAAAGAGGCGTTCCAAAGAAGAGGTAATATCCATTACCGATCTTTTCAATTTCTTTCTTCTTCAACTTCTTCTTCTTTAGTTGTTTCATGATAAAGTAATAACATCAGTATTACTTACATAATGATATGTTATTATAAATATGAAACAACCCCAATTCACCTTCTATCCATCCTACGGAAAAATGAAATTACCGCGCGTGCGTACGTACGGAATACCGTCTCCACGCCGTGGTGTAATCTATTTTCCACCATCACCTTACAAGGATGGGTATAATGGTATAATGAGTAACTATATATGATTATTATGAAGTAATATTGATACTGAAATAATATATATATACTCCAATACAATTCCACGATCATAGGAACGATATCATCACTCGTGCGTACGTACGGAATACCGTCTCCACGATGTGATGCGACTCGTTCTACATGATCTTCATTTCATAATGATTATATAAATGAATTGAATGAATGAATATGGTATATACTACACTAATACCATTCTGGAAATGAATTATCTATAACCTAATGATAAGAATAAGAATTTATTCGACAAAACACGCATAAGAACAAAAAGTTATAAAGACCCGAGTAACAAGTAACAATGAAATATTACTAAAAAGAAGCTAATAATATGACCATATATGATATCATATCAATATGTATGATTCTGGAATAAGTCAATAACATTATTTAAACCATTATACAGGAGCTTCGGACACGAACAAAGCAAATCGGACCTAAGGTAAGGGAAATATCACAATCTCATTTTTATCCGAGATTGTTTATTCGTAAGTATTTACTGGGGTGTATTTTATCATCCACATCCATGTTTACTCAATATGTAATATTATTTCCATCCACCTAAAATTGTTTAAATCCATTTTTACCCTTCGGTGAGTTTGTAGTAAAGAATATGAAAGGAATCTTTTGTCATTTTTCCGTACGAGGTACTTTTTGACTTTTCCGACAAAAGTACGAAGAATGTTTTTTTAACTTATACGACAAGAATGGATTTTTAAAACATTATTTCCTAGAAGCTTCCTTTAAAAGTTTTCAAGTTTATTTTTAATCAACTTCTTTTAGTTTAAAGTTGTATGACATGTTAAGAAATGTAAAATGTTTTTGAAAAAGAAAGGATATTTTCCTCAAGAATGAAGTTCAAGTGTTTTATCAAAATTATTTTCCATCTAAGATAATAAAGGGTTCTATTTCTATCCCTATTATTACATAGATTTGATTATGTTGTGATGGAAATATTTTTATGAATTCCTTTATCTTATATGAATTGTTTTATGATGTCATGATGTTTCAAGAATCCCATTTTTGTTACATGTGTTATGCGATGATGTATGTTTTATGATTATGTGGCACACATAAGAAAGGATTCATTATAAGATGGGTGGGACCTATATCTCCCTCCAATGCATTGGGTAAAGATTTTATATCTCATGAGATAGACATGGCTGGAACGGAAGGTTATTTCGGTTCAGTGATACAGGACTGAAACGAGGAGTGAACTCAGTTCAGAAAGGGACTTTGTCCACTAAGATAGTCTTGGCAATGAGTCATGACTAACAAGAAATGATTTTCCATGATTATGTGTGCATGCCACAAAGTTTCAAGTTTTATGATTATGGGGATCTCATTTTCACTTCTATGATTTATTCCATGTTAAGATATTATGATCTCTTTTGCAGGTTTTGATCTTCATAAAGATATGATATGATTTTTATTTCCTTTATTTGCCCTTGCTGAGCATTTGAGCTCACCCTTTTATGTTTTCTTTTCCCCAGGTCAGGAAGATGGATATTAAGTAGAATATGCTAAAAGGGACCCTAGATATGATGAAATAAATGGGAGACACTGTAGAAGATTTATGAACCAGTTGTTTATGTTTCCCAGTTTCTAAAGACACTATACCTATACGGTCCTTTGTGGTTTTGTCATATGTTGTAATAAGTGTGCTTCAATTTCGAAGTATTAACAATGTATGTAAAGTATGGGTCGTTATAGTTGGTATCAGAGGAAAGGTATAGTCAACCTTTGGAAACTAGGATGTGAAAGCCTTAGTAAGAACCCTAAGGATAAGTCTAAGCATAGAACACAATCTTAGAAATGGCCATGAATAACCTAGGATAAGACCATAAGCATGAAAATTTTTTTTCCTTGAATTATGTGGTTTCCTATTATAATTAGTGTTGCTCACACTATTATTCTTGGTTTTAGTCAATGGCTGGAACCCGAAGGAACCGTGTTAATGCGGAATGCGATGGGCAATGCAATGATTGTCCCCCTGAGAAACCAAACGATATGGGAGCTGGAATGCAAAATCTTGTAGCCATGCTCACACAACTTTCTCAAGCTATGAATCATGCAGGATTTCCAAACGAACAAAGGAGGGAGCAACATTCTGTTGAATCCTTCATGAGGCAGCGTCCACCTTCTTTCAGCGGGTCTACTGATCCATTAGTTGCTGAACAATGGATTAGTACTACTGAAAAGATATTTTCAGTTCTTCAATGTTCTGAGCATGATAAAGTCATCCTAGCAGTGTATCGTTTGGAAGGAGATGCGGATCAATGGTGGAATCTTGTTAAGAATACGAGGCAAAGGGATGAAATTGAGTCTATGGAATGGGACGAGTTCAAGAACTTATTTTTGAATAAGTACTTCCCTCGTATTCTCCGAACAAAGATGGAGAAAGAGTTTCTTGAACTGAAGCAAAGGGATGACGAATCTGTTGGTACCTATGAAGCAAATTTTACAAGACTTGCAAGGTACGCTTCTGGTATTATTATCCAACCTGAGAGTAAGATCGATTGATTCTTTAGTGGCTTAAAACCAAGTCTTCGAAGGGCGTTAGCCATAATGGACTTCAATAGCTACGAGGAAATCGTTCGATGTGCTCTCAAAGTCGAGATGGAGATTGGAGTAACCCATCAGTCACATGGGTTTGATAAGAAGAGGAAGATGGAATTCAAAGAAAAATCTAAAGAGCACACTGAAAAGAAGATGAACTTTCCCTTATGCTCAAAGTGTGGAAAGAAACATGGAGGGAGTTGTCTTAAAGGGACAAGTAAATGTTTTAAATGTGGAAAGGAAGGTCATCGGGCATTTGAATGCCGTGATAATGGGAAGAAGATGTCTAATGACGCAAACAAAGGAAGGGATACACAGAATGAACCTACTACACTTCAATGTTTCGAGTGCAAGGAGATGGGGCATTATGCCAATCAATGCCCAAATCCAAGGGTTGATGATGATGGTCGACGTCAACAAACTCTTAAGGCTAAAGACAAAGGAAAGTCACATGCAATTTCTATCAGCGATGTGGAGTACGATAACGATGTGGTGAAAGGTACACTTACCATCCACTCTAAAGTAGAAAATGTTTTATTTGATTCTGGATCCACCCACTCTTTTATTTCTGAAGACTTTTCTAAGGGTATCACCGTATTACCTCAACAATTAGATGTTGAGTTAGCTGTGACAACACCTAATGGCACATCAATCGCATCAAAAGTTTATAATTATTCTCCGATCGAAGTTTGTGGGAAAGTGCTTCCTGCAAATCTTGTGATCCTTCCTTTAGTGGAATTTGATGTGATTCTTGGCATGGATTGGCTTTCTCTACATGGAGCTCATATCGATTGCCAAAGAAGGGAAGTCACATTTCATATTCCAGATCAATCTACGATCGTCTATCAATGCAAGGATGAACATAACCTTCCAGCGGAAATTTATTCCATCTTATGGGTATTGATTCCACTAAATGAAGGTTATTTATCTCAAATGGTTGGTGAGAAACTCACGATTAAGAATATGTCCATTGTACGGGAGTTTGATGATGTCTTTCCGGAGGAATTGCCGGGTCTTCCACCAAATCGTGAAGTTGAGTTTTCAATAGAACTCGTACCGGGTGCTTTGCCTATTTCAAAGACACCTTATAGAATGGCCCCAATTGAGTTGCAGGAATTGAAGAAGCAACTCCAAGAGAATCTTGATAAGGGATTCATACGCCCTAGTGCGTCACCTTGGGGAGCACCTGTTCTATTTGTTAAGAAGAAAGATGGATCAATGAGACTCTGTATTGATTATCGAGAACTTAACAAGATCACTATCAAGAACAAATATCCTCTCCCACGCATTGATGACTTATTTGACCAACTACGCGGAGCTCAATACTTTTCCAAGATTGATCTTCGTTCAGGGTATCATCAATTAAGGGTCAAAAGGGAGGATATACCAAAGACGGCTTTCCGTACAAGGTATGGACACTATGAATTTATAGTGATGCCATTTGGTCTTACTAATGCCCCTGCTATCTTCATGGATCTAATGAGTAGAGTCTTTAGAGAATATCTTGATCAATTTGTGGTAGTCTTTATAGACGATATTCTTGTCTATTCAAAGAGCAAGGAAGAGCATGAAGATCACTTGAGAATTATATTGAAGACCCTGAGAAAGGAGAAGCTTTATGCCAAATTTACCAAGTGTGAATTTTGGCTTCAAAAAGTTGCATTTTTGGGTCATATAATCTCAAAAGAGGGGATATCTGTGGATCCAGCAAAAACAGAGGTTATCGAAAGATAATCAAGACCAACAACAGTAACTGAGATCCGAAGTTTTCTTGGTTTGGCTGGATATTATCGACGTTTTGTAAAAGATTTTTCACGATTATCTAATCCACTCACCAAGTTGACTCGGAAAGGAGTTAAGTTTGTCTGGACAGAGGAATGTGAAGAGAATTTCAAGGAGTTGAAAAGAAGGTTATCCAGTGCACCTGTGCTCACACTGCCTTGTAGTGGAGAAAGGTTTGTGATCTACAGTGATGCATCCAAGAAGGGATTGGGGTGTGTTCTTATGCAAAATGATATGGTGATAGCTTATGCCTCACGACAGTTGAAAATCCATGAGCAAAATTACCCAACACATGATTTGGAGTTGGATGCGGTAATCTTTGCATTAAAGATTTGGAGGCATTACCTTTATGGTGAAAGGTGTGATATTTATACTGATCATAAAAGTTTAAAGTATATTTTCACACAAAAGGAGTTGAATATGCGTCAAAGAAGATGGTTGGAGCTGATTAAGGATTATGACTGCTCAATCCATTACCACCCTGGGAAAGCAAACAAGGTGGCAGATGCATTAAGTCGACAAGACCATGCTAGTTTATCCATGATGAGGATCACAAAAGATCCAATATTTATGGATTTACAAAGGATGGATCTTGGAATTATAATGGAAAGGGAAAAATCTTATCTTTCTCAAATGAATGTTCAACCATCTATACATGTGAAGATTAAAGAGGCACAGAAAGAAGATGCCGAGTTACAAAAGAAGGTGAGAAATGTTCCTGAATTCAACCTTGATTGTGATGGGATGATAAAGTTCAGGAATCGGGTTTGCGTTCCTCCCATCCCCGAATTAAAGAATGAGCTGCTGGATGAGGCTCATAGTTCATCATTATCTATTCATCCTGGAAGCACGAAGATGTATAAGGACCTGAAAGAGTACTTCTGGTGGGATGGCATGAAAAGAGATGTTGCTGAATATGTCTCTCGATGCTTGGTTTGTCAACAAGTTAAAGCTGAGAGACAGAAGTCTAAGGGGATGTTACAACCATTACCCATACCCGAATGGAAATGGGAAAACATCACTGTGGACTTTGTCACAGGACTTCCTAAAACATCCAAAGGCAATAATGCTATCTGAGTCATAGTTGATCGTCTTACAAAGTCTGAACACTTCATTGCTATTAGAGAGGATTTCTCTCTAGATCAGCTTGCCAGGATATATGTAAAGGAAGTGGTAAGATTGCATGGAGTACCACTTTCTATTATATCTGATCGAGATCCTAGATTTACCTCGAAGTTCTGGCGAAGTCTTCAGCATACTCTGGATACAGAGTTGAGTTTCAGCACTGCTTATCATCCCCAGACAGACGGTCAGTCTGAGAGAACAATTCAAACCCTAGAAGATATGTTGAGAGCTTGCTCTATGGATTTCAAAGGAGGTTGGGATCAACACCTACCTTTGGTGGAATTTTCTTATAATAATAGCTTTCACTCCAGTATTCAGATGGCTCCTTATGAAGCTCTCTATGGAAAGAAATGCAGGACTCCAACTTGCTGGGACGAAGTTGGGGAAAGAAAGCTATTAGGACCTGATCTCGTTGATGAAATGGCAGAAAAGGTCAGATCTATTCAACAACACATAAGAGCAGCTCAGAGTCGACAGAAAAGTTATGCCGAAAACCGAAGAAAAGACCTAGAGTTTGAAGTGGGTGATAAAGTGTTCTTACGAATATCTCCCTGGAAGAGGGTTATGAGATTTGGAAAGAAGGGGAAGTTGAGCCCTAGATATATCGGTCCTTTCGAAATACTGGATCGTGTTGGGAAGGTAGCTCACCGATTGGCGCTTCCACCGAATCTCTCTCAAGTTCACGATGTGTTCCATGTATCTCTCCTGAGAAAGTACATACCAGATCCTTCACATGTACTCAGCTCAGAAGTTGTACCGCTGGAGCAAGATCTTTCTTATGAAGAACAGCCGATAGAAATTCTGGATCGTAGCGAAAAAGTCCTACGAAACAAGACCACTCGCTTGGTGAAAGTTTTATGGAGAAACCACCAACTTGAAGAAGCTACATGGGAGCTTGAGGATATGATGAGGGAAAAGTATCCTCATCTGTTTGTTGCAAAGTGTTGAATTTCGAGGGCGAAATTCTTTTTAAGGGGGGTAGAATGTAACACCCGAGACTTTTATGTTATATAAATCATCAAAGGAATATTTTTCTACACAACACTTGCTTGGATTGCTTTACACGCAATCGCGACCTTCCTCGATAGCTTGCGTCGTACGCAATACCGAGTTTTACTAAACAACAATATGCTATTAAAACTAGCCGTTATGAATAGTAATAACCACTTTTTGAAATTTTATAAATTTTATTTTTCAAAATGGACTTCATTTTTGGACTCAGAATATCGAAATTAGCCTAGGGTGAAATTTTGGTATTTTTCTAAAAACTTTCAATTTTTGATGAATAGTGAAACCACTAAGTGGTAGGTTAAAAACTGAATTTTGCATAAAACTTAATTTTACCGCTTCTGTGAATGGAATTTCAAAAATCCGAGAGACACGGTTAATATCAAGGACTAAAATGTGGTTCAATGAGATGAAAATAATTTTTTGGTGAATAGTAACTTTTTACTATTTTTACCGCGGTTAATAGTAAATAGGGTAACTAAGGGTAAATATGATATCAATATTACCCTAACACATGTCCTAATTCTATTGGACAAGTGTAATTCGACCAAAAACAAACTTAGGAATAAAATAAAACCATTTAGGCCCACTTGGATTAGATTAGGACATTTATTATTAATTTATTTAAAGAAGGGTTAAAATAGTTAAAATCAAAGTTTAATAAGTAAATCATTTTTAATATGGGGTTATACATAAGATAAATTCGACTATAAATATTCATTAGAAAGCTAAAAAGATTTCCTACATAAGGGTATTTTATTTGTAATTTTTAGACATTAAATAATTTATGACACAAAGATGATGCAGTAATTATCTTATTAATGAAATATTGACAAAATTGATAATATAAATACCAAAATAAATGTAATTTAAGACTTTTTATGAATTCCACTAATTTTCTAGGTTACTATGATATATTAATGTTGATTTAATCAACTTGGTTCGAACATATAATTCTGTTATGACTTTCACAAAAATCATATATCAAATAGTGTCAAAATTGACACAAAATAGTTTTTAAATCAAATATTATATTATTAATTGTTATTTTATTCCTAAAAATATAAGGTTCGGCCAAATGACTTAGATAAGGATATATATATTAATAATAAACAATTTGGGGTTCGTTTGGCATGTTATAGTAAGTGTATTAACCATATAGTGAAAGAAAACAAAAAGACACGGTAAAAGTTAAATTAATTAACTTAGAGTTAAATCTAATTGATAAGGTTAAAATAATACCCTAAACTTGTCTAAATCCTATTGGTTGATAGGATTTCGACCCATCCCCACTTTAGCTTCAAAATAAGACCCTTTGGAACCATTATAAACCGATTTTGACTTTAATATAAAATAATATTTTGAGATATTCCTAAGGTGCCCCTCTCCTCCCTTATAAAAGGGCACCTCCTCCCCCTCCTCCTCACACCAATTTGAGCACTCAAGCTCGGCCAACCCCTGACATTTTCTCCTCTCCACTTCCCTAGAATAATCCTAGAGGTCCTGGTCTTCTCCAAAGACTAATCTTAGTTCCTTAAGTGGAGGATTCAAAGAGGCGTTCCAAAGAAGAGGTAATATCCATTACCGATCTTTTCAATTTCTTTCTTCTTCAACTTCTTCTTCTTTAGTTGTTTCATGATAAAGTAATAAAATCAGTATTACTTACATACTGATATGTTATTATAAATATGAAACAACCCTAATTCACCTTCTATCCATCCTACGGAAAAATGAAATCACCGCGCGTGCGTACGTACGGAATACCGTCTCCACGCCGTGGTGTAATCTATTTTCCACCATCACCTTACAAGGATGGGTATAATGGTGTAATGAGTAACTATATATGATTATTATGAAGTAATATTGATACTGAAATAATATATATATACTCCAATACAATTCCACGATCATAGGAACGATATCATCACTCGTGCGTACGTACGGAATACCGTCTCCACGATGTGATGCGACTCGTTCTACATGATATTCATTTCATAATGATTATATAAATGAATTGAATGAATTAATATGGTATATACTACACTAATACCATTCTGGAAATGAATTATCTATAACCTAAAGATAAGAATAAGAATTTATTCGACAAAACACGCATAAGAACAAAAAGTTATAAAGACCCGAGTAACAAGTAACAATGAAATATTACTAACAAGAAGCTAATAATATGACCATATATGATATCATATCAATATGTATGATTCTGGAATAAGTCAATAACATTATTTAAACCATTATACAGGAGCTTCGGACACGAACAAAGCAAATCGGACCTAAGGTAAGGGAAATATCACAATCTCATTTTTATCCGAGATTGTTTATTCGTAAGTATTTACTGGGGTGTATTTTATCATCCACATCCATGTTTACTCAATATGTAATATTATTTCCATCCACCTAAAATTGTTTAAATCCATTTTTACCCTTCGGTGAGTTTGTAGTAAAGAATATGAAAGGAATCTTTTGTCGTTTTCCCGTACGAGGTACTTTTTGACTTTTCCGACAAAAGTACGAAGAATGTTTTTTTAACTTATACGACAAGAATGGATTTTTAAAACATTATTTCCAAGAAGCTTCCTTTAAAAGTTTTCAAGTTTATTTTTAATCAACTTCTTTTAGTTTAAAGTTGTATGACATGTTAAGAAATGTAAAATGTTTTTGAAAAAGAAAGGATATTTTCCTCAAGAATGAAGTTGAAGTGTTTTATCAAAATTATTTTCCATCTAAGATAATAAAGGGTTCTGTTTCTATCCCTATTATTACATGGATTTGATTATGTTGTGATGGAAATATTTTTATGAATTCCTTTATCTTATATGAATTGTTTTATGATGTCATGATGTTTCAAGAATCCCATTTTTGTTACATGTGTTATGCGATGATGTATGTTTTATGATTATGTGGCACACATAAGAAAGGATTCATTATAAGATGGGTGGGACCTATATCTCCCTCCAATGCATTGGGTAAAGATTTTATATCTCATGAGATAGACATGGCTGGAACGGAAGGTTATTTCGGTTCAGTGATACAGGACTGAAACGAGGAGTGAACTCGGTTCAGAAAGGGACTTTGTCCACTAAGATAGTCTTGGCAATGAGTCATGACTAACAAGAAATGATTTTCCATGATTATGTGTGCATGCCACAAAGTTTCAAGTTTTATGATTATGGGGATCTCATTTTCACTTCTATGATTTATTACATGTTAAGATATTATGATCTCTTTTGCAGGTTTTGATCTTCATAAAGATATGATATGATTTTTATTTCCTTTATTTGACCTTGCTGAGCATTTGAGCTCACCCTTTTATGTTTTCTTTTCCCCAGGTCAGGAAGATGGATATTAAGTAGAATATGCTAAAAGGGACCCTAGATATGATGAAATAAATGGGAGACACTGTAGAAGATTTATGAACCAGTTGTTTATGTTTCCCAGTTTCTAAAGACACTATACCTATACGGTCCTTTGTGGTTTTGTCATATGTTGTAATAAGTGTGCTTCAATTTCGAAGTATTAACAATGTATGTAAAGTATGGGTCGTTATAATGTGAGCGCATGGTCCATTGCCGTCACCATTTGCATAGTTCCTCATATTTCCTGCCATTTCTAAAAGAATAAAACCTTAATGAGAAACTTATTTCATTGAGGAATATTTTAACTGTTAAAGATTTATGTCTTAAAAATTCTTTAAACAATTAATTTTCTCTATAAATCCTTCATAATGATTCATAAAAAGTTTATGATTAACCAAATATATCCCCCAAGAGTGAAGAAAGGCCCATTTTCATGCACCAGTTCTCATTCGAGTCTAGCTCAAAGCGGTGTTTTCAGGTTTTACCCCTATGTACATCTGTGCCAGAGCCGCCTCTACCAACTCGTATCCAGACATGGATGTATTTTCTTGATAAACCACTTACTTAATACTCACCAAAATACCAGTAAGTTTTCTTATATTTAAAATTTTATATAGGATTATTCCTAAATATTTCATATCCTAATTTCCATAAATAACTAAACTATCATTTGATACCAACTATGGCATCCCACCATTTTATTACATAACTTTACATTACATTTTACATACAACGGATCTTTAAAGTCTAGTGTCTTGGAAATCATGAAAATAATACATGAAAACAACATAAAACATTATACTAAACCACTCTTAAGGATTCATCATAGGTTCATCCTATGTAAAATTACTGCATCTCATATCCTGGAGACATACATCAAAGAAAAGGGTGAGCAGAAGTCTCAGTAAGGAAAACAAGTGAAACAGCTGACATGTGATCTTGAGCTATATTAATAAGAACATGATAAAAGTCATAAAGGAATGAGAAATGGAAGAATAGGAATATAATAATAAAAATAACTTGAATCATAGCATGAATATGTGGCTAAAAAATTTCATTTAGACATTCATGAACATATCACCAAGGTTTATCCTCGAGGTTTCATAAAAATTACCAAGGTTATTCACCAAGGTATTGTGAAACTTATCATCTCTAGAGATTAATTCTTTACCAAATTCATTAGAGAGATATCAAGGTGCACCATTAATATGTATTTACTTTCATGTCATCCACTTAGATAATAATCAAACATTTCATAAATAACCCATAGAGAATAAAATAAATGGGTTTCATTTCAAAATCATGACGTTTTAAAGAGTACTTCAAAATGAGATTGTTATGTCATTTATAACCCATGGAAAGGGAGTGAGGGTTACATGTATGTCAATTCTAGAATCAAATATATCATTTTTATGAAGTTATTAACACCCATAGAAACTAAATAGGTTTGGGTATTCACATAAATAAAACAAGATAATTACTAGAGAGAAAGAGAGAGAAATTTTGAGACAAAATTTCTGCAGCATAACGGCTATACAACATGGTTTTAGAAAATAATAAAAAGAGAGGGTACAAGGGTGAAAACTCATTAATAAATCATATTATAATATAAATACAAAATAACATGGAGATAAGAACATGGTATGGATATTTTAATGACATACCACAAGAAAATAAAACATGAAAGGAATGAGAAGATGTGATTTCTTTCACGAGAAATTTGGCAGCCTAACGACGTCACTTAAAAATTTAGAAAAAAATTGATGAGAGCAGAAAGGGTCTCTCAAAAATTAGACATGAAATGTATAGTAATGAGAACATATAATAACACACCCTCAACATAAAGAGATAGAAACTAGAAGACACAACATAAAGGAATTCATGACTTAAATGAAAAGGGTGAAAGAATCCCTTACCTTTAAGAGTAACTTCTAAAGCTTGAAGGTTAGGACCTTGGGAGGATTTAGGGCACCTTGGAAGGAATCCTTGGGAGGTAAGGAGACCATAACTTCGTTGAGGATGATTTTTGAATGAAATGAATGAGGGAAATGACTTGGTATTTATAGGAAAAGTGAGTGAATAAATTATTAATTTCCAAGGGACACATCATTAGTGGTATTTGAAAAACCATGGGCTTTCCCATGGTATTTGCCCATGATATTGGCCACTTGAGACAAATCATAGACTATCTAACTATTAAAAATTCGACCAGAAATCTTACATCATTATTACATCATTAATGATGTCATTAAACACTCGAAGCTCAAAACTGCATTTTTACTATTCACCAATAATTCAACTATTTCAGAAAAATACCAAAAATTCACCCCGACCTAATAATGATGCTCTGAATTTAAAAATAAAGTCCATTTTATAAAAATAATCTTCTAAATTTTTTTAATTTAATTTTTAAATAAAATAATTATTTATTCCAAAAATACAACTTTAAAACTATAACTCATTTTGTAACACCTTAAAAAAGTAATCAAGGTCCCATAAACATATCATATACCCATAAGACAATAAAGTAAAAATTTATGATTAAATTTTATTAAAATAAATTTCCATTTTAATTTATTAAATTAATTATAAAATTGTAATTAAAATATTTATGGCGTACAAAAATACCAAAACTTAAACTATGATTGTTTTTTTAATTTTAAGATGTATAAAATGTATTTATACATTCATGGGTGAAGTTTCTATTTTTTTGGTCAAATTACTATTCATTATTATTCATTTGGGTATGTTACTATTCATACTTACTATTCACTAAAAAACAAGTTGTTCTTATTAAAATCTAAAATTATCACTAATCACAACTGTAGAAGACAATTTTTTGAAAATAATTTCACATTCTTAATTATTCAAAGAATAAAAAAATATTTTAAAATACCCCATTTTCCCCTAAATTCATCAATAATATACATCCTATATTTATTCATATATTTTAAATTCACAAACATTTATATAATAATAAATAACAATTTTATTAATATAAACATATTACACAAAGTAGCTAAGGTCTCGTTACATATCCCCTTATAACACCAGCATAGGAACTAAGTGTAAGATATGTTATGGTGATAGAATCTTGGGGTGTCTTGGACAACATTGCCTGAGTGGTGATTTCTATCAGCTTGAACTTATCCCTTAGGTGATTCTGTTCAAACTTCATACGTTGAAGTTCGGCTTGGACTTGGTCCAAAACAAAGCCCAGTGATGCTACCTACTTCCCAAGCTCTGAAAAATGGGATTGAAATGGCTCGAGTCTACTGGATGAGTCCATTCAATCTTATTTCTATATTAATTAACCAAGATAACTGTATTTATAAAAACACAATGTTAAGATTATAGTTTCCAACAGTCATATTGACCAACGGTCAAATAATAGTCGAAACCCAAGGGTCTCATTTTAATTATACCCACTTTAATAATTAAAGGATATAGTTTTGTTGAGTATAAAATAACACAAAAAATTAGGAAAAAAATATAATTAAAAAGTTTTGGTCGTTACATAAAGGTTTTCAGAGGAAGGTTGCGATGCAACAATACTGAGTGCTCCCACGGGTGAGACTAACATGGGATCTGGAATATCATTGGATGCTATGATGAACCTTAGCATGTCTTTTAAATAAGTATTAGCACATGTTAATATAAAAAATAATTTAGTTGATTTTGAAGTTCCTTGTATAGAACCAACTAGACATGAGTTTTCATTGTTCATCCTATTAATCTTATTATGATTAAATTTCTAACCATGATTGGTTGAAATATGTAGTTACATATAAAGAAACTACTACCACGACGATGCCTGAATAAATCATCGACATTAATGTCAATATTACTATTGAGAATACATTGGATCAAGTGAATCTTGAGATAGAAAATCTTTCTGAGATTCATTTAAAGGATATCAAGAAAATTAAATAGAGAATTATCCATCTAGAGACATCAACCAAAACCGTTGAAACATAGAACAATGGGGAGGAGTCTTCTCAAGATGCCGACCTATTTTTAGGTAAGAGATACTAATATTGTGATTGTGGTCACTCTTTTTATACATTTAAACTAACCATAACCCTAATTTAATTCACCATATAGAGCTATCGACTTCAATGGATAGATAGAGAGATAAAACCTTTGCATCAGCACAAATAGTATTAGGAGGTGAAGTAACCACTGTCAAGGAAGGAGAAGAACAAGGAGATTCATTAAGTATATTAATCCTAGAATATTTCCCTCCGTATGATAGTGATTCTAAATCAGACATAGAACTGCAAAAGGCCCTTCAACTTGAACATCGCAAGGCATGGTAAAATATATGAAAGATTTTCTCTAAAATGCCCCTTGAGGAACTGCCTTAAAAAATTCCACGAATTTCATATATATTTATCACACTGGGATTTGGAGGTTTTGGGTACCATGAAATTAATACTACAATGAAAGAGATTATCCTAAATAGGGAGAAAGAGTAGAAGCTTTGATAAGATCTGATAAAACCTAAACTATTGATCAACACTGACAAATTCCAAGCATCACTATCCCAAGATGAGGCCAATCATACTGAAAAGTTGAAAGAACTAAAGCAGAAGATTAAAGAAAAGACTATTTAGTAGCTGCATCTTCAACAGATGTTAGATATTATCACAAGGGAACTTTACCAGCTTCATGATTCAATAGGAGAATTCTATAAGGATTGTGTAAAGGCCATTGCAGATTCTAAGGAAGCACTTCTCCATGCTGAGGAGAATGAGAATGGTCGGCTAACTGAACTTCAACAGGTAGCTGATGTGGCTCAAGAGATCATTAACCAAATGAAAAGTTATGTAGAAAACCTCTTGTGATTTATGAAAGAAGAGAGAATCCAATTATTGGATGATCCTCTGTGATTTTTTTACTCACAAATGAAAAGCATTTCATCTTTAATCATCTATGTTTTTATTTTTTCTAGCTCTTTCTTTTTTTACCTAATCCAATGGGCCTAGTAAGAGTATTTTAATTTTTTCTAGGGTTATACATGAAACCCAAAAAACTTTGTATCTTTTGACTTTTTATTACTCAATATTACATAAACCATACAAAAATATACGTTTAGTGATCTGGGACTTGAATTTTTTCTAGAGTACCCTTTGTGGGTTTCCAATTTGGTGAGTACCATGTCTCTTATTATTGGAATTTTAGAGTTGTGAACGCTGGACTAGAAAGAGGTAGTGTTTAAGGTCGAACAACTTTGACCATAAATTTTGAAATTAGATCCCAAACAAGGATCAATGGATAAGAATTGCTCTAATATACTTTAAATATTTCCAAGGGGAATATTGAGTCATGATTTTTATGGTCACTGAATCTAAAACTTGTATAAACATAAAGGAAGTCTCTTCCAAGAACTAAGTTACCATTATTTGACAAACCCGTTATAAGGGTTGTGTTATGCAAGGATGACTAGGGAATATGCTGCATAGCCAAATAGTGGAATCTTTTGACTGACATGCCTATTATGTAGGAAACTTTTATGCAAGGTATCTGGGAGAACATACTGCATAGTCATGAAAAATAGCTCTTAGGAATTTAACATTTTACTATTGATAGATAAGGGAAAAAAAGATTTAGGTGACTCAAGACCATAGTGGGTGGTTTTTCCAATGAAAGTGATTTTAAGAATAAAAGGTTATCTATGCTAACATATATTATAAATAGAAAAACCACATATACTCAAACTTGGTGTATGATTAATGGTTAAAATTTGTTAGAAAGGGTAATTTCTAATATCAGGCTACATAGTTTTATGTCATGCAGTGAAGACATTATACTATGTAGTTTTAAGTCATGATGTGAGGACATTGTACTATTTGATTTTAAGTTATGCAGTGTGGACATTATACTGTGTAGTTTTAAGTCATGCAGTGAGGACATTGGTTGGATTTAATTTTAAGGTCTTTAGCTTTGACCCAAGGTTTGAGACTCCCCCAATTTTTTGATAATTTGTTTGGAAACATACTACCATGTTCAGGTATGGAATGGAATAATTGTAAACTGTGATTTATGAATTTATGGATCTGAAGAATGATATGGGAAAAGGGATAAAGGCATTAGAGTAAGTATTTTCTAAGAACGAAATTACCATTATTTAATAGACCCATTATGGGGGCTGTATTATGTAGCGCCAACTAGGACATATGATGCATATCTAAATAGTGGAATCTTTTGAATGACATGCCTGTTATGTATGAAAATTTAATGTAAGGCGATTGGGGAAACATACTACATAGTCAAGAAAAAGAGCTCTCAAAATTTTGAAATTATTTTGCTAAAAGCTGAAGAAAGTTTATAGAGATTTATATTTTCAAAAGCACAGAGTTTGGTTTATGAAGAAAGGTACTTGAATACAGAGAGAATATTTCCAATCTGGATTTCCATAGAATCGGAGGAATATGATTTCTACAAAGGTCTAACCCAAACATAGGAAGTATGATGCCTATAGTTTTTAGGTCATATGACTAGGACCAAAAATGGAAATAGTATATGATATGTGGTCAAGTGGTCCAAGGTTATTTCATATTACTTTGAATACATAGAGAGGGAAATGTGTAAACCACAGTCTTGAAGACTTTCAGATTGAGAGAAAGGTAATGATAAAAATATTCATGAATGAATGATTTAATATAAAGATTCTTGTATATTGTTATCAAAGTTTGAAGGGGAAAAAGAAACTTTAACTAAGAAAGAAATTACCATCATTTGAAAAACCCATTATGGAGGCTATATTAAGCATGGCCAGCTAGGGCATATGTAGTATAGACAAATAATGGTATATTTTGAATGACAGACCCTTTATATAGGAAACTTATGCATGGCCACCTAAGGGCACGTATTGCGTAGTCAAGAAAAATAGTTCTTAGATATCAGAGACTCTTTTACCAAAAATCATAAGAAATATTATAAAGATCTAAAAATACTCTAGATTAAGAGTGCAAAATATGAAAGGGGGTAATTCTCAATGCATAGAATAAATATTTGAATCAATATTGGCCATGATTTTGAGTCCTTTACATAGATATTTCTCATATGTAAAATGGGGACATTTTTATTTCCTTGGTGGCCTCTCTAAGGAGAGAACCCAAAATGAAGACTCCCACATAGATTTTTAATTATATGTGGGATAGAGATAAAAAATTATCCCATGGCTAGGACTAGGAACTAAGGCCTATCTTTCACTGTGTATCTCATATGGATGAGAATCAAGACATATGCAGTTCTTTGAACATTCTCTATATAGGTTTGATTCATACTAAAAAAATAAAGGATTTTTTATGTCTAGGCCCAAGACTGGAGATCTAGGCATCTCTACATATCCCATTAAAATTATAATCAAGCCAAACATAGTTCTTGAAAATTCATTTCTCACACCAATCAGGTTTGATATGGGAGATGGAAAATTTTAACACATTCTAGAAGAATTATTTAAACTTAAAACAAACAATGGTATTAATATCAAACCATGTATCTTAAAAGATAACTCTATATAAATCTGGTTCATATACAGAAGGAGAAAAGGAAAATAATTTTTTTTGGCTATGGCTGGTCCCAAGATTGGAGATCCAGACGTCTCTACATATCTCATTTGGATGAGAATAAAGCCACACATAGTTCTTGAAATGAGTCCCCTATGTAGATCTGATTTAGAAATAGGGATAAATGGAACTCATCTACCACTAAGGAGTATCAATGATGTAAGTGATGCTTATGCATAGAAGCTCTTAACGTAAAAGAAAGAAGTCGTTAGCTGTATAGTTTAATGTCGTGTAACAAGGACAAATGATGTCATGCATTTGAACATCGCATGACAAGGAAACAGATTCTATGAATTTTATCATTATGCAGCATGGACACTAATGGTTGTTATGTAGTTTAATGTCTTGAAACTAGGACTTTGTTCTATGTAGTTTAGAGTCATGAAGTGAGGACATTGTGTGCAGTTATAAAAAGTATTTATTCAAGAATCTATCATTGGTTGGAGTTGTAATGAGCTCTCCATCCATTGAGATTAGGGAATAATATCCATTTTAGAAGACCTTATGTATGGAATGAGGTCCTTCCCACTTTGGATCATGATTTGGAGGTTTATTTCCTGGTATCAATGGAGTCCTGAGGACTAATACCAATTATCCTTGAATAAATGAATGGTGGAAAACTTTCTTGTTAAAATCTCATGATATTATCTTTTGATAGACTTCTAAATGATGAAAAGTATGCAATATCTTTTCATCTAATCATTCCATCTCATCAAATCGTTTATGAGAGTTTTCATCTGGAGATAACTGATCAAAGATTACAAATCAGAGTAAAGGAAATTGAATTAAAATTGAAAAAACTACTTATATTTTGTACACCAATGAATATGGGGTTGTCTAAGTGGCAGTATAGGTAGTAGTCTGATGATCCCATAAAGTGTTCAAAAGTTTATCCGGATAATATTTTTATCTTTATTCTCCATCTTCTAGAGTATATTTGATAGGGTCTTATTGAAAGTCTCCATCTTTCCATTGGCCTCTGCATGATAGTGAGATGAATGGTTAGATTTGATATTGTTCTCCTGATATAAATTCTTTACCTCAACAGATCATAAATTGGTGTCGTTTTCCATCAATATTGTATTAGTGACACCAAATATGGTAATGATGTCAGTTTTGACAAAACTAACAATGATTTTGGATCCGACTTCTTTGATGGGTATTGCCTCTGCCCATTTAGAGAAGATATCAATAGTAGTAAGAATATACATGAACTGCTTAGCCGTAGCTGGAGGATAAGGTCTTACTACATCTATTACCCATGTGGAAAATGGTAAGGAGTATTTAGAAGTATGTAACAACTCTTGGGGTTAATGAATGAAGTTCGTATGAACTTGGTAGGGATGACATTTCTTGGTGAAATCTATGCAACCCTAGTTCATTGAAGGCCAATAGTATCCATGCCTTTAGATTTGATAAGAAATCCTATGCCCAGACTGGTGAGCACCATAGACTCTTGCATGTACTTATTTCATGACAGCTGTAGTTTCTTCTCCGTCAACACACCTGAAGAAGATTCTATCAAAGCCTCATTTGTAGAGGATCTTCTAGTGATATGGACTATCCTAAAGAGTAAAATTGGCCACTCAACGTTGAATATATTCTTTTTCATCTCGATCTGGTGGAAGTACTCCATTTTGAAGGTATTCTATGATGGATGTTATCCATCCTGTGGTATGACCATATGGATCATAAATAGGGATAATTTCATTAATTTACTCCATTCTAGTTTGAATGAAAGGTGATACCACACAACGATGGAAAAAACTGATGATTGTCTCATCCCTATTTGGATTTGCGAGGGATATTGATACATTATCCAGTGCATCAGCTTGAGAATTTTGTGATCACATGACATAACACAATGTTGGATCTTAGATAAATTCATCCATTAACCCTCTGATGCAATCAAACAAAGGGATTAACTCTTATTTTTTGATAGCATAATACCCATTGATTAGTTTGATTACTAACTCTAAATCACCTTTCACTTTCAAGTGGTTTACTTGTACCTGGAGTTCCAATTCCAGGCCTGTGATGAGAGCTTGATATTATGCTTCATTGTTGGTTTCAACTTCTTACAACAGGAAGGAATATGACAACACTACCTTTTCTAGGGAGATAAGTACAATTCCTAACCCAAATTTGTTGAGTTTAGGATTTCCATTCACTTCCCTATTGGACTTTTGGAAACACCATAAAAGTACATTTCCAATGTTTGGGGATTATCTTGAATAGAGAAGACATCTTCATCAGGAAGTTAAGTATTCAATGATGTATCTTCTGTAGATGGATGTTTATCAAGGAAATCTACCAAAGCATGGAATTTTATTTTCTTCTGAGGTACAAACTATATATCAAACTATTTCAAAATAACTACCCACCATTCAAAACAACCTTTAAGTATATGAATACTAAGGATAAATTTTAGTGGGTTATTATGAGAAACCAATTGGACCTTGTGATGTTACAAGTAGTGCCTCAATTTATGAACTGCAAAGATTAATGCCAGGAAACACTTCTCAATACTTGAATATCGAGTATTTGTGTCAAGAAGAGTTTTAATGAGATAGTAAAGGCTATTTTCATTCTAAACATCATTATTTTGGGAAAGGAGGGAACCTAGTGATTTCTATAAAGTTGTCAAATAGAGAATAAGTGGTTTTCCTTCATCAAGTGACATTAATATCAGTGGTCTCAAGAGATATTTCTTAAGGGTATCAAATGCCTCTTAGTAGTCTTCAGTCCATTGATAGGTGACTCCCTTATTCATTAATCTGGTGAAGGGTGAACACTTTCCTGCCAAATTTGTGATAAAGCACTGATATAAGCTAAGTGTCCTTGGAGTCCTCTTAATTATTTCAATTTTTTAGAGGTGATGTGCCAATGATTTCTTTTGTATTCTCAGGATCAACTTTGATGCCATGATGGAGTACAAAGAAGATGAGGAATTTTCCTATGGTTACCCCGAAAGAACATTTCAAGGAATGCATCTTCAAATCATACTACTGATGTTTATTGAATATGGTCTATAGATCAGCCATGTGATCAGAACATTGTATGGATTTAACCACCATATCATCCACATGACATTAAACAAATTTTCCTAAGAAGTGTTTGAAAATATGGTGCATGGAATGTTGAAACGTTGCACCTGCATTATTTAATAAAAAGGGCATTACTCGATAGCAAAACACAACTTGAGGGGCTTTGAAGGCTGTTGATTCTTCATCCTTTGGGGACATGTAGATTTGATTGTACCAAGAGTATCCATTCATGAAGGTAATAACTTCATATCCATATGTTGCATCAATTAAAAGCTCCGTGATCGGAACTGGAAAGTTATATTTAAGACAATACTGGTTAAGATCTCTAAAATCAATGAATACTATGATTTTTCTATTTTTTCTTTTTCACTAGGAAAAGGTTGGCTAGAAATTTGGGATATTTCACCTCCCTGATGAAGTTAGAATTTATAATCTTTTAAACTTCAGCTTTAATTTCAGAGGCATGAGTTGGGTGTGTTCTTCTTGCGGCCTGCTTGAATCCTTGAAGTTCTTATAGTAAACCCAAATGATGAGTGGATATATCAGGATTATGTCCTGGAATTTTTGTATAGTTCCAAGTAAATATATCATGATTTTGGTTTAGAAATTAAGTATACATCTATTTCTCTTCAGATGTCATGAATGCACTAATTACAGTGGGGTGTGGATCTTCTTCTGTACCCAGATTTATTTCTCTGATCACATCCACAGTGGTAGAGACACCTTCCTTAATTAATGGAGGATCTTCCCTAAGGTCTTTTTCTTCTTCTTCCTTATGTGACACTTCTTCTATTTCTAATTTCATATTAGTTGATGAAGAAAAACTTTCAAATATAGGGGAGGAGTTAGTATATGAACATCCTGAAGAAGAGGCCACAATTTCTAACCCTATGAACGATGAAGGGTCTTCTTGGAGTAATAAAGAGAAGATAATGGGTTGGGAATCAACATCGTTTTCTTCCTCTAGTATTGCAGAAACTTCTTCTAGTCTTATTGGTGAAGTAGAGACTTATTTAAGTTTAGTGGATGAAATGAAGACATACCCATTTATGTTTTTCACCACTTCATGGTAAATCAACAATTTATCCCATGCCATCAGGCTCAATTGCCACAATTGACATTAGGGAAGTCGTTGGATGAGTGCTTATATTTAGTTTTATCCTTTCAATTTAATTGACAGGTAACACACAATCTATACTCAAATGTTTGGATGGGTTTGTTGGGATCTTTTCCAAGCCATTCAAAGCATTGATTCTGGTTACCTCCTTTGTCACAACCCTTGTTCCCCTCATGTGATAACTTCAGTTTCAAACTCTTGAGAACTTGAAAAAGCCTCAATAAGTGCTTCTAGAATATATTTTGATAGATTCAAGGCATCAAAAATAAAAAACTTGGCCAGTACTTGGGATAGTTATTTCAAAACATCGTACTTTTGGTCTAGAGGTCTTCATTTCCCTACATGGAGATGCAGTTTTTTATTTGTCTTGGAATTTGACACTCCTGATATAGATGTACCCTATGGCAGAGTAGAATTAGGAAATACTATTGGTTTTAGTAGATTATACTAACTAGGCATATATAATTGTTGAGAGAATGATGGTTTAACCTCTAATCAGTCTTTCAAAATAATCAGGCAGGACCAATTCTGTCATGTGTGGGAGAACTTCCTTTTTTTTTGTTGAGCCTGTTGAAGGGCTCTCCCACAAGATTTTTCCGTATATACAGTTTGAGTAGGGGAAGAGTTAAAATAGTTGCTTCTAGAATACCCACGTCTTCCCCTGTATCATTTACCTTGGGTTCTTCCTCTATTTCCCTAGTTAGGTATAGGGAACTCTGGCTCATCATAACCAAAATCACCATTGTTATAGGGATCTATTAAGTGTATAACGTTGATGGAACCAAAGATCAATTCTTCATCTGATGAAGATTCTTCTGGAAAGGTCAGTTCTGGTTTTACTATTAAGTGAGGAGGTTCTCGTGCTTTTTAAATAGATGGAATAAAATCTACCAGATTCAAGGGTAACTTTTTCATTTACATGATCTCATATTATTTTGACTGCTCTTTATCCTTCTGATCACATCACTTATTTGAGGATTAACCTTTAGAGAACCGATCTTTTAATGAAGGTGGTTTTACTATGGCATAAGTGGAATAATACACAATTGGTTGTTTCAACTATGTTTATAGAATGGAATGATTTCAGTTGGTCATTTTCCTGATCATCCAATCATCATATTTCTATGCATTTTTACCTTTGACTTCCTACTATTCGTCTTCTTCCTCTGTATTAATAGAAGTAACACAAGCTACTTAGGCTTATCAACATTTCAATTTCACTTGTACAGATTCTACCATTTTTTTCAAGAGGTATTTGAAATCAAAATACTCATGAATGGGATTCCCCGTCATTTTATGAAAGGGACAATAATTCTGAAGATCTTCATCTCTTTATTTGTTTGGTTTCTTCAGCCTTGGAAATTGAACCAATTTGTTTTCCAGAGCTGAGATAAGGTAACTGGGAACCTGTTCATTATGAAAAGAACAAAAGTTGTTATCTAACTTCTCAAATTTTCTCTACCTTTGATATTTTTTATCATCTTGATGTAGTGGTCATTGCTGCAAATACTCAGTAGGAAGAGATATTTGATATGATGAAGGTTTTGAAGTGGAAGTAGGTACATGTGCTTGCTTGAGTGTGACTATGGTAGCCTCTTCTTTCCCTATTCTCCTTCAAAGATCTAATAGAATTATGTGAGATTTAGATTTAGTTTACATAAAAGAATCCTCCATATGTTGGAAAATTGAAGCAAGGTATTGAAACACTCCTATGTATTTTACAGGGAATAGTGGTGTGCATAACTCATCATGCAGATTTTATACACAATTTGGCAAGAAATATTCTTGATGGAGTGCCAAATTTTAGGAATATGTTGATCCTTTCCACCAAGAAATGAAATCTACAACTCTTTCATGTTCACTTTGTTTGAAATTTTTAAGATAAAAAACTATTTTCTTCAAAATTATTGAGCCAAATTGAAGCAGGAATTTATGAAGGAGATCTTCCCATCTAGTAATTGATTGAGAATGCAAACTTTTATTCCATAAAAAATTTGGTCCCTGTAATGACTGCTCAAAGCACCTGATATTTACTGCTTCTTGTTGTTGAGGAGTTACCATTATAGGATCAAAACAAGAAACTAAATTAATTTAGCATTTTTCTATCCCTTAAACCATTAAATATTGGGAATATAGTATTCAAAAATTATGGTGGGGGAGGGATCAGATCCACCCATTTAGGTTAAGATCTCTATTTCGGCTGTACTGGAACATCTCATTCTTCCATAGCTTCCAATCGAAATGTTAATGCCTCAATTATGTTCATAAGAATCTGGGGAATATACAAATGAGATGGGACCTATACAGGTATAGTAGTTGAATCTTGAACTGGTGAAATGACCAGAAAAACCACTGGTGCTGCTGCTGCTAGTATTTGTCTTGGATAACCCATGGGAACAGGCCTATAAGGATGTGTTTGATCCTACACTGGCTGTGTACCCAATAGAGGTAATTCACTATCCGCATATGTAGTTACAAAAAATCCTCTTTGCTGAGGAGCTCCTATAGGATGCGTAAGTTGAGGATCTTCCTAGGGAGCATGTCTAGAAGAAATGCTGGTTTGAAGTAACTTTGTATTGAGTCTCTTCAACTCATTCATCTCTTCTTCTTACTATGAAAATCTTTCTTCAAGCAAAAGAGACTGACCTTATCTAGTAGAAAAGTGAGACATGAACTGAATTTTACCTTTCCCCCTTTTTAGATTCCTTTTGAAGGGTTAGGAGTTGGTTACATTAGGGCATACCTAGATTATGGGTAAGCCTTCTGATTTTGGGTAGGCACACCTTCTTAATTTGCTTATGTGTGTACCGTATTATGGATAAGAACTTAATCTTCTGATTCCTCTGAACTAGACTCATTTTTTTGAGGGTCTTCTATAATGGTGTTAATGACATTCATTGATGTATAATACATTGATGGAATTCTATTAGTATCTTTGTAAGATCATCTCATTCTGTATATTTCATGGGTCTCTATTCTTCTATATGATGAATTTTCAAGAACTGTTTGACAGACAGTTACCCAAAGGGAATCCTTGGGTAGTTCAGTTGTGCGTTCTATTTGTGGATTATTCCCAAATTGGGAGAAAAATGACTCTTGTTGAGGAGGGGATTGTAAATGTGAAAAATCCCCCAGCCCTGTAGGATGGGGCTCTTCCTGTTCTTATTCTTCAAACCTTCAAACCTTGTTTATTGAATTTGAATGTTGAATTAAACAAGCCCCCAAACCTATAGACTGTGGTGGATCTTGAACTACTATCACTGGAATTCACATAGCCACTCTTCTGATTTTTTTGAATTTTGGTTTGAACATTGGCTAAGTGAAATATAAGAAAACCAATCAAATCACATGTTTCAGAAGACTGTTGTGTTATTTTAGACATTTGTATCATTTTATGGATAACATCCTCTAAGTGGGAGGCCTGCTTAAGATTCTTAGTTTCTTGATGAAAAAATATCTCAACAACTTTCTTTCTTTGGGGCTGACTCTGATGAAAGCTAGTTGAGGCCTGTTATTGAGTGTATACTTGATTACATATAAAATCTATTGATTGTAGATGGCTGTGGGAAATAACATTGCATAAGACCACTTTTTGGCGGGCTTTACTGATTTTCGAGCATAGTCAAATACAATGATCTGTGTGCACCCCATCCTCTGATATGAACACCAGATGGGTTATTAGAAATTAACTAGTGTAACCTCTTTAGTGCGTCAAGCCATACACGCTAAAGGGTTTTCTATTTCTTCTCAACCTTTGGATTCTGGGAAATTGAGAGAGATTATAAGTCAATTTGGAATTGGAACCCTTCGATTATCTTTACAAGATTTTGATATTAATCATATGGTAATACTTTGATTTTCAAATGACGAAGAGTTTTCTATAATTTGACGTGGACATCATGAATTAAATCTTCTGCCATCAATTCCAGAATGTTGTATTGAGAGTTTTTGAAAGGCCAAAACATGATTGGTACTTCCACTTTAGACAATTTTTTCTCATGTTCAATATATCTTCATCAACTTTTACTAGAGGTTTCTCCACTTGGTCTAACCAAAGTGGACGCTTCTCGATTGTTTTATTAAAAAAATGGGATCAGTCATTTTTAATCTACTATATTAGAAGAAAAATGACCTAGGGGAGGTTTAGAGAATGACCATTCCCTTAAGATGTCTTCAATTTGAGAAAGTATTTCACCCATTAATGAAAATTCATCATACATGACTGGCCTTGTGTTTGAAAGTTCCTCGAGATAAGAGGGATTTCTCATTACTATATTTTCGATTATAGAGTTATCTTGAAAATGTGAAAAAATAATGTGGAGAGAACATTCATATAAAATTCCATAATGGGGAGGACCACCATGGTGGATTACATAAAGGGATAAATCCTTTTTCTACTTAGTCTTCTATCCACACAGAGGGTTTCCGTGGCTCTCATATGAAGATATGATCTCTGGACTGACTGAATTTTCATGATGTAATCCTTTATGATAAAGTGTCCGATGGTGAAATTCAGAATTAATGCTACTACTCACATAATTTGGTAATGGGTGGGTAGGATCTTGAGTTGAAATAGATAAATGTTTGAGGGCTTCAAGAACTCAGTCATTAAGAGAAGCTAGATCACAGATTGGATCTTGATTTTCCAACTGTGTTTGGAGTGAATTATTCTTGGATGATCTCTTACACTTAGTTGAGGCCACTTACTGGGAGAAGTGGTTATCATGGGAGGTTTATATGCCTACCTTGGAGTGGTCATCAGAATGAGATGATTACCTTCAATTTTAAAGGGGGTATGTTCATAATCCAGTTGTCCGCATGATATGGGGGAGTATGCCCCATTACCCTAATAGACTAGAAAAAGGTATGTATCTGCTCTGGGATGGCATAGAGATGTGTTATTCTAGGTGTGGGGATAGAGTTATCTATATGTTCCCCGGGTACTACTAAAGTTGTTGTTATGATATTCTTACATGCTTCCAAAATATGGGTAGGAATTTGTGTCTTCTTTTTCACCATTTCTAAGATGTGTTTGGTGACTTCAGTGGTCGGAATGGGAATATATGTCCATTATGTATCAAGATTAGGTGTATGTGCCTAATTTTTTCCTCCCTTTTATATCAATGGGTATTGAAAGTACTCATGTATGGGGGCATAGAATTGAGTCTACCCTAGATTTGTCATTGGAGATTTTCGACTGACTTCTCTAGGTGCTGCCAAATGAGACTGTTGGTAGGATTGATGAATTATTAAAAGTATATGTTCCTACTAGCTATTTTATATTAAGCATATTTGACAGAATTCATTCAATACTTGAAGAAAACACCACTGAAAAAATTGGTGAGTGTAATCAGGTGTATGTTCTTGTTTACCTGTTTCCACCACATTTGATTGGTGGGCTTCCTTGAATGAAGTCAGATGATCATGCTGACTGAATGATAATTTTTAAACAAGTGTATATTCCTATTCCTGGTACTCCACCGTATTTACTTAGTGGGATTGGTGGTCCGCTTCCAGACAAGTCTATTGGGAAGCAGAATTAGGACGGACGAGTGTGTGTTCCCGCTCATTGTTTTCCATAAAGTTAGGTTGATGGATTTATCTAGAGGGGAAAAAGGTAAAAACATGCTCCCTATTGACTGAATGTTGTCCCTGGTGGTTCATCCTGTGCACCTAGTTTTGAGGGACCTGTGCCAAACAACCAAAGGAAACACCCCCATCATGTTGGGGGTTCACTACTACATGATTCTACTGGCGCTGGTTGTTAGTGGGAGTCCTCAGAAAGGATCCTTTTATCTTTGATTTGAGTCCTAAAGTGACCTATTGATTCAAATCCATATAGTATGGTAGGGAATAGTTATTGCATTCTGAGGATAAGGACCCAAAATGGTTTAAGATGGTGTTTGGAACCATCTTCTTCTTGACTACTGGTCATCACTGATCAGACAATCGAGGGTTGTTATTAACTTAGAGAGCCTGTCGGGCAGACTCCAAAGTTGGGATAGTACCTTGATGACATTATTACCTTACCAGTACATTAGAGACCCAACATTGAAGATTCTGAGTTGGTGATGATTTCCTTCCAGGGGATGAGGATTAATCTTGAGCAGTGGCGAGGGCATTCACTGGTGCAAGTTTGAAGGAAACCATTTTGTAGTGAAGAGAGTTATAAGAAAACATAAAAACAACATTAAAATCCTTTAAAGAAACATCTTTTAGATGGATACATGTGTGATTGATTCCTTTTTCTAGACTTCCTTTATCAATTTATAGGGTCCCGATAGGTGGGTAACACTATTAAATTGGTTAAGGATTCATGTCGAGTTCACCATTTTTTGTTTCGTAGTTCCATGGAATGTGTGTTCTAGTTTAAGAATCACTACTTCCAGGTAGTTTCCATTGGATTTATTCATGGAACCCGAAATATACAACAATTATTTATCCAAAAGGAACCTTCTTTACAAAGGTAGGCATTCGTTAAGTTTGAAAAAATGATACTTAAGAACATGCATTAGTCGAGGGGATGGGAGGTCGGACTCATCACACCCTTTTGGGGGGAATTATTGTCTACTTTGAGGATCTCTTTATAGATTTGAGATATTTTCAAGAATCCTTATTAATTCACCAATTATAACATAAGTTTCTATTAGAATTTGAAATCAATTATTAGCATGTATGAAATTCATAATCATCCATATGTATTTGAGGTTCTTTATTAATGGAGGAATCAGTATGTATTTGGGATTATCCATCAATGGTATCCTCTTATATACTATTTAGAGATCCTTTTAATCATTGTTATGATTGATAATTGTTTTTAATCCACTCAGTGGGGCACGCTGGAATTTATTTTCATCCTAGGAGACAAAGTTTTGTTTTGATATTGGGACCATACCCATAAAATGGACTACATAAGTATCCTTTTGAAAGAAATCAGAACCCTCGTAGTTTGGTGATGCTTAATGGGACACATCATACCTTTTAAGGTCATGTGGTAATGACCTAACCATACAGTTTAATGTCATGAGATAAGGAAATCTATGAAAAAGGTGCTTAGTCAAAGTTTGGTGTGGGACTTATGCCTAAGTAGCCCAAGGAACTTGGAAATAATATGGGTTTCCAAGTAACATTTGACCCTATTGGGAATATGGCCCAAGGAGAACATGGTTTATTTGAAGTGCGGGGTTTGAAACTCAAGGATTCTTCCTACGTATCCCATTTGGATGGGAATAAAAGCCTATGTAGTTAGATAAGTCTCATAGTAGAGTGTAGTCCTTTGAGGGAAATGATTTTGTTCTTACTTCCTAAAAAGGATTCCTTAGTTATTTAGGGGTTTAATTTGGGGATTATTCCTAAGGAGGATGCCCAGATTAAGGGAATTAGGGTTGGATTCCTAAAAAGGATATCTAGTGAGCTCAGGACCTAATAAAGGCTTCCTACGTATCCTAATTATGGTGGGAATCAGAGTTCTCAGAGTTCATTCACCATGAGTGTTTGTGAAAAATGTTATAATCATCAAGAATATATAAGCCCATTTGAGTCATGCTCAGTGTGAGAAACAAGAGGATGTGAAATATTCAACAAAGGTACCCACACTTTTCCTCCTCTATTGGTGGAAGAGGACGTGCCTATGACGACAACAATGGACGAGGGTGAGGCTATCAGGGAAGAGGGAAAGGCGATGATCCTTCCCTCTATTCTCTTTATATTGGAAAAGGGTCCAATGTAATGAAGGAGTGATGTGAAGGAAGTAGAGAGGTGCAATAATTCAACCTTATACTTCAAAGGTTAGGGGTTTACACTAGGATGGATTCTCTAGTGGATCTTGGTAGTGGAGGGAGATATATCCATTTCTTAAATAGAAAAGTAAGTGTGAACCGTATCTTCCCTACCAGAGACCTAAGTTTCTGATTTTTAGAGATGAGAAGGGGTGGTCAGAACCCAAACCCTAATTCTCCAAAATAATAACTTCCCAAAATTGTTTCTAGGAGAAAGGTCTATGTTACTGTGGATATACAAATCCACTGACACTTCACGAATCCTAACCCCATTGTGAAAGAAATGTGGGAAACCTCTGACTGTGAATATAAAAACCCAAATAGGAGACATGATGATGCGAATTTACTAAGGGTTTGATAATTCAGAAGGTTTTGGTGAAATTTTCAACACAATTGATTTCAGACAAGGGATCCAATGAAGAAGAATCCTTGCCATGAATGGCTTTGAAGAATGCTTGATGGCTTGTAGACTAAAGAGAATAGGTGAATCAAAGGAGGTAACCCAAGTAAGTATTGAAACACAAGTATGGGCACACAAGTAGGCCTGGGTGACCAGATGTTCACTTAAGAGACGAACAACCTTGATGTTAATACTTTGGCGAGACTTGAATCAAGCCTTCAAGAGAATTCACAAGTATTCTTAGAAGTAGTGCACTCATGTTCCTGTGAGAGGAATAGGTTGTGCGTAAGTGTTTCTGATTCATAGAGGTTGGGTACCTCAGGCGCACAAGTGTTTTGGATTTTAAACACTAAAGGGACTTAAGTCCTATGATACTATTTTAAATCCTTTTCTCTAGGTGTTAAATTTTTACATTGAAGGTTTCAGAAGACTTAGTCAATGCACTGGGGCGACTAGAGCAGCAATTAGGCTTTAGGGAAATTCATCCATACTAATGAAGACCCCAATGATATATTTATAGGAAAATTAGAGATTGTGGGTGAAATGGTGATGGGGTGTACAAGTAGGTTGCGCACCAAAATTGGGCGCTCAGGTACCTTGCGCGTCGATGACTCCTTTTTATGATTAGGGCGATCTAATTTTCAAGCCATTTAAAATCTTGATTTTTATCATGTGTTTTCTTCTATTTTTTCTAAGGTATTTAACTTTTTAATTTTTTAGACTTTGTGATAGAACAAAGTGTCAACAATCTCCATCTCCCACTCTTCCACATCCTCCAATTTATATCTCTATCACTATATCTCTATATACCTCTTTCTATCCTTATTCTTCTTCCCATATTATTCTCATTTTTACCACTTTCTTTATCAAACTTTTTTCCCACTTTCTCTTTTATATGGGTTTTTTTAAAGAAACTAAAAAAACTGAAAAAAATAAAAAGAGTCACAATTACTCACCATTAAATTTTAAATATTTTTCCAACCATTTTGTGGACATGAATAGATTTTTTAATCTAAAATATTTTTTTTTATTTTCACCATAAATTTTGATAAATAATTTTATTTCAAGAACAATAAATTTTTAATTTTTAATTTTTAATTTGGAAAATAATTCCTCCCAAACTGTGATGAACAACATTAGATTTCATGACATGGTAACCTATGGTTATCTTTTCATATTAGTTGTTTTTATACCCTAATTGTGAGTCTTGAGTTTGTGGAGATTTGAGTCTAATTCCTACATTATCATACATTAATATGATAGAGGCATTTTATAAACCACATATAAATAAAAATTGAAAAATATCATCTCATTACACTTACATTGATCCTCTTTTTTTAAGCCCCTTCAAGCCTATGAAAACCCTTTTATGATAGCCACATTACAAACCCAAAACCTTTTTCCACCCATCATCTATATGGATTTACATTGCATAATTTATTGAAAATTAATTATGGGGGAATGGATTTCATTATGGGTACAATTTTCTTGATGTTCAATGTGTAATAATATTCTTGAGGGAAATCAACCATTTATGTTTTGAGGAGAGGTTTTCATTTGGTGGGTTTTAGTATTGGATTGATTTATATGTCATTTTGTATAAATTTTATTGATTTTTTTTAATAAAATATGAAAAAAACAAAAAAATGGAAAAAATAATGGGTTGTGTCTTCATTAGGTCAAAAATCACACTTATTAAACCTTTTATCTCATAATAACAATTAAAATTAGTGTCGTGATGATATAAAATAAGGATGAAATATTAGAGTGAGAATTGTTCAATGCAAAACTTCTAGAAAAAAAGAAAAAACACTTTCATCATGTTTTCTTGAATATTTGGGAACTTTTTGTGTTTTTTACATATTTATTATTTTTATCCCCTTCCAATTTTCTCCCTATATTGTCTTCCTTCAAAAATTTAGGACCTTGTAAATACATTTTTCAATTTCCTTCCATATCTCCTTTCAAAAAAATTATGCATTTCCTTTTCCATATTAGTGGTTTACCCCACTTTTCCTATCATTTGGAAATTATATTCCTATCATCCCATAGACACTTAGAAACTATAAAAACAACTCTTGATTCTTGTTTACTTTATTATAGGTAATGGAATTTGAGATATATTTCAAACTCTAATATTTCCACTTTTTGTTGGTGAATGAGCGAAAATCCATAAATAAAATTTTATCATCTTGAGAGGGGTGAGTTTAGAGTGTCCACATTTTCTAATTTGATATTTTAACATGATAAAATGAATTGTTTTTGGCACATTATTGTTGTAATAAATTGTGTTGGAATTCATTTTTTATGAGTGAACTAGTCTAGATCTCCCCTAATTGGTGAAAATAAAATTTTAATATTTATTGGTAAGTGAAAATTATTTTATTATATTTTATATTTTTGTTCATGGGGACATTCACTATATTATGTGTGGGTGAGTTTATATTTCATATTAATTAAATATATTAAATTAATCCCACCCCCTAATTTTCAGTTAAAATGATTAATTTTCATTCAATGTTCATATTTTTATTATAATCATATACAAAGAGAATTGTTCAAATTCATTTAATCAAACTGAACTTTAATATTTTGATAATATCCTTCAAAATAATGATCAAATTTATTTTATTACTATTTTTTAGTGTTTAGGATTAATATTAAAATAATTCATTCAACTAGAGTTTTGGCCAATTTGGCAATTTTAAGGGTCACATGGAACACATGAGAAAACCCATGGAATCTTCCAATGAAACTAGAAAAACCATGATTTTATATTTTATGAGATCAATATAGATGTAAAAATTCATGTATACTCCATAAAAATTCTAGGTATATTCCATTAAATATTGGATAAAAGTTTCAAGTCCCCACTTAACTAAAACATGGCCTAATTGATGCATGAAATTCCAGCCCAAAATTCTATCTGGGATTTCAAAGCATACAAAAATTCCGGAATTTTATCCTAATATAGATGTCCAATTGGGAAGTAATTTTATGAAGATAATTTCAAGATACATACTCAAATTTTTTTAGAAAAAATGGTTTGGATTTTAAGGCATCTTCATAGGCATAAATGTATTCACATTTAGACTAGGGAAAAAAGTTACTAAAAACTAGATGAAATCACATGGTTTGTAAAAATATAAATAACTTTTGATTAAAAAGTACAATGGTCACAACATTTTGAGGGTGTAATATCAATATCTATATATAAAACTTTTAAGAATAATATTTCTATAGATTTGGATTTCTAAAATGTCTAATGGTCAAGCCAACTTGAGGGACAATTTTGTAACGTAAAAACTCTACCACCTTGATATATAAATACACTCACCTCTTATACTTATAAGGGGTTAGAAATTTATAAATTAAGGAGGATATTTTAAATTAACATAGCCTTTTTAAGGGACTGAAAGTATTTTCTATAATATTTTTTCAAAAAGAGAGACCTCTCCTTTTTAGGATCAAAATAATGATGTAGATGCTCAATATACAAGAGGGGGGGGGGTGAATTTTATACTTTGAAAATTTCCTTAGACAAGGAAGAATCTATGTTTAAAAAAGTTAAACTAAGAAAATTCACAACACCTCTAATCACCAACTGTAGAATTGGAACAAAAGATTACAATATGAGATTCTACCTTAAAGCATATAGAATCTAAACTAATCAGAGTACACATGTAAGGAAATATAATATAATTATACTTTCCTTACAATACAAAAGTGCAGTGGAAAAACAATTAGTAATACTACAAGTAAAAAGATATAAGTCTTTTAACCCAAAGAAAAGGGTATCCAACAACCTTGGATAAAGGTCCCTTGATTTATACTTTCAAGCAAGTCTGTCTTACCCACACTAGGGTAAGCCCTCGATATGAAGATCAGAATATCTGTCTTGCTATCCCCACAAGCCCTCAACTTCAAGGTAGTTGGAACCTCTTTCTTCCTCAACAAGGAAGCCCTCGAACTTCAAGGAAGTCGGAACCTCTGTCTTCCTATCCCCGAAAGTCCCCGAATGTAATCGCCAACATTCGGAGTCGCACGAAGCAATCTGAATGAGCAGTTCAGTACACACAAGGCATGAAAAGATTCTATCTCTAGAAATCACCTTAACAGCGTGTGGTCTCTAGATCGATCAACTCCTTTTTTCTTTCTCATCTTCTGAGCTCTTTTAAATGAGCTCCTATTTATAGGAAAATTTCCAACGGTCAGCTCCCTCTTCCAACGATCATATTTTCCATGAAATTCAGAGGGACCTGTACACATGTAACTCACCCAATGGTTAGTTTGAAACAGAATAGACGACATCGTTTAATAACAAACCAAGTATAACTGAATGCACGACATCGTTTTGTAAAAAAGAATTTGTAAGTAAAATACATACTAAGTTCGGAGTGTAAGAAAATTAAAAGTTTGGAGTATAACCAAGCATGAAATTTGGAGTCTATGTTAAGAATTGTTCGGATTCTGTTTTATAAGAATTCGGAGTCTGGTTTCACCAGAGATCAGAATCTGAACTTGCAGAGTTCAAAGTCAAACTAGAAAAAGTTCGGAGTCAAACTTCATAAACATTTGGAGTTGAACTACTTAAGAGTTTGGAGTCGAACTTTATAATAGTTTGGAGTCGAACTACTTAATAGTTCAGATTCGAACTTTATAAGAGTTTGGAGTCGAAATAATTAAGAGTTTGGATTCGAACTTTATAAGAGTTCGGAGTCGAACTTTTTAAGAGTTCGGAGTCGAACTTTATAAGAGTTCGGAGTCGAACTATTTAAGAGTTCAGACTTGAACTCATGAAAGTTTGTATCTATAATTCAGAGTGGAACTCCATTATAGTTCACAGTCAGAATTAGGATCCTAGAAATAGAATACTCCAATACTTGTCATTATATGATTCTGGGATTTTGGTTAACAATCCGGGTTTTGTACTTAAGGAAAAAAATTACTATGTATAAGAAACTCTAGGTTAGGGTAAATTCCCTTATGGAATAAAATTTTCTTTATGGAGATAAAACATACATTTTTTTAAGTATAAAGTGTTTGTGATTTTCAAAACAAGAAGGAATGGAAAAGTCATAAGGAAAACCTTATTGACTCAACAATCTCCCCCTTTTTGGAAAGCACAAACATCCTTTCGAAAAAGCATATAAGGATTTTGAAAAATTTCATTAGTCTTTGAAACTAAAACTTATCTCCCTTTTCTCATAGATGAAAATGAATACAACTAACTCCCCCTTAGGAATTGAAACTCTAAGGATTGTATTCTGAATTTCCGGAGTGGAGTTCTCATTATTGTAAAGCAAAAAAACTTCGTAGTGGGAAATTCCCCCTCTCTTTAAGGATATTACTCTTTGGGAATTTTACTTTCTCCTCCTTAGGAGTAGTTATTTTCCTTCTCCCCCTTTGTGATTTTTAAAAAGAATTGATGGGAATGGAAAAGAATATGGTACCTAAGACATTAGTATATGACAAGATACAGCTAACCAAATAATCATTTCATTAGAGTTTGAATTTTTTTTACAAATAAAGACAAATACAACGAAAGAATCAGAGTAAGTTCATTTGTATCCCTTTTCCTTCGGAATGAGTTTCTTTAACAAGGTTTTGAGCTTTTTTAGATCTCTTTGATCTTCCTCGACTTGCCTCTCCAAGGATTTTGTCTTCTCTTTGGATTTCAAAGCCTATGCCTGAGCATCAATAGCTTCTTTCTACATCTTTATCAAATTATCTTGCTGAACGACTTTATTCTCAAGATCAATCCGGAGGTTTCTATAATTTATAAGATTTTGAGCCATAGAATTTGCCTTGTCATTTAATTCCTTCACTTCTTGATTTTGGGAACTCTGCTCAATAATCAGCTCATTTTGAAGATTCTTAATCTTTTTTTCTTCTATGTCAAAAGCTTATTTCACTTAATTATAAAAATTATCAAACACAACCAAGTCTTATTCAAATATCTTAGACCAATTTGTTACCTTGCTGCAGGACTTTCTATGCACATCATAATCGATAAAGAAACTTTTCTATTCTGCTTCTATCTTTATACACTTTTCCATAAGCATGGATAAAGAATCCGATTTCTGATTTATACTTTGTTGCAGCATCTGGCATCTGGAATCTACTGTTGGAAAAATCAAAATGGTGTCTACCAACTTCCTCAGAGATTGAACCACAAAATCATGCCCATGAGATGAAGATGCCGAATCAGATACATCTCTTTGAGATTGCTCTTCTTCAACTTGGTGTAGCTTTCTTCTAGAGGTACCACCAACCTCTTTCTTCCTTATAAAATATTTTATGAGAGTCTCCATGAGAACTTGCTTTCCCTTATCAGCTCTCGGAATGGATTTCTCAATAGGAGATAATTCCTCGGATTCAGAAACTCGAATAATCTGATCTTCATCTGGTTTTTGTTTTTGTTGTCCCTCCTCAAGGAAATTCCTCTCAAAGGATTATTCCTCATCATACAAGAAGTTTTCTTCTTATTCTTCTTGCTGTTGCTTACTAGCTTCCTCATCTCCCTTTCCTAACTTTGCAGATTCGTCCTTATCTTTATAATCCTCTACTTGATTTAGCAAGGCATCTAAATCTTCACTTCCCTATTCTTCTTCTTCTTCTTGCTATTCCTCTAATTCTTCAGCAACTTGATTTTCAACTTCTTCAAATACTTCTTTACCATTCAATTTTTCTGGAGTGGCATAAATCTTGGCTGGGGTTTCTGGTAAAGAAGGCTCTGCAAGGAAAGATTCCGGAACTGGAATCAGTTCAGAAGCTAACTCTGTATCTTTCAGCAAGGATTGCACTACTTCATCTTCAGAAATCTTTTTTTTTCAATTTCTTCTCTTTCGCTTGTTTCTCTAGCTCTTCCACAGCTCTTTCCTTTAAAGCCTTAGCCTCCACAGGGTCCAGTCTGAATTGTGGATCCCCTTCCTTCCTCTTCTGCTTATCTTCCCTCCACTTGGCTACCATTTCATCTGTATATGTTTTCTTCTTCTTCGGCTTGGTGGGAGCCGATTGAGTTTCCTTAGCTATAGGATTTTCTTCATCAGAAACTACTTCCTTAACCATCCTCTTCTTCCTTTGCTTTTTGGATGGTTCCGGAGTGTGTGTTTCTCTTTGAGCTGCTTCAACCTCTTCCATATATAGAGGGTAAAATTCTCCGGTTTCATTAGAAAAACCCATCTTCATCCTCTTCAAGGTATCATCACTAACCAAAATAAGCTTGCAATTCCGAACTTTTGATTTTCATGCAACTTTGAAGGATTCTAGGAAACAAACTATCAGCCTTAATAGTAAAGCAGGGAACATGATTATCGGAGCTCTCAAATTTCCTTCTTTGATGTTCTTGATCGTAACCAAGACATGCCTCATCAGATTTATCTTTCTTAGATTCACCAAGAAGTCTAAAACATAGATATCACTTTTCTTCAAATTGTCTTTATCACCTCTTCTTGGAACCAGAAATCCTTGCACCCAAAGATGAATAATTCTGTTGTTCGGAGTGAGACGAGCAATCTTAATGGTTGAATCATCCTTAAGTCCAAGACACTTCAGTGCCTTCTCCTTGTTGAAAATTCCTTACACATTGGGAAGTTTTTGTGAACAGAATTCAGCTTCTCCTTCGTAAGTTAAACCAACCAAGCTCGCGGCCTTGGTGTAAGATAGCTTATAAGTCTTCCCATAAGACTTGAAAGAAAACCATTCTATACCATCTTCCATATGGAAGGAAACATACTCATAGAACTCGATAAGAAAATCAATATAAACCGGATCCTGTTTATCTGGCTTTGCTATGTAGATATCTTCCCATCCATTCTGTCTAATATTCTTTGCAATAGGGGAATCAAGATTATAGAAATCCGGATGAACTGGACTTTCCCTGAAGACTAACCACTTAGTGATAGGTTTCACAGATGACATATCTTGAGATGTAGCTTTTATAGACATTCAGAGTGAAGAAATCTGAAAGATTTGGAACATATTTGCAAAGTTTGGAACTTGCATTAAGAAGTGCAGCAGGGATTCGAGATGCAAAAGCTTGAAAAACCAATGTGGGACGAGAATTTTGGGTCCCCTTTATATAGGCGATGGATGTGACCTTTGGTCTTCTAAAAGACATCTAATGGTTGAAAAACTTCTTGATCTGATCTGATGGTTGAGAACATTCTGACAAGGAAAACTTGACTCTGATCTTTTGAGGTTTTAAGGAAAACATTCAGATTTGAGGAAAACTAGAATCCGATTTTTTTTAAAAACAAGGAAAATACCAGCAAGAAATATATGATTACGAAACTATGAGTAAGAAAATAATAGCTTTTGGATTGTCTAGAAAGATTGTTTGTAATTGGTAATATTCTTCTTGAATAAATAAATTTAAAAACAGACTCATAACGAAAGTTTCAGTACGAAAATATTGTTACGAAAACTCTAGTATGAAAATTTCCATTCCGGAAAGTTCTTCATTCAGAAAATTTTAATCCTAAAAATTTCAGTTCTGAAAATTTCCATTCTGGAAATTTTAGTTTCAGAAATTTCCATTCTGGAAACTTCAGTTCCAAAAAGTTTGAAAAACTAACTATGAAAAGTTTTAGTTACACTAAGTTTGAAAAATAGATTACAAAAAAAAAATTAGTTAAAATAACATCCAAATGTACCCCCCCTATGAAAATGAGTTTATTACTGTTAGGAGAATTGTTTAACAAGAAGTTAATGAAGAATGATTACCTTATGGTTATCATTCCTAACTTTTGTTTAATGTATTCAAATCTATCGGAGGGTAATGATTTTGTGAAAATATCAGCAAGTTGATCTTGCGTTCTGATAAACCAAAGAATGATATCTCCTTTAAGTGTGTGATCCCTAAGAAAGTGATGCCTAATATCTACGTGTTTTACACGAGAGTGATGTTTAGGGTTTTTACTTAGAGCGATGGAACTTGTGTTATCACACAAAATTTGAGTCTTAGTATAAATCAGGCCATAATCTATGAGTGTGTGTTGCATCCACAACACTTGATCACAAAAACTTCTAGCTGCTACATATTCAGCTTCAGCAGTGGAAAGTGCTACAGAATGTTGCTTCTTGCATGACCAAGAAACTAATGAATCTCCTAAGAAATGACATGTTCCGGATGTACTTTTTCTATCCATTCTACATCCACCAAAGTCAGCATCAGAAATTTTTTTTAGAATAAAATCATTTCCAGAAGTATAAAATAATCCTAAATCCATGGTTCCCTTTAGGTAGCGAAAAATTATTTTCACCGCCTTTAAGTGAGATTCCTTAGGATTGGATTGATATCTTGCACATAAGAATAATGAGAACATTAAGTCTGGTCTAATAACTGTTAAGTAGAGTAAACTTCCCATCATACCTCTAAAAGATGTTTGATCAACTAGTTTCCCAGCTTCATTAAGATCTAAGGAGTTTGAGATACCGATGGGAGTACTTATACTCTTAGTGTTGTCATAATCATACTTTTTGAGAAGATCTTTAATATACTTATGTTGAGATATATAGGTTCCTTCTGGTTTTTGAGAAATTTGAAAACCAAGGAAAAACATTAACTCACCCATCATACTCATTTCAAACTCAGATTTCATTAGACTTGCAAAATAATCAGTCAAAGATTGCTGAGTTGAACCAAATATGATGTCATCAACATAAATTTGAACAATCAAAACATTTTTATTATCTTTCTTTATAAAAAGGGCTGGATCAACATTTCCCTTAACATAGTTATTTTGAAGCAAAAATCATGTGAGTCTATCATACCAGGCTCGTGGGGCTTGTTTAAGACCATACAAAGCTTTGGTAAGTCTAAAAACATGATCAAGATGTTTTGTATCTTCAAAGCCAGGAGTTTGTTCAACAAAAACTTCCTGATGAACATAACCGTTAACAATATCACATTTCACATCCATTTGAAAAAGTTTAAAATTGAAGAATTCTTCAAAGGAAAGTAGAATACGAATAGATTCAAGTCTAGCTACTGGAGCATAGGTTTCTTCATAGTCTATTCCATCTTGCTGGTTATATCCTTTAGCTACTAGTCGAGCTTTATTTCTTACAATGACTCCATTTTCATCAAATTTGTTTCTGAAGACCCATTTTACTCCAATAACATAAGTTTCCTTAGGTCTTTCAACCAAGGTCCATACTTTATTCCTTTCAAATTCATTTAGTTCATCTTGCATGGCTTTGATCCAATCATCATCACCTAAAGATTCATCAGTGCTTTTTGGTTTTAATTGGGTAAGAAATGCTAGATGTTCTACTTCATTTCTCAAGGAACTCCTAGTCCTTACAAGTTTATTTACATCACCAATGATGCTATCACTAGGATGATTCTTAAGAAACACCTGAATTGGGTTTTGTAAAGCTTGTTCATCAACATAAGGTAGAAAGTATTCTGGGGTAAATGTTTCAGAAGTATCTTCTTGAACATTTTCCTTATCAAAATAATCTTCTATCAAAGGTTGACAATCAGTTTTTGAAAACACATCCGAGGATGTAGGTTGGGATGGTTTATAAATAAAAGGATCAGATTCATCAAACTTTACATGCACTGTTTCTTCAATAGTACAAGTATTTTTATTGAAAACTCTATATGCCTTAGAAGTTGTGGAGTAGCCTAAGAAAATTCTTTCATCAGATTTTGGTGTGAATTTATGTAGATTATCTTTAGTATTTAGAATGAATACTTTGCAACCAAAAACCTTGAAGTAGGAAAGTTTAGGTTTTCTACCATTCCATTTCTCATAAGGAGTTTTATTAAGAAAAAGTCTAATCAAAACTCGATTTATAGTATAAAAAGCAGTACTAACAGCTTCATCCTAGAAATGTATATCTATAGAATATTCACTCAATATGGTTCTAGTTATCTCTTGAAGAATCCTATTTCTTCTTTCAACTACACCATTTTGTTGAGGAGTTCTTGGTTCTGAGAAGTTGTGAGTAATACCTTTTTTACTACAAATGTTTCAAAAACAGAATTTTGAAATTATCTTCCATGATCACTATGAATAGTTTTCAGTGGAAGATTTTTTTCATTTTTAACTTGGTCTCTAAAACTTTTAAAATAAGAAAAGTCTTCATACTTCTTTTCTAGAAAATATACCCATGTAAATCTAGTGTAATCATCAACTAGAACAAATACGTAGTATTTTTCTCCAATGCTTCCGGTTTGTGTTGGACCAAAAAGATCCATGTGCACCAACTGTAATGAATCAGTTGTTGAGACTTCACCGATTGATTTAAAACTATATTTATGTTTCTTTCTATATTGATAAGGATCACAAACTTTAGAAGAATCAAATCTAAGCTCCGGTAGATCCTTAACTAGTTTCTTCTTAGAGAGTTTACATAAGTTCCTAAGATTATAGTGACCTAATCTTATATGCCACAACCAAGAATGATCTTCCATTGCACTAAGGCAAGGTAAGTCTTGGATTCTAAGGTCTTCTAGGTTTAAAGTGTAAACATTCTCTTTCCTATTGGCTGAGAGAATAAATTCTTCCTTGGAATTGTGAACTAATCATTTATTATTCCTAAAATTCACAAGGTATACTTCATCACACAACTGAATTATTCTAATGAGGTTGTGCTTAAGACCCTTAACAAAAAGAACATTTGAAATCAAAGTTTTACCAAGAAGAACAATATTACCTATACCGACAATTTCTCCCTTAGAATTATCTCCGAAAGTTACCTTTCCTCCTTTCGTTTTGATAATATTTTCAAAATATATTTTGTTACCAGTCATGTGCCGGGAACACCCACTATCCATGTACCATGTATTGTTGTTGGTACTTCCTTTATCTTCCTAAAAATAAGAAAAGAATTAAACTTTTGGAATCCAAACTTGTTTGGATTTGAGATTTTCAGACAACAGAATTTTAGGCACCCACATCTTCTTTGAAAAATATGCCTTATGAAAACCTAAAGATTGGGTTTTGTTTAAAGAACAATTCTTTGACCAGTGACCACCACATTGACACTTGGTACAGAATGGGGCACTTTGTGGAACAAAGTAATTATTACTAAAAGTTGGTTTTGCATGGGTATAACCAAATCCGAATTTGTTTCTTAAAGTTCGTATTTGAGAATACATTTTATCAAAATTTTCCTTACCATGGGTAAAGTTTGATAAACACCTTTTTAAGGAAAATATTTTGGACATGAGTTTTATAACCAAGTTTTTGTCTTCAAAATCATTAGATTTAGAACTAGAGCTAGGCTCGAAGACACTTTTCTTAGAAATTACTTTTTCTAACTCTTTAGAAAGTTTTTTCTTCTCAGAACATACTTCCTCAAGATTATTTTAAATATTTATAAAATCAACATTTTTATTATCAAGATCTTTAGAAAGATCTGATATTTCTTTTATAAGAATGGAATTCCTAGAGTTTTCCTTATCAAGTTTTTTATTGAGTTTGGAATTCTCAATTTCCAGAAGTTCAACAAACCTAGAAACCTCTTCATAGGTAGGTAAAGTATTTTCTTCATCAGAAGAGGATTCTTCATCAGAAGAGTTATAATATTCTGTATTATTAGAATTTAAAGAAACATTGGTCAATGATTCAACATTTCGTACCTTAGCCATAAAACAATGACTGTTTATAGGTAATCTGGCTATAAGACCAAGATTCTTCTATCCTGGAGATTCATAATCAGAAGATTCTTGTGAAGAGTCACCAACACTGGCACTCCAGGTGTCACTCGCTTTCAGAACTTTCTTAGCTTTGGTTTTGTAATACTTCTTCCTGTTCCTGTCAGAATGTATTTCTTTCCATTCTTTATTTTTGAGCAAGGGGAAATATGGTCTAATATGTCCAGCATTCTTGCACTCATAACAAGTAACTTCTCCATCTTTTCTATCTTTCCTTTCCTTTTTCTTATACTTGGATTGGAAATTTCTCTGGCCAGCTATCTTGTTCATCCTCCAGGCAAGATTTTCTAACTCATTTTCTGATACTTCACTCTCACTATATTCAGATTGGATAATAAATTTCTTAGACTTGGATCTGGTTACTCTCTCAAGAGTCTTATCTCTCATATGATTTGATGTTGTTGTAAAAGCTACAGTACCATTTCCATTCTTCTTCTTGATGTTGTCAGCATCTCTCTTTATTCTTGTTTCATGTTGGAGAAGAGTTCCAAATAACTCATCTAACAATATCTGAGTGACCTTCTTATTCTCATTAATAGCTGTTCTTTTGGATTCCCACTTATTGGGCATAATATCAATTATCCTATCCACAAGAGCTTCATCATCTAACCCTTTCTCTCCCATAGACTGAAGGCTGTTAACTATAGTCATAAATCTCTATTGAACTTTGCAGATTGGTTCACTATAGGGAAAATTGAAGCCATGATACTCAGCTCTAAGCATAGATCTCCTTGTTTCAATCACTTTAGAAGTACCAAAGTGTGTAACCTCTAACTTCTTCCAGATACAATTAGCTGCTTCACAAGAAGAAATTTGGCTATATATATTTCTAGTCATTGAACATAGTAGAGTATTGCGTACCTTATAATTGAGTTGATACTCTTTCTTTTCCTGGTTGGTGAAAGTTCTAACTTTTTTATCAGGAATTTTATAATCACCCGTAAGCATAAAGAAATTATCCACTCTAGTATTGATAAAAAAAAGTCTTCATTTGATCTCTCCAGTACTCATAATCATTACCATCAAAGATTGGTGGTCTTGTAGGATTTAGATTGTCAATATAACCAACATTGATTCCTTCCATTCTTAAAATAACCTTTGGCACAAAAAAATAATTAGTATAAAAAGTTCAAAACCACAAAGTTCAAAATAAAAATTTAGAATGACAAAGTTCGGAATGAAAAAGTTCGGAATGACAAAGTTCGGAATGACAAAGTTGAAGAACAATGAAAAATGAGCAAGAAAAACTTATATGTGAGTATAAGTATTTCAGAGACCTCCTCTGATACCAATTGTAGTATCGAAATAATGATGTAGTTACTCAATATACAAGAGGGGGGGGGGTGAATTGTATACTTTGAAAATTTTCTTAGATAAGGAAGAATCTATGTTTAAAAAAGTTAAAATAAGCAAATTCACAACACCTCTAATCACCAACTGTAGAATTGGAACCAAAGTTTACAATATGAGATTCTACCTTAAAGCATATAGAATCTAAACTAATCAAAGTACACGTGTAAGGAAATATAAGAGAATTATACTTTCCTTACAATACAAAAGTGCAGCGGAAAAACAATTAGTAATACTACAAGTAACAAGATATAAGTCTTTTAACCCAAAGAGAAGGGTATCCAACAACCTTGGATAAAGGTACCTTGATTTATACTTTCAAGAAAGTCTGTATTACCCACACCAGGGTAATCCCTCGATACAAAGATCAGAATCTCTGTCTTGCTATCCCCCCAATCCCTCAACTTCAAGGTAGTTGGAACCTCTGTCTTCTTCAGCAAGGAAGCCCTCGAACTTCAAGGAAGTCGGAACCTCTATCTTCATATCCCGGGAAGTCCTCGAATGTAATCGCCAACATTCGGAGTCGCACGAAGCAATCTAAACGAGCAGTTCAGTACGCACAAGGAATGAAAAGCTTCTCTCTCTATAAATCACCTTAACAGCATGTGGTCTCTAGATCGATCAACTCCTTTTTTTCTTTCTCATCTTCTGAGCTCTTTCAAATGAGCTCCTATTTATAGGAAAATTTCCAACTGTCAGCTCCCTCTTCCAACTGTTATATTTTCCATGAAATTTGGAGGGACCTGTACACGTGTAACTCAGCCAATGGTTAGTTTGAAACAGAATAGACGACATCATTTAATAACAAACCAAGTATAACTTAATGCACGACATCGTTTTGTAAAAAATCATTTGTAAGTAAAATCCATACTAAGTTCGGAGTGTAAGAAAATTAAAAGTTCAGAGTCTATCCAAACATGAAATTTATAGTCTATGTTAAGAATTTTTCTGATTCTGTTTTATAAGAATTCGCAGTTTGGTTTCCCCAGAGATCAGAATCTGAACTTGAGGAGTTCAAAGTCGAACTAGAAAAAGTTCGGAGTCAAACTTCATAAATGTTTGGAGTCGAACTACTTAAGAGTTTGGAATCTAACTACTTAAGAGTTCAAAGTCAAACTTTATAATAGTTTGGAGTCGAACTACTTAAGAGTTCAGATTCGAACTTTATATGAGTTCAGAGTCGAAGTACTTAAGAGTTCAGATTCAAACTTTATAAGAGTTTGGAGGAGAACTATTTAAGAGTTCGAACTTGAACTCATGAAAGTTCGTATCCATAATTCGGAGTGGAACTCCATTATAGTTCACATCCAGAATTCGGATCCTAGAAACAAAATACTCCAATACTTGTCATTATATGATTCCGGGATTTTGGTTAACAATCCGGGTTTTGTACTTAAGGAAAAAAAATTGGTATGTATAAGAAACTCTATGTTAGGGCAAATTCCCTTATGGAATAAAATTTTCTCTATAGAGATAAAACATACATTTTCTTAAGTATAAGGTGTTTGTGATTTTCAAAACAAGAAGGAATGGAAAATTCACAAGGAAAACCTTATTGACTCAACATCCTTTACTTTTATTTTCAAGTTCATCTCCTCTTTTCTAAATTTGTAATTGTGTAAGTTTGTTTTATTTTAAATTAAATATTAATGTAGGTTTCTTCATTTTCATATATAATTATCATGTAAATTTTATTGTGAAATATTAATTTTATTAAAATAGTTGAAATCAAGTTAAAACCCCATTCCTTTTTTATTTATTATTCAGTCAAAAGTTTGCATTTACTCCCTTCACCGTTTGTGTGTGTGTTCGACACACAACTCTTTTCTTGTCCCATTATTTATGTTATATTTTTTTACGCATCACCCTAACAATAATAAACTATATTATTAACCACCAAAATGGATATGTAAATCTCTCATTTGGCTGAGTCATACTTTGGGTATGTCAATTGATTGAGAGATTTCATTCATTTAACATTCTTTGAATTGATATTGTGCATTTCAAAAAAATATGTTATGGATTAATGAAATGTTTTATTTGAAATTTATATTCCATGGATTATTGGAACCCCAAATTAGCATGGGTTCATAAAATAATGAACCTTCCATCACTGAGATTTTATAAGGATTAGAACCCTAGTTAAGGATTTTATTAAATACAAAACAATTGGGATTTACAATCAAAATCACCTCATGATGTGAATGTTAATTTAATGAGAAGTTTTGAAAATCTCAAGGAAATCACAATAATAACTTCCTAATGATGGATTCACCCCAATATTTATTAAACTATTAAATCAATATTCATTAATCAATCATTTTATCTAAGATCTGAAAACAATCCCCCCATTAAAAATACATTAGAAAAAAACAATCGACTCTAAAAAATAGAACCAATGCTAGGATTTGACCCAAGTGATGATATACACATTTTAAAAGCTCTATAACCTTGAGCAGTCGAAAGGTAAAAAACATATATGATTCAAAATTGTTTGCCCGATACAACTTGAAATGTATTTTTTTAGTTATAAATTGAAAATTTAGTTTAGAACACATGTGAGATGGTCATAACTGAGTAAAAAAATTCATATTGTTTTGAAACATTAGTAAAATGATCCATAAGTCATTTTTGGATTGTAGAAATAGGAAATACATCAATATGATACACAATGTGACTTGTATGAATTTAAATGTATATTTTATGTTTAAAATTAACATTATAGTTCAACACGCATTCCATATAGTTAAAAAAAAGAAAACATATTTAGATTGATTTTATACTTTAGGAAAACAACCCATAAGTGATTTTTGATGTGTATGAGTTATCCAATCCTCCATAAAGAACATGGTGTGCCCAGTATGACATGGAGTTCATGTTTTTAGTTTAAAATCAACATTTTAGTTAAAAAAAATGACATACTAAAACCCAAGGAAACACATTCAAACTATTTTAATACTTTATAAAAATGATCCATAAGTCATTTTTGATGAGTATGAATTATCCTCACCTCAATCTGATATATAGTGTGACCGATATGACTTGAAATGTTTGTTTTCAGTTTAAAATGGATATTCTAGTTCAAAGAACATGTCATATACTTGAAACTATGAAAACACATTAATATTGTTTTTATGCCTTAGGATAATGATTCATAAGTAATTTTGACATATAAGAATTATCCGCACCTCAATATGATACACAGTGTGACTGATAAGACTCAAAGTGCATATTTTAATCTAAAATTGACATTTTAGTTAAAAACTTGTTTCACTCACAGAAAACCTAGAAAAAATACTTGAATTATCTTTAAACTATAGAAAAATGATCCTTAATACTTTTTGTGTGTGTTGGGATCACCCGCACATTAATCTGACACATAGAGTGATGGATATGACTCGAAGTGTGAGTTTTAATTAAAATTTACAATTTAGTTCAAAACAAATTCCACATACTCTAAACTAAGAAAATGCATTCATTGTTTTTATAATTTTTAAAAATGATCCATAAACCATTTTTGATGTGTAGGAATAAACTATACCTCATTGTGATAAATGGTGTTCCCATCATGACTTGAAGTGTATGTGTTTATTTTAAAATTATGATTTTAGTTCAAAAAAATATGACATACTCAAAATCAAAAAAAAAATCATATTGTTTTCATTTATAACTCTTGTGATATAACATAGATTAATATTATTTTTTTGAGATGGAAAAACAAAACATTTATCTTCATTTAATTAAACTAAATATAATGATTACATCTCCAATTAGTTTCCTTAACAATTGTCTAAATTTTTGAAATTTTTTTAGTTATTTCTTTAAAGATTTCATCTTAATGTGTCAAAAATTTTCAATGATATCTCCTAATGTATATGAAATATGGAAGATTTGATTTATCTATTATGAAACATATTTTTTATATTAATTTATTCTAATTGGACAAAAATTTTAATCTATTTTTTATATGATCTAAAAATTCACTAAAGTCAATGAGGAGAAGGTGATACAGTTTTTCTATTTGTATTTTATATAGTTACCACATGTGTTAGTGTAAACCTAACATAAAACCACTTATTTTCATTAAAGTGACCACAAGGCTTCTTTTAATGTGATTGTAGCTTCTCCAACATACCACGTAAACCATTTTGGAGGTGACCACATGAAGTATTTTAAAAATACCACATGAATTAACTTCTAACCTACCATAAATATTTAATTTTTAAGCTACCTAGCATAAATAGTGAAGCTACATGATCTTTTTAAAAAATAAAATGGAGTCACTATTCATGGATCATGTTTTTTCATTATGCACTAATGATGAATGGAGTATATTCTTTCATATTTCCACCCACCTTAAGTGTTCTAAATATTTGATGCATTCCAAGCACTGGATGTATAGGAACTTGTTTCTCATTTCATAAATATATTATATTCCCTAGAAGATTAGTGGAATTAAAGTATCACCCACACAATGATTACCTCATGAATATGGAAATATGTAGTGAAACTCACCTAAATATTTTTAAAGTTGTAACATTATATTCTGCCTATTGTTTTTATAGTTCAGGAGATTCCCTCAAGCCCCAAAATACATGCAATCTTCTTAAAAATTATATGATTGAAAGGCCTAGAATTATTTAATAAATCCCATTAGAATACTGATCATGCTTCATATGATAATTACAATGACCGCATGTTATACAAGTGACCATACATTAAAATTTCAATTTACTACACCTTGCTGGTAAGTATAGTTACCACATGCTATATTTTTTCACTGCCGGTGTAGTAACCACTTTTTATTAAAAGTGAACTCACATTATATTAAGTGACCATATGCTATTCAAATGTTTAGTATACTAACTTCAAGAAAAATTTAACTGATCACAAGCTTTGACAAAAAGGTAAGTTTACTGACTGGAAGGTGTACCTCATGTCCACTCCATCATCATAGCCAATTCTATAATTTATTTATTTTTGATAAAATCTAGAATTTTTAGCAATCTATGTTTTTCATTATTTTGGATACTTTGATTAACTTATTGATTATAATAACTATTTTAAGTGATTTATTTATTTTTAAAATTAAAATATATATTATATAATCCATGGGAAGTGTTTTTTTAAATATTTTAACCAGTTTAAAAATATTATTTAATTTATTCATTATTTATATGTATACATATAACATATATTCCCAATATTTAATTTTTAATTTTTTTAATTTTTTTATTTGTATTATTCTTCTCTAAATTAATATTTAACAACTTATTTTTTGTTACTTAATGTTATATAATTAATTTTTGAATATTTGAACACTGTATTAAATTAGAAAGTATTTTTTTTAATTTGAATTTAATAGTCAAAATATTTACAATATTCATGGAATCTATTTAAACTATTATTATAGGATCTATTTTAGTTATTTTACAAGTGATTATAATTATTTTGAATTATTTTTTACATTTTAATTTCAAATAATTTTTATTATGATTATTTTGGAAAGATAATTTTCTCTCTCCAAGATAATTATGTAGTTTGAATTTGAATTCGAATACCTAGTTAGAGATTGGCTTATTAGTTTTCAAAAATGCTACTTAAAGGATTTTGGATTCATTTAAAGGATACCCACATACCAATTGTGAGAACATGAACCTTTTGATAACTAAATAGTTATTCCAAATTTTGAAGTGTGGTGAAAATCAAGTCTTGTGAGATAAATTATTTTTACTGTTGGATGATATCTCAAGGACTGAAAAATACTACCATGACTTCTTCTTCTACATTAGCAATAAAACCATGTTTATCTATCTCAAGAATTGGTACCTATGTTTTATTCTTATTCTATCTATTTTTTGGTTTGTTATGTTTATAACACTACTTCGTATCTCTTACATGTACTCTCACTTTTCTGTTTATTATTTTATATTAAAAATAAATATTCTTCTCTTTCCTTAGGTTGTGACTCCAGAATTATAAAGTAAAGACCATTCTAGTTGTGATTCCCATAGTATAAATACATTGTTGTAATTGGGTTGTGAATACCTGTACAAAATTCAAGTGTCTTGGTTATTCTTCCACTAGAAAAGTAGTTTATAATCGGGTTATGATTCCCCTTCCAAAATTATGTTAGGGAAAAATATATCTCTCACTAATTAGAGAGGTATAATAGTATAATAGGATCACTTTAGATTTAACTACTACAAAAAAATTCTTGTGTTATTTTATTTCATTTATTTTTTCCTATGTAAATTGAATCTCTTAACTACCATTAATAATTAATTTAGATAGTTAATATAATTCTTTGATTAATTTTAATATGATCTATTCAAACCCCTCTAGACCATCAACCATTAACCTTACAGACCTAAAATGAAGTACTTGTGTTTTAGAAATAACTTCTTCCATGGGGTCTTGTTGAATCATTTCTTGTTCCACCTCTCATGTATCTTGAGAATGAACTTCATCGAAGTCAATCCTCATTCCACTATCCTCCTTGAGGATGTCTTCCCTCTCAAAAAATATAGTATATATTTATATGGATAATTTCTTATCCAAGGGATTTTATAAATGGTGTCCTCTTGTTTACTTAGGATACCCTATAAAGATACACTTCAGGCATCATGGTTCTAGTTTTTGGAACATATGAAAAACATGTTTATTTACACTACATAACTCAAAGGGAATAGTTATTTCAACTTTGGTTGGTACTAAATTTATTAAGTATGATGTAATCTATATTTCATATCCATAATAGTATAATCAATGGTTTTCATGACTCATCATCTACCATACCATTTACAATAGTATATTACTCCTTTTTTCACCGACACCATTCCACTGTGGTCTATAAGGTGGAGTGAGTTGAGATAAAATACCATAATCTCCTAAAAGGTTGATAAAATATTGGTTAATATATTCAACATCTCTAATAAAATTTATTTATCCTCTTATAAAACTTATTCTCAACTTCATTTTTGAACTCTTTGAAACTATCAAAGTATTCAAAATTTTACCTCATCAATTAGATAACCATACCTACTCGAGTTGTTGGTAAAAGTAAAAAAGTATGAGAATACACCTCTAGAGACTACTTGAAAAGTTCCATACACATCTTTATACTACAATACTGGAATCTTTGTGGCCCTTTCACCTTGAACACTAAATGGGGTTTTGGTCATCTTTCCTTATAAACAAGTGTGATATATTTCAAGTGGTTTAAGATCAAAAGAGTCTAAATAACCATATTGATAGATATTTTTCAAACTCTTCTCATTTACATGACCAATATAGTAATTCCACAACTGGATGTTTTATAATTCTCATTTATTTGTTTCACTATCGATTTCCCATATTTGGTCATGTAATTTAATACATAAAGATCATTATTTAAATGTGACATTCCATAACATATGCTATCTTTATAAAATTAGAAACCCTTATTTCCAAAATTGAAAATAAATCCATTAATGCCTAAAAATAAATGTAAATTATGTTCTTTATTACACTATTCACATAATAATAATTCTTTAAAACCAAAATCAATCATTTTGGCAATGTGAGATGGTAGTCTCCAATGGTCAGAGCAACAAACCTTGCTCTAATGGTAGTCCATAGACCCACCTAGCCCTTAGAACATTATTAAATCTACTTGGTTCTTGTATTTGTTTATAAATTTTAGTACTTAATGTAGTATATAATATATAACTTATATATATTGAAATATTAAACTCAATAATGACTGAACTTGAAGCATCACCCTACTTCATTGGCTAGGTGTAAATCCTCTTCTAGTGTCTCTTCTTTCCATATAAAGACCCCAAATCCAATATCCTAGAGCCAATGGTTACTTTATTACATTAAAATATGATACAAGGAATCAAATTCTTAAGGAAAAAATAGTTTATTAGTTTGGGTTATATATATAAATTCTTGAAATTATAATTATAATTGAACACACTTAAAATACAAAAAGGTTTTTCATTGAGGATGCCATTATTACTCATTGTGTATCCCAGTATATCAATCAAAAAACACCTCCTGATATCTTAGGGAAAATAAAACATAAGAAAGGGAAAATATCAGTTGATCAGTAAAGGTAAGAATATAGAGGAAACTATCTTGAATAAATAATAAAAATAAATATGATAAAGTAAATAACTAAAACACATAGCATTTAATAAATAAATTGAGCATAATGTGCAAGAAATAAATGATGATCATATAAATACACATAAATAATTAAATTGGATTAAAAATTATCTATGGATATTATAAATATTAAAATAATAACATGGAATTAACCTATCTCATAATTAGGGAATTTATAATGTCATAAATTTGAAGCATACTATCAAGACCTTCTACAAGTAGTTTAAAACAATGTCTAAAAACCAATATGAATTTTAACAATATGTGCCTTCCTAGTCCATTAAATTTATGGTGTTGGTTGCTGGGGGTGTTTGAAAGAGGCTTGGAGGGAGTATGGAGAAGTACAATTACAAAAGTATATAAGAAGGGAGATTACACATTGTGTAAGTGGATTACACGATGTGAAATTCAGTTTCAAAACTTGTTAGGGGAGGTTTAACGATGTGTAAACATTTTTCACTATATGAAGAAGGGTTTCATAGCATTTAATATATTAGGGTTTAAAAATAAATATTAAAATTAATAGGTGACACATTTTTCAATAGTAACCAAACCTCGAGGATTACACAACGTGAAAGGGGATTACACATTGTATAATACCCCAATCCAGTGCAGTTTTAAAATTATTTTCGGCTGAACTTTTATTCATTCGACCATTCTCCCTTCTTTGTATCATTTTGTGGGAATCCTAGGTACCCCAAGTTGTTCTTAAATCCATTTTACTCCCTCCTTGATTCATTGATCTTGGTGGTATTTCATTGGCAATCCATGGTCGATCTGTGGTAATTTCTCTTCTCGTTCTCATCTGTTTTCTTCCATTATTCTCCTTAAGATTGATTACAATGGTGTTTCTTTGGTTTGGGGTGAATTTGGGGTTCTTTTTTATGGTTTCTTGGTTTGGTATAGGTTTATCCATGGTTCTCATGGTGCGGTTGTGGTTCATGTTCATTCTTCCTCTCCCTACGGTGCATAGTGGGTTGTAAAGCTTCCTTAAGATAAGATTTCCTTCATTTATCTTTGTTTGTGCATCATGCAAGAGGGGTTAATTTTTTTATCTATGTGATAAGGTTTCCCCATCTTAATCAAATATAAATAATTTTATAATTTAAATTGAATTAGGTAAATGGGGTTTGTTTGAATGACTTTATAACTATATTATTATTGTGATATTGTGAATTGTTTAAACTTGATGTCCTTTTAAAAATTGTGGTCACTGGGGGATGTTTTTACACTTGATATGTGTGTTGTGTTTTTTTTGGTATCACATTAAAATTTAAATTATCTAACCACATAAATTTGGATAAAAAAATGATTTCCCAAGGATCTTTGATTTGTGTGATAACACCCCTAAATTAAAGTGGAATGTGAAAAATCCCCCCCATAAATCTATAAGATAATATTAGTGTGATGTGATGTGTGTTCGTGATTTTGGGGTAGCAGTGTGTGGTTTAAATGGGGTGTGGGGTGATATGTGATTTTTTGGACTTTCTTTTGGGGCGATGAGGATGTGGTTTGTTTTTATTTTATTTTGGGGGCAGTGAAGAGATAGTTTTTGGCACTGATTTTGGTGCAGTGAGGTGGAGAAATGATTATATGTTTGTGAAATGTAGTTTTATTGTACTAAATGGATGAGTAGTGGGGGAGTAATTTAACATTTAGTAATGTTCTAAATTTAATGGGTTGGTTTGTTTAATGGGATGAGATATGTAAATAAAAAATTTAATGATGGTTTGTGTGATTAAAGGTGGTTGATGCTAAATCATGAAATGAATGGGTGTTAAACATGGGGGAAATGTGAATACAATTGTCCAGGCTCTTCACCTTCTGAAATGAATGTTTTGGATACAAAAAAATGCATTTAGAGGTGGTAGAAAAAGTGACAGTGATGTGATTTGGTTATTTTTTGTAAACCCATAGGTTCGGCTTGTGTGATTTACTCTTACTTGTATAATATTGTGATTTATATATGGATCCCACCCATGTTGATCTCTATGTGACAAACACTTGCATAGTAACATGGGGGGTGTTTTCTCCAATATTCGATGGGGAATTAGAATGGATGGGTACCCACTATTTCATACTCTCGCATCCAGGTGAGGTAGGTATGTCACACGCTGTAATGGACAAAGGTTTGTTAGTGCTTTAGATGGTGGTTGTAATGGACCAGGTGTCTTCGAGTGAGATGTGATATCCCTTGTGTTTTTGGGGAAGGTGTTATGTGAACCAAGTGTCTTCAGGATGAGATTTTATATGTGTCCCGAGGAAAGACCAGGTGTCTGCGGATGAGGTGTGTTGTGAACATGATTTTGGGGTAGTGTGGTGTGCATAAGAGATGGGAGCACTAGGATGTACAATGTTGGGTGTGAGAGAGACATACCCATGGGAAAATGGTGTGGGGTACCATATCAATGTTATCCCTATTATATTATATTACTTGGTTTTCATTATTTAGTGAGTGTTCCTTAGTGAGTATGGGATGGTTAGTATACCCTGATAGGTGATGTTGGGTTCTGTTATTTTCTCACAGGGGCATTGGTATGATTCATTCACATGTTAATGATAGAATTTTTTCCAAATTATTATAATTTTATGCTGACCCTATGTATATAAAACTATTTTCTAGTTTCCCGGATCATTTTGTGGACCATGATAGACCTTAATAGTTTGGATCCTTGATAGTTTTTGTGTCACTAGTTAGATTTAATTTCGGGTATTTACTTTGGATGAATTTATTCTATTATTTCTATATATACATTCACTGTGGGTTAGTTTTTTTATTATATATATTTATTGGGGTTATTTTTATATGATTCATATTATCTCCTGATATTGTTTCATTAAAAAGGGTAATGCCTTCCATATTGTGAGATTTGTGCACCCTTGGTTCTATTCACCAACCCAGGGCCTACTAGAGGTGTGAATATGGGGGTTATTATCTCCCTTTCTTCATTGCCATCCCAGGAGGGGTATCCTTGGAGGGAGGGGGTCATGATAGAGTGGTATCAATAGTGATGGTTGAGAGGTAGGATGATGTTTGGAGTTAATCACAATGGGGATTTCATGGGTTTGTATGTAAATAGTTATGGTTGACCTTATTGCATGATATAAAACAGAGAGACCAAATAGGACACTGGAATTAAGGCCCCAATGATCTAGTGCACAATCTCTGAGGTTATTGAAAAACCAAGTGAAATGGATCTGATTGTAGGGTAGATAGCTAGTAGAGGTACGTACATCATAATGAATTATGTTATTGTTTGATTTGGGTTGTTTTTGGGAAAGTTTAAATTGATAAAAAAATGAATTTAATGAGTTAAAATAAATCTTAATAAAATTCTATAATAATCAGGCTTTGGAAATACTTATTTTCCCTTCAGCTATGGATCCTGGTCGTCATCTGCATGTAGCTCGGGAAATGGAGGTTCTGTAGGCTGATCTGATTGGTCACCATATTTTTGATCTGGTTGAGGAGGATGATCAGTGGTAGAAGATGTTGCAATCTTTCTAGTGGTAGGATTTGGAGAATTATGAGGGATGTGTTTCTAACATGGAGACGTATAAATGATTATAGGATCTTGAGATTACTTTTAGTCTGATCCAAGACCCAATGGAGTACTGAGTGCCTTTGGTAGTCATTTTTTATGTGGGGAGTTGTGTGATAGTTTTGGACATTGTATCTAGGTGAGCGGAAAAAGGTATATGTTTTGTGGCTCAACTTTTAGAAGGAGTTTTGAGGAGAGTTCCTTTCGTTGAGCATGAAGGTAGTGAAGTGGCATGAGCTTCTTTCTCTTTAGTAGGGGATTATTTCAGTGTAGAAGCTGGGAATAAAGTTCAAGGTCCTTCTTCATTTTCCCTATATCTTTTTTCTAGGGTAGGAGTCTCGTGCGAGACATCTTGAGGTGGCACTCCATACTTCTAACCAGTATTTAGTTACCACATTAATTTTTCCAACATATTTTTAGGTTCAAAAGAAGGAAGAGGTGATTAAGAAGATGCACTCATGAGGAGGTTTACCATGAGAGAAGATCCAATTGGATTTTTTGGGGGTTAGAGTTTTTAGCGGTAGGTCTCAGGTACTAGGGCCTTAGAGATTCTAACTACCAAGGATTCAAACTCAGTAGATTCTTTTTTGGCCTTCTGGTTCCAATGGTTTCCATGATTTCATGGGAGGTTTTTTTAATCATGTTTAGGTTGTGGGGTTCAATTCCATTGCCATAACCAGTGCCTAGTGGTTCTCTAAGGTCATTTTGGTGGAGGTGTACAACTTCTATTCTATACTCAACAATAGTTTCCAGTGAGGAAATTTCAACAATAGGGGTAGTTGGCTTATGATCCACTGAGGGGAGATGGAGTAGGTAAAGGCCTACATCAGGATGTTCCTCATGTTCAAGGACAGTGACCCGATCATGTTTGTGGAGGTTTTTTTAGCGGATAGGTAGAGGATTTGGGTGTGTCCAATTGTACACAATGGAGGAAACAATTCCATAGGGGCCAAAGATCATCAGATGTACGATCAGTTTGTTTAGTACCCTTGTTTGTGTCTTCTTTGATTCCGGATCTTTTCAATCCTTTGTTGCACCTGCTCTGGCCTATTATATAGGACTATACACATAGGGGCTTTTTGTTCCCGTGATGTTGAGTACGTTAGTCAGAGGCTAGAGTAATTTGTTTGATGTGTACCAGGGGTGTAGACTAATGTGGAGACTACATCAGTCTTGTGTGGATATTCTCTTGCTATAGATATAGTCATATGATTTCATATTTGGCATCAACTAGTTGTATTTCATATGTTCTATTATCGACAACTTATGGAGTAGAGTCTTGTTTTTGAATGAGGATGGACAACATGTGGTTTTCATTGGAGAGTGGAGTTTTCAAGTGGGATATTAGAATTTGGATCCCCTTCTTTTCTTTTTGGATAAGTTATTTGTAGAATTAATGTATACTAAGATGGTGGAGGTTCCCTAGGTTTTTGGGGAATTCATGGATGTTTTTTCCAAAGAGGTTGTGACACTACCCCTTGATGTGATGCTGAGTTTGGGATAAACATGTATTCGGGTGTTTATTTAATTTTGATGGATCTTTATCGAATAATACCTTATGATTTGAGGGATTTTAGGATTTAGATTGATGATATGATGTAGAACGGTTTTATCCGGACTAGTCTGTCATTGTGGGGTGCTCCAGTGTTGTTCACAAAGAAGGAAGATGCTGGTTTGTGGTTTTTTTATAGACTACTAGAGGTTGAATCAGGTGATAGTCAAAAAGTGTTACCCTCTTCCATTGATATATGATATTTTCAACCAACTGATAGGGGTGAGTTGGTTTTATAAGATTGGATTGTAGTTTGGATATCCCTAGTTGAGGGTGAAGGGGGAAAATATCCCAAAGACTTCCTTCAGGTGCAGGTATGGGCACTTAAAGTTTGTAGTCATTCTATTAGGTGTTAAGAATGAACCAAATGTGTTCATGGGGATTATGAAATCCATGTTCCATGAGTTCTTGGTTCAATTCATTATCATATTCATCAATGATATCTTGATCTACTCGAATTCATAGGATGAGTATTCCAAGCATCTTTGAACTATCTTGCATATTCTGTAATGCCACCAGCTCTATGGGAAGATATCTAGGTGTGAGTATTGTACACGAGAAGTTTATTTCCTTAGGCATGTGGTGTATTAGTAGGGTGTGGCAGTAGACCCATAGAAGGTTGGTGTAGTTGTTTCTTGGTAATCACCTAAGAATGTTGTAGAGGTTCATAGTTTTCTTGGTCTTGTAGGCCATTATAATAGGTTTGTACCTTATTTCTATCATGTTTTTGCCCCGTTGATAGATTTTACTTGGAAGGATCAAGCTTTTGTGTAGAGTGATCAGTTCCAGGAAATGTTCTGTTACCAAAAGGGGATGTTGGTTAGTGCTCCAGTTCCCTAGTTTCTTAAGGAAGGGGTGATGTTCATGGTGTGTTGTGATTTTTCCTGTCTTGTCTTGGGATATGTGCTGATGTAGTAGAAGGAAATGATCTATTATGGGTCTAGGTAGTTACTTAACCAAGAGTGTAACTATGTCAGTCATGATCTTGGTATAGCATAATTTGTGTTTGGGATGAAGTTTTTGCGGTATTACCTAATTGGGGAGCACTTTGTGGTATTCACAAATTACAAGAGTTTTAGGTATATCTTTTCCTAGTGTGACTTGAATCTATGATAATAGAGGTTGATGGAGTTCCTTGAGGAATATGAAATTGAAATCTTATATACTTTAAAAAATGGGAATGTTGCGGAAGATTATTTTAGTAGGAGGTCATGGAAGGGTGTCGTTCAGGAGTCTGGATATTCTTAAAGAGCAATTGAAGAGTTGGAATCCTTTGAAATTAGATGCAAGGGTGGATGGTGATAGAGGATATTTATATCAAATTATGGTGAAATATTCATTGATGTAGTAGGTGGATGAGTCTCAATTGGGAGACTCATAGGTATAGGTAATGTGTGATTTCGTTGGCCATGTGAATTCTTCAAAGGGATGGTCAGAGGATGGTCAAAATCAAATTTTGTTTTATGGAAGGTTGTTTTTTCCAATAGTGATTCATAATGGATTCCTTTGTGAGTTTCATATATGAGCTTTGGTGGTACACATCAAAAATTCCAAGATATACCATTGATTGAGGATATAGTTTTGGTGGCTTGGGATGAAAAAAGAAGTGGCAGAGTTTATGGAGATGTGTCTAGTTTTCTTGAAGGTAAAGGTCGAGCATTGTGTTCCTGGTGGTTTTTTTATCCCTTGGATGTTTCTGAGTGGAAATGGGATGAAATATCGATGGATTTATTCATAGGGTTACCCAGAGAATAGGGAGGTTGTGATGCTATCTGGGTAATAGTGGACCGGTTGATGAAAACGAACCACTTCTTAGTAACCAAGGAGTCAGACACAGTAGATGATTTGAATAATAGGTATGTGGATGAGGTGGTGTGGTTTTAAAGAGTTACAAATTCCATTTTCTCATATCAGGACACATGTTTTACCATATGAGTCTATAAGGGATTACACCATGAATTTGGAACCTAGTTACACCTCAACACTGCCTTCCACCCACAAATAGATGAGAAGAAAAAACAGACTATCCAGACTTTTGGGGATATGTTACTGCTATGCGTCTTGGACTTTGGTGAATCTTGGGTATAATTCCTTCCCCTGGTAGTGTTTTCTTATAATAATATATATCACTCTTCAATTATTATAACTATATTTTAGGATTTTTATGGAAGAATATTTCATTCACTGTTGTGCAGGATAGAGGTTGGGGTGACAGCTATTCTTGGTCCTCATGTGGTGGAAAGTACAAAATAGAAGGTTTATCTCATTTGTGAGAGGATTAAAGCAGTACATGACCAGTGTAAATCTTATGCTGATTGTAGGATGAGGTACTTGAAGTTTTAGGTTGGTGACCATGTGTTCTTTAAGGTTTCCCATCGATGTGGGCAATAGAGGTTTTTCATAAGGAGTAAGATTTCTCCCATGTTTGTTGGGACCTTTGATGTGTTGGGGTGAGTTGGTGAGGTGGCATATCAGTTGGCATTGCCATAGTAGTTTGTAAGGATCCACGACATATTTCATGTCTCTCGTCTTCATTCTTATCATCATGATGACTCCCATGTCATTGAATGGGAAGAGTTGGATATCATGGATGACATGACATTTTTGGAATGACCAGGAGATCCAAGACCTCCAAGTGAAGGTGTTCCATGGATGAACCATTACTTTGTTCATGTGTTGTAGAGGCATGGTAGCTGGGAGGATAGTATGTGGGAGAAAGAAATATAGATTCATTTCCAATAATTAGAGTTGTTTTGAGTTTTTATTTTCTCTATTTTGTTTTTTAGATGTGATTCTTGGATCCCATTGTTTTATGATATGAACCATTTCCCTTAGTTTGTGATGTGTGTGGTGTGATGTGTGATAAATTCTTAACATATGAAAAAGGGAGGACCAAATTTCTAATCAAGATACATTAACTACGATGCAATTCAACTAGTGAGGGTGATTAAATTCTGCCCAGAGAAGATAATATATTGACATGGAAGATGGAATTTTCTAATTATATGTGTTAGGGATGGTGCGATTCATTGGTTGTAGCAGTTGTTGATTTGGGATACATGGAGGTTGAGATAGTTGTTCAGTGGTAATGTGGCAGTGTGGCTGTGTGAGACAAGATAGTTTATAGTTTTGGTTTCATGATGATGAGGTTGTGAAAGATGTTTTTGGTCATTTGGTTTATCATTTTTTGATAGTGGTAGTATTTAAAGAGACAAGATATTTGAGAGGTATCTCACGGGGTGGCTGTTCAGACCCCCTTCCTTCTAGGATCAGTTTTGGATTTTCAAGGGAAAGAATCATTTGAGAGGTATCTAATGTAATGGTATAAGCCTTCCTAATATGTACTTTTATAGTTTTGGTTTTTGGAGGTGTTATAAGGAGGCTCATAGGGATTTTGGAGAAGTCTAGTTGCTAATGGCTGGAAGCAGGGAGATTACATGTCATGTAAGTGGATTTCACAACATGAATGTCAGTTTCACAACTTGTACATGGGGGTATCACGATGTGTAAATTTTTTTAATGACATGCATAACAGTTTAAAGGTGTGTAATATTTTGGGGTTTAAAAATAAATAATAAAATAAATAGGATAAGTGTTTTATATGGTAACTGAACCTCAGGGATTACATAATGTGAAAGGGGATTATACATCATGTAATACCCAGATCTAATGTGGTTTTAAAATTATTTTCATCCAACATTTTATTCAATTGGATTTTATATATTATACCAATCATTTTGGTTGATCCCTAGGAACCCTAAGGTGTTCATGGAGCACGTTTACTCCCTCTTTGATCCATTGATCCCATTGGTTGTTTTTTTGGCGATCTGTGGTCGATTCGTGGTGAGTTCTCTTCTCATTATCATCTGTTTTATTCTATTCTTCTCACAAGGTTTAACAAAAGTGGAATTTCTATGGTTTCGTGGTTCTTTTAGGTTCCATTTTTATGTATCCCTAGTGTGGTATATGTTGATCCATGATTTATGTGGTGTGGTTGTGGTTCACATGCATTCTTCCTTGCCATGCGGAGCATAGTGGGTTAGAAAGCTTCCTTGAGGTAGGATTTTCTTCATTTATCATTGTTTGTGCATCATGCGGGAGGGGTTACATTTTTTATCTATGGGATATGGTTGCACCAGATTAATCAAATATAAATAATTGGATAATTTAAATTTAAAGGGCTAAATGTGGTTTGTTCACATGATTTTATAACTTTATTGTTATTATGATATTGTTATTTTTTTAGTCTTGATGCCCTACTGAAAATTTTAGTTATTGGGGGATTTTTTTGTGCTAGATATATGTACTATTATTGTTTAGTATCAACTTAAAATGGAAATTGGATAACTACAAAAAATTTTCTAATAAAAATTGTTTCCCCTTGATCTTTTATTTATGTGATAAAACTCATAAATTAAAGTGGAATGTGATAAAACCCCCCTTGTAAATATATAAAATGATCTTGGTGTTATGTGATGTATGGTGAAACTTTTTGGGTGGTAGTGTGTGGCTTCAATGGGGTGTGGGTTGATATACGGGTTTTTGTCTGTGCTTTTGGAGTGGCGAGGATGTGGTTTTTTTGGCCGTTCTTTTGGGGTGGAAATGAGATAGTTTGTGAGCCATGATTTTGGGGAGGTGTGGTGGTGAAATGTTGATATGTTTGTGAAATGTGGTCATTTTGTGATATATTCCTAAGTAGTGATAGAATAAATGAATGTTCAATAATGGTTAAAATGTAATCAGTTTGTTTGGTTAATGGGATGAGATATGTTAATAAATAATTTAATAATGGGTTGTGTGATTAAATATGGTAGATGCTAAATAATTAAATGAATGGTTGTAAATGTGGCCCAAATGTGAAGACACTTTTCAGGGGTCTACACCTTCTGAAATGACTATTTTGTATACTAATATATGCATTTATAGGTAGTAGAAAAGGTAATGATGATGTGAGTTGGTTGCTTTGTTTGTAAACCCATAAGTTGGGCTTGTGCACTTATATATATATATATATCTCTATATATATACTTGTATATTCTTGTGATTTCTATATGCACCCCACCAACATTTATAACTATGTTCCTAACACACACATAGTCATGGGGGGGGGGGGGGGCGTTTTTTCCAACATCTGGTGGGGATTACATATGGATGGGTACCTGCTCTTTCCTTATCTATCTTCCATGTGAAATAGGTATGGCACATACTATGATGGATGGAGGTCTTTTCGTGCTATATATGGTGGTTGTGATGGACTAGGTGTCTTTGGGTGAGATGTGATAGACCATGTGTTTGTGGAAAAGGTTTTATATGTCTCAAGTGTCTTCCAGATGATATGTGATATGTGTTCTATGTGTCTTCATGATGAGGTGTGATGGCCCAGATATTTTTTGGGTGAGATGTAACCATACTTATGGGGCGGTAGACTAGGTGTTTTTGGGAAAGATGTGTGTGTCCTTATTTGTATGATGGTGAGGCCAGGTGTCTATGGGTGAGGTGTGTTATGACCGCGCTTATGGGGTGGTGTGGTGTATGAAAGAGATGGGAGATCCAAGACGTATGACATTGGGTGAGAGAGTGTCATACCAGTAGTAATGTGGTGAGGGGTACCCTTATCAATGTGATCCCTATTATAATATATTACTTGGGTTGTGTTATTTGTTGATCATGCCTTGGTGAGGATGGGATGGTTAGTATACCTTGATAGGTGCTGTTTGGTTCTGTTGTTTTCTCACAAGGGCATTAGTATGCTTATTTCACATGTGAATAAGAAAATTTTTTTCTACTGAGTATACTTGTATGCTCACCCTACACATATAAAACCATTTTTAGGTTTAAAGGAGGATTTTGAGGACTATGCTGGACCTTACTAATTTGGATCCTTGATAGTTTTTGTGTCACTTCTTAACTTTAATTTTGGGTATTTAATTTGGATACTTTTATTGTATTAGTTCTATTTATACATGCATTGTGGGCTGATTTTTGGTTTTCTTATATATATGTCTTGGGGTTGTTTGTGTATGATTCATCTTATCTCCTGGTCTAGTTTCCTTAAAAAGTGTAATTCATTCCATATTGTGACATTTATACACCCTTGGTGCTAGTCACTAACCCAGGGCCTAATTACAGTAGGAATCATGGGTAATTATCTCCCTTTATTCATTACCAGCCCAGGAGGGGTATCCTTGGAGGGAGGGGGTCATGTCATGATTTAGCTAATTGATTTGCCTCATGAGACCTATTGATGCATCAAGGGGATATTAATAATCATTCCCCACCCATAAATTACTATGTCCAATGCATTTCTCATATGAAAGGAGAAATACATAATAAACATAATTATTCATATTGAAAAACTAACATACAAAATTTCAATACTTACCCCAATAAAATAAACATAATTATAAACCTTGTAGAATAATATAGTGAATGGGAATAAACATGTTGTAATGCCCCAACCCTAGATACCCAGAGTCGGTGCATTATTACATAAAATTGGCATGATCACAAAGGAACAAGTCTCGAAAGACCGATTAGTTTAGTAGTCTTGGAAAAAGTAGATATATTCATAAGTATTACATTATATCATAGGGTAAAAAAACTAAAACAACATCTTGTCTTCATATACCCTCATACTATCCTTGCAGGTCATTCATAAATTACTTCTTCTCATCCTGGGAAAAATAAAACACTGAAAGGGGTGAGCTCAGATGCTCAATAAGGATAACAATACAGCAGAAGCTTTCATAGATAAGCACAAACACTTAAAGAAATTTATAACTAAAACAAAAGCCTTTTAAACTTGAACTTCAGCATAATATGGAAAAGATAAAATGAAATAATGCCATTTAATTATTCACATGGATATTCTACTAGTCGAACAATCACATGCAATATCAATAACCACTTTCATAATGATGGAATGCATAATGCTAGACTATCATAACCACATAGCCAATGCCTCATGCCAAGACTACAAATAAGATTTTGCCAAGGCCTTGTGCCAAGACACTAGTTTGTCTCATGAGACCTACCGATGCATCGAGGAGCTATAGCGGGCTCCACCCATCACTTATTAAGTCCAATGAATTCCTCATATGAATAGGTTTAAACATAACATAAACATTCGTATTAAAACTAGCATACGAAATGTCAATACTTTAACCACAAACCATGAATGGTATAAAAATAGCACATCCACAGTCAAACATAACTCATTCAATACAATATGGAAGATTGTATTGTATCACATTAACCTCAATCAATAATAATGAAGGATATTGACATAGATGAAAATAATCATCAAAACTATTTGAGATAAATATCCCCCTTTTTCTTGAAATAATTTAAAAGTCACACTATTTGTCAAGAAGTCATTTAGAAAAAGATTTTTGAATCAAAGTGTCCCATACCACTTTGAAAATTTTAAAAGGAGTTTTAATTTTAAAACTTTAATGTCCATATAAATCAATCCTTAAAACAATTTTTAAAACATGGACATTAATGAGCAAGATTTAGAAGAATAAGTCTTTAAAACATTTAAAAATGGTATTTTAGTTAGAGTTTCTAACAAAAAGAGAGACACTTGAATACAAATAATTGAGGTAATCAAAACATTGTAATATCATGAGAATAAAGGAATTCATGATATACTATGTCAAAGTACATTATATACACCACATAAAAGTGATTTGGTGTATAACAACAAAGAAGTCTCAATGGAATGTAAATTGAGATGAAATCTCTCATAAAGGATGTATCCTTAGATTAAGGACAAATCAACGACATAGTTATGTGTGACAAATATAAATACACAAAATATGATTGGATATTTAGTGTAAAACAATCAAAGGACATTCACACATAATCTTTTAAAAACAACACCAATGAATTGGATGTTTAACTCAACAAATGAAGAATGAGTTAAAATTACTCTTATCAAATTCATATCGATGACTTGAGAAATTATCAATGGAGTTATTATGTGTATCAATAGTATATACATAGGAAGGGGAGTGAAAATTATGACATAATCAAATGAATAGTGATTCCACACATAATCTTGGAGTAATATAATCAATGAAATATGCATAAAGCCAAATGAGTGGAAATTGAAATTTCAAATTCCCTTATCGATTAGGTAACTTACGAAACATACAACCATGAAAGAAGGATAATACCACGATGATGTAAATATCCATAAATTAAATTATATTACACAATGAATACAATCATGGGCATTACACACACCACATGCAATAAATAAGTGGTGAACAATGGAATTCTCACGGAATTAAAAGTGAGATAAGAAACCCCTTACTTTGTACTTTTTTACTTGGTCGATGGTAGGATAACCTCCTTTATAATGGTGAAATAATTGTTATTGAATTATACAAGAATAATTTTCATTAATATGATATCATATATGATCTTTTAACATTGATTTGTTAATAATATCTTAGTATTATCATCATTTTGGGTGTTAACTTACTCATTTTCCTTTTATTCTTTGTTACGTAAGCCGTGTTTGTTATTGATAGGTTGTAACTTATTCATATCCTGAATTATATAAAGTCTTTAAACATTATTTTTAAATCATCAAATGATAATTATACTTGAATGAATACGATGGAGAATGAATCTCATCGCTTTTGTGGAGACGGTAGTCCGTACGTACGCACGAGCGACAATATCATTATTTTGATGTTAAAATAATATATAATTGGATGGTATATCATATATACAGAATAATTATCATGTTATATTTATTATTTACATGAATTACACATCATTATTATACCCATCCAAATAATAAGTTATTGAATAACTATTACACCATGACGTGGAGACGGTAAGCCGTACGTACGCACGTATGGTGACATGTCATTCAAAGGATGGATAGAATACTGAATATGGTTTTAATATATTTATAATAAAATCACAGTATATAGAATATACTGGAGTTATTATTTTATAATGAAAATAACAAATAAAGAAAAAGTGTAAGAAGAAAGGAACTTGAAAGAGGGTGGTGAAAACATTACCTCTTCTTCGGGTTCTTTCTTTTGATTTGATCAAAAGGACTCCTTAAGTTGGCTTTATGACTAAATTAAGGCCTCTAGGATGAATTGAGGGAAGTTGAGAGAGTATTTGGGCAGGGTTTGGACGAACCAAAAGGCTTTGAAGGTGTGATGTAATGATAAGAAGGAGTTCCCTTTTATAAGAGGGGTGAGGGGCACCTTTGGAAAAGCTAGAAATATTATTTTATAATAAATTCATATTATGTTTCTAATTGATAAAAAGTGTATTATTTAAATTTTAAGGTGTTTATGGGTCTAAAACCACTAAAAAAATATAATTTAGACAGGTTTGGGTCATTATATTAACCTTATCTTTTAGTTTTAACTCTTAGTTAATTAGTTTGACACTTACCATGCCACTTTGTATTTTTATATTATATAGTTAATAAACTTACTATATACATCCAAGAGACCCCAAGTGGTCCATTAATGATACAAATATCATGATATAAGTCTCTTTTACAAACCTTATATTTTTAGAAATTTAATATCAATTAATAATATAATATTTTTTTTAAAAACTCTTTTATGTCAATTTTGACACTATTCAAAAATTGATTTTTTTAAAAATCATAATAGAATTATTACTTCGAAAAAAGTTAATTAAATCAATCATAACATGTCATATTATCCTATAAAATTATTTTAATTCATAAAAAGTCTCAAATTATATTTATTTGGGTATTTATAATAGTAATTATCTTAATTTTTCACTATTATGGTAATTACTACATCATCATTGTATCGTAAATAAACTAAATTATTTAATGTCTAAAAATTATAAATAAAATAAAATTATGTATTAAATCATTTTATCTTTGTAATTAATATTTATAGTCTAAAATCCAACATATATAACCCTATGAATTTTTTTTTTGCTAAAATATATATGCTTATGTCATTTTTGTAATTACTTTAACTTAATTAATATAAAGTGTCACTATCACTTACAAGTGGATCCATGGGGTCCCAAAATCAACCCAAAGATGCCCATGGTCGGTCATGTATCAACCAATAGGGTTAAGACACGTTTTAGGGTAATTTATTATTATTATAATATTATTTATTTACCCTTATTTACCGGATTTACCCTTTAACCATGGTAAATAAAATATTTACCGAAGTAATTATTCAAAATGTCTAAAAATAAAAGTTAACCATTTACACAATTTGGAAATCCTGATTCCAAATATGGAATCCATTTTTCCAAATTCAATACACAGAAGTGGCAGAAATTAATTTAAAATTAATTCCTGTTGTTAAAACAAAAACCGTGTTTTTAAGAAATAATAAGTATCAAAAGATTGACAGTTTTTTATGTTCGGTTTAAATGTGAAATTATGTTCAATGACCCACATTTTATTACATGGTAAAAATATATTTTAAATATAATTTAAAACCACTCAAATTAATAATTTATCACTATGAATTATTTCCATTAAAAAAGTTGTTTTTAACTAAAATTTAGTAATTTTCACTATCCATCAAAATATAAAAGTTATCCGAAAAGTACCAAAATTTCACCCTAGGATAATTTCGTTATTCCAAATCCAAAAATGAAGTCTATTTTACAAAATTAAAAACATAAAAGTTTCATTTATTAATTTAAAATTTATTCCCGCTTTCGAAACTAAAAGGCGTATTTTTAAGAAATAATAACTATCAAAAGTTTGACACTTGTTTATGTCCAATTTCAAGGTGAAATTACTTAAAATGAACATAATTGGATTAAATAATAAAAATATAATCTATTCATACTTTCAAACCATATAAATGTATAATTTAACAATATAAATTATTTTTATTAAAAAAGTTGTTTTTAGTTAAAATATAGTATTTTTCACTATTCACCAAAATATGAAAGTTATCACAAAGACACCAAAACATTATTGATACTAAATTATTATGTCCCAATTCTAAAGAAGAATTTAATTTTTTCAAATTTAATATATAAAAGTTTCAAATATTGGTTTTAAAAAGGCTTCACCATTAAAAGGCGGTAAAATTTCATTTTTTGAAAAATACTTATTTTATCTGAAAAATAAATTTGTTCATAAATCATGTCTTAGAAACTCATAATATGGATTAAAATTATAAGGATAATATAATATTTAAAATTCAGTTAATACTATTCATAACCTCTTTTTAACGGCTAGTTTGGTAAGTTGTGGTGTACTTGAACTCAATGTTGCGTACAACACACGCTATTGTATTATTCAAAGAGAAGTGTACCGTGAAAGATTGGGGTGTTACATTCACACCTCCTTCAATAAATTGCATCCTCACAATTTTAAAAATTGGGCCTGAGAATATAATGGAAAGTCCCACATCGGAAAAAGAGTCAATAAAACTATCACTTTAAAAGAAAGAAAGAGAGGTATAAAGGTCACCCATGATAACCCATACTAGGATTCCAGGTAGGAAAACATGGATATGGATGATAAACTAAGTGTCAAGTTCTGATGGAGAGGGATAGAAATCATGATCAGGAGAAAGTTAACAATAAGAAAACCACAAACCTTTATTGGAAAAAACGATCATTAGTCTCCTAGTAGGAAAAGTAAATGGACAACATTTTTTGTTTTAAGTTACATTACATAAGGATGAGGAATTCATTTATGATATTGACTAAGAATATAAAGATATATACTTACTTTTTAAGTATAGTTGCATTCTTTAATAAATTTCCACCACTAACTCATTTTTTTAAACGATGAGTATTCAAGAAGACTTGGTCACACTGGAAGAGCTAGAATAAACTTATATAGAATCACATGATCCATGCAGGATAAACTATATATTTACATTGTCTTTAGAGATTAAACAAAACCAAAATGGTTAGTACAAGATCTAATGATCCCCCAAAAGGATATTCCTTGAGAGAAATAAACACTAATCTTAATTTCAAAAATTAAACCAATAATAACCCAGAGTTAAATAAATACCATTCAATAATCAATTGTCCTTAAAATCCTTTAATATAATCCAAACTAATATTGAAACCCAAAACATAGAATAATTTGATTATATAGTCTCCCATGTCAAATTGTATCTCCAAATGACATCAAATACTCTTAAAGTCATATACTTAAAAGTAATTAACCTCATCACATATTCTCTATTATAGTTTAATCATTTCCATAAATAACCCAAATCACTATAAATCCACAATAAAAACGTAGATAAAAATCCACAATTACTCCACAAATTAAACCCTATAGTATTCTATTTTCCTTGGGCATATAGTGTTACCAACAAAGTGAACATATTCCAAAATAACATTTATCACTTAATCACCAAATCATTTTCGTATACCAAGGGTATTCATTTGATAAGACATAAGAACCCAAATCAATTTATTATTGATTAATAAAATCATTTAACTAAAAATAATTAGTCACACTATCCAGGGACTTCACGTAGTCCAGTGGTAGGCGATAAATCCCAATCGTACTTTGGTTGTGGGTTCGATTCCCACAGCTTTGTCCGACACGACGGGTTGTCACACGGTCTGCGTGTTGTCCTTTTCAAAAACTATGTTTTATAACATTACCAAAATGAGATAAATTCCTCAAAATAACTATAACATAATATAACCACAAATCTTATCTCATACCTTGCATTTCCATCCCAAATTATAATAACTTATAATTGTCTAAAACCCAATGATCATATAAGACCAAATGGTTATTTATAACTATATCCACAAGAGAAGAGATAATTCTTCCTCAAATATCATTCTCACATGGAAAACTACAGGGTTACAAATACAAGAGAAAATTATTCCAAAGTAAACCCATCAACAAGGAGAACTAAAACTTTTTAAACATTTCTCCAACCATTTATTTCCACATAGCTTCTTCTTTGAACAAGAAAATATTCTATAGAATAGGGCATTCACTTGGGTAATGGCCAGGTCCCCTACATTTACAGCAAATGACTATAAATGGATTCTTGGGACCATTTTTATCTTCTTCCATAGTACTCTTCATTTTTCTTCAGTAATTATTCATTTTATGTCCTTACTTCCCACACGTAAAGCATTTCTTGGTCCCATTGAGACACTTTCCCGGGTGTCTCCTACCAAATTTCTTACATGATGGAAATTGAGGGTTCTTTTCTCTATGATCTCCATTGCTGGAGCTCTTATCATTCATCACCTTTCTCTTCCTTGTTGAGTCCGGGATTTGGTTAATATATATTTTGTTGATTATATTTTTGGAAAACTGATTTGGCATAAAGATGATATCTTTTACGCCTATCAACATTCCATTTTGTTTTAAGGAGGTGTAATAATAATTAAAACAAATGTTCATGTTTAATAATTATACCTTTTCTTCCTAGAGATTCTTTAGGTTTATACCTAAATCCCTCATAGGAAGGATTACTAATAAAAATAAGAAATTTTGGATGATGGTAGAGAATTAAGGAGTAGATATCAGAATTTATTGGCCAAACCAAAGTGTTTTGTAAGAGTGAATAGGGGAGGAGAGGGAGTGACCTTTTATAAGTGGGGGAGAGGACACACATGGAATTTTTGAAAAGATAATGTGATACATATGTTTTTATCAATAAAAAAGACTCCAAAAGGACCATTATCGAACCTTAGAGGTTATAAGCTCAAAATAATGTGATAAAATTAGTTTTGTACAAGTTTTAAGCTATTTTTAGTCATTATCTTCTTAGTTAAACTCCCTAATAGACCCATTTTTATCTTAACTATGATAATTAATTTTTACTATTTTTACTATTAATCGTGTTAAAAATTTTATTTTACCTAATTATATAATATAAATAATAATGGTTATAAATATGGAATAAAATTATCTAAATTAAACTCACATAATTATCTTAATTCAATTTAAAATTAAACCAGAGACGCGGTCGAAAGAACCATTTTTCAAAGAGAAAATTCTTATAAGTATAGAATGTTTTAATATCAAAATTCAATATGAAGTTGATTTAAATTAAATATATAATTTAAATTTTAATATAATTGAACTAATTTAACTTTAAAACCAATTTAAAATATAATCCAACTTTGTAAATAATTTAAATGAAAAGGTAGTTTTCAATAAAAAACAGTATTTTCACTTTTCATCAAAAACATTATACTTTTCAGAAAATTATCAAAAATTAACCAAAAGATAATTTTGAAATTTATATTTAAAAAATTAATTTTATTTTTTAAAATAAATTTTCTTAAATTAGGAAAAATTAGTTTTAAATTATGTGTGCAAACCACGACTGGTCCACCTTTTAGAAAAATACAATTTTTCAGAAAGCATTTCATTCACTCTCAAATAGTTATTATTTTATTTACAATAAATAGATAACCATTCAATTTATTTTATATATGTGCATACCATATATTTTTTATAATTTATTTATTACTATTCATACCCACCATCTTAACGATTAGGTTATACTGATCGTACTTAAATAATAATATTTTAATAAAGTATCATGTTTTATTCAAACCCAGTGTTATGTGAATTTCAAGCTATCGAAGAGATTATGTTTATTTTAAATTAAATATATCATAAATTTTTGGGCTGCTAAATTCTCTTTTAATCTCGTTGTTTTGTGTCATATATGTTATCTAATTTTATTTCCCTCTTTTAAAATCTTGGGGTGTTACATTCCATCCCCTTAAATAAATTGTATCCTTATAATTTAATCTTGATATCGATAATCAAGGACTTGGAATTTGAAAATAATTTTCTTAAAATAAAACACCATATAATGGGTTAATAAAATATTCTCTTGGTAATAGATAAAGAGAAGTTTGAATTTCATTTGAGATAATCACATAACTACGTTTTTAAATAGGAGAACATAGGTGGTAAGTGAAGATAAATAACTAGAAGAAAAGTGTACTTCTAGAATAGTGATGGAGGGTGATAAATGAAATTGATCATAATAAATTTAATGATAAATAGAAAGTAAACAACTTTAAAACCAAAAAAATATTATGAGTCAAAAGGCCATTTATTCATTAAACCTGAAGTTAAACTAATAACATTTTTCTTTTAGAATATTTTTTCCTAAAGTTGAAGAATTACTTTACCATATTTACTATGAACATAATAAAATATAATTACATGATATATTTAAATTATATAAGCACAATTTTATCCATTGGTTGTGTTTATATTAATCACTAATTCATATCTTACTACAAGAAATGAATATCCAATAGAAAGTTTTATGCCCAAAGCACTAAAATTAACTTTTATCATATCATAGCCCGAATGACCCGAAGGCCTTCATTTTTATTGATTTTTGGTAACCCCCTTGAAGGGATTATGGGGAACCCTTAAAAGGCCCGTAGGATCATAGATTACATGGCCCATAGGTTTAGGAGATTACATGACCCGAAGATCTTAGGGAATTCAATCAGACTATCAACAAGAAACTGCCCCTCCCCAGCGTCTCCATTAAAGAGTAACAAGATATTACTGTTGTATTTACTAAAAAAGGGTTATAAAAATTTAAATAATATAATAAATTAATCTATAATACCTCAATAGTAACTCTCAAAATTCAAATTAATCCATTTCATAAATGGTTATCCATAAGACTCGTCCAAACTTTTTCTGACCAAATTCAAAGTCCAAAAATTTTGAAGGATGGTCCTTAAATCATCATTATATTCCATAGAAAATATAAAGTAGATATTAATGTCACATTAAAAATATGTGAATACCTTTATCACTAAAAAACCTTAGTTAAAACATACATTCTTCCAAAAATAAATTCTCAGGTTATCAGATATATTCTATAAAACCAAATATATAATAAGTTATAGAAATAATAACATAAACCATAAAATCACTAACCAATTTCAAGGTCACAAAAATTGTCCCATAAATATATCTTTATCATTATCATCTCAATATAGACCACATATTAATGGTTATCTTTCCTTAATCACATGTATTACAAGAAGTACAAAATGCCACTGATTCACTTTTATAGGCCATCAGTACCATTCAAAATATACTATAAAATACTTAAAGAAAGAGAACTTAAATAAAATCCTTTAACATAGAAAAATTCTTATAACCATAATATCATTGATAAAATAATATTATAAGATAATTATTGAATATGAACACAAGAACATTGATCATTCCACTCATCTCTAGTAATAACATAAGCTTGAACTTGACCCCTTAGCTCCTTCTAAGGTATATTCCCCTAATACTTGGGGCATTAATTTTTGTAATTCCCCACCTCCTTATAGTTGAAGAATTGAACATTAGAAAATTATTTCTCACCCTTAAATCATTATTATTTTGTCCTTTATCTCTACATTTTTAGAAAACTCACATTCCCCTTAGGAAAGTACAAGGGTTTTTCTCTCCATAATTATCACATGGGGTAATACTTCTTTCCCTTATTCCCTTGATCCATATTTTTCTCTACCACCCTATTTTTATATTTATTCCATTTTAAGCCATAATAGATGGATAATTCTTTATCTATCTTTATACCATATAATAATATGTTATCATATGATGAGAAAGTTTGGGATAAAATTTCCCTTTTAAGAATTGGATTAATACCATTAATTAAATGGTAAATATTTACATTTAGATTATGTATGTAGTCTATAGCATGTATTAATAACCTTGTGAAGTTTTCTTCAGACCTAGATACATTTTTATGTTCTTTTAATTATAGAATCAGGAAATTTCTCTCCATATCTGCTCATTTCTAATGAGGAAAATACTTTTCTAAGAGGAGTACCTTAAAATCCTTTCATTACATATTTTATATTTCTTATTAATCTTTAGTGTTTTGAATCAATTAACACCATTAAACTACATCTCTAGAGAGATGATAAAATACCAAGAAAATCTTCCCAATTTTATTACTTCCCAAATTGAAAAATATATTCTCTAAGGAACTTATCTATTTCTCAGCTAAAAATAGATTTTTAGTCCCATTGAATGATGGAGGTTGTTAATGAATAATGTGGTCTAAAATTATTACACCACAAGGTGTATTAGTAGGCTGCTTAATATGGGGAAGGTTATTACTCAAAAAATGATTTAGCTACCCTAATATGGTTATAATTTCTTCACTTATAGCTATAGATCCTTCTCCAACATCATTTTATTTTTCAGGAAAGAAATAATTACATGGGGTATGTGTATTGATACAGTTCCCATTCCTTCTATTATTCACCATTTCTAAATAATGAAATACACTAGATTAGAACATAAAATTCTAAAAAATATTATATAATCCCAATAGTAGTAATATATTAACATGAATTGAAAATTTTATGTATAAATAATATAATAAAAAAACATGGTTTCTTTGGGAAAGTTTCTAAATAATAAAAATATTTTCAAATCCAAAATAATGTTTTGTAAGGAAAATATAAACTAACCAAATCATATCCCCTAATAGATTCATACCAAGTGCATCGTACGGAATTTTGTTTTATACTAGGTAATTCTCGAGGCAAGCTTGATGTTACTTTTTTAATGTTATAACCCCAAGGTACATCTATGTCAGAACCACATCCACTTGTAGTATCTATATGTGGATATATTTCTATAAAAACCACATAATATCAACTATAACATAAAATTAGGATGTTATTCTATACTTATCCTGACTGTTTATCATAGGCTTAAATTCCCTAATCCATGTTTTCCAATTTTAATTCCCAATTTTCCTACTAAACTTCCTCTGATACCAATTGTATGGACCTAGACTCTAATATCCCAGAGTCAGTACTTACATTATTACATTGGAATAAGATACAAGGAGTCACATAAAAAGGGACCAAATAGTTTAGTAGTATTGGTAAACTAGATACATACTTGAAATATACATTAAAATTGAAAACATAAAATACACAAAGTTTTTTATTTGACAACACCATTATCCCTCATGGTGTATCCCTGTATATCAATCACAAAACAAATCCTAGTATCCTGGGGAAAATAAAAATAAAAAAGGGGTGATCTCAGTTTCTTATTAAGGGTAAGAATACAACAAAATATATCATGAATAAATAATAATAATCAATATGGAAAGGTAAATAACTAAAATTCATGACATTTAATCGATAAATTGAGCATAATATGGTAGAAATAAATGATGATCAAATAAATCCATAGAAATAATCACATTGTCTTGAAACATATCCATGGATATTCTAACTAATAAAATAATCACATGGAAATAACTGATCTCATAGTGAGGGAATACATAATTCTAGACATCTAATACATATTTTCAAGACTATTAATAAGATAGTTTGAAACTATAGGTAAAACCCATTTGATTTGGCCAACTGATTTGTCTCATGAGACCAATCGATTCATCAAGGGGATATCTTTAATCTGGCCCCAATTGGTACTTACTAATTCTAATTCATTCCTCATATGAAATGGTTGAAACATTATCAATATAAAACTTCATATTGAAAAAATAATATAAAAACTATTAATACTTACCCCAATCAAATAAACATAATCATAAAACATCCAAAATAAAATGGTGAATGGTCAAAAAATTGTACATCCATGGTCAAACTGATCATAAACCATATAAATAAATACTAAGGATGATATCAATACAAAATATCACTATTGGATCATAAGTAAAAAAGGTTTTATGTCATTGATGAATAGAAATACCATAAAAATTTCAATAAAAACATTATTGTGGAAAATATCCTTTACACTTTAAAAATCACCTTTGAAAAAAAACCTTCAAAAAACATTTTGGAAAAAAAATTATTTGAAAATAGAATTTTAAAATTTTTAAAATAATATTTAAATCATTGATTGGTAATGATGGGGTAAAACTCTGTTCATTTAATACATGTTAAAACAAATATTCCTTTCACATTTTTATTAAAATCCAAAGAGGCCATGTTTTGAAAAGGAATTTCAGATTACTTTCAAATTTTTTTAAAGGTAAGAATGGGTGAAAATTTAGTTAATAATTTTTTTTTTCAAAGTTTAAAATAATGTTTTCCTTTTTTAGAAAACATTTATTTTAATGAAATTGGATTTTTTACCAAAGAGAGAAATAGATTCATATTTTAATAAAATCATTTTTAATCATTTTAAGTAAAAAATAATTGAAAATTTGTAATATTGACTGAAAAATTTCAAGAATAACCAGAGTAGAATAAAATAGATTTATTTCAATATATAAATATCAAATAATTCCCTCAAGGGAGACTTTAACAAAAACAAACCCAAATAATGATGATATTGTGAAATAAACTCTTACCACTTCTGTGACTTTTGAATCATATGACCCATGGAAGAAATAACTTTTAATTAATCTTTAAATAAAATTAATATAAATATATTCATGATATAAAGTATAAAAAGGTGAATTATATAACCCCACAAATGAATAAGTGGTGAATATTGTGTATATCTCATGGAAGTAAATGTGAGATGAGAAACCGTTACCTTAGGTTCAACTTCCATTATATGTGTATGAAACTCCTGTATAATAAATATAGGTTTATTATAAATCTATTATAGAACCATAGCAATATATTTAAATTTATATATTATTTACTTATGGTCTTTTATCATCCTTTTATTAATTATTCTTTGTTAAAATCACTTTTTTTGGGTGATTATTGGTTCGTTTTTCATATATATTTTTTTGGTAATTTTAATTTGATCATGGTTAGATAATATATAGAATGTTAACCATGATATTAATATCATTTATATTAATTATATATTTATTTAGAGTAATCCATTGATGTTAGAGATAGAAAATGGATTACACCATTGATGGAGACGGTAGGTCATACGTACGAATGAACGTTGTTTCCATTTTTCTCATCAGATGGAAGGAAAGGAAAATAAATATTTTTTTAATATTTATAGAATCATCATTATTTATTATATATAATATTTATTAATCAAATACATCCTTATTATCATAGATATATATAAAATTAAAATCATTTTACTTCGTTATGTGGAGGTGATAGTCCACATGTACGTACAAGCGACTTTATTATTTTCCAATGGATTAGAAAGTAAGAAGTTATATATGATATTGTATTTCCATAAGTTTTATTAGATATTAAATATTATATATATTCATTAAATTTATCCTTACTATCATTCATGTAAAGCGTAAGTGAAAAATGAATCACATCACTTCATGAGGCGGTAGTCTGTTGTACACACGAGCGATGTTATCGTATCCCACATTGAATGAAAAGTAAAGAGGTGTATGTGGTATAGTAATTAAATAAATATAATAATTTCATTAATATGATATCAATATTTTAAATCAATTATTATATCTATCCTTGAAATTTGGTGATGGGAAATTAATTAGATCTATTCACGAGGGGACAGTCTACTATACACATGATCGACAGTTTCATTTCCTATTTGATGGAAGTGTAGATTAATATGGGTAATTACATTGAAAATATAAAATATAAATATATAGGACATATATTTTTTATTATATTATCACATTTTAATAAGGTATGAATGATGTGGAATAAGAAATAATACAAATACACATGTTTAAAGATTTTACCTCTTCTTTAAAGAGCCTCCTTAGGTTTATACATAAAGTATTTTGAGGATGGATTCCTAATAATAATAAGGAATCTAGGATTTTTGGAGGGAATTAATGAATTTATTTGGGTCGGTATTTTCCAAACCAAATGGTTTTTAGAGTGTGAAGAGGGGAGGAGAGTGGGTGACCTTTTATAAGTGGGGGAGAGGACACACATTCAATTTTTTAAAAGATAACAAGATATCCATGTTTTTCTCATGAAAAAAGACTAAAAAATGGTTCATTATAAACTATTATAGGTTATAAGGTCTATATATTTCTATAAAATGGGTTTTTGAAGGTATCTATGTCATTTTTATCCCTTATTTTTTTATTTTACCCCTAGTAAACTCATTTTTACCTTAACCGCATTAATTATTATATTTAAATATTTTTATAATTATTTATGGTAAAACATTTATGTTATATTTAATAGATAATATAATTTATTATGATTAAAAATATTAAATCTATTTTTATAAATTAAAATAAAAAAACTGGAATAATTTAATTTAAAATTAAACTGTACACACGATGAAAGAGCAGTTTTCTAAATTGAAATTTCTTATAAGTATAGAATGTTATAATATAAAACATTAATATGAAATTTATTCCATTGAAATAAATCAGTTAAATTTTAATATAATTGAACTTATTTTACTTTAAACCCAATTTAAAATATTATTTAACATTGTATATAACTTAAATGAAAATGTAGTTTTCAATAAAAATCAATAATTTTCACTATTCCTGAAAAAATTAATATTTTTAGAAAATTTCTTAAAATTAAACCATATATAATTTTGAAATTTAGATTTAAAAAATTAATTTTAGTTTTTCAAATAGATATAATAAAATTGGTAAAAAGTAATTATAAATTATGTGCGCAAAGAAAGACTAACCCGCCTTTCAGAAAAATACATTTTTTTTCAGAAAACCCTTCCCTCTATTTCAAATGGTTCTTATTTTATTTTTAATAAATAGATAACCATAGAATTTATTTTATTTATTTTTTTACCATATAATTTTCATAATTTAGTTATTACTATTCATACCTTCCATCTTAATATCTAGGTTATAATGGTCATGTTTAAATAAAAACATTTTAAGAGAGTATCATGTTTCATTCAAACCCGATGTCACATGAATTAAAAGATATCCAATAGATTCTTTTTATTTAAAAATAAATATATTTTAAATTCTTGGGGATTTATATTCTCTTCTAAACTTTATGTTTTGTGTCATATACTCTATTGAATATGATGTTCCTCTTTTAAAATCTTGGGATGTTACATTCCACGTGAAAAATGTAACGACCTAATGTTTTATCAATAAAAAATTACCCCATTATAATTATAGTATTATCACATAATATTGTGTATAGAACACAATAAAAACTTTATAAAAAATTAATGAGTGAAATAAATGGTATCTCTATAAGTTAAGAAACACATAGCAATAAAATAGTAACTTCACTTTTGGAATATTAATGTGACCCTTATGAATAGAAAACCAGACAATTGAATAGTAACCTCACTAATGAAAGTATAAATAAAATTTATACATCTTATATTTGAAATTTTGATATAATTATATCATATTATAATTAAATATTTTTTTAAAATTATTAATAATGTGTTTGTATTTTTATAAATCTTGTATATTTAATTACAATTTTATGATTAATTTAATAAATTAAAAGAAAATTTATTTTCATAAAATGAAGTTATAAATTATTATTTTGATTTCTTATGATCCTAAGATAATTTTATGAGGCCTTAATTAATTTTTCAAAGTGTTAGAAAAATATTTTTAATTTTAACATTTGATTTTTTCAAGTAAATTATGATTTTAATTAAAAATTAAATTTCACATATATAGATAATTATTTTCAAAACATGGATTTCATTTTCTGAATTATACATATTTAAAAAAATTTGGAGTTAATTTTTGGGATTTTTTTGAAATACTTGAGTTTTTGGGGAATAGTAAAATACGATAATTTATGACAAATTCTAAATAAATGAATTTCTACATCAGGCTTGAGTTATGGATGATGTAAATGGACATTTATTCAAAATGAATCTAATTATCTGTGGGTGAGTCAGTTTAATAAGCCTTAAATTAAACCTTTTAGGCACACCCTTATTTGGCGCATTGCACATAATAGATTGCCTACTGAAATTACTCTGCAAAAATTCGGCATTCCACTTTGTTCTAAATGTCGTTTGTGTAATCAACATAGGGAGGACGCTGATCATATTTTTCTATCTTGTTAAATGACCTCTACCTTATGGAATTATGTTTTTGAATTATTCAATTGCAGATGGATCTTAACTGACTCTATTTCTTTCTTTTTAAAAAACTGTATTAGACATGAAGCTTCTTTATAGGTTAAAAATATATTTCTTGCTGTAGTGGAAGAACTCCTGCATGAGATCTGGTATGTTAGAAATGATCTTATTCATAATAATCACTCATTTAGTTTCAATGAAGGAAAATCTCGGATTCTTATTGTGATTCATGAAGCCGCCTCAATTCAAAAAGATTGTTGCAACAACTCGGTTTGTGACATTGAGATCCTTCATCATCTCCATGTTCCTGGAATCTAACCTAATCCAAAACTCTCCTTTGAATTATTCTGGCAATCTCCGATGCCGGGATGGATCAAAGTGAACGTTGATGGTGCTTCTAAAGGCAATCCAGGCCCTGCCAGTTGTGGTACTATCTTCAGAGACTCAGTTGGCCAGTGTTAGGGTTACTTCTATGTTGGATGTGGTCACTCTTCATCTCTGGAGGCGGAAATGCTTGGAGTTATTCATGCTGTTGATTTTGTGCTTCAAAGAGGTTGGAGAAAGCTTTGGATTGAAAGCGATTCTACCACCATCATTCATTCCATATGGAATGGCATCATTCATTTGGCCTGGCCACTCACTACACGCTGTATGAATTGCTTTAAGACGATCCATGGGATTGATTACATTGCTACTCATACCTATCGTGAAGCGAATTTCGTTGCTAATGCTCTTGCTAAAAAAGGAGTTCATCAGAGCATGACTTGGCTGGACACTCTGCCAGCTGATTTATCTTATCTTTTTGATAGAGATTGTAAAAAATCCCATATTTCCAACTCTTGTAACCATTTTTTATTAATAAATTGTGCTTTGGTCTTTGACCAAAGCATTACCTTTAAAAAAAATCACATGCTCTATTTAATGTTTTTGGTCACAAGAATCAATAAAATTCATAGTGTCGAGAAACAAATATTATACTAATGATTAAAATAATGGGAAACCCCTCCTCTCCTACAATATAAATATCATCCCTCTTTACCTCTTCTCTTCACTCCTCTCATGTCTGGTGCTTAGTACAAATTCTGATCAAATATCTCCCTAAGATCTTCTACCACATCTAGAAGTGTTTGGTCTCTTCAAAATATAAAATCCTCTCCCCTAAAGTGGTTGTCAATGAAGTTATATTCTAGAGGTAAACTCCACTTTCCATTTATTTTATTTTATTTCAAGTTCCATTATGTTATTTTTCTTTCCTCACCTCCTTTCATCCAAATGTTATGTTAAATCCATTAACTTACATGTACTATAATTTTGTTATGATAATGGAATAATTCTTCACCAACTCTCCTTTCCCCTCCTTTTATACTAGAAATGAAAACACCATTTGAGATGTGTTATTTAGGGATGACAAGTTATCAATTTATTTTACCATTTTCAATTATAGTCAGGGATTTTTTTATGGTTTAACTGGACTATAATTTATGTATTATGTCCAATTTAATCTTATGTAATCTTATGTACACATTATATTAATTTATAAATCAAAATGTGTTCAATGTGATCATAAAACTTCCAATTAACCAAAATAGCTATCATTGAAGTGTTATATAATTATTCCTCTTCACTCAAAATAAAAAAATGAATTTTACAACCAATTAAATTACTAGATGATAAAAAATAACATATAACTTCAATTTTGGACAACCATTCTCATCTTACATGTTTATCCTTACACGTATATAAGTAAACTAATCATGAAAACCAATGAAACAAATAATGTAATTGATCCTCTTAACCCATCAAAAAGGCCATGAATGAACTTAATCAGGTTATATTAAATCAATTACATGAAGAAAAGGTTATTGAAATTATAATTAATGAGTTTAATTTGGTTATCTAGGACATTAATATCAAGTGAATGTCACCTTCATATTTAAGGTAAGGGATTCTACGCGAACCTCCATTATTCCTTCAGGTTGCACTATCTTTATTTTTAGTCAAATGAAGTTATCTTATATTTTAATATTTATCTTCTAAATGATGTGTACATGCTCAAAACTCATGTATCAAGTTAAATTCATTATTCTATTTTGGGTATATATATGTTTTTAAGTGGTTTCCTCCCCAATACTCTCGATAAGCATACCCTTTTAAGGGAACTTCCCGAATTCTAACCCAATTTAAAGTGCAATATATAATCTATTTTAATCCAAAATTATTTTTATAAAACCAATATTTTTATTATGAAAAAATACTTTCTTATATTTTTTTTTATATAAAAGATTATTCCTTTTTTTATTTTAATGGATTTTTGATATTTTCTTTATACCGCACTAAAATGTTTTATTTGTAAAGTTTTGTAAATGATATTTTTGCATGTTATCACTTCAAATTAACATCACTTATCAAGATATATTCCAATTATAACTTATGAATGTCCATGAATGATCTAATTATTTTCCTTAATGGAAACTTTTATGATATGCCCATTTGTTATGATTTATGAAATGAATATGATACCTAATTCGTTCAATGGGTAACTCTTATGTTTATGTATGATTTATTATGTATTATTCTATATGTGGAAAGCATATTCAAGAACTTTTTATGATGGGTTCCCCTAGATAGAACTCCAAATAGTTGGGTAAAGTTGAGTCTCATGAGAAGTTATGTACAAAGATCTTGGTGGTTAGCCTTGACTCATGCTACCATGTGAAATGATCTTGGTGGTTAACCTTGACTGGTGCTCCTCTATGTGGAATGAGCATTTGCTTATGATAAATTCACGTTTTATGTTTCTGCAACATATTTAAAGACCCAAGATTGTCGTACATGGATATTACATTAATTTTATAGAAGACTTAATACATGACACAAACAGATGCCCAAAGACCATATTAGTTTAGTGTCTTTGGAAACATGGAACATAATCTTCTAACTTGGTGAAAGATCTTTAACATATCCTATAAAGATATTTCCCTTTTTTTTCCTACCTAAAACCTTCCTTTATATCTTTGGGAAAATAAAACATAAAAAGGGTGAGATAAAATGATCATTAAGGGTTAAAATGGAAAAAATTTAAACAAACCATAAAAATAATAATGTAAAAACATGAACATAAAGTTTAAAAATAAAAATCTAATCCTGGTTCATGAAATAAATATTGACAGTATGTAAGGAATAGATTATAATGTAACATTAACCATGATAAAATAACATTGACTTAAAACATGGAATTGTGAAAAAAAAATAAGCACATAATATGATTTACATAGTAGCCAAATAATTTCACCAAAGACCATCATAGTAAAAAAAGTATATTACTGAACCGCGTTTACATTCCATTCCATCCATGTATTACTGAACCAGATTTACTTTTCGTTCCAACCCAGTATTACTGAACCAGATTTACTTTCAATTACATTCATGTCTATCTCATGAGATATAAATCTTTAACCAATGAATTTAAGGGATATATAGGTCCCAACCATCTCATAATGAAATCATTATTACATGTGCCACAAAAAACATAAATCATTCATCATAGCATAACCCAATAAAAATATGGGCTTCCTAAATATCATTTCACCATAATCCATAAAAAACAAATGGATTTCATAAAAATAATTCCATCAAAAAAACAATCAAATCAAAGTAATAATAGGGATAAAAACATAACCCTATGTCATCTTAGATGGAAAATAATTTTGATAAAACACTTTATCTTAACTCTTGAAGGAAATATCCTTTCTTCTTCAAATTTTTTTTTCTCAAAATGCCATGCAATTTCAAAAGAAAATTATTTAGTTGAAAATAAAATTGAAAGTGTATAGGAAGATTCATGGAAGTAAGGTGTCATGAAGATGTAAAATCCATTCATGTTGTATAAGTGAAAAAACATTCTTCTCGTATTCTTTCCAGAAAAGTAAAAAAAGTACCATGTTTGGTAGACAAAAGAAAGATTACTTCCATACCATGTGGTAAAAGTCAAAAAAGGGTAAAAATGAATTTAAAGATACATAGAAGAATAATAAAAACTTTATAAATTTTTTTAGAAAACATGGACATGGATGATAAATATATCCCCAGTAAACACTTATATATAAAAAATCTCAGATAAAAATGAGATTGCAAAATTATCCCTTAACTTAAGTCCGATATGCTTCGTATGTATCTAAAAATCATCTATAGTGGGTTTAAACATATTTTTAACCTGTAATAAAATCATAATAATATTTATGATATCATATATGACTCACTTATGACTTTATATTACTTGTTTATTTATCTATTCCATGTTAAAGCAACATTCTGGGTAATAATCGTTTTATTTATCGTACATGTTGTGACGCGTTATTATTGGTATTATTAATTATATCATGATTTAATTACTTCATGAACATAAAAAATGATTTATATATCATATATATTCAGTATATAAATATATATAATAGATAGATAAATGAAATGTAATACACTATTCCTGGAGACGGTAGTCCATATATACGTATGAATGTTGTTTCTGTTTCCTTATTGAATTAAATGGAAGAAATTAAATGAAACACACACACACACAAAAACACACACACACACACACACACACACACACACACACACACATATATATATAAATTCAGTATCATTATTATGTCATATATTTCATTCTTATTTATTATATATACTTTATAATCATTCTTGAATGGTTAACGTGGATAATGAATCTCATCGCGTCGTGGAGACGGTAGGCCCTATGTACACACAAGCGACGATATCATTCACTTTATGGTTAAATGGTATGGAATTGGATGGTATATTAATTATAAAGAATAATTATTATTTTATATTCATTATTTACATACATTATACTCATCATTATACCCATACAAATTAAATATTGTTGAATAACAAATTACACCACGACGTGGAGACGGTAATCCGTACGTATGCACACATTGTGATATTTTTATTCGTAGGATGTATAACAGGTGGTATAAGGTTTTAATATTATTTTAATAACATATTAGCATATAGAAGATACTGGATTTATTACTTTAGTAAGATAACAACATAATAAGAGGAAGTAGAAGAAGAAAATAATTTTGAAAGAGGGGAAAAAAAAATAATTACCTCTTTTTCGAGTATCTCCTTTTGATTTGCACAAAAGGTATCTATATGATGGATTTATGACCATAGTATGAAATCTATGAGGAATGGAGGGATTTTTGAAGCTTATTTGAGCAGATTTTTGAATAGTAAAAGAGATTAAAAGGTGTGAGTAAGTGGGTATAAGTGGAGGCCTTTTATAAGAGGGAGGAGGGACACTTTAGGAAAGTCTTGAAATATTAATTTATTATAATTTTTTTTCAGTATATAATGGTAAAAAATTATTAATTTCAAATATAAGATGGGTATGGGTCGATATAATCTCAAAAAATAAAATTTAGACATGTTTTGATTTTATTAAAATCCTTATCATTTTGATTTATCCTTATTTAGTATATTTAATTTTATTTGTAGTAATAATATTATAAATATTAAATGGTTATAAATATGTATTTATGTGTATTAAATTGTCCACAATTGGATACTTTATAAAATTATAGACCATATAATTTTCAAATTGAATTTTTTAAATATTTTTCTATTTTTTAAATAATTTAATAATATGTTATTTTTATAAATAGTGTCAATTATGACACAATTAATTTATATGAATTTAAATAAAATAAATACAGAAGTTTAATTATAAAAAATATATTTAATACATTCCTAACAAGACATAGTCACCTATAAAATTCTTGGAGCATGTTAGTTATTTCATATGATATTTATTTTAATATTTTTAAAACCATTTATTTGATATTTATATCAATAAATTAATTTCTACATCACTATTATGTCATCATTAATTGTAATTATTTAATATATATAAATTATTAATAAATTCTCAGGATTTATATAATTTCATTATATTTGTAGAGACTATTTATTTTTGATTTTTTATCATGTTTATCATTATATTAAAATTATTATACTTATAAGAGATAAGAGAGTGACATGTTGTCACTTTCTTTTGTTTTAATTATAATTACATCACTTTCTTGAAAAAAGTCCATTAAATTAATCATTTATGACCCTTAGGTGATATTAGTCTATTTTAATTAATCCAATAAAATTTTGGTAGGTTTTTGGGTAATTTTATTATCTTTATCATGTTGTTTGATACACTAATTTACACGATTTATCTTCAACTATGGTAACTAAAAATTACCATAGTTATAATTCATAATGTCCAAAAATAAAAGGTATGTATTTACAAAATTTAGAGCTTCTGATTCCAAATAAATAATCCATTTTTCTAAATTTAGAATACAGAATTGGAAGAAATTAATTTCAAATTAATTCCCATTACCAAAACCATAAAACATGTTTTAAGAAGTAAAAACTTATCAAAAGATTGACATGTGTTTATGTCCAATTTAAATGTGAAATTACTTCCAATGAAAAAAATTCAGATTAAATGATAAAAAAGTTAATCCAATTAAAATTTAAAACTTATTAAAAATATAATGTATCTATGTAAATAAGTTAGATGAAAAGGTAGTTTTGAATTAAAATACGGTATTTTCACTATTCATTAAAATATGAATTTTATCGGAAAAATACCAAAAATTCAACCAAAGTAAATTTTGATGTACCACTTACAAATAAAGATGTTTAATTTTTCAAATATAATATATAAAAGTGTTAATAACTAGATTTAAAATTGATGCGCCATCAAAAGGCAACAAAATTTCATTTTTTGAAAAATACTTCTTTCATCTGAAAATTTGTATTCGTTCTTATATCATGTCCTAGAAAATACATAAGATAACTTTTAATGTTATATAGAATTCAAAATGTGGTCAATAATATTCATAGCATCTAGTTTATATCCTATTAAATAATTTTATTTTAATAATATATCGTTGTTTAGTGAAACTTAGTATTGCATACAATGCAAGCTATCGAGGAAGGTATCTCTTGCGTGTAATGAAAGCCAAGACAGTGTTGCATTTAGTGCAAGATTCCTGTGGTGTTTCATATAACATAATCCAAAAAAAGTTCTTTTATACATTGAATAAAACTATACTAAGTGTTCTATGAAATGAATTCTATCAAAAGAACTTGAAATTGTGTGTAACACAATCCAAGTATAGTGTTTTGTACACTACAAGCTAATACAATTTTTCATATAGAACAAGATAATCTTGTTGAAGCGTACAAAACAATACATAAAATAAATTAAAAAGAATCTATCGCATAAAATATTAGAGAGTTACATTATAACCCCCTTAAAATGAATTTCTTCGTTGAAATTATTCAGTGTTATAAAAGGTTTACTACATGGAAGTATCTTCTATAGAAACCCACATCGTAAAAAGGAATAATAAAACTTCATTTTAAAAAGGAACATTGGAAACATAATAGTTACCCAATGTAACTCATCATTGGGTTTCTACATTGGAGAATAGAGGTGGGATATGAAAACATGGATATGGAAGAGAAATACAACCATCAAGTTCTAAAGGTTAGTGATAGAGAACAAGGTTAGAGAAAGTTAACAATTAGAAAGCCATAAATCTGTGATGATTTAAGGGACCATCTAATTCATAGGATTAGAAGGTAATAAGATAACATTTTTGGTTTTCAAGATCCTTTCCCTAATGTTGAAGCACATGAGAATGAATACTTACTTGATTTGAGTACAATCTCATTATTGGTTGTTTCTTTATCAATTTCCACTTTATCTCTAATTCAAAGGAATGAAGTTGAATCTTTCATTATTGAAGTGTTAGCATATAATGAAATCCATAATTAGAATGATAAGTCATTCCATCTATCTCAACAAAATTGTTAAAATAGATGATCAAATATACATAAGTCCACATATAGTGATATTATACATTAATCTAACGAACTTCAACTAGATTATAACTTATACTATCCATAATTGTATAACTTTACAATCCTTCCAAAAACTGAGAATATACAACTTTATAAAGCGGTTAACTAAATCAGTTTAACATTTATCTCTCATATCTCATAAGGTAGTTCTTGGTTGTCACATTCCAAACATGTGAATACCATAATCATGTATTCTCTAGAAATATGGTAACAACCTAAATTATCAGATATTATTATTGATAATATACAGGTTTCCTTATTCAAAAACTTATTGGATATATTTGATAAGTCCCAAAAAGTTGTGTACTTTATCCATGATAGAATAAACCTCTTTTCAATAACTCCATAATTTGATACTAATAAACTAGCATCATCCAATTTACTTATTCGAATCCGACATATATTTAACCAAACATCATTATCTTTACATAAATGACACATTAAGGGTTATATTTCCCTTAATCATGTGTTCTCTAAGTATATCAAATTACCCTTAAATCACTTTTTGGATATTTAGAACTATTCAACATATCCTTTATAATCCTTAATGAAAACATACAATGAAAACACTTATATATTTCATGATTCATATAACATAATATTTTAATTCTGAAACATATACACCTCAATCATCCGACTTTATTCTTAAACTATTACTCAAGATCTGTCATCTTTGTCTTTATTAAAATACAAATCATATATTAAGGTTTATCAACCTCAATCTTATTAGGTTTAATGTAAAAAATACTGGAAGAACATTACATACCTTTCACATATCATTTATAATCACTTTATCCTCTGTAGTATGAACAATACTCGTACCATCATCATGATTCTTTTCAAGATATTTAAACTTATGAAATCAATCATCATAATTACCATAATTTCCACATCTGAACCATTCAATGGTTAACTATGTTATATATATTTTTGGTTATTGAATAAGACTAGAAAGAAAAGTGTGATAAATACATATCAGATATTAAAAACAAACAAGTAATGTAAATTACTTATAATATTTAAATCTATGATATCTTGGGTTTAATCCTAGGTTATGCATGACTATCACAAAAACTCAAGGATTGTAACCTATACTTGACTTATCCTTTTGAAATACCTATAACTATTTTTAGAAATATATATAGGGATCTCACTAAAGTTTTTGCATCCTAGTTTCCAAAGGTTAACTAAACCTTTACTTTGATACCAACTGTAAAGACCCAAGATTGATGTACATGGAAATTATATTAATTTTTTTAGAATACTTAATACATGACAAAAATAGATTCCTAAATACCATATTAGTTTAGTGTCTTTGGAAACATGTAACATAATCCACTAAATTGGTGAAATATCTTTAATATCTCCCATAAATATCTTCTCCTTTTGTTTTCCTACCTAAAACCCTTCTTTACATCCTAAGGAAAAGAAACAATAAAAAGGGTGAGATCAAATGATTAGTAAGGGTAAACATAGATAACATAAAAAAAACCATAAAAATAATAATGTAAAAACATGAACATAAAGTGTAAATATCAAAATCTAATCTTGAGTCATGAAATAAATCTTGGCAGTATATAAGGAATAAATCATAATGGAACATTAACCATGATAAAATAACATTGGTATAAAACATGGAATTGTGGAAAAAATAAGCACATAATATTATTTCCATAGTAGACAATAAATTTCTTCTAAGTCCATTATAGTAGACAAAGTCCATTACTTAACTGGGTTTACTTACCGTTCCATCCAAGTATTACTGAACCTGATTTACTTACTGTTCCAAACCTGTATTACTGGATTGAGTTTACTTGTCATTCTAGTCATGTATATCTCTTGAGATATAAACCTTTACCAAATGAATTATAGTGAGATATAGGTCTCACCCATCTCATAATTAAATCATTCTTACATGTTCTACAAAAACATAAACGATTCATAATAGCATAACCCAAGATACAAAAGCGGGTTTCTTAAACATAATTCCATCATAATTCATACAAAATAAATGAATTAATAAAAATAATTCTTTCAAAAATACAATCAAATAAAATTAATAATATGGATAAAAACATAACTCTATTTCATCTTAGATGGAATATAATTTTGATAAAACACTTGATCTTAACTTTTGAGGAGAATGTCCATTCTTCAAAAAATGTTTTCTATTCTCAAAATTCCATAAAATTTTAAAAGAAAAGAATTTAATTGAAAATAAAATTGAATTTTTTTAGAGTAAGCTTCATGGAAATAAGGAATTATGAATATGTAAAAATTATTTCATACCGTATAAGTTAAAAAAATTATTCTCGTACTCTTGCTATAAAAGTCAAAGAGTACCTCAAATGGTAAACAAAAGAAAGATTCCTTCCATAAAATGTAGTAAAAGTCAAATATGGGTTAAAATGACTTTAAACATACATATAATAATAGTAAAAATTTTATGAAAACATTTTTAGAAAACACGGACATGGATGATTAATATATCCTCAATATATAATTACGTATTAACAATCTCAGATAAAAATGAGATTGCAAAATTATCCCTTACATTAGGTCTGATATGCTTAGTATGTTTCAAATTTTTATATAGTGGATTTAAACATTTTATTAACTTGTAACTGAACCATAATAATATTTATGATATCATATATGATTTAATTAATTCCAGAATATAAAAAATTATTTATATATCACATATATTTAGTATATAAATATATATAGTAGATAGATAAATGAAATGGAATGAACCGTTCATGGAGATGGTAGGTCGTACGTATGCATGACTACTGTTTCCATTTCCTTAGTGAATTGAATGGAAGTAAGTAAATGACAGACACAACCACACACACACACACATATATCTAGTAACATTATTATGTCATATATTTCATGTTTATTTATTATATACACTTTATAATCACTCTCGAATGGTTAACGTGGAGAATGAATCTCATCAGGTTGTGGAGACGGTAGGTCATACACACACACGGGTGACGATATCATTCACTTGATGGTTAAATGGTATGGAATTTGATGGTATATTAATTATACAGAGTAATTATAATTTTATATTCATTATTTAAATCTATTACAATCATCCTTAAACCCATCCAAATTAAGTATTGTTGACTAACAAATTACACCACGATGTGAAGATGGTAAGCCATACATACACATGCATGATGATATTGTTATTCATAGGATGGATACAAGTTGGTATAAGGTTTTCATATTATTTAAATAACATATCATCATTTATAAGATACTCAATTTATTACTTTATTATGATAACAACTTAATAAGAGGAAGTATAATAAAAATCTTTTTTGAAAGAGGTGATAAAACAATTACCTCTTTTTTCGAGTATCTCCTTTTGATTTGCACAAAAGGTCTCCCTAGGATGAGTTTATGCCCAATGTATGGCCTATAGGAAAAGGGAAGGATGTTGGAAGCTTATTTGATCAGATTTTGGATGAGACAAATGGCTTAAAAGGTGTTAGTAAGTGGGTAGAGGTGGTGGCCATTTATAAGATGGAGGAGGGACACTTTAGGAATGTCTTGCAATATTAATTTATTATAAATTCATTTTCGGTCTATAATGGCCCCAAACTCAATTATTTCAAAAATAAGATGATTATTGGTCGAAATCCTTTCAAAATATAAAATCTATATATGTTTTGATTTTATTTTAATGCTTATCATTTTTTTATCCTTATTTAATTTATTTAATTTTATTTGTGGTAATAAGATTCTAAATATTAAATGGTTATAAATAATTACTTATGTGTTGTAAATTGTCCATAATTGGACAATTTATGGAATTTTAGATGTTATAATTTTCACATTGTAATTTTTAAATATCTTTGTGATTGTTAAATAATTTAATAATATGTTATTTTTATAAAAATATCAATAGTGTCAATTTTGACACAATTAATTTATTTGGATATAAATAAAATCCATACTAAAGATAAATTCAAAAAAAAATATTTAATACATTTCTAACATGTGATAGTCAAGTATAAAATTTTCTAGATCACATCAATTAGTTTATATGATATTTATTTTAATATTTTTAAAACCATTTATTTTATATTTCTATCAATAAAATAATTTCTACATCAAAATTGTGTCATCATTAATGGTAATTATTTAATCTCTAAAAATTATAAATAAATTATCATGATATATATAATTTCATTATATTTCTATAGTCTATTTATGTTTTATGTTTTATCATGTTTATCACTATATTAAAATTACTATACTTATAATAGATAAGAGAGTGACATGTTGTCACTTTCTTTTGTTTTAATTATAATTACACCACTTTCATAGAAAAAGTCTATTAAATGAATCAATTATGACCCTTAAGTGATATTGGTCGACTTTAATTCATCCAATATGATTTTGGTTGGTGTTAGGATAATTTTATTATCTTTATCATATTGTTTGTTACACTAATTTACCTAATTTACCTTTAACTATGGTAAATAAAAAATTACCGTAGTTATTATCCATAATGTTACAAAATAAATGGTACCTATTTTCACATCTTGGAACTTATGATTCCAAATATAGAATCTATTTTTCCAATTCAAAACAAATAATTAGAAAAACTTAATTTATAATTAATTCCTGTTGTCAAAACCAAAAAGTGGGGTTTTAAGAAGTAAAAACTTATCAAAAGATTGATATGTGTTTATGTATAATTTAAATGTGAAATTACATCTAATTACCCACATTGAAATAATTGATACAAAATAATATAATTAAACTTTAAAAACAATTAAAAGATAATCTAACTATATATATAAATTATATGAAAAGGCAATTTTGAATTAAAATATAGTATTTTTCACAATTCATTAAAATATGAATTTTATTAGAAAAATACAAAAAATTCAAACAAAGTAAATTTTGATGTCCTAATTCCAAATAAGATGTTTATTTTGTAAAATATAATATATAAAAGTGTTAAAAATATATTTAAAATTGGTATTCCATCAAAAGGTGACAAAACTGCATTTTTTTGTAAAATACTTCTTTTATCTAAAAAATTGAATTTGTTCTTATATCATATTCTTGAAAATACATTAGATGAATTTCAATGTTATATAAAATTAAAAATATGGTGAATACTATTCATAACATCTAGTTTATATCCCATTAAATAATAATATTTTAATAATATATCATTTTTTATTGAAACTCAGTATTGTGTACAAGAAAAGATATCGAAGAAGGCCACTCTTGTGTGTAACACAAGCCAAGTCAGTGTTGCATTTAGTGAAATATTCCTTTGGTGTTGCGTATAACTTAATACCGACATAGTTCTTTTATACATTGAATTCAATCTATACTCAGTGTTTCATGAAATGAATTCTATCAAAAGAACTTGAAATTGTGTGTAACACAAGCCAAGTAAAGCATTGCGTATACTACACGCTAATATGGTATTACGTATAGCACAAGATAATCTTGGTGTAGCATAAAAAATATAAATTAGTGAAATTAAAAAGAATCTATCTCATAAAATCTTGGGGTATTACAAAATTACTATGAATCTATGTTTATATGATACCATGTTTATATGTCATGATTCTATATGTTCCATGCATTTTTATATCATTATGTCATTCCTTCTAACCCAGGCGTTAAAGATTTATTCTTATATTTATTCTCTTACTAGGGTTTTTAGCTTGTCCTTTGTTCATACTATCCCTAGGTTATCCAATGAATATGTATGAACACAATAGAAGTTATGATCTCTTTATGAAAATTAAATAAAGAAATGTTTTATTTAGTTCCATATTTTCAGTTTTATGTACCTAGTCTTTAAAGACACTAGACCTTACGATCATTACCTTGCAATATGATGCTTATAATCATGTTATGATATGTGTAAAAGGATGGGTCACTATATATATATATATATAAATATGTAAAATCATACCTTTCTAAATCAATTTTCACATATGATATGATTTCTTGACTTGAAGAATCTGTTTCTAAAACCCATAATTATAAGAGTGCAGTTTTGTTATATTTAGAATTATATATATATATATATGTGTATATACATGCATATACACACATATATAGCCTAATATTATATATATATATATATATATATATATATATATATATACGATTAAGGGGTTCTTTTGTTTTAAACCTAATTTCAAAAACTTTTGTGAAAATGAGAGAGTCTTAGTTTTCAAAAGGATGTTACAAGGGGGATGTATATTTGTATATATATATATATATTTATATATATGTGTATATTCATACGAATATACACATATGTATCAATGTATTTTAGTATAAGCACATATAAGAGGGTTTTTGTTTTCAAAGATTACCTTCTAAAACCATTCAGATGCAAGGGTTTCATGTTTTCAAACCACATACATATATGTGTATATATTTATTTATATATACATATATATATATACACACATATATATATTCATATAAATATGAATAACTTAAGTATAGTGATTCCGTCTCATTTATTTAGAAGTTATACATGGTGTTTAACAACCATCAAACTTGTGTTTAAAGATCTATATAAGTGTAAACTCATTTGTTTTTTCATGTTTAAACATTTCCATGTGATAAATAATATCATCTAGCTCATGTGTGACATTCCAATCATTATCTAATCTAGCACACACTTAAATCCATGTTTCATGAAATTATGATTTTAAAATAATAGTGAGTTTTTCCAAGCGTGGGATTATCCATAAAAAGATTTTAGAACCTTTTTGAGAAAATGGTGATGACCATAGAAGTATTATTTTTATTTATAAGAAATTAATATTATGTAAGTATTTTGGAAATGTTTTGGGTAAGACATAAGAAAGGCAGGTCCAAGGGAAAATGTTTTCAAAAAATGGCGCAAGTATGTTATGTGATTGTTATGGGGAGTGAACCCATAAGACTTAAGGGATCTTTTATCCATATTTGATATGTCTAGTGGCCTTATGTATGTATTTTGATATGGTCTACCATGTATTATTAACAACCCACAGAAAATTAATATTTTCAAAGGATAATTCCCAATGACTTTTCAAGTAAAATTATTTTGTGAAATACTATTTTTCTATATATATCTAAGTATTGTGAAAATTTGTTTTAAGTGTGTATATTTATTTTCAATAAATGTTTTAAGGAATTTTTTTGTTGTTTTGAAACACCTTATTGGGAATTTAATTATCACTATATATATTATAATTACACTTATAGGTTTATTAGTCATGCAGTGATGAATTTCTCAAGTGGGAGTGGTGCACTGAAGTTCTATTGTTTACTGAATTATAATTTTTTCTCAGTTGTATTTGACTGTATTTTAGGATTTTAATATTCCAAAACTTGGGCCAGTAAAATATCCTAATATGAAATTTTAAATGTTATGTAATTATTGAGTTTCTTTTATAAAAAAAATAATATAGAACATTTTATAAGGGCTGAGTCTGGTAGCTTGGGCTTTGGTCTTTACACAAAAAATACTGCATCTTGTTCCTTTTATGGACTTTAGATTTTATTCTTCACAGAAGGATAGTGCTTTGGAGCTTTAGAATTGGAATGAGCCTTCAACCCCCTTTCCTTGATCCTACTATTCATATTTACCATAAGGCCCTTGGGTTATTCACACCCCATTCCTTTATCAACTTGGTGAATAAGAGTAAGAAGTTTCAATAATGACTTTTCACTATTGATCATATTATAATCCATAATAAAATTAGGGAATTTTCTATGTATTGAGGGTATAGTGAGGCCTATTTATAGCTTATCTAGGATAAAAAACCCCTAGATTTTCATAAACTCAATATATCCAATCATCTTGACTACATGTATCCTAGCTGTAACTTAATCTTCATGCTTGCATGCGAATAGCGCAGTAGAGATCTCATACATCTCTAATTTTTCTTTCTCTTAATAGAGATATTGAAGGTGAGATATGATTCAATATGAATCCATATAATCATATTTATTTATAGGATCATTGTACATAGATTATAACATGAAACATCTTACATATACTGTATCATCCACATGATTTGGGTAGAGAGATACTTCTACCTCACTAGACTCTTTTGAAAGTGACTTAGAAATCAGGGTTTCCATCACATATAATTTCCATCCATAGAATAGTATAACACATAACTTCTAATTCCTTTCCTAGAAATTCTCATTAGTGAGAAGGTTATCCTTCTCTAGTTTGAATCATAGTGGTATTTTCAAAGTAATTTCATTTTCCATTTCTATAAATTAAGAGAAGAAGACTAGTACTTATTTGATTATAAAACCAGATTAATAAATTTTAATTTAATTAAATTCCATTAATCTACCACAATTTTATTAAAACCTAATATCCCTCACCATTAGTTTTAAAATATATTTTCAATTATATATTCTAATGGAAAGGATCCATATTTCTCTTCTCATAACCCATACATGGGCCTGCAATGTTATTTAAAGTGTTTTAGATAGGTATAACTTGATAACTATATTAACTCATAGTTCCTTGATTGGTTGAGTGGACTCCCTAATCATGAAATTCTGGTTAAATACTTCCTTAACACTTGTCTCTCTATTACAATATTTCCTACTTAGTCAGTAAGCCCTTGATGCGATCCATGTTATGTAACATCCCAGGTAAATAAATGATATGATATTTTCATATTTATTAATATTTGTGAATTAAATATTAGTTTTACTTTAAAAGGGATGATATGTTCGATGGAGTACCTGATATGCAATAACGGGTTTCTCCAAAATCTCATGTTGCACACAAGGATGAGTCATACTAAAAAATAATAATATAATATTATTTTAAATGGTAGTTAACGCCTAACTGTTTTATTGGCAGGAATGAACATAACTAAATACAATATGATTATACATATTTGTTAAATGTTTTTACATTTATTCAATAAAAGTTAGAGGCTTAAAATGTGGATGAATCAAATTTTAAGCATAAATACTCTAATATTCTTTAAAAGGTTGATTCACCACCTTTAGATGGAGAACCCTCTTTAAATCTAGTTTTTGTCACTTTTATATATTATATTTGGAAAAATAAAATTCTTATTTAGAAACAGGACATCAAAATTTACTTTGGATGAAATTTTTGTATTTTTCTAATAAAGATCATTTTTTAATGAATATTGAAAAATACTGCATTTTAATTCAAATCTACCTTTTAATCTAGTTTACTTATATGGTTATATTATCTTTTTATTGGTCTTAAAGTATAATTATATTATATTTTTACCATTTAATCCAATTTTTTCCATTGGAAGTAATTTTACTTTGAAAATGGAAGTAAACAAGTGTCAATCTTTTGATAGTTATTATTTCTTAAATACATGTTTTTTGGTTTTGACAATGGTAATTAATTTTAAATTAATTTCTGAAATTTCTTTGTTTGGAATTTGTAAAAATGGATTCAATAATTGGAATAATTATGTCCAAATTTTGTAAATAGGTAACTTTTATTTTTAGACATTATGAATAGTAACTTTAATAAATATTTTATTTACCATGGTTAAAGGGTAAATCTGGTAAATAATGGTAAAAAATAATATTATAATATTATTAAATTATCTTAAAACGTGTAATAATCCTATTGGATGATACATTTACGAAAATGGGAATCCTTGGGTCAATTTTGGGCTCCATGGAACTACTTGTATGTGAAAATGACACTTTATAAAAATTAATTTAAAGTTAAGGAAAATGTAACATAAACATATATCTCTTAGTAAAACAGTTTTTATAATGGGTTATATAAGAGATATTTTTGTCTATAAAAAGTCATTAAAAAGATAAAAATATTTCCTACATCATGGTATTTTATTTATAATTTTTAGACATTAAATAATTAAATTTAATTATGACACAATGGTGATGGAGTAATTGCTTCATTAATAAAGGATTCAAATAAATGATTTTATAAATATTAAAATAAATTTATTTTGAGAATTTTTATACCATCCAAGAATTTTAGGTATAATAATGACTTGTTATATTTTAATTTATTAAGTGTTTTTCAAAAGAATAGTGTTTTTATATATTTTTTAAAAGTATTGATATGAATTGTTTATAAATTGAGATAAATTAGTTTTTTAAAACAATTAATATTTTATTAAATGATAAAATAGTCCTAAAAATATAATATTAGTCCAACTAATATATATGATGTTAAAAATGTCATTAATGATCCATTTTGGGTCGCTTTTAATTTTATTGTAAATATATTAACCATATAGTATGAATATATAAGAGGACATGGTAAAAGATAAATAAGTTAACAAAAGGTTAAATAAAAAAGATAAGGATTAAAAAAATATTGAAAACCTATAAAATTATTATTGGATGATTTTATTTGAACTTATCTACACCTTATCTTATAATTAAATAAGTTTTGGAAATTTTGAAACTGAAAATAATTTCATAATAAAATAATACTTTCAAACTTTTCTAAAGAGCCTCTCATCCCTCATATAAAAGGCCACCACCTCTAACACATTAATCACACATCTCAAGCCACTTGGATCGTCAAAAATAAACTCTAATAAGCTCCAAACATCCCTCTATTCCACCTAGAATCATTAATTTGGGAATAAGGCTATTCAATAAAACCTTTTGGTTTAAACCAAAGGGAGTTACCTGATTTAAAGGTAACATCTTTTCTCAAGTTATTTTATTTTATTTTCCTTATACAACCCCTAAAACTCTCTTTATTCCATTATTTTATAACAAAACCATAATTCATAATATAATAGGATATTTTTATGATAATTATTTTAACTACACTTCCACACACCTCAATCTAATGGATACAAACATACTGTTTCTGTGGACGACGAACTACCACTTCATAAAACAATGATTGTTCAAATATATCCTCTGCCTCTCATGGTGGGAATTATGATGGAACTGTAATTATATGTGATATATATTATATTTATATTTTCTCCATGATTCTTTATTTTTCATTTATATCATACCTTTATGGTTTCTATAGTGGGTAAATACCATAATTTCATTTGAGGAAGTGCGGAGTACCGCCCCCTCAAAGTGATATGGATCGTTCAATCTATACATGGAACATATAAAGGATGGATTTAATGAAATTATATATGATATTATAATGGAATTATAATATACCTATGTATCATTAATTTTTCATTCCATTAAATATGAAATAGAAATGAAGTAGCCTTCATGCGTACGTATGACTTATCGTCTCCATGAACAATACATTTTATTTATTATCTCTAAATGTTATATAATATTATAAATAAATATATGTATATACTAGATATATATGATATATATGATATCTAAATCATGAATACCATTTTGCAGAAAATGTAATTTTGACCACATGGATACCTTGTAATTATATGCAGTTCATTTTTGACTCAAGTACTAAATACCGAAAAAACGACCGTTATTAACTTAAATGATTATGTAATGTTTATAACGTGGTAATAAGTGATATAAAAGGAATAATAAACTTGAAAAATGTTCTAAGGAAATTATAAATTAACTTTAGTTTATTATTTAGGAGATTAAAGAACGAATGATTCAAGTCGAACATGAGGTAAAGAACTACGTCTCAATCTCCTTTCATTGAGGCATATCTTGATATGGTGCACCTTTATTATCCTATAAGGTGTATACACAACCCTTTTGAAATTTTATATCATGAATCTCTATATTCTCATGATATTTATATTTTCCTTTTATGCCATTATTTAATGATTTTTATTCAAGTGTTTCTGAAGTGGTAATAGAATGTTTCTTTTTAATATACGCAGTGACAATGACCTTTCTGCTTCCAAGTGTATTATTTAATATTTGTATTCCTTAATAAGTCGTAATGTTTTTAAATGGAAAATAAATAACATATTCTTTTTTCCTATATTTTGGTATTGAAAATGGTTTTAAGAAAGCATTGATTATTTCAATATCTTGAAATGATATATTTTGATTGCAATGTTATCTTCCCTTTATACTTATTTTATGTGTTATGATTATGTTATGGTTCTTGGGAATTATTTACATATATGGGTGGTTCTCTGATAAGACTAGGGTGGGTGATCCCAAGATAGATCTCTAATTCATTGGGTAACATGATGGAGGTAAATGTTAATGTTTCTCCTAAGAGATTTAGGGAATATACTATGATGGGTATTCCAAACGTAACTCCCTATGTAGTTGTGAAAGCTACAATGTAAGTATGATATGGATGCCACAATTTGACTTTATGATTTATGATTTATGATTTCTATGTGGTATTCATAAATTTTATGATTTCATGAGGTGTTTTAAAGAGATTATGTTTTGTATGTATTGATGGACGAATTATTTATTTATTTATTTTATAACCCTTACTGATATTTGTCTGCTTATCCAAAGTTTTTGAAATGTTTTTCATGGGGTATAAGGTAGGGAAAGATAAAGGAAGAATTCAAGAAAATTTATATAATGAAAAGAATTATTGTTTTCTTTTAAGATTTTTTATTTTATGAAAAAATAGATATTGAGTAGAAGTGTATACTTTGTAATATTTGAGATGTAATGAAATAGTTATGGCCTAATTATCTAAAACTCTAAAACTGAAAAGATCATCCATGTGAATTATTGAATTAACTCAAGATTATGTAATGTTTAAGGTTGTGGCCTTATAGTTGATATCAGAGGTCGATTTAAACAAATTTAGGAGTTAGGATATTTTTAAATTAATATCCTTAAATTAATATGGTAAGATTGAAATGATACAACATTGAGAGAAAACCATGTTTCTTCACCTAATATATTTCTGTATTTAGAATTGTTTTCTATAAAGGAAACATGGAATCTATGATGGGATGAAATAAAGGGGAAAACAACCTTCCAAATCAGCAACTTGAGATGGTCAGAATCGAAACTGAACAGTTTGTTGTAGTGATAGATCAATTAACTTAGGTGATAAATGGTGGTTGTGATTATAGATAATATTTTTGTTTATTTTAAAAGTATAAAGGAGCATTAAAGTCATTTAAGGGTTGTCTTTCAAACCTTAAAATAAAATAAACTATATAGGGAATTCAGAAAGTGTGAGTTTTGGTTACAAAATTATTTTTCCTTGGTTAAATTGTTTCTAAGGATGACATAACTCTTGATCCTATTAAAATAAAAGTTGTTGAAGAATAGACAAGACCTACCAATATCACAAATATCCATTGTTTTCTTGGTTTAATAGGCTATTATAGAAGGTTTGTTGAGAATTTTTCATGGTTATCTAGCCCACTGACTAAGTTAAATTGAAAATGCATTAAATTCATTTGAAAAAAGAATGTGATGATTGTTTTTAGTAATTGAAAAGAAGATTGGTGAATGCTCCAGTTTTGGAACTGCCTTATAGAAGTGGTGAGTTTGTTTTATATAATGATGATTCGTTTAAAGGACTTGATTGTGTCCTTATGCAGAATGATTAGGTAATTTCTTATACTTCACATCAGTTGAAACCGAATGAGTTAAATTACCCTACACATGATTTGGAATTAGCTGTTGTTGTTTTTCGCTTTAAAAATTTGGAGGCATCATTTGTATGGAGTAAATTGTGACATATATACTGATCAAAAAAGTTTTAAGTATATATTCCCTCAGAAATAATTAAACATGAGACAAAGGAAATGGATGAAATTAATTAAGGATTATGATTGCACGATTCATTATCATCTAGGAAATGAAAATAAAGTGGATGAATCATTGAGTAGAAAAATTAATGCTACATTAACCATGTTACGTTTGGAATAAGAACCTTTGATTAATGATTTGGTGAACTTTGGAATAGAGATTGTTGGTGTAGGAAATTCCTCTATTTTTTTATGTTTCAGTACAATAATCTATAGAAGACAAAATAAATCAAGTGTATAAAGATAATAGTGAATTACAAAGAAAGGTAGAGTTTTTTTAAAAGAGTAAGTTTCTTTAATTTAACATTTATAATGATTCTATTTTGAGATTTGGGAAGAGATTATGTGTGCCTTGTGATTCACAGTTGAAGAATGAGTTATTATGTGAAGCTCATAGTTCTCTGTTTTTAGTTCATCCTGGCAGTACTAAGATGTTCCGAGATCTTCAGGAGTATTACTGGTGGGATGGAATGAAAAGAGATATTGCTAGATTTACTGTGAAGTGATTGAATTGTCAACAGGTCAAAGTAGAGAGACAGTTACTAAAAGGGATGATTCAGACTTTTCCAATGCCATACTAAAAATTGGAAAATGTGTCCATGGACTTCATTATGGGATTACCAAATACATCTCTAGGTAATAATTCAATATGGTTTATTGTTGATTGATTGACTAAATCTTCTCATTTCCTTATTATTCGAGATACTCTCTCTCTAGATCAACTTTCTCGGTTGTATGTTAAAGCGATAGTTAGGTTTCATGGAGTTCCCCTCCCCATTATATTTGATTGTGATCCCAAGTTCACATATTTCTTTTAGAAAGGACTTCAAAAGTCTTTGGGTACTAAATTAAATTTTAGTATAGTTTTTCATCCTCAATCAGATGGGCAGTCATCACGAATAATTCAGACATTGGAAGATATGCTATGTGTTTTCTCAATGGATTACCAAGAATGTTGGGATAAACATCTTTAATTGGTTGAATTTTCTTATAATATCAATTTTCATTCCAGTATATAGATGGATCCATTTGAGGCATTATATGGAAATTAGTGTCGAACTCCAGCTTTTTGGGATGAAGTATGTGAAAGGAAGTTGATGAGACCAGAATTTGTAAAAGAGATGGTAGAAAACGTTTAGTTGATTCAGAACCACATGAGAATAGACCAAAGTAGGAGAAAAGTTATGCAGATAACCAGAGGGAGGATCTTTCTTTTGAGGTAGGTGATCATGTGTTTCTCAAAGTTTCTCCACGGAAAAGTGTGATGCACTTTGGTAAGAAGGGAATGCTAAGTCTGAGGTTCATTGGACCCTATGAAATCCTGGAGAAAGTTTGATCTGTTTCTTACAGAGTGGCTTCACCTCAAAGTTTATCCCAAGTACACAATGTTTTTTATGTTTCAATGTTGAGAAAGTATATGCCAGATCCATATCATGTTTTCAGTCAAGAGGTAGTTCAGTTGGAAGAGATTCATTCTTATGTGGAACAACCAGTCCAGATTCTTGACCGAAGAGAGCAAGTGTTGCAGAATAAGATAATTAATTAGGTAATGGTTTTGTAGAAAAACCATGTGGTTAAAGAGGAAACATTGGAATCTGAGAATTCTATGAGGGATAAATACCCCCACTTATTTGATAAGTGAATAAAAATTGTGAGGACGCAATTTCCAAAAGGGGGAAGGATGTAACATCCCAGGTAAATAAAGGATATGATATTTTCATATTTATTAATATTTTTGAATTAAATATTAATTTTACTTTAAAATGAATGCAATGTTTGATGACATACTCGACACACAACAATGAGTTTCTCTGAAATTCCATGTTTCACATAAGGATGATTCATACTAAAAAATAATAATATAATATTTTTTTAAATGATAGTTGATTCCTAGCCATTGTACTCGAAGTAATGAATAGAACTAACTACAATCTGATTATACATGTTTGTTAATTTTTTTTACATTTATCAATAAAATATAGAGTCTTAAAATGTGAATGAATCCAATTTTATGCATAAATACTCTAATATTCTTTAAAAGGTCGATTTACCGCCTTTAGACGGTGAACCCTTTTTAAATCTAGTTTTGTCACTTTTATATGTTATATTTGACAAAATAAAATTCTTATTTAGATTCAGGACATAAAAATTTAATTTGGATGAAATTTTGGTATTTTTTTGATAAAGTTCATTTTTTAATGAATAGTGAAAAATACTACATTTTAATTCAAAACTGCCTTTTAATATAATTTATTTATACAGTCATATTATCTTTTTAATTGGTTTAAAGTTTAAATAGATTATATTTTTACCATTTAATCCAATTTTGGTCATTTTAAGTAATTTAAAATTGAAACTTGATATAAACAAGTGTCAATCTTTTGATAGTTATTATTTCTTAAAAACACGCTTTTTAGTTTTGACAACAGGAATTAATTTTAAATTAATTTATGAAACTTACATGTTTTTGAATTTGAAAAAATGGATTGAATATTTGGAATTAGGAGGTCGAAATTTTTTAAATAGATAACTTTTATTTTTTGACATTATGAATATTAATTTCAGTAAATATTTTATTTACCATGGTTAAAGGGTGAATCTGGTAAATAAGGGTCAAAAATAATATTATAATAATATTACATTACCCTAACACATGTCCCAATCCTATTGGCTGATACATGTTCGACAATGATCATCCTTGGGTCGATTTTAGGACCCCATGGATCCACTTGTAAGTTAAAATGACACTATAAAAATTAATTTAAATATAAGGAAAATGTAACATAAACATATATCCCTTAGAAAAAAATTGTTATAATGGGTTATATAAGTGATATTTTCAACTATAAATATTCATTATAAAGACAAAATTATTTTCTACATCATGGTATTTTATTTATAATTTTTATACATTAAATAAACAAATTTAATTATGAAACAATGGTGATGGAGTAATTGCATCATTAATAAAAGATTCAAATAAATAATATTATAAATATTAAAATAAATTTATTTTGATACTTTTTATACCATCCAAGATTTATAGGGACTATAATGACTTGTTATGTTTGAATTAATTAAGGTATTTCGAAATAATAAAGTTGTTATAGATTTTTTAAAAGTCTGGATATGAATAGTTTATAAATTGACATAAATGAGTTGTTTAAAACAATTAATATTTTATTAAATGATAAATAGTCCTAAAAATATAAGATTCAGCCAACTGAAATATATGATGTTAAAAATTTCATTAATGATCCATTTTGGATCTCTTGGTAATTTATAGTAAATATATTAACATATATTATGAATATATAAGAGGACATTATAAAAGTTAAATAAGTTAACAGAGGGTTAATTTTAAAAGAAAAGGATTAAAAAAATATCAAAAACATGTCCAATTCATATTGGATGATTTTATTTTGAATTATATGCACTGTATCTTTGTATTAAATAAGTTTTTGACCTTTTGAAACCGAAAATAATTTTATAATAAAATAATACTTTCAAACTTTCCTAAAGAGCATCTCTACCCTCTTATAAAATGCCACCACCTCTAACCCATTACTCACACATATAAATCCCCTTGGATCATAAAAAATCTTCTCCAATAATCTTACAACATCCCTATCTTCCACCTAGAAGCCTTACTTTGGGCCAAAGGAGATTTAATAAAGCCTTTTGGTTCAAACCAAAGGGAGTTACCCGACTTAAAGACAACATCTTCTCTCTAGTTATTTTCTTTTATTTTGCTTCTCCAACCCCCTAAAATTTCTTTATTGCATTATTTTATAACAACACTAGTATACTCAATATATGAGGATTTTTTATGAGAAATATTTGAACTACACTTCCACACACCTCCATCTAATAGACACAAACATACTATTTCTGTGGATGACAAACTATTGCCTCATAAAATGATGATTGTTAAAATATATCGTACCGACTCTCATGGTGGAAATTATGATGGAAATATATTTATATGTGATATTTATTATATTTATATTTTCTATATTCTTCCATATTTGTCACTTATATCATTATTTTATGGTTTCCATAATGGGTAAATATGATAAATTTATTTGAGGAAGTGCGGACTACCGCCCCCTCAAAGTGATATGACTCGTTCATGCCATACATGGAACGTATAAAGAATGTTTTTAATGAAATTATATATGATATTATATTGTAATTAATAATACCTATATATACTTAATTTTTCCTTCCATTAAATAATAAATATAATTGAATGTAGTGTTCATGCGTACGTACAGATTACCGTCTCCCTGAACGGTGCATTTCATTTATTATATCCAAATGTTATGTACTATTATAAATAAATAAATATATATATATACTATATAATATTATATATATATGATATCTAAATCATGAATATCATTCTGGAGGAAATGGAATTTTGACCACATGGACAACTTTTAATTATAAGAAGTTTATTTTTTGACTCATGTCCAAAATATTGACAAAAGGACTGTTATTAACTTAAATGATTATGAAATGGTTATAAAATGGTAATAATTGATATAAAAGGAATAATAAACATGAAAAAGGTTATAAAGCAAGTATAAATTAACTTTAGTTTATTACTTAGGAGATTAAAGAATGAACGAGACAAGTCAGACATGAGGTAAGAGACTTTGTCTCAATCTCCTTTCATTGAGGAATATCTTGATATTGTGCACCATTGTTATCCTATAAAGTGTATATACAACTATTTTGAAAATTTATATCAAAAATTTATATATTAGCATGATATTTATATTTTCCTTTGATGTTATACTTTAGTGATTTTTATTCAAGTGCTTCTCAAGTGGTAAGGTAATGTTCCTTTCAACGTACGCGGTGACAATGACCTTTCTGCTGCCACATGTATTATTTGATATTTGAAATCCCTAACAAGCCATAATGTTTTTAAAAGGAAAATAAATACCATATACCATTTTTATGTATTTTTTATTGAAAATGGTTTTGAGAAATAATTGACTATGTCAATATCTTTAAATGATATATTGTTATTGTAATGTTATATTTCCTTTATGATTGATTTATGTGTTATGATTATGTGATGGTTCTTGTGAATTGTTTTGTATACAGGTGGTTCCATGATAAACCTAGGGCAGGTGAGCCTGATATAGCCCTACAATGAATTGGTTAATGTGATGGAGGTAAACATTATTGTGTCTCTTAAGATATTTAAGGAAAATACTGTGATGGGTATTCCAAATGTAACTCCCTATATAGCTATGAAAGCTACAATGTATGTATGATATGGATTGAACAATTTACCTTTATGATTTATGATTTCTACGTGTTATTCATAAATCTTATGATTTCATGAGGTGTGTTAAAGAGCTTATGTTTTGTATGTATTGATGGACTATTGATTTCTTTCTTTATTTTATAACCCTTACTGAGTTTTTTATGCTAATCTAAAGTTTTTGAAATGTTTTTCACATTGTATAAGGCAGAGTAAGAGAACGGAAGAATTTAGGAAGATTTATATAAAGAAAAAAATTATTGTTTTCTTTTATGAGTTTTTATTTTATGAAAAAAATGGATACTGAGTAGAAGTGTCTACTTTGTAATATTTGAGAAGTAATGAAATAGTTATGGCCGAATTATCTAAAACTCTAAACCTGAAAAGATCCTTAATGTGAATTCTTGACTTAGCTTCAGATTATGTAATGTTTAAGTCTAGGGACTTATAAGTTAAGTCAACCAAAAAAATCAAGCTAAAAGTTACATGATAATTGAAAGCACCCCAACATGGGTTGGTCGAGAACATTGAACTATGAGGCTAATTCTAACATAAGTAGTGGAAGGCTATAATGACATAATATTTTTTATGGATTTTTATTCTTATCTATAAAATACCATTTTATATTTATCACATGTCTTCTTAATATTAATTATATTTTAGTTAGGTGATTAACTATGTTTGATAAAATTTACAAATAATCTGGTTATATTTTATTCCATCTTTCATGATTGTTAATTAATTTGTTTAGAGATTGTGAAACATACAAAAACCTAAATAATTAACCATGAATCTGAAAGAAACATATTATATATAGCATGATCATGAGATTATCTAAAGATTATTTTATCTAGAGGATGATAAAGTAACCCTCAAACCTATGGTAAAATTCCATAAAACCTAGATTGGTTTGAGTTGCAGTATTCTACGTTGTCCACTATGTATCACCTCGATTGGTTTTTCCTCATCCCCTAGACTTGGACCACCTCCTCTATCCTGTGATCTCTATCCTTACATAAGAGTTTACTCACATATGGGTGAGGGGATCCAATGTATTGGATAAAATGGTTTACATAAAACAAATGGTGAGTAAATAACCCTATCATAATATATAAAGGGGATGAAACATATGCCATTAATTTTATTTTAATAATAATAAATTAAAATAAACTAATCACAAAAACCAAGACAGTCAAATATAATGAACTTCCACATAACTTGCAGTGGGAATACATTTTTAATCTCATTATAAATTACATTGATTCATTCAATAATTAAGATAATGCACTATTAATTAATGAAATTAATTCAATTTATATTAAATCAATCGAATAATCCTTAACTCACCACAATCCATAATATTAAACAAAATTAATTCCATTTAAAATTAATTAAGTGAACAAGTGTACTTCGAGTAATGGAATGTACTCATCCAAATTACTTGGGCTTGTTGATTTGGAATTTAACATGAAAATTAATTTCATATACAATTATCCATCCTATGAAATGGCATGTGTTTTAAAAAAAAATAACACATGGAACATAAGTAAATAAGTTTAATCATATATTTAATTATTCTCTATGTTGTAAATTAAGATCATTGTTTGTAAAAGACTACACAATGTGTACTTTATTACCTGGTGTCTATTTTCTTCTGCTCATGTCTGCAGCACATGCTTAGGGAATGAGTGTGTTTCCTACCATAAATGAGTTCATGGTACATGTTGTGTTGTCCACCTTACACAGGGTGTATCTTTGGAGTTACACGAAATGCTAGTCCTCATTCAATTTATTCGATACATGGAATTCTGGGACACCCTATGTTTTCACCCATGATAAGATGAGGACATCACATCATGCACAATGGTTAAAATGTATGTACATATTCAAAATATGATCCAACCTATTTGGATCTATACATCGATCCCCTTTTGATGGATCTTAGATCATATTACACTAGATCTATATGATATTATCACAAGATATAGATGCGAAAACTAAGATACATGATGTCTATTTATTAAGTGCATATCGTGTACTCTGGTTTTTTCTAGGAAATACCTTTTTCACCTCTATATGGTCTTCTTCAGATGTTTATTTATTTTTTTAATCATAGTTTTTTACTTTATATGTTAGTGATAATGAAGAAAGTAAGAGGTGATGATATTTGAATATTAAAATGATTCAATATGAGGTAAAAGAAAATAAAAATGCATATAAAGAATAAATGATTAATAAATAATTATAAACTAAACATGTGACCCACTCTAATACCACTTATAGGTTCCCGACATAGTGAAAGAGCCTTTATAGCATGGCTAACTCAAAATTTAGACTTAATTTTACGAATAATCATTTCTACCCCCAAAAAAACATCATATCAAATGAAAATAAAATATTACTTGACTATAGAAATTGTTAGAACTAAAAGAAGGAGGATATTTATACTTACCCTGACCCTAATAGACCAAATTAGATTCATACATAATTACATTGGCATAAGATAAAAGGAATCGTATCCTGAAGGATTTAATAGTTTAGTAGACTAGGTTAACTGGATACATACTTGATTATTACATTACATTTCTATACACAAATCACAACATTTTTTTCTTTGGAAATTAACTTTATTCCATATAGAATATCCTTACATATCTGGAATTGTAAACATTATGGAATACTGGGGAAAATAAAATAAAATAAGGGCAATTTAAAATGCTTAGTATCGGTTATGTACAGCGGAAAGCTATCATGAATCAATAAGAATAATAAATATAGAAAAGTAAAACATAGATTCAATTTAAATATATTGAATATCATGGTAAGACAATGGGGAATCAATATGGAAAGGTAAATAACTAAAAACATTAGCAATTTATTCAATAAACCGAGAATGAAATGCATTCATAGATAATATCATAGTGAAAATATCATGGATAATGATAAATAAATCGAAATGAAGGAATTTATTAATTAGAATATGTCATATTTCCAAGGAATATGATACCTTTACCATCAATACCTTTCATAATATGGATTAAAACGTATTATCTACAAATCAATTTAGTTTGGCTGACTATATATCTACTATCAATAACTTTCACCAGGTAGTTTAAAATAACTTGTCACAAATGCATAGGGTTTGTAAAACTAATTTTTTCTCATGATACCAATTGATAAATCAAGGGTATTTCCATAAATAGTCCCTATCACATGTATTTTATGTCCAAGGAGTTCCTCATATGTCAAATAATTAATTTAATTTATGATTTTTTTACTTTTCATAAAATATCCATATCAAGTAAAGAATACAGATTTATCAATATCCCCCCCCAAAAAAATTATTCAATTTAGAACAACATATGTATAAATGATATACATTTTAAGTAATACACCTATCCATTATATAAAAACATTGAAAAAAACATTCATTTGTACGTACAGTGTACCGTCTCCATGAATGATGTATTTCATTTATTATTTCCTTCTTTTATAGATTATTATAAATTCATATTCATTGAATATATAATATATTTATATCATGGATATAATTATGGAAATTATGACATCATTATCAATTTAATATGACAAAAAATATAATAAATCAACAGATATACATAAAATGGTAATTACCCAAAACATACATTTAACATGGAATTGTTAATAAACAGGTAATAAAAGGTCATAAGTAAACTATATATGGTATGATATAAATTAATATGGTTATTTATATGATGTATAATAAAATTATATTTTCTATAAATAAGGATTTAATGATTACAAGGGAATTCAACACTTAAGATAAGGGATTTACGTCTCACTTTTTAATTTTGTGAGACACATGTTATATTCAACACCTATTCCTTATTTGTGGTTTATATACTACCCATGAATGTATTTTATGAATATTATACTTAATTTTTTTGGTATTTATATTTCAATTTGAGTATCTCTCTATCATGGGGTTATAGTTTGAAAGTTACCAAAGCGATAAGGGAATTTTGTCTCAATTTTCATTCTTTAAGACACATGTTATGTTATGCACATATATTTTTTATGAGGTTTATATACTATCCATTTGACATGTTATATAATTAATCCTAATATTTTTATGATATTTTAAGTTTCATGTAATGTTATTCTTTCATGGGGATTATGGTTAAATGGTACCAAAGTGGTAAGAGTTTATTTCTACAATCTCACTATTTAACGGGATTGTTTATGATTTTACTCCCATTGATGAAATCTTATGATCAACCTCTCAGGAATTATCATAAATTTTATTATACTGTTTTTATTATAGAATAATCATGTAACGGTGCTATTTTCCCACTATTTGGTACTTAAAATTAGTAAGAAAATGTTTTTATGAAAAACTATATTTATTTCTCTCTTTAGTCAGAAATATATTTTCATTTAAAACTATGCTTTCTAAAAATGTTTTTAAAAATGTTTAATAAATATTTTTTTATTTTTTAAATATTTTTTTAAAAATGTTTAAATGCTTACAAAAAGTTTTTTAAATTAATCCTCATTTCATTTTCTAAAACAATGCCTATTTGGATTTTACTGAAATTGTGAAAGGAATATTCATTTTATAGTGTATGGAATGAACATAGTTTTTTAACATCATGACCAATAATTTTATCGAAGGTTCATTATTATGTTTTCAAATTTAATTTCATAGAAAACGTTTTTGAAAAGGTTTCATTTTTTTAAAATAATTTTTCAAAGAGTAAAGGATATTTTTCTGAAGAAATATTTTAAATTATCTTTCAAAATTATCTTCCCTCAAAGATGACATCTGTTTGTGTTACTCATCCTTTACTAGGGATATGATCCAAGGATACCATTCATATTATTTCCTTAAATGATTTATGTTATTATTTAATGGTGTTTATGAAACCTATTTCTCTTCCACGGTTTGTATACACATGAAACATATTTCTCTTGCATGGGTTATATCCTTATGAAACCCATTTCTTTTCACAGTTTGTTCTATGATTAAATGATTGTGAAACCAATCTCTTTTTCACAGATTAAGATATACTAAAAATTTTATTATTCCCAATTAATTTTATGGCTTAGGATATAATGAATATTTATGACCACATAGAACACATAAATACGGTTTCCATTATGTGATGAGTAGGACCTATATCTCCCTCAAATGCATTGGGTAAAGATTTTTATATCTCATGAGATATACATTGCTATAATAGGGAGTGAAACTGATACATTAATACATGGATGGAATAATGAGTGAACCTAGTACAATAATATAGTGCTAGAATAAGGGGTGAAATAAGTACAATAAATAAAATTTTCTACTATGATGGCCATGGTAGTGAGCCTTGACCAATATGGAAATGATTTTTCATTCTTATGTGTATGCCAAAAAATTATTTATTATGAAAATTATATGCTCTCATGGTTCATGTTCTTTTATTCCCTTATGATTCATGTCTTATAAATACCTATATTTATTATATGAATCGTGATTATGATCTTTGATATGCAGGGTATAGTTTCCAAATGTTATGCTCATGTTCTCATACCCTTATGTTCATGTTATGCTTATGTATCTTCCTTGTTTACCCTTACTGAGTATCTAATCTCACACATTCTTATGTTTCATTTCCCAAGGTTATGAAGATATGTATTATGTATTATGTGTCTAAGAAGGATGATAGTTATGGATAACATAATGAGATGTTATTTAGTTCACTTATATACCCTTGTTTATGCTTATATGTTTCCAAATCCACAAAACTAATATGGTATTTTGGTGTGTGTTTGTGTAATGTAATAAATATTCTGAAAAATGATGTAATGTCTATGTAAGTTAATCCTGGGTCAATATAGTTGGCATCATATCATAGGTTTTTTTAACATTTGAAAACTAGGATGATAAAACCTTAGTGAGATACCTAAGGACATGTCTAAGGATTAGTATAAGGATGATTCAAAGTATAGAAAAATGTATTGGAATTTTGGTAAAGGATAGATAGAGATGTTTTGATGAAATTACCTCTCTATTAGGATAATACAAGTGAATGTGGCTCTGGAACAGATGTATATAGGGGCAAAAACTAGAAGAACACTATATTGAGCTAGAATCGTTTGGGAGATGGTACATGAAATCAGGCATTGCTACACACTTAGTTTTCTACTCTTTAGGGATATGCATTAGAAATTTTGAAACTATTTATGAACCATAATAATGGATTTAAATAGATGATTACTATAAATGACCTAAGATAAACCTAAGAATTCATATATTAAAAAACAATGTAATGATTTGGACATCCTATAATTAGTTTTTTATGATTATTTGGTCCCCACTACTCTAATTGTATCTTACACTATGCTTTTTGGTTTTAGTTAATGACTAGAACTTAAATAAAGCACATTAATGTTGAGTGAGGAAAATAATTCATTGATTTTACTCATAAGAATACAAATTTCATGGGAGTTGGAATGTAAAATATCATTAATATGATCAAAAAACCTTTTCAAGCTATGAATTATGATGGACTTACAAATACGTAAATGAGGGAACAAAATTATATTCATTCCTTCATTAGAAAAATACCACCTTCATTTAGTGTGTATTTTAATCCACTAGTTACTGAACAATGGATTAGTACCACTGAAAAGATATTTTCCATTCTTCATTTTTCGAAAAATGAAAAAGTTATTTTGGGATACTATCATTTGGAAGGTAAAGAAAATTAATGGTGGAATCTAATCAAGAATACAAGGAAACATGATAAAATTTAATCTATTTATTGGGATGTAGTGACTCAACCCTAAAAATTATGGAATTGGTGTCTACTACCATTATATTGAAATTATTACAAAGAATTAAATCCCGAAGGACCGAATAGTTTAGTAGTGTTAGTAAACCAAACACAAACATAAGTCTCATATTACAAATAAATACACTAGTCACAATATATTTTGATTTTTAGCATAACTTTATTCCACATGGAATATCCTTACATATATTTATTAGTACACTTATTGGATTCTTAGGAAAAGCCAACAAAATAATGTTGAGATCAAATACTCAGTAAGGGTAAAGTATAACAGAAGAATAAATGAATCAATGGGAATACTAATTTTGGTATTGTAAATAAATAAACACACATATTATAAAATAAAAAAATTGAGATAGAAGTGTATAAACAATATGACAAGGTAATAAGTGAAGACACATCCCATTTAAATAACTAGATAAGAAAAAATAAATATAGAAAGCTATGAATCTTAAACACATGTCACGTAATAAATAAATGGAGAATGAAATGTATATATAGATATGTCGATGAAAATATCATGGATGAATAATAAATGAGTCAAATTGAAGGTAATTATTAATTATTGAACGCCATGTTTTCTAGCTATATGGTACATTTACCATCAAGACCATTTAGAAGGAAGTTTATAAAATACTAGGTTATGAACCCATTATCTCAGGCTATCCTAATGATTCATCCCCTGATACTAAAAATGCATCTTGGGGATATTTATAACTGAGCCCAACAGATTTTATACCTTTCCAAATCATTTCTCATATATAAAATAATTTATTTAATTCATGAACAATGTGCCTTATCAAATATACTTATTAAATAGAAGATAAACATTTATGAATAATTCTCCAAATAATCAGATATCTTTCAAATTAGACACCATATGTAAAATAGTGTATGGTTTAATAAATAATAATAATTAGATCGGAATGAATATGTAGATGGAATAATATAGGGGGGGTGAATTGTAGGTTAAAAAACTCACGTTTTTATCCCTAAAAGAACTTAGTTTAAATGTATTTAAACTAAATCAATTCAAAAAACCTATTACGTATTAAAATAATTATTTTATTGGGCCTTAGGTTCTGATGATAAAGAATATTGTAATCATATTGATTTTGATATGTATTCCAAATTTCGTATTTAGAAAATAATCATATACACAATAAACATTAAAAATATCATAATCTTAGAGGCTACAATGATCAGAGTAATGAAAAAGTGATTCTATCATAAAGTTTATAGAATTATACTACATAATTAAAGTAATAATAATGAAATAAATTGTAATTTGTTGTAATAAAAATGTATCATAATTAGAGAAATTATGATAAAAAAATACTGAATAGAAAAATGAATATATAAAATATTTAATTTCAATTACAATAGAATTGAAAATGAAATACATGTAAATTAATACAATTATTTTAACCCAAAGATAAGGGAATCCAATAAACTAAAATAATGTTCCCTTGATTTATACTTTTAATCAAGTTTATATTAGCCACACTAAGTTAAGACCTCCATATGATTATCAACTTTAATCTGTCTAATTATCCCAGTTATCCCTCAATCAAGAAGGTGATTAGATCCTCATCTTTCTATCCCCAAAAGCACTATATCAGGATATTGATCAACACTAGTGTCTTCCTATCTGTGGAAAACCTTGACCATAATCACATCGATTGGAATTTCAAGAAGTAAAAGAAACTCTTGAGAGTTACAATTATATGGAACAAGTAGTTCATGACATGTAAATTTCATAGTTTTCACACGTATAAAATTTAAAAAAGATAACATACAACATCTATAGATTTTTATGTTCTGAGCTCTTTAAAATGACCTTTTATTTATAGGAATTCCTCCAATTGTTAAACATTCTACTGAATTCTTGGAGGTACTTGGAAAACTATAACTCCAATGATCATATGATAATAGAAATCACAAAATCATTTTGATGAATATATAATACATGAAATCATTTTGATTTAAAGGATATCTTAACAAATGATCAAATTTTCTGGACCTGATAAATTTAAATGAGTTCGATGATTTTCATTATGAGGGTTAGTAAGACTTATATCATCATGAAAATATTGTCAGTATGAAAGAGTAGAAATTGTATATGATATGAATCATATAAAGTGTGTATGATATAAATTGTATCCATTGTGTATGATATAAATTGTATCCAGTGTGTATGATATAAATTTTATCTAGTGTGTATGATATAAATCATTTCTATTGTGTACGATATAAATCATATCTAGTGTGTACAATATAAATCATATATGGGATTGTTATGAAAACCATGGAATGAGTCAATACTGTAATTCTCATGGGTATGATTTTTATCATATGCATTATTAAAATTGTAATGATAAAATATGAATTTATTTTTATAAATAAAAGTCTTAAAGTAAGTACAATAAAATGATATAAAATTTATTAAAAAAATATTCTTAAAACAATTTGGACTTAAAACATTTAGTAATTATATATTTAAGAAAGAGTTTGTGATTTCAAAAAAAATTAATAGAAAAGTCAAAAATAGAGTTTTGAATCAACAATAATACCCATGATAAATGATATGAATAATTAGGGAAAATTCAATGTTTAATTATCATAGTAAATTTAATATTTCAAGGGGACTACAAGAAATAATCAAAGAGGTGTATGTCAATACCATATTAGGATAAATAAATCAAAAACCATCCAAATGAAGGATAAGGATGGTACCAAGACAACATATACCAAGTGGATTAAATAAAAATGGTTACTATCATTGATGAATATAAATACTAAAAAAAAAGATAGTTTAAAAACATTCTTGAGGAAAATAATCCTTTTTTAAAACATTTTGAAAATCATTTTCATTGAAAATCACTTTTAAAAAAAATTTCTTGAAAAGTTTACTATCTTAACTTTAAAAGGAATCTTAAAATAAACGAATGTGGGTAAATTCGTATATGTCTTATGTGGTAAAAAGAATATTCTTTTCATAAGGTAAAAAGGTTTTAAAATTTCCTTGTTTGAAAGAGATATGAATATTCATTTGAAAATGTTGGTAAAAGAAAAATTTGGTAATAATTTATTTAATAAATCATTTTTAAAAGGTTATTTTTTAAACATTTTAATAAAACATGTTTTTTAGAAGAAAACAGGTTCTCCAACAAAAGATTGAAATGAAGTTGGATTTTCATGAAAACATTTTTTGAAACATTTTGAGTACCAAAGGGTGGGAAAATGGTACTATTACTTTGATAAAGTTCATGAATAATCAAAGGAGAATAAAATGAAAGGGTTTACTGAAAAATGGTTATATAATTTCCTCGAATAGAAATTCAAGTGTAAAAAATCCCAAATAAAATGATATTGTGAAGAAAACCCTTAAAAATACCATAAAGTTGAAGTGAGAATCAACCAACGAATAGATTTATGTATATAAACTGTAAATCCACATAGGGGAAGTGGAAATAAATTAAAAGATAGTTAAATTAATTATTCACATAATGATAGAATATTAAAAATAATGAATAAGTATTATAACCCAATGAAAAGGAATTAGGTTATGAAATTTCATTTCATCTTGGGTAACTTTTTACTCAAATCCCCTTAGATGAAATAATTCAAATTGAAACTCAAAATAGCATGCTGAATGAATGAATCATGATATTTTATGACAAAGTTGAATTATGTAACCATATATAAGAATTTTTGTTCACAAAAATAATGTTATTGTTTCATGATAATATTAACAATCCCAAAATGATGTGATATTGAAAAGATAATCAATAAAAAATTTATTGAGGAGAAAAATCTTTAAACATTCCAATGTGTTGCATACTACTTTGAAACAATTCAATCATAATACTCATGAAGAAATCACATTATATGAAATGTTTAATATTCTGAGAATAAAGATATTAATGATAAATTATGTTAAAGGGTACTGTATACATCTTATAAAAGATAATTGGTGGACAACAACAAATAAGTCTCAATGGAATGCAAATTGAGACGAAATACACTGTTTTGCATTTTTTTTGGGTGAATGGACTTTAACCAATTGTATAATGGTTTTAAACCAATAAATTACTAAAAAAATAATAATACTCATATTTATAATATCATATATTGTCTTTATATAATATATTATTACCTGTTTGTCAATAATATTTCCTTATTTTCACTATTTCACATGTTAATTGACTACTTTTTTCGTGTATATTTTGACTTATTGCTTATTATTATACTTAAATAAATCATAATTTCCTCATATAAATAATTTAGACCATGATTTAATTATATTATATGTTCATTACATATGTATTTATAATAATCTATAATATTTGGAGATAAGAAATAAAATGCACCGTTCATGGAGACGGTAGGCTGTACGTACGCATGGACACTACTTTCATTTCTTTTTTATATTAAAAGAATGAAAATAAAATTATATATATTTATATTATAATTAAATTATCTTATGAATTTCAAATATTTTATATAGTTTTATTAAAACTATCCTTTATACATTTCACGTATAGTGTGAACAAAACCCATCGCTTTAAAGGGACTGTTGTCCACACTTCCACAAACGATGGTATCATATTCCCAAAAAAATGGAGTGCATAAATAAAAGAGTTAAAGAAGTATAAATACATTATAAATATTATATATAACATATATACACATATTTTCTATAAAAATTTCTAACTATGAGAGGTGGTAAAGTAAAAACAAACAACTTTGTTTCGTGATGCGGTAGTTCTCCATACACATAAAATGTAAGTTCATTACCCATTAGATGGAAGTGTGTGTAAGTGTATGTGAAAAAATTGATATAAATATATATTTATATATATTTATTATACTTATTTTACTTTATAATTATGGAATAAGAAGTGTTGAGGGGGTGGATAATGTAAATCAAACTGAAGATCATACAGAATGATGTTACCTCTTAATCAGGTTACTACTTTTGGTTTGAAAAAAAAAGATTCCATGGATGGTTTTATGACTAAGGTGAGGCTTCTAGGTTTAGGGTAGGTATGTTTAGTATCTATTTTGGTATATAGTTTCTGAGGCAAAGTGTCTTAAGAGGTGTGATGAAGTGAGAGGATATGATGCCTCTTTATAGTGGTGGAGGAGTGACACTCTTGTAAATTTTAAAAAAGGGAATTCCACTCGGATTTTTCTCTTTAAAATTGGATCCAATAATGGATTAAGGTCTAAAAAAGATATTATATAGTATAAATATGTCTATAAAATGGATTTTGGACAATTTTCTAGGTCATTTTGGCTATTAAGTTTATGGTATAGTCCATTGTTAAGATAATTTTTTTCTTAACCGTTGCAATAAATTTTAATTACTTTCACTAATATTTATTGTGAAAATATAATTTGAACTAATTATAAATTATAAAATTTACTTATTTAAAATATTTGAAAAATATTTCCAAATTTAAACCACAAAAGTGGCCAAAATTAATTTAAATTTAATCCCATAGACAGGACGACAATGTAGATTTTTAAAGTAAAAACATTCAAAAGTTTGATAAGTTCTATATCTAAATTCAAAGTGAAATTGATTCCAATGACATAAATTGGATTAATTTATAATAAATATATCTAATTAAACATTAAAACCAATTTAAAATATGATTTAAACTTATAAATAAATTATATTAAAAAGTAGTTTTGAATTAAAATACAGTATTTTTCACAATTCATTAAAAAATGAGATTTCACAAAAAAATACCAAAAATTATTCCTAAGATAATTTTTATGTTTCTATTTCAAATCTTAAGTTAATTTTGACATATAATATTTATAAAAGTTTGAAAAATTAGATTTAAAATAGGCTTCCCTTAAAAAGCTGGTAAAAGTGCCTTAATAAAAATATTGGTCTTTATATGTAATATTATGTTTATTATTATCTCATGCCTATAAAATCTATTAGATTAATAACAAAAATATTTTATTTAATATATAAAATATATATTTCATTAATATAATTCACTAATTTTAATTAATTTAAAATCTTATGATAAAACACCGTTGTGAGCGTAAAAATATTTTTCTATAAAATATTCTCTTTATTTTAAATTTGTTCTTAAATTCATTTCTAATTAATTCATAACCGAGGAATTAATTTTATATTTTTGTAAATAATATATTTTTATAAGTTAGTCAATACTATTCATAACAACTAGTTTATAAATTATTATATTAAATTATAATATAATATATTATTGTTTGGAAAAAATTGTTATTGTGTTAAACATAAGCAATTGAAGAAACTCGTTGTTGTGTGAAAAATATGATAAATCAGTGTTATGTGAATTGCAACTATAAAAAATATTTAATTTATTTAAAATAGTAAATATATCATAAATTATCATGATATTATATTCCCATATGGGGTTGGTGCTGCGTGTCATACACGCTATCAAATACAATGTTCCTACTTTATATTTTTGTGGTATTATATTCACCCCAACTTAATTAAATTATGTCCTTGAAATTTAAACTTGATCTTGGTGATTTTTTTTTGATATTTCCTATTTTTTAAATCCCACATCATGAGAAGGGTTCATAATAAATCCAATAGAAAATAGAGAATGATAAGTACAATGGCCACATGGAATAACCTACAACTAAGTTTCTAAGTAGTATAATATTAGTTGAATGTAGAAATATGTACTTAGAGAGAAAATAAAAAATATATATAGGGAGTGATTTAGTACATCAATAACTAACAAGTCAATTATCAATGGAATATTGAGGGCCTAAAATCCATAAATTTGAGATGATTTAGAAGAAAATTAGTTGAACAAATATAAAGGTATTAAGAAAAAAAAATTAAGATAATTTTATTAATGTTGATGAATTATTTTATAGCCTAAGCATATAAGGAAATTTAATTACAATATAAATTTTAATATTATATAAATAATTATATATTTTGGTTGTGCTTCAATCAAATTCTAATTCATCCCTTACTTTACGAAATGGGTATCCAAAAATTATCTTTAATCCCCAAAGAACTTAGATAATAATTTTACAAATCGTAATCCCCAATAATGAGTGAAAAGTATTTAAATTTATCTCTAAAAATTATTTAAATAAAATATGTTTAATACATTAATCTCTAAATAGAAAAATTAATACTACTAGTTCATTGTTAATTTTTATTCATTAAACTATTAAACAAGAAATAATGACAATTTTACTAGGAATTTGTGTAGGTTAGTGGTTAGAATTAAACACTTATCATCCTTTGGTCATGGTTTCAAGACACGCAGCCTTTCTAGACTTGATTGGTTTTCAACCGTTATATAGGTTGTCCATTTATAAAACCAAATAATTTATAAAATAAATATGATTTACATCCTTAAAAAAATGTTAATCACTAAATATAATTTTAACTAAGGTTTTCAAGTCAATCCTAATACATAATACTTCATCATTTTTTTTAAACATAGGTCCTTCCTAGGTCTTAATTTTAACCTTTATAAGAGGAAATTTCCTAAAACAAAAAAACACATCTTGACAATTAAGTATCATATTTGAAAAACAATATAATCAATTTTAGGATGTTTAAATATTGAAAAATAATTTTCAATCTTAATACACCTTAGGTTTAACCTAGTCCATTCATTCTCATAATCTATTAAAATCCATAATAATGTTTTGTAAAGAAAATGTGAATTATCTTAATAGTATCCCCTCAAAACTGGTGTGTAGTAAGGCCCATTGTCATGTACCAGGTTACGCCGAGTCAATCTCGAAACACCTTGTCAGAGTTGTTACTCCTAGGTACATTTGTGCCAAAACCACATCAACTTTTAGTATATAGACAAAGATTTATTTCTAGGAAAACTATGTAATCTCCATCTAATTTAAAATTTAGGATGTTCTTATATACATATCCTCAAATTCCACCTAAGGGATTTTTTCTAAAATATATGTTTTCTAAACTTAGTTTACATGGTTTCTACTAAAAATACCTTCGATACAAATAGTAGAGACCCAACCATAGAAAACCCAGAGATGGTGTTTACTAACATTAAATTGGTATGATTACAAGGAATCAAATCCTAAAGGTCTGAAGAGTTTATTAGTCTTGGTAAACTAGGCACATACATAAGTATCATATTATAAATAAACACACTAATTACAATATTTTTCTTCTTTCAAGGATAACTTTATTCCATAGAGAGTATCCTTGAATAGCTTTCTTAGCACACTTCTTGGATTCATGGAGAAAGATAAAAAATTAGGGTAAGCTCAAATGATCAGTAAGGGTAAAGTATAGTGGAATCAATACTGAATCAATGATAATAATAATTATGGTTTGGTATGAAATTGAACACACATACCATGTAATAAAAAAACTATGAACAAAGTACATAAAAAATATGGCAAGGTAATAACTAGAGACATAAGGAATTTAAATAACTAGATATGTAAAAATAAATATGGAAGGGTAATAAAATTAAATACAAGACATTTAATAAATAAAATGAGAATGAAATGTATACATTGATATGTCAACACAAAATCTCATGGATGAATAATAACTGATTTAAAATGAAGGTAATGCTTAATTATTGGATGACATGTTTCCCTGGTATCTGGTTCTTTTACCGTTAAGAACTTTCCCAAGACGGTTTATAACATACTCGGTGATAATCCCATTAACTAAGACTGCCCAACTGATTCATCCCATGAGACTACATATGCATCAAGAGGCTATCTATAACCGGACCCACCCATTTCATACATGTCCAAAGAATTCCAAATATATCAAATAATAAATTTAATTCATGAACAATGTGTCATATCAAATATCTTTATTGTATAGAAGATACCGATTTATCAATATTTCCCCAAATAATCAAATAACTATCAAAGTAGACACCATGTGTAAAATGGTATAGTGTTAAAGAAATAGTAATATCCATGATAAATGATATGGGTAATATGAGGAAATTAAATATTCAATGGTAGTATGAAATTGAATATTTCAAGGGAATTACAAAAATGAATTAAGGTGGTGAATGTTAATACCATCTTTATCAAAATCAATGAAAAACCATCTAGAGGAAGGATAAGGATGGTACCAATACAAAATATCCCACATGGAGTAAATATAAATTGTTTTTTTCAATGTTAAATATAAATACAATAAAAAGATATTTTAAAAACATTCTTGAGGAAAATATACTTTTTATTCTGAAAATCATTTTAAAAATCATTTTATTTGAAAATAACTTTTAAAAACATTTTCTTTAAAAAATAACCTTTTAAACTTTCAAAGGAAGATTCAATGAAATTACAATGGGTAAATCCATACATGTCATATAATGAAAAAATAACATTTCTTTTGTATGGTAAAAAGGTTAGAAAGTTCCCTGTTTGTAAATTGATAAGAATATTCCATTGAAAACAATGGTAAAAGAAAAAAAGGGTAAAAATAGATTCATTAAATCATTTTGGAAAGGATAAACCATTTTTGATAACATTTTAATAAAACGCGGTTTTTAGAAGAAAAGTGGTTCTATGAAAAAAGAGGGAAATGACGTTAGGTTTTTAAAAAACATTTTCTAAAACATCATGAGTATCAAAGAGTGGAAAATGGCACTATTACTTGATAAAGGTCCTGAATAATCACAAGAGAAGAACATGAAAGGGTTTATTGATCAATTTTTATATAACTTTTGAAAATTTTAATTCAAGTGTAAAAAATATTGAATAAAATAAAATTGTGATGTAGACCCTTGATAAACCATAATGTTGAAATTAGAATCAATCAATGAATAGATTTATGTGTATCAACTATAAATCCACATAGGGGAAGTGGAGGTACAAAAAAATATAGTCAAAGTATTTATACACATAATCATACATTATTAAAAAAATAAGAATGCAATATAAACCAATGAAAAGGAATTAGGTTATAAAATTTAATTTCCACTTGGGTAGCTTCTAACTCAAATCCCCTTAGATAGAATAATTCAAATTGAAACTCAAAATATCATGGAGAAGGAATGAATCATAATATTATTTAAAAAATTAGAAGTATGTACACCATATATAAGAAGTCATGTGCACAAAAATAAATTTATTATTTCATGATAATTTTAACAATCACAAAAGAATATGAGATTGAAAATATAATCATTAAAAATGTTCTCAAGGAGAATAATTTTTAAACATTCCAAAGTCTTCCATACCACTTTGAAATAATTAAAACAAAATCCTCATGAAGGAATAACATTAAATGAAACTTAGAATATAATTAGAGTAAATATATTCATAATATAATATTTCAAAGGGTAGTATATAAAACTTATAAAATTTAATTGGTGCATAAAAACAAATAAGACTCTATTGAATGTAAATTGATACGGAATCCCTTACCATTTATTTACTTCTTCGATGAATGGAATTTAACCTTCTGTATAATGATTTTAAACACATCAATAACTAATAAAAAAATAATATCACATATATAATATCATATATTATATTCATATAATATCTTATTAACTTTTTTGTTAACAATATTTCATTATTTTCATTATTTTGGGTGTTAATTTCATAGTCTTTCAAGTAAGTTTTTACTTGTTACTAGTTTTTCTTCTTATGTTGATCATGGTTTCATTATCTCCATAATTTAAACCATGATTTAATTATTATATATATTCAGTACATATGTGTTTATAATAATCTATAATATATGGAGATAATAAATGAAATTCACTATTCATGATGACGGTGGGCCATACGTACGCATGAACACTACTTTCATTTCTTTTTCACATTAAAAAAATGAAAATAAAATTAATTATATGTATTTTATAATTATATTATCATATCTATGTCATATATGTTTCATATTATAATTATAACCATCCTTTATACATTCCATGTATAGTGTGAAAGAATCACATCTCTTTGAGAGGTCGATAATCCACACTTTCACAAAGGATGTTATCATATTCCTACAAAATGGAGAGTATAAAGGTTTGTGTTATAAAATAACTAAATAAGTATAAAGAAATTATAAATATCATATATAATATATATAAATAGATTTTCCACCAAAATTACCAACCATGAGAGGTGGTAAAGAAAAAATGAACAACTTCATTTCGTGAGGTGGTAGTTCACCCTATACATAAACAGTAAGTTTGTTACACATTAGATGGAATTATGTGTAAGTGTAGCTCTAAAAATTGATATAAAAAAATTAGTATATTTATTTTAATGTTTTTATTATATAATCATGTAATAATATGATTTTATAGGGTGGATAATGGAAATAAAACTAAAGATCTCGAGGAAAGATGATACAATTTAATCGGGTAAATTCTATTAGTTTAAATGAAAGGGATTACATGGATGGATTCTTTAAAATATTAATGATTCTAGTATTAGTGGAGGTATTTTTATGATATATTTTTTCAGATAATGGAAAAATCAAAGTGTCTTGAGATGTGTGAGTAAGTGGGAAGAGAGGAGGCCTTTTTATAGTGGATGTAGAGTGACATTCCTATAAATTTTAGAAAAGGAAATTAAACCCATGTTTTCTCATTTATATTGGATTAAATAATGGTTCAAGGTCAATAAAATGGAGTATAGGGTATAAAAATTTCCATAAAATGTATTTTATTCAAGTTTCTAGGTCATTTTGGCTCTTAAGATTAAGGTTTTGTCCATTGTTAAGCTAATTTTTCTCTTAACCATTATAATTAAATTTAATTACATTCACTAATAATTTTATTAAAAAACTATTTTAAAATTATTATACATTATATATTATTATTATTATATATATTTAATAAATATTTCTTAATTTGAAACATTGAAGTGGTAGAAATAATTTAAATTTAATCTCATAGACGGGACGATAATGCAGGTTTTCAAAGTAAAAATGTTCAAAAGGTTGCTAAGTTTTTATGTTGAATTTAAATGTGAAATTAATTAAAATGATTTGAATTGGATTAATTTATATAAATTTATGTAATTAAACTTTAAAACCAATTTAAATATGATTTAACCTTATAAAGAAATTAGATGAAAAAGTAGTTTTGAATTAAAATTCAGTATTTTCCACTATTCATTAAAAAATGAAAGTTTAGAGAAAAATTCCAAAAATTCACCCTAAAATATTTTTTATATTTATATTTAAAATATTATGTTTATTTTGAAATATAATATTTATAAAAGTTAAAAAAAGTTTATTTAAAATAGATTCTCTATTAAAAGGTGTTAAAAGTGCCTTAATAAAAATATAAGTTTTTATGTGCAATATTGTGTTTCTTCTTATCTCATGGCTATAAAATATATTGGATCAATAAAAAAATATTTTATTGAATAAATATATTTCATTAATATCATTACCTAATTTTAATTAATTAAATTTTTTAGGATAAAATACCTTTTTGAGAATAAAAGTAGTTTTTATAAAATTTTCATTTATTTTCAATTGGTTCATATATACATTTATAATTAATTTTTTACACTTGAATTATTTTTTTATTTTTCAAAAAACATAAATTTTTATAATTTATTTAAGACTATTCATAATGGATATTTTATATCTTATTATATTAAATAATAATATAATATATTATTATTCAGAAAAATTCAGCCTTGCATGTAACGCAAGCCATTGAAGAAACTCATTGTTCTATGAAAAATATGCTAACTCAATGTCATGTACATTACAAGATATAAAATATATTGAATTTATTTAAAATATTAAATATATTATAAATTTTTAGGATATTATATTTTCTTATTTAACTCTAGATATACCCATTCATTCATATATAAATAATATTATGAGGGTATCAATATTCCACCCAAATTATTAGATGTATAATTTTTAGTGAAATACCCTAATGGTATGATGATCACATCTAATGTCTATGATTATTCTCCGATTGATGTTGGTGAAAATATGCTCCCTCCAAATCTTATCATTCTTCCTCTAGTTGAATTTTATGTCATCTTAAACATGGATTGTATTTCTATACATAAATACCACATTGACTTTCAAGGAAGGGAAGTGAAGTTTGATATTACAAACCAATATATGATCTTATATCAATGTGACAATAAGTATTATCTTTTGATAAAGATCACATCCAATGTATGGTAATTAATTCCCATTAAGAAGGAGTGTTTATCTTAGATGGCTGGGTATAAACTTGAAATAAGTGATATTCATATTACTGATGAATTTTTTGATGTATTTCAAGAATAATTTACTAGTATTCCATGAAAACATGAAGTTTATTTCTTAATATAACTCAAAATTGGTTCCAAAAAAATTTAAAATACTACTAATTTAATGGAACTGGTTGAGTTGCAGCAATTAAAGAAGAAAGTACAAGAAATCCTTTATAAGAGATTCATTCGGCCAAGTATGTCACCTTGGGATGAACTTGTTCTTTTTGTGAAAAATAAATATTGATCAATGTGACTATGCATCTATTATTAGGATTTAAACAAGATTAAAATCATGAACAAGCATCATCTTCCCTATATTGATTACTTATTTGATCGGATGCATGTAACTAAATACTTTTCCAAGATTGACCTTCCTTACAGTTATCAACAATTGAGGGTTAATAAAGAGGATATACCCATGAAGACATTCCTTACAAGTTATGGATAGTATGAAAATATAGTGATGCAATTTGATCTTACTACTTACCCTACTATCTTCATGTATTTAATGAAAAATTCTTTAGAGATTACATATATCAGTCTATGGTAGTCTCTATAGAGGATATTTATTGGTGCCAAAATACATTCCAGGGGATTAGTCTAGGAATTAATAGTCATTATACATTGAATCCAATCTCAAATAGCCCGAAAAAATCATAAGGGTTTTCTTTGTGAAGATCTTTCACGTAGCCCCTCCCCCTCTGTGAATGTGTGAGGCCCTGACGAAATACTCTGCAAGTCTGACGACACTCCACGGCCATGCTAAAAGGTTAATGCTACACTCTTCTAGTCCAATTTAGCTATGGACATTCGAGAAGACTCCATATTCTTTGAAAATAGCTTCTCAACATCACAAAACCCTTTATCCTATAAATACCTAGATCATTCAACCTTAAAGGGATGGTTACCTAACCCTTCAACATATGAATTTCTCTCAATTCATGAAGCACCTTGAGCATCATGAACTAAACTAAAATGGATCCTTCAAGGTATCCTAGCTTTAGAAAACCCCATTTTATGTGGTCCTAAATACATACACATAATTTGGGGATTCGTTTTATAAAGTTATATTCCCTTATTCAAGGAAGAAGGCCCTTATTGGTACTTGAGTCTTTACAAAGCATTAAGCCTTTGTGAATCACTCCTTTCCCGAGAAAAGAATTCATGACAAGGTAGGGTCTCTCTGTTTCATGAATATTCTCCCTTCATAAAGACCATATTCATCACTATGAACCTAATCTTCATGAATCACCTCTCATTGGGGCTCTATGCTTCTTGAAATCCCTCTACTGGGATTCTCCATATTCACTACCTTATACTAAACCCTCTTCACAAAGGGTGAGTTTCCCAAGCTTCTAAAACCCTCTAGGATAGGTCCAGGTATACTCCAAATCCCTATGTTACATAAATTACCCATTATTATGGCCCACTCCAATTCAAGTGTGTCCTAAGATTCCCATTTACCTTTTTCTTCTCAGTATAGGTATGAAAATTTCCTTTTCATCACATCACAAGGACAATAACATGGACCTTATTATGGAAAAATCATCTGCACTATTCCAACCAGAAATTTCTGAGGCCACCCCCTCCGAAGGATGGATGAGAAACAGTTATGTAAGCTCAAGGGGAAATGAGTGAGTCCCCCACATCCGAGATTCATGACATAATATTTTATAGTACCAACATCCTTAATACAAGAAGTTAAACTACAAACTTACACTATTAAAAGGGTACATGATGTCCTATGTATGAGTGATAGAGAGTGAGATATTCCTCACATGTAATTAGATCCTCTTCACATGTAATGACATCCTCCAAACATGGAATGACATCCACTTTGGAATCCCTCCTAGAGTAAGCTCCTACCCTTTCTTACAGGAGGCAACAACTTTTCCCCTCTTCACATCCTTTGGATACCAAATCAAGTGAGAATATGCGTACCTTAACACTATCTTTTTCTCTTTATTTTGGATTCAATAACTATCCATCAGTGTACAAAGTAAGCTATGTGATCTTTAGGTCTACTGCTTCGACTTGTTTCTCACACTGAGCATGACTCACATGGCCTTATAGTTTAGTAGCGATCATGACATCCACATGTTCCCAAAACTAAACTGGGCCTCTTCCATGCATAATACCCAACTATATACTTCTTGATCACTTCTATGTGCAATCCCTGACCAAATTAGATCTTTTCAACTGGGCCACTTCCATGTGTAAGACCCAACCAAATAAGAACCTCCCATGCATATGAACCAACCACATGCTCCATTTCCTAGGGTTTCCTTCTCATGTGTGATCCCTAATGCACCTCTCAAACTATGTGGAATAATATATCATACAAACTGGGATTTGTATGATGCCTCTTTGAGGTTAAATTTTGACCAATGTTAAAGCTTGATTCCCCACTCCAAGGGGATTACCTCTTTGATCCTCCACTACAAGGCATTATGATCAGTATCACTCCATCTGTACAAGACCTTAAACTTGTGACCTATCTCATAATTCTACCTCATGATAAACATGGTAAGCCTAAGGTGAATGCCTTGGAATATATCTTCCCACAGTGTCATCTACCTCATGATAAGCATGGGATGCCTAAGGTGAATCATTAAAAGATATTACTTTGGCATTAGATACCTCATGATTGACATGGGATACCTTGGGTCACTGCTTGAGATGCCACCATGAGGTTCCATCCTATGAGGAAGAATACATGTGACCAATTTTCCTAGTGTCTAGACATGACCACGATGTCCAACATGACTACTATCCTAAACGAAGGTGGCTCCTCTATCAAGACCTTGGAATATCCAAACATAAGCCTAATAATTAACAAGAATCAACAAATATATGACATTGGTAATGAGTTTTACAAACATATTTAACTCTATGAGGGAGACAGAGACTAGGCGATGAATTCAAAGGAGTAATCCATGGAAGGAGGAACCGACATCCCATCATCCCATTTTAATAAAGTAGTAGAAATTGTTGATTAAAGTGGTGGATGCTACCCGACATTGTAAAGTGATAATGTGTGGTAAAAAGAGTAACCAATGCACACAACCATGTGTGTACGTGACCTATTCAAAGCATCAGAAATAGAATTTGTGAACCCAAAATGAAAATCTTCTCCTTAACATGGGGTCTTGTAGATTTTGATACATCAATAGATTAACATGTCACTAGATCTGGTTGTCTAGTTTTAGGGTCCACTGATCAAATTGGCAGACCAGTGTAGAACTCTCTAAGAATTGGTGTAGTAAAACATTGGGCATTCTGGTCTATGAAATCATCATAATAGATCTCTCTCTCCCATAATGGGAGATTAAATGAATATGGGGCATTGATAATTTTTTCCATATATCCATAGTGATAGATGAATCTTCCGGCTTTTTAGGATGTAAGATACAAGAAATCAATCACTAAACTAACACAAACACTAGGGAAAGAGAAATTTCAATATGGAAATCCTACACAACACCATCTCCACCATGGTTTCATCCACGAATATGGATATCAGGTACCCATACCCCATCTCACCCATAAAATCATTTAGAGGAAGTTGATAGACACCCTCAAATAATAATACATGTTATAGGGGGTTATTCCCAGGAGGAATATGGCCTACTAGGACCTAGAGGCTTATGTGCCTCGCCAACAACACCTCCTCAAGGGCCCTGTAGGGAGCCACTACTCCCCACTCCAACAATGAACCACTTTAGAAGCCTCTACCTAGAAAAATCATACGAATTGATTACTTACATCATAGAGTTAGGAGATGATCAATTCATCCTGTATGTGGATAGTTCTTAGGAGTCTCCAATGAGGCCTCCCACTTGGCCCTATCAGTGCGAACAACAAATGATTCTTCTGGCTGAGAATTGGGTGGACTATACCCCTTCTCTTCCAACCCTGTACTGAATGATCTGAAACCAATGTCAGGTGGAAGATTAGAAGGATGAACAACATAGGGAAAATATTTTTGTAGATCTAGTGGGTTCTTCCAACCTTAGAGTATCCCTTCAGATCCCTACCACAATTGAGTAGAAACATATCAATATTCAGTTGGGATCGAGCCCTCAGCTACCTTATAGGTAGTTTCAGTTGACTCTATCAACTGTTGGTGTCACTAAAAACCATTATAAGTTGAACCATTACAATGATATCTAGTACAAAGGACCTCCCCACACTATAAAAAACCATAGTGTATGTCCTCCCCACTATCAAAATCATCATGGAGGCCCTCCCTATGATCCCACCATCGATCAAATAAGAGGTCCTCCCTGCTTCGTCATTATTCTGTATGATGGTCCTCCCTATACTAATGTTTCTCAATATAGAGGCCCCCAAGTTAGATTCCATCATCATTAAGGTATTACTCACAACATTACTAGCTCAATAGAAGGCCCTCCCCACTCCATTGTCATCCAACATTGAGGACCTCCCCAGGTAACAATCTACCAGAGTGGATAGCCTAACCAACATTTCAATGTTAACATGTTGTCTCTCCCCATGTTTCCACTAGCTCAAGCGGAGGTCCTCATTACTCCATCACCGACCAAGGAGAAGGTCCTCCCCACTTCATCGAAAAAAAGTATGAATCTCCTACCCATACAACCACCGACCAATATAGAGGTGCTCCTCGTGAAATATCCAACTAGCATGGAGTCCCTCCTTATGTTTCCACCAACCACAGTGAAGGTCCTCCCCACACATTTGTATCCCAATACGAAGGTCCTCACCATAATCATGATTGTAAACATGGAGGTCCTCCCATTTTCAAGTTCGATCAGTGTGAAGGCCCTCCTTGCACTTCAACCCACTAAAGTAGAGGGCCTATCAACTGTCACACTCAACATGGAGGTCCTCACCACGTTCTTTCCGACCAAAGAAGACATAATCCCTGCTATGTCAATACCCAAAGTATAGGTCCTCCCCACTCGGATAACTACTGATATGAATGCCTTCCACATATCCCGAAAAATCAATGTGTATGTCCTCCCCATTCCACCACCAACTAGAACAAAAGTCCTCCCCATGCCAAAAAATTATCTACCCTGGATAACCATACCGAGGAAGAAGGTAGAACTTCAAACACCAAAGGAAAAACTATAGGAATCACCATGTCATTTTCAATCCCATTCACTTCTTAGATTATAAAGAAAAATGTGATTTAATGATGGAACATTCATCGTATTCATCTACATCATATTTTGGGGAGGGATCCTGACAAGTGACATTCATCATTTCGGAAGGTGAGATCCACAAGATTCCTAAATCACTTCACAAGTACATGAAAGAGGAAAAAGATTTGGTTCCCCTTCAGGGACAGATGATGAAGTCATATATGTCATCGCCAGTTTTATTCTCTACCTATACCCAAGATCACAAAGATTTATTTTTTGATTTTATAGACATATATCATTAGTTATACCAACAGATGACTTCCACTACCCTCACACATGAGGAAGTGGTAAACACCCAGTCCTACAGGGATGCGATGATGTGGTTGGTACCTCCCTCAAGAGATGATCCAACATGCATCGGTCAATTAGATTACACAATAGATCCTCTACCAACCTGTCCACCACCACACAGATCTACATCAATGACCCCATGAATCACTTGAAAAAAATCAATCAAAACCTTGGATAAACCTGATCTAGGAACCTATTATTAACAAGTAAGCTTGTGGGACACACTGGACACTGATCATTTTACAGCAGTGGTTTGGCCGAATGTAGTTCCCAAATTTGACATCCCAGAGTCCCTCACTGAGGACCAGGTCATGTGTTTCCACCAGACCGTATTGACAATGTTTTTTCACCTTCATGATGTCCAGTTGGTCAACCCAATGGGCCAAGAGAATTTTGACGACATTGATCAGCAGTGTTGTATGGTTGAGTTGGCATCACTCCCAATGGATGAGCATCCAATTTCACCCAGATACCACCATAAAATCTAATGAAGATGAATCCATAGCTTCACATTGATCCATGAAATTATCAAAGTGGAATCCCCACATGTGTTGATTCCATGATGGGGATAGCACACTACTATCCACTTCAGTCCTATCCTGTGACATGTGGACCTACGTGGTAATATCAAGGACATTCTTCTGGGTACCTTGACGGTAAACATGGTCATCCTAAAAATATCTAACAAGTTTGAGGACATTATAATAGGGTTTAATAGAGAGAAATTTCCCCCATGTGGTAGTTCAGTATTAGGAGGAACCTCATATAAGTGTTCACACTCGATTGCAAATACAGACTCTTGAACTCGCAAAACCCACTACATCATTTCCCACTAGTTGGAACCTCAAAAAATGAAAAAGATACTTATCAAGATCTCCAGTCCATATGATGTTTCATAGAGTATGGAGGATGATCCCATAATTGTGACCCTACATCATTAGATTGAAGATCAGAATAAGATCATTGATGATATCCTTATTGAGTGGTGTCGGGATTATGGAATTACTAGAGAGGATCAAGTTCCACCTCCACTGGTGCAGTAGTGGTAGCCACAAGTCCTTCTCAGCTAGATTCTACCAATAAATTTTGATAATAAAATGCATCCTGATAGGGTATAGACTAGAGTTTATGGAAAATTACCACAATATTCATTGCCAAATCTACCTGAAAAGCATGATAATCTTCTTTGAGACCTATATTAAGCTGCTCCAGAAGCCGTGCCATGATCTGAAGATCCTGCCTACTGTGTTTATGACCCTTTAAACACACTAGTGGTCAAGGATCCTCACCAAGATAGGAAACCCTGCTAGGATGATATGTTATATGCTCTCATTATTCGCATCGAATACCTTGAGATATGGCAGTTGGTTACACCACCTGGTGAAAATCCATATCTGGCATGTGTGGATGATATGAAAAACCCCCAAATTTCAAGAATACTACTTTTCCCCCTTTCTATAGGATAGGAAACCCACTGTAGCATCTAGGCCAATTTATCTCATGGTTTAGACCCATTTTGGGAACCACAAAGCAGTAAGAAGTCATCAAGATATTATGTTTAGTTCATACACAAGAAGGGCCTACATTCATCTAGTACACACATTTACCCATTGGGTCTATCACTGGTTGGGAAGACCTCAGTAGGCAGTTTCTTTACCAGTTTAGTTCCACCACTCACAAGACAAGTATTACTGACCTCTTAAAGTGAAAGAAACTTCAAGATAAGCATGTTATAAACTTTTTATCCTGGTGGAAAGGCCTCACATATTCACTTGACATGTCATTGACTCAAGATCATCTATTGAAGATATGCATATGAAATGTTAAGACTAATTTGGTCCCCTCACTCATCACTCATAACATTCCAAGTTGATTTTTGGATTTATCTAAAAAGGCCCAACTTCTGGAGGAAGCATTGTAGTCATCCAAGAAGGTACGTCCATTACCTCATCTCGATCCTAGAAGAAGATTCAACAAGGAAGATACTACCATTGTAATATAGGTGGAGACCTCATATCCATTAGATCTGTTACCAATAGAGCCTCCACAAGCACATACTCATCGATTGTAGCATCCTCATCGAGCTCAACCTCACCCAGAATAGAACCTATAAACACGTCCTTGACTATTGAATCCACCTAGATGAGATAACGTGGATCCAGCTCCTCATCAGGTTCTAGCCCCTCATCAGGGCCAAACATCCAAGATCCCTTCCCAAATAAGAAGAACTTTCCCTACTCCTTTATGGAGGATCGTGTTTCTAATTATTTTCACAGTTCCTTGGAACATGGGGCTCTAAAAATTCAAGAATACATGAAGCCCCATGAGGTCGAGATCACTGATCGTCCTGACTAATGCCACTACCATAGGATTTTCAGATATACCATTATGAAATTCTATGTGTTCAAGGACTGGATCTAGGAATATGTGTACAATGGCGTGGTTAAGTTGAGCCATGTCCCAGTATTGGTGACATGTGTCTCCGCTGATATTGATAGCAACAACGAGTTTCAATGGAAATAGGTTTTTAACCACAAGACTAAGAATTATGATGACTTGTTGGACCATAGGGTGGTTTCTAACTTCCATGGTGTTATTCATGCTCACTAAAGCCGACCTGAATCTCTTGAGGTCACCATGCCTTCTCTAGATGATGTTTCATCATCCAAACCATAGCCTTACACATCTTATTAGTGTTGATGCTGATGGAGAAAGAGAAATAAGAGACTCCCGATGATGCTAAATCTACCCCACACACTTGTAAATTTCATGCCTCCATATATGGAAATCACCCCTAGAGTCTGTCTAGTTTTTAATGACTCCACCAATGATGAACATGAGTATGCCTCTATGAATATCATCGAACTAGTACATCCATACATGGTTCCCGATGACGAGGAATACTAAGAAGGCCCTCTGAGTGTCCCCAATCAATAATATCATAGAAGGAGTTGAGGACATGAAAACCATTGGAATAATCAGGATAGTGCTCCAAGGAAAATATTGAATTCTACCGAGACCATAGAACTTGTTCTATGAAGAGCTCAATATGCACATCCCCCTAGACCGTTTTATTAGACTCACCGCCATCATTTACTGTACTACTCGACCGGGCAGAACAGTTGCGACCACACCATGATTGACCATGTCCAGCTAAAGTCATACCTCAGCTGAGTAACAACAATATAGTAATGGTTTTAAGAGAGTTACTTGATGAGTTGAAAGACATTTCTAGTACTATCCATAATCCAATGGTTTAACCAAAAATTATCATCGTGCATCCTACCAAAGATCACCCCCCTGTGGGTAGAAATATGTGTTTTTCATGAAAGTAAGATGTTATAAAGATCCTCGCCAGTATTATGATGAATATATCGATCCTCAAGGCCCTATTCATGTCACAAGAAATGAATGATTCCCTCACAGAAGCCTTGAAAAGCCCCCTCTAGTTCAAATCAAAGGATATGGCTATTGAGAACTTCTATAATGAGGAGGTCGAATTAGCAAAGTGGCAATCCATAATTTCATTCTTTGGAAAATATGAGGTCTCCCTCATATAGGGGAACATCCCCCACTATAAATCACCATCCATATTAATGGAGTGGACTTCCACCACTTCCTAGTCAACATAGGTTCCTGGATCAATCTCTTCCTGACCCCGATGCTCTATAAGCTGGGACTGACTGAAGCAGACTTGGGCTATTCTTACCAAAAGATTCATGGTAATGATAGGACCCAGTAGATACCATGTCACAGAATATTTATTAAGACACAATTTAGTGGTTTGGTAAAAAAACTGAATTCATGGTTGTCTCAAAGAAAACTATGTGCAATGAGTTGATGGGTAGGCCCTAGCTCTATCTTCATGAAGCGGTTACCTCCTCATAAGACAAATTCCTTTGGTACTTCCTCAATGGTTGAGTAGGTGTGCACCAGGGTGATGCATCTTCGTTCAAATCATGTGAAGCCTATTATATAGATGCCAAATATTAAAATAGAAATGAAAAGTAGGTTCAGACCGATGAGGTTGAGAACACCACCATTGCATTTTTCCCATGGACATATTTGGATAATGAATTCATACTCTCAATTAATTGGTTGGAAGATACAACCATAGAATTTGGAAATTTCTTTGTTATTTTCAAGAGGGAAGGGATATGCATCCCTAAGTACAAGGAACTTTGGAAGATTACCTCGTACTCATGCAATGTTCATGCTCAGGTGATACCAAAAAAACCTACCTCTATAAGGTACCCAGATGTTCACCCCATGACTAAAATTGTACATCACATGTTCTTATTTCACCAAGATGGGTTGAATAGAACTAAGATGACTCGCCACAAATGATTTGACATCAAGCATGGACCACACAGTTGAAGGACTTATGTAATTGGCATGACAACATTTTTATTCATGGATTTAACAAATACAGAGTTCCCTAGTAAAGAGTCTACATCCACCCAAGCAGGAACTGATGTTCACACATGATCAATCGGCTGGTTTGAACCACTTTCTCACAATGATTCCTCTACCTTAGATGATGAAGTGGAATTAGAAGAAGATCCTCCTACATTTGGAGAGGGCGTCTCCACCAACATCGAATAGTTTGTTCAGGTGAACCTTGGTACCAAGGTAAACCCAAGTCCAGTGATGATCATTATAGCCATGCCTCTGCAGGAACAACAGTTGTGCATGAATTTCCAAAAGAAACATCGTGATGTGTTTTCTTAGAGTTAAGATGAGATTATAGGACTAGATCATCAGGTCTTTGTCCACCATCTTGGTCTCCCAGTGAATCATCACATGTTGAAGAAGCTTCCTAAGAAAATGATCCCTTCTCATGGTGCCATGGTAGAGGCTGATTACAGGTGTAATTTTGGTCCGACCCAGCTCGGACCAGGTTAGGTCGGGCAGAGCGTACCATCCAGAAAATGGGCCTCAAACCACTATTTGGGCCTGGCCAGGCCTGCCCAAACAACCCAATGAGGTGGCATGATCCCGGCCTCAGTCTGACCTAAACCGTCAGACCAGACCGAGCTTTTCAGTCTAGTCCACGAGACGACCTTTGTGGGATTTTATTATTTTTAAAATAAAATATATAAAAAATGTAAAACATTTTTTTAAACAATTTTAAATGTTCTTTTAAAAAATTAAATTTTTAAAAGTTAATTTTAAAACATTTTTTTTTAAATTTTTTATTTAAAAAGTTTTTTTAGAAGAGTTTTTTGCGTTTTTTAAAAAATATTTTTAACATAATTAAAAAATATTTTTATGTGTTTTCAAATGTTTTTTAAAATTTCATTTAATATATTTTTTAAAACGTTTTTTAACATTTTATAGTTTTTTTATATTTTTAATATTTATTTTTTAATATTTTTTATTTTCTTCTTTATCAACAATTACATTTTACAATTGAAATGTTTTAAAATAGATTTAATGAGAGGTTGGGGTGCTTAGTAGTGAGTGGGTGTGTTATTTTTTTCTAAATAGAATTATGTTTTTGTATATTTTTTTTAAATATTTTTTTAAAAATTAAGTATTTAAAGTTTATATTAAATGTTTATTTTCAAATGTTTTTAAACATTTTTTTAATGTTATGATTTTTTTAAAATAGATTTATATATTATGTGAAAGTTATAAAAAAAATTAACGAGGGGGTGGGGCTGTGCAATAGTGGGTGGGTATGTTAATTTTTTTTGTAAATAGATTTATACATATGAATATATATATATATATATATATAATGTGAAAGTTGTAAAAAGAATTAATGAGGGGTGTGCAGGATTGAGTGGGTTATTTGTAACGACCCGAAATTTTAAATAAATATTGTTTCCTAATTTTATGTGTTATTTTTATACTCAACAAAAATGTTTCATTTGGTAACATGAGAATAATTAAAATGAGACTGTTGGGTTTTGACTGTTATTTGACCATTGGTCAATATGACCACTAGAAACTAAACGTTTTGACTATTGTCTCTAAATACAAGCAATCTTGGTTAATTAATATAGAAAGAAGATTCGATGGCCTCACCCAGTAGTCTTGGACCGATCGAAGCCCATATAACAGAACTTGGGAAGGAGGTAGCACCACTGGGCTTTGCTCTGGACCAAACCCAAGCTGAACTTCATCGTATAAAGCTAGAACGAGATCACCTTCGCGAGAAGTTCAAACTGATAGAAATTACTACTCGTGCGATGTTGGCCGAGCCTCCCTCAGATTCTCTCACCTTAGCACACCTTACACTTAGGTCCTATGCTGGTGTGATAAGGGGCTATGTAAGGAGACTGTAACTGCCTTGTGTAATCCTTTGTTTTAAATAAAAATTGGGATTTCTTCTTATGATGAAGTTTATGAATTTTCAAATGACCGGATGAATATAGTATGCATATTTTGATGAATTTTAGAAAAAGGATATTTTAAAAATGGTTGTGTAAACCTTAAATAATTAAAAATGTGTAATGATTTTCGAAAAATGGTCTTCTACAATTATGTTCAGTACGAAATTTAGAGTCTAATAAGATCAACGTAATTTTTGATGAATAGTAAATTATGAATAGTGATTTTATGATTAGGATTAGTAATGTGTCCAAATGGATTAGTAATCTCTCTTAAAGAAAGTATTAATATAATCTAGGCACCTTGATTAAGTAATGTGATTCAATAAAATGGTTAGATAATGGTTTCATAAATTATTAATCAAGTATTAGTTTTTTTGGGTGAATAGTGTTTTTTAATTAAAAATTTAATTAAAAATATTTAGATAATTATTTTTATAAAACGGATTTCATTTTTGAACTCAAAGCACCGATATTATGCTATGGTAATTTTTGGGGATTTTTCTGAAAAAAATAAATTTTTGATGAATAGTGTTTTTATTTAAAAAGTAAATTAAAAATATTTAGAAAATTATTTTTATAAAATGGATTTCATTTTTGAAATCAGAGCATTGATATTTGGTTAAGGTGAAATTTTGGGATTATTCTGAGAAAGTTGAATTTTCGATGAATAGTGAAAATATAGTTTTTAAGTTACGGGTGTTTAGTGATATCATTAAATGATGTATTAAGTATATATTCAATATGGTCGAATTATGAATAGTAAGATAAGGTATGAGGTGTCCCAAGTGGCCAATACCATGGGAAAATACCATGGGCAAGCCCATGGTTTTTCCAAAACCACTAATGAGGTGTCCCTTGGCCATTAATGCCTTGTCCCCTCACTTTCCCTATAAATACCCACCCTTTACTCCTTTAGTTTTCACTCCCAACTCTCCCCCAACGAGGTTCTGGTCTCCTTACCTCCCAAGGAGTCCTCCCAAGGTGCCCCCAAGCCCTCAAGGTCCAAAACATTGAGTTTTAAGAGTTACATTTTAAGGTAAGGGATCCGACCACTCTCTTTCATTTCAAGTAATCTCTTTTATGTCATTCCTTTTATGCTACATGTTCTTATGTTGGAGGATGTTCTTTTATACTCCTATTACTGCCGTTTTTATGTTCATATAATGAGAGATCCCCTCTTACTCTCATTATTTCATTTTATGAAGTTTTAAGTGGCGTCGTTAGGCTGCCGAAATTTTTGTAACAGATTCTTTCTCCCTTCTCATTTTTTTCAAGATCTATTTTCATGTAAAGTATTTCAAGTTCCTTTTTGTTATGTTGGGGTATGATCTCTAAATTTATTATACTGATATTTTATGATCATATGATTAGAGACCCCATTTGATCTCTTCAATTCAGTATTTTGAAGTTTTAAGTGGCGTCGTTAGGCTGCCAGATTTTTAAGTGGTTCTTCACCGTTCTCGTTTTGAAGTTCTACTTTCATGTCAATTCGTTCAAGTTACTTTTTGTTATGTTGGGGTATGATCTCTATATCTATCATACTGTACTCTTATGTTAATATGATGAGAGACCCCATTTTATCTCTTCAATTCAGTATTTTGAAGTTTTAAGTGGCGCCGTTAGGCTGCCGAATTTTTAAGTGGTTCTTCACCCTTCTCGTTTTGAAGTTCTACTTTCATGTCAATTATTTCAAGTTCCTTTTTGTTATTTTGGGGTATGATCTCTATATCTATCATACTGGACTCTTATGTTCATATAATGAGAGACCCCATTTGATATCTTCAATTCAGTATTTTGAAGTTTTAAGTGGCGCCGCTAGGCTGCCGAATTTTTAGGGGATTCTTTCACCCTTCTCATTCTTTTCAAAGTTCTACTTTCATGTCAAGTATTTCAAGTTCCTTTTTAATTATGTTGGGGCATTATATCTATATCTATCATACTTAACTCTTATGTTCACATGATGAGAGACCCTATTTGATCTTTTCAAATCATTTTTGTTGAAGTTGAAGTAACGCCGTTAGGCTGCTGAACTTTCATAAGAGAAATCTAATTTTTGTCTTCCTTCCATGTTTTTAATTTTAAATGGTATGTTCTTGAAATTTCATTACCATGATCATGTATCCTTCTTATTCTGTCCAACTACTGTTTTATGGGTCATTTATGAATGTTTGACCCATTTTCCCTCTCTTTTTAATGTCTTCTAAAACCTCGTAACATAGCCGTTATGCTGTAGAATTTCCGTCTCAAAATGTCTCTCTCTTTTTCTAAAGTTATTTTATATTATTAAGTGAATACTCAAATCTTTTTATTCTAAAGGTGTATTCACATATATACCAAAATTTTCTATTTTAAATTCTGGTATTTACATACATGAGACCCACCTTCTTTTTCTGTGGGTTTTAAAGTGACGTAAAGATCATGTCTTTAAAGCAGTTTTTAAAACGTTATGATTATGAAATGAAACCCATTTATTTTATGATATATGTGTTATTTATGAAATTTTTGATGATGATATATGTGGCTCACATGATAACAAACCCAAATTTAAGGGTGCGCCCTGATAGTGCTCCAATGCATTGGGTAATGATGTAACCACTAGAGATTACAATTTTCACGATACCTTGGTGAATAACCTTGGTAATTTTCAAATGACACCTTGGGGATGGACCTTGGTGATATGTTCATGATTGTCTATGTTAAATGATGTAGCCACATTTTCAAGTTATGAAAAATGTTATTTTTATAATGATATGCCTCCTTATTTCATTCTCATGCCTTAAAGTTCTTTTTCATGACCTTATTGAAGTATCTCAAGTTCACATGTAAAATGTTTCTCTTGTTTTCCTTACTGGGATTTTTGCTCACCCTTTCTTTTGATGTATGCTCCCAGGTTATGTGATGCAGTAATGAACCTAGGATGAACATGAGGAGAAGCCTTTCAAGTGTTTTAGAAGAATGTTTTATGTTTTCATGTTTAAAGTTCCCGGTTTCCAAGACACTAAACCTTAAATATCCTCAGTTCCGTGTAATGGAATGAAAGTTATGTTATAAAAATACGGGATGTTATAGTTGGTATCAAAGGATGGTTTAGTTATTTGTGGAAATTAGGATATGAAAACTCTAGAAAGAACCCTATAGAAAATTTTAAATATAGTAAATCTTCCTGGTATTTTGGTGAGTATTGAGTAAGGGGTTGCCAAGAAAATACATCCCTGTCTGGATACGAGCAGGTAGAGGTGGCTCTGGCACAGATGTACATAGGGGTAAAACCCGAAAACACTACTTTGAGCTAGACTCGAATGGGAACTGGTACACGACAACGGGCCTTGCTGCACTCTTGGTTACGACACTCCCGGGGGATA